>BSBK01000322.1:0-693767 GCA_027943335.1 Chamaecyparis obtusa | reverse complement strand
GTGGTATCAAAGCTATGTCCTGCTCCTAAGGATGAAGAGATCCCTGCAAGGGTCACAAACCATGAATTAGCAAAGATGGTGAGAGACAAAGGGTAGAAAATCTAGCCTTAACCAAAGGCTCCAAGAACTTGAGAAGAAGTTGGATAAGGAGAAAGAGGACGAGTCTAGTGGTGACAGAAGGAGTGAAGAGGAGGAAGACACCCTCTGAATAGAACATCCATGTAGACCAAAGACCTCTCATTGATGCCTTAAAGTCCATGGGAAGAAGGACCATGAGGAAAAGATAAACTTACCACCGGTCTTCAATGGTAAGATGAATGCAATTTGGCCTTGGATTGGATAGAGGCCTTGACAACATTCTTTGAATGTGAGGACATCCTGAGAAGCAGAGAGTAAAGATGGCAAGATCCAAGTGAAGGTAGCAGCCCTAACTTGGTGGAACTCCATACAAATAGAGGAAGGTGAAGAATGGGAAGAGCATGATAAATTCATGAACAAGATGATAGCCCCGATTAAAGAGACATATGTACCTAAAGATTATGGGGTACAACTCCATAGGAGGAAGACAAGTTTAAAGAAAAAAGACATGGATGTAGGCTCATACACCGAGGAGTTCTAAGGTTATGTATGGAGAAAAATGTGGCAGAAGATGAAGAAGAAAAATTAGCAAGATATATGATGGTCTAAAGTATCCATTCAAGAGGAACTTAGCCTACACTTCCCTACCCACAGTCAATAAGTTCTAACAAAGGGCACTAAAGGTAGAGGATAAATGGAAGAGAAGCAGGAGTTGGCAAGGGAAAGAGAATGATAGTGGGAAGAACTTTAGAGGAAGAGGAACCCTCTTGGAACAAAGGACAAAATGGTGGCAGCAGTAGTAGAACCCCCTGACCAAGGAGACAAAAGAGAATAGTGATTCAAACTCAAGAGGGAACTATAGAGGAAGGAGACCCTTCAACAGAGGGAGAACAAATATAGGGAGAGGAAGGACCCCTAAAATGTTACTACTGCAATCAGTTAGGACATCATGCAGGAAGGTGCCTGAGAAGAGGAATAATAACAATCAAGATGAGAGAAGAGCACAAACTCATTCAGAGGACAAACAAGAAGACAATGTAGATACAAGGGATTTAGAACCAAAGGAAGGAGTGTGTTTGATGATGAGACAAGTCTTTCTTCATATGCCACAAAACCAAGAGCCTCCCCAAAGGAAAAAAATCTTCAGAACAAAGATCAAATGCCATGGAAAGGTATGCAACTTACTCACAGATTCTGGTTCAACTGAAAACCTAGAATCTAGTGAAATGGTTCAAAAACTAAATCTTCCTAAGAAGCCACATCCTTTCCCCTATCATGTTTCTTGGTTAACAAAGGGCCAACAAACTCTAGTACAGAACAAGCATGGATAGAGTTTTCAATTGCAGACTTTAAAGATAAAGTTCTTTGTGATGTTGTTGAAATGATGCTTCACACATCCTTCTAGGCAGGCTTGGAAATTTGATGTGGATGCCATACACCATTGCAGGATGAACACACTACTCCATCACCAAGGATGGAACACTTTTACTATGAAGCCCCTACCTAATAAAAAATATGAAAAAGAGCCTATTGTCATTATCATGGGTGAGAAAGAGATGTTAAAAACATTAAAGGAACTTGAAACTTAAGCTTTTGTCCTAATTTCTAAGCCCAAGGATAATATAAGGTCTTATAAAAGTGATCCTATACCAAATGAAGCTAAGGAACTGCTTGAAAAATACAGAGATGTCACTGCTAGTGACCTGCCCACAAGCCTCCCTCCCCTAAGAGATATCAATCACCAAATTGACTTGATACCTGGTTCATCCCTGCCTAACAAGGCCCCATACAAGATGACACCACTGGCAGCATGCATAGATTACAAAATAGGTCACTAAACTATTGGAAAGAGGACTCATTCAGAAAAGACTCAGTCCATGTGTTGTGCCTTCAATCTTAATCCCTAACAAGGATGGCAAATAGAGGTTGTGTACTGATAGTAGAGCCCTAAAAAAGATCACTATAAGATATAGATTCCCATGCCTAGGATTGAGGATCTATTGGATCACTAGGAGATGCTTGCTACTTCACCAAGATAGACTTAAAGTCTAGATACCATCAAATCAGGATCAACCAGGAGATGAATGGAAAACAATATTTAGAACTATTTGAAGGTTTGTTTGAATGGTTAGTAATGCCCCTTTGGGTTAAGCAATGCCCCTAGTACTTTTATGAGGCTTATGAATGAGATATTCATTGATTTTATTGGAAAATTTGTTGTTGTTTACCTTGATGACATACTAATATTTCAGTCATAGCAAGGAGGAGCATCTTGATCATGTGGAACAAGTACTAAGAAGACTTCATCAGGCACAAGTTGGTGATCAAATTGGAAAAGTGCATGTTATGAAGAAGGAACTTGTTTTCCTAGGATTTGTGTTCTCACAAGGTACCCTCAAGATGGACCCTAAGAGGGTTGAAGCAATCATCAATTAGCCTCCACCAAAGAACCAAGGTGATGTAAGAGCTTCCATGGACTGTCCACCTTCTATAGAAAGTTTATCAAAAACTTTAGTCATGTGTGCGCACCAATGCTTGACACCCATTAAATGAGGAAGAAAGAATAAGTTTGCTTGGACAAAGGAAGCAATGATGCATTTCAATACTTGAAAAATAGAGTTTCTCAATATCCTATCTTGGTTCTACCTGATTTCAACAAGGTCTTCATTGTGGAGACAGATGCAAGCAAATTAGCCATAGTGCAGTCCTAAGTCAAGAAGGTAAGCCAGTTGCCTTCTTCTCTGAGACATTAAATGAGGCCAAAGGAAGTACTCAACCTATGACTTGGAACTCTATTGCCATGGTCCAAGCCCTCAAGAAATGGAGGCACTATCTAATCCCAAAAGAATTTGTGGTATATACTGACAACCATGCATTAAGTTTTCTCAATTCACAAGAAAAGCCTTTGTCAGACATCTTAAATGGATGGAACAGTTGCAGGCCTACACCTTCAACATCAAACAAAAGAAGGGTGTAGCAAAAAAAGTCGCAGATGCCCTTAGCAGGAGGGTTGGTCTAGTTGAAGAGATACAACTTCAAAGTGTGGGAATTGATTCCCTCAACATCTATACCCCGATGATCCTGATTTTACAAAAAAATTTCAAGTTTGCACAAAGATGGTTGGAAAGATACCATACTGATTTTTCTGAATACCTGATTCAGAATGGACTCCTATTCAAAGGAGCTCAACTATACATTCCCAAATGTTCAATGAGGATAAATATAATAAGGGGAGAAGCATTGTGGTGGCCTAGGAGGACACTTTGGCATCGACAAGACAACAAACATGGTAAGAAGGAGTTATTTTTGGCCAAAGATGAACAATGATGTTAAAAAGTTCATAGAGACTTGCACCATCTTTCAGCAAGCTAAAGGTGTGTCAACAAACAAGGGTTATATCAACCCTTACCAATTCCTTCTAGACCATGGGAGTCAATCTCAATGGATTTTGTAATGGGGTTGCCTAGAACAAAAACAAGGTTTTGACAGTGTTTTTGTGATAGTGGATAGGTTTAGTAAATGGTCCATTTTGTACCATGTAAAAGCACAAATGATGCTTCTCATATTGACATATTTTCTTTAAAGAGGTAGTTAGGATCCATGTTTTGCCTCAAACAATTGTATTTGACAGGGATGTGAAGTTTCAAGGCCACTTTTGGAGGACACTTTTCAAGAAATTAGGAACTAATCTAACCTACAACTTTGCCTGTCACCCATAAACTGATGGGCAGACTGAGGTAGTAAATAGATCCTTAGGTGATCTCCTAAGATGCCTAACTAAACAATATGCTTAGAGTTGGGATCTACTCTTGCCCTAGGTAGAGTTTGCATTCAATGACTCCATGAATAGGTCAATAAGCAAGACCCCCCTTCCAAGCAGTGTATGGCCTTCATCCCAAAGGACCATTGGACTGGTAGAACTACCATCTGATTTCAAAATTAGATGCCCAAGGGAAAGAACTTGCAGAGCTTATAAAAAAGGTGCAACATGAGGTAAAGGAAGCACTACAAAGATCCACTTTGAAATACAAGGAACATGCTGATAAAAGAAGAAGGGAAATCCACTTCAAAGTTGGAGACAAGGTATGGGCATTCTTGAGTAAAGAGAGACTACCTAAGGGTAGATATTCCAAACTTCACATGAAGAAAGTAGGACCATGCAATATACTCAACAAAATGGGTGAAAATGCATATGAGATCTCTCTCCCCCCCCTACCTTGCAAATTTCTCCAATTTTCAATGTTGCAGACCTCACCCCCTACAAAGGTATAATAGGTTCAACAAATGAACAAGGTAAGAAGGCAATATGAATGATGAAGACTATGTCACTAACCTCCCTCAAAGAAAACTAGTGGAGTTAGAGGAAATATTGGACACCAAGTTGCTGAGTAGACCAGAACCAAGAAGTACATGCAGTACCTAGTCAAATGGAAAGGACTCCCCCAACATAGATGCAACTTGGATGAGTGAAGACTAGATCAAGCAACATGGAACTTTGGTGGAATAGTTAACCTCAAGTAGGAACTTGAGTTCTAAACTCAAGGGGAGTATGGTGCATGAGAACCCACAGTAAATGATGATTCATCAAAGTCCTAGGAACATCTAGATTAGGTTAGATCTATCATTTAGGCATCTAGACCAAATTGTAAGACCTAGTCCCAAAGATTGGCACAAGTATAAGCCCTTGGTCAACTATGGTCAAATATGGTCAAAGGGCCTAAAATCTTAGGATTTTTCTATTTTCATGTTTTAATGGGTTGGATCCATGTTGGATAATTAGACTTAGGTTTGGACCAATCTTGGTCACCTAGAATAGAAAAAGTGCTAAAAAGTTGTAAACAACCCCCCAACGGTCATATAGTTTTAAATTTAGTTTTTAACCAATGGGGGAGGCCTTCATAAGCCCTACTAGGTGGGTGGAAGGTAAGGATATATAATTTGGCATTTTTAAATCAATAAAATATAACCATTTCTCTGCAAATCCTAAGAACAATTGGAGTGTACAGACTGGTACGGACATGAGGGCATGAATCTTTGAAGCCAAAAGTTTTTGCTATGAATCCAATTCCATTTGCACTTGATTTCATGCTTTGATCAGTTCTGGTTTGAAAGTTATCTAAGTTTTTGTTTGACTGCCTGGTTTGAAGGTTTGAAACCAGGGTTTCCATAGGGTTTGAGTGTTTTGACCATTTTGACCATGGGAATCTGATGCCCCTTAGTGGAATTAAATTTTTGTCTATGTAATTTAAAATTATGCAGGTTAGAGGTGGTGACTTGTAGGGAAGTGAATTCGCCATGATGCCCTAGTTGTACATCTCTATGTGTGCACCTACAAGCGACTGAGTACAGTCAACATAATTCCTTGTTGGGGATTCACCAAGACCTAAAAATCAGGATTTAGAGTCCTTATATATGCCCTCATATGTTCCCATAATTGGTTTTGGCATTGGGTTGGAGGAAATAGCACTTGTAGTGCAATTGCAAACCTAATTAGGCCTATTAGCCTTGCCTAGATTAGGTGTTTTCTTATTCCTCATTCAGTTTCACATCTTGGTGCTTGGATATGATTCCTAAAGTCCAAAAGGGTATTTGAATCTCCAACTTTTTCAACACATTGAATAGAAGAATTTTGGCCTATGATAAAAAACTCTCTTAGGAAGGGCTACAAGCCTAGTTTTGCATTTGTGAAGCAACTAGGTTGTATGGGTTGCTTTTATGTGAAAGAACCATTGGAAATATTTGAATTGGACCTAAATAGGAAAAATCCATGAGTGTAGGTCACCCCTGGTCCTGTTTTCCATTTCATGGGGATTATTCCTAAATTGAGTCAATAGTGCTTCATAGCCAATCTTGATTATTGGTGTTTGGGACTTGGTAGAACCTAGTGATTAGGTTTCTCTTGTGGTTTCAAGGTTGTGATAACCTTAACCCTTGTCCTTGCTACACTTGTGATAGGTGTAGGTCACTTCACTCTATAATTTGGGTGCATAAGGGTTCAATCCCTTAACCATCATTCACTGTTTTAAGCTTCCTGTTGCCCACTTTGCATCATAAAGGAAAGTTGTTCCACCATTGTGTAGCTCTCGATCCCTTAGCTTTCTTCATTGAAACCCCATAGTTTGCAATCCAATCAACAACCTTGTTCCTAGATCTTTTAATGTGAGATATTTTCATTTGCTCTAGACCCACAATTACCCACCTTGAAAGCCACATAATAGCTTCAAATCTCTATTTCTTCAGCCTAGATCCTCCTAGATAATTTTGTTAGAAAGTAAAGTCCACCAAGATAACTAAGAGGGGGGGGGGGGTGAATCAATTATCTGATAATTATAAATTTTATCAACTTCAACAACATTAAACCATGTAAGCAATATAATTACCAACCATAGAAAGACAATAACACAATGACACAAGATATGTTGACTAGGGAACCTCTTGATCAAAGAGTAAACCCCGGTGGGAATGATGCCCACAAAAGATGCACTAATATGAATATTCCTTGTGAAAGGATGGACTCTGTTAGGAGTCTTATTAAATACATTCAATACATATGAATCCCTGTTAGGAGATTTTGAATCCCTGTTAAAAGATTCTAACCCTGTTAAGAGTTATGGAAGACAGAAGGACCCACTGCCCGAACAACTTCAAGGTAAGATCACTGAACACACTGTCCAACTGATCTTTGTATTACTTGTTCAATTCTAGAATTGTTACCTCTATCAGGCGATGAGGCTAACAACAATTCCAGCTGACAATGGAAACCTCTCCTAGCTGTAGGTAGACTATGATTAGAGAGGAATCTCCAGATTCTAGGCCGGTTCCTATAAAATGTTAGCTTGTGGTGACTAATTAGGAAAGTACTATCCAGGAAAGTATTGTACACTTTTCCTCCCGACCTTGTCGGGGTTCGGGGCCGGGCTGGGCCCCGAGCGGGGGTTCGGGGGCGCAGCCCCCGAGGAAATTTTTTTTTGAGGCTGACTACTTTTTCGGTTATTTGGGCTGACTACTTATAACTCATTCTAACCCTAAAGCGGGAAAATATTGTATAATATGGCTTAGGGTTAGGGATTTTTATGATGTATGATTTTAGTACTTGCGACAGAATTGGGCTGTAAGGGATTACGGATTGTAATCAGGTTGTAATCACTGGATAATAATAATATTGGACTCGCTGTTGGTGGACGTAGCCCAGGGATTGGGTGAACCACGTTAAATCTATGTGTCTTGTGTTCTATTCTGTGTGGTTTGTTATTTTCTGATATTAGTTATATTTGCACATAATTGTTATTTCTGCCTTGTTAATCCTAACATAAAATATTGGCTATCACTTTACTAACCTGAAAAACTTGATGGGAAAAGGGTAAAGGAAACTTAAAAAACTTAGAAAAAAGGGTGATACACCAATGAATGAATTAGAAACCTGAAGAGAAAATATCAATTCCAGACCTAACACATAATGATATTTAGATGATTTGGTACACTGTTCAACATATAGGTTAATGTATTTTAATTATCGGGGATTAACCACGAATAATTCAACACTTAACAACATACATTTCTCAAATAAGGCTTGATAAGTTAGATTATCAATCAGGAAGGAACAATGATACATTCACTTCCAGATTCAAAATCAGAATTGAAACACTTACTAAAGAAGATGAAAAGGAATTGAAAATCTGAATACAAAATGAGTTGAAGAATCTGGTATATTTCCTCAAAAAATCTCTGCAAAAATGGTTACAAAATGGACTCTTGAGCTTTTAGGAACAAATCAGTTCACTATAGGCTCTCTTTCCCACACATGTGACCCTGAAAAAAGTCAATCTCCCTTCCTTAAGAGAGCTCAGAAACCCTAATCTGGGAATGCCTAAACCCTTACAAAATTGCTCTTATTTTAGCCATAATTTGTGCCAAAAAAATCCAGACTATATGTCATCTAGGAAAAGACAAACACTCTCCCCTAAATTTTGGCAAAAAATAAGGAATTTAAATTCCTTTTACATCATGAACATGCCAAAATTTAATTAACCTTTCAATAAAATGGCTTTGAAATTTAAGGAATAAATCCTTAATACAAAATATTAAGCCAAATTTATTAAAAGAAAATAAATATTAAAGGAACCTTAACATCTATAAATATCAAAACAAAAACAAAGAGAACCTAACCTATACATAAATACAACTTTACAAACTTAGATAAATCTAAGTATGTCAAAACATGACATAGTGGGGAGTCAATGTGACTTCTACCCACATGCCATTTTCGACAACCAAAGCTGCATTAACATGCAAGGTGGCAATATGTGGTCCTTTGAAACTCTTTGCTGGCACTCTGTCCTCTATCTGTGGTTGAATCATCCTTTGACAGTCCTTTTTTTTTTGTGGACTCCAAATTACATTGTATTCTGCTTTGGGGTATTCATTTTGACATATGATACTTAGCATTTTTGAAGTTCATTTGCAGAAAATAAGAGTTTCAAACCCTAGTCGACTGCATGTTGAAGCTGGAAATATGGCACTTGTTGTTGAAGATTTTTGCAAAAACAAGGAATTTGACTCTTCAAATCATGAAGAACTCGGCACATATGATTGTAACCGTAAGTTATCTACTCCTTTGCACTCCTTTGCCAATGATTATTGCTTCAAAAACGTGCTTCATCTCTGCATGATAAAAGGCTCTTTTCTGTGCTTGACGTGGGTTCTCTGCATAAAATAAGGGTTCAAACTTTATGTTTAATGTTTCTTTAGAAACGTGGCCTCTTTTCATAGAAAATACCTCAGTTTTACTACTGGAAATATACTTTATTCACTGCATAAAATATGTTTCATATTCCCTGAATGAACTCTGTATTAACGTTTAAAAAAAAAATGTGGCCACTTCTTGGTAAAAGTCGTGCCTCTTTTTGCAAAAAATATGGAAGATCTCATGCTGAAAATATGGGTTGACTGTTTGAAAAAAGATGTGAAAGCATTGCTGAAAACACGGTTTAACTTCTATTTGAACTTCCATTAACATTTTATATAAAACGTGCCATAATTTTTGAATAGAACACCCCCTTTCCTCTACTGGAAATTTTGATATTCCACGGTTGTCAATACATATGCAAAATATATCATGCTGTTGATACAAAAAGAATTTAGTATATATCAATAGTTTCGAACCAGCAGTTACATAGCTTTATCTTATTGCCAAAAATATTAGGGTTTCATCTCCAGTTTTGAATTTAGAAACTCATAGTCTCATTTTTGCTTTGAATATTTCTACAGTTGATGTACTCTTATGTTTGCACAAAGATAAGACTTAAAGTCTAAAAAGGACAAACATATATGTTGAAGTTTTGAACTTACTGTTGTTGTTCTGTGCATAAATCTTTATTTGTTGATTACCATTATTTAGATGCTCTATTGTGTTTACTACCTTGTGTCTCTGATCATGCTGTTAATCAGTTAACATACTGGTTTGAAATCTGGAACATGCACTTCACTGTCTCCCTTTTTTGCAAAGATCTCCAACAACATTTTGTTTGCAAAAATGATAAAGCTTAAACTTGGAACATTTCTTCACTGTTTATCCATATCCAACATTGACTCTTTGAAGTTCTCTGAAAAAATGTATCCATGACCATGCACTGTAGCTTATTATGACAGTTTGATAAGTTTGCATTTTCTGCTATTCCTTTTCACTAGTCCTCATTTGTTAAACATGAACTTATTATTGTTCCTTCAGCAAGAGCACACCATTTTTTATCTTTGAGTTCAAATTCTAGAATTTGATCTACACTCCAGCATTTATAAATCTAATATGTCACTTGTCAGAAATTGTATATATGAACTGGTTTTCCGATTTCTAACAAGTACTGAAAAATGTGATCCATTGGCATTCTGAAATTAATAACACCAGCATTATTGAAGCTCCTGTAGCAGATTATTGTACACTTCCTTTTTGATACTGAATTTGTCAATTTATGATATGAAGTACAACAAGATGAAAATGTTTATTATTTTGTTAATGAAGTTTGAGCATGGGCTCGTGACACTCAAAAAATGACAAAATGTAAATGACTAAGGTTCGAACATGGGTTCATGACACCCAAAAAACATTTTGTAAACATTCAAATTATGATTAAATCTTGAAGCACTATTAAAATATTCAGCATTTAATCATTAAGAGGTTGAAAAATATACTTTGAAAATCAGCATCTCTTTTGCATCATGAAACAGTTGATTCTTTGAAAATCAGCAATCTGGTACTTCCTGTAGCAACTTGTGCATCTCGAAATGACTGGTTAATCAAAAGAAAACATACACCATAATAGTCATTAATAGCGAAAAGTTTCATGTTTCAAAAACACGTCCCTTTAACACTACCTTATAGTGAGTGCTGGTTTACATTTTCTTATTACATTTATCATTTTAGATTGATATGCAGATAAGAATAGATTGCTGATGTATGTAATTGCTTCTCTTGCATTGCTTAGATCCATCAAGATCTAATCATTGTTTTCCTTCCTCTTTTTCAGACGATGCTTGCCCTAAGGACCTGAATGCTGATGGAGACACGAGAGTGACCTAAATGCAGAGGACCTGATAGAAACTAGTAGAACCAAATTGCAAACATGAGGCAATGCATGGGATCCCTATTCCATATCTTAGTTTTCAATTCTTATTTGCAATGTACTCTATTTATTGAAACATGAAATATGAATCAAAGGACATTTGTACTACATTCTTATGAATGCACAATGTAATGATCAATGATGAATTTGTAATTTGTAATAGTTTGATCAATACTTAGAGTACATTAATGAAAATCTGAAAATAAATGTAGTAAGTGAATGCAAATCATCAAAACCTATAAGGTAGTGTTAGATAGATAACTGGAATTTGCAAATTTCTCTACTAGTGCCTATTGTGTTGTATGATTTTAATTTTGAGTAACATTACTCAATAGAATAATACCAAAAGATTACTGATCTCAACAATATGTTACCTCTTCTCTGACTATGCCAAACCGCACTCACTGCTTCACCAGATCTCAATTTTAGATCTCTGTACTTCGCATGTCTTCCTTCACAAATTCACTTTCACAACTACATTATCTCTTTTCTTACCTTCATGCATACATCAATGCATCCAACCATATTAAAACAAGGAAAAATATTCCTTCCTTTATACCACACTCAAGTAATTACAAATGAGTCAGCATACAATTACAAAAATAAAAGTTTCTACACGCTACATCAAAATTACACAAAACTATTGGCTTTCAATTACAATAATTCTTCACTCGTGAAACCTCAAATTTTTCACTGTCATTCACATCACTAAAAATGTGTCTTCAACTTCCCTTTAACTGTGCAAAACCAGATTCCATCTCAATTAGGAGATATCATCCGATTTCCACAAACCGTTACTCAGGAACACTGCCTGAATACTGCTTCCACCAAAATGCTCATAACTTCCATGAATAAATGAATTACTATTTGTGCTCTTAACCATAAACATATAACATATCAAAGAGTATATCCTCAACATCACATAGCTACAATTGCAATATCCCATTTGTGCTAATCCAAACACTGTCTGCTTCTCTGCAAGTCTCTGGTAGATCACTGTGTTGACATCAATGACAATCATAGTCATGAATGCAACAAAAACTACTACAGAATGGCTGCCAAAAATTTAGCATTCATTCCTAACAATCTCCCCCATTGGCATTGATGGCAACATAGATGAAAAAAAAAACATCCAATGTTCCAAAAATCCAATACTGCAATACTGCTGCTCTAGAAATATATTTCAAGTCCTCTTCATCAATCAAATCTTGCTTCATTTTCCTGTTCAGATAGTAAAAATGGTTTTTTCATGTACACTTCTCCCCCATTGACATCAATGATAGAAATCTCATCATTATGTCAACAAAAACTCCAATGTCAAAAGACACTATTTAGAAAATACATTCACTAGAGTCCTCATGACTCAGCTCAAATACACATACTCCCCCATAGAGGAAGTACCAACATCCAGTCCAGAAGAAAGATAAGGCTCATATACCACTGGATGGATGCAACCAACTGCATCAATTCTCAAAAGTAGGCTGGGGCATAACCCCAAGCATACCTCTTAGATACTCAAATGTATCCTTAGGAAAAGGCTTTGTAAATATGTCTGCTATCTGCTCCTTTGTACTTAGATACTCAAGTATGAATTCTTTCTTAGCAACTTTCTCTCTTATTACATGATACTTAATCTCTATATGTTTTATCTTAGAGTATAATACAGGGTTCTTAGACATACTAACTGTGCTAGTGTTGTCACAATGTATGACAACAAGTTCAACAAACTTTATTCCAATATCCTTTAGCATTTGCTTCATCCAAATTATCTGGTTACAATTTTTTTCTACTGCTACATATTTTGTTTTTGCTGTGCTTTATGAGATACAATTCTACTTCTTGCTTAGCCAAGAAACTAATCTTCCTCCAAGGAAAAATGCTCCACCACTGGTGCTCTTCTTATCATCAACACTGCCTCCCCAATCAGCATCTGTATATTCACATAGGGTAAAATCATTAGATTTTTCATACCACAATCCATAGTCCATTATGCCTCTTAAATATCTCAGTATCCTCTTTACTGCTGCATAATGTGATTCTCTAGGTTAAGCTTGAAATCTTGAAACAATTCCAACTGAGTGTGCTATATCAGGTCTTGTATGAGTCAAGTACTGCAATCCTCCAATCATAGATTTGTATTTCTTTTGTTCAATTGTCAGTGTTTCATATGTGCTAGATAATTTATGTCCAGTTACCATAGGTGTTCCAACTGGTTTACAGCTCTCCATTCCAAATCTTTTCAACAAGTCATTCAGGTACTTTGTCTGACTTACAAAGATACCATCATTTCATTTCATTTCACCAATCATACTCATTTCAAATTCAATCTTCATTTCATCAGCAAATTTGTCACTAACTTCATCTTCTCCTCCAAAAATAATGTTATCAACAAAAATAACTATAACCAACAAACCATTTTCAATTTATGTTGTGTACAGATTGCTATTAGCTGTTCCCTTTGTAAATCCCAATTTTTACAAATACTTGTCCAGTCTTGCATACCATGTTCTAGGTGCTTGCTTTAGTCCATATAAGGCTTTCTTTAGTTTATAAACCATGTCTCCTTCTTGAGTCAAAGGAAAACCTTCAGGCTACTCAATGTAGACTTCTTCCAATTCTCCATGAAAGAAATGCTAACTTTACATCCATCTGATATATTTTGAATTTCTTATAAGTTACATAAGCCAAGAACATTCTTACTACTTCAATTCTTGCTACAGGTGCAAAGGTTTCTTCATAATCAATTCCTTCTTGCTGTGAGTATCCCTTAAATACCAATCTTGCTTTGTTTCTTACTACTTCTCCTTGTTCATTCATCTTGTTTCTGAATACCCATTTAGTTCCAATAACATTCTTTTCTTTAGGTCTAGGGACCAATTCCCATGTCTTGTTCTTTTCAATTTGATCTAGTTCTTCTTTCATAGCATAATCCAACTTTCATCTTCACAAGCTTCACTAGTAGTTTTAGGTTCAATTTGAGAAATCAAACATAACTATTCTTGTACCTTATTCTAAGTTAGAACTCCTCTTTTAATGCAACCAATAATTTTCCCAATAGGATGATTTCTTGATAAATTCTTGTTAGGTGTCAATGTCTCAGATCTCACTTCAGGTGTAGGTTCTTCAATGACTTCACCGTGGCTTTCATTCAACAAATCACTTTCAGTCTCATAAAATAATTTAGTAGTTCCAGTGTTAGGTTTAGGATGAGATTCTTCATTTGATTCATAATCAAGCATTCTTTCCTAAATTTTGAACTTTTCATCAACTTTAACAATTGCGCTTTCAACAATAGTCTTAGTTCTTTTATTGTAACATCTATAGGCTTTGCTTTGCAAAGAATATCCAAGAAGTATACCTTCATCACTTCTAGGATCAAACTTTCCAATATCATCTTCTCTCTTTATATAACATTTTCTTCCAAAAATTCTAAAGTACTTAACTGAGGCTGCATGTCCAAACCATAATTCATAGGGTGTCTTGTCTGTGTATGCTCTGATTTGTACTTTGTTCATTGTATACACTACTGTGTTCACTGCTTCTCTCCAGAATATCTTCACCAAATCATTCTCAAATAACATAGCTCTTGCTACTTCAGTCACTGATCCGTTTCTTCTTTCTGCAATACCATTTTGTTCAGGTGTCCTAGGGGCTGAAAACTGTCTCTTAATGCCATTTTCTTCACAAAAGGTGTTAAACTCTCTAGAAGTAAATTCTCCACCTCTATCAGATCTCAAACATTTAATCTTCATTCCATATTCATTCTCATCTTTATTCTTAACAATCTTAAACTTATCAAATGCTTTCGACTCTTCTTTAAGAAATGCAATCCACATCATTCTAGTAAAATCATCAACAAGAATCATAAAATACCTTTCTCCATATAATTCTCTAGTCTTGGTAGGACCGCTCAAATCTATATGAACAATCTCCAACTTTTTTGCAGATGTAAACTTCTTACTGGGAAAAGAACTTCTCTTCTATTTAGGCATCACACATTCTTTTCAAATCATGTTAGTAGGCTTCATAATTTTGGGCAAATCCCTTACAGCAAGTGTAGTACTCACTTTCACAATGTTGTCAAAGTTTATATGACAAAAACTTCTATGCCATAACCAACTGTCATCAATATTAGTAATAAAACATGTCATCTCAGTAGGATTCAATTGAAATACATTACCTCTAGTTCCAGATCTAGTTCCAATCAAATTTCCATCTTTATCCTTTATCACACAAGTTTTCTCAGTAAACCAAACTTGATATCCCTTATCAACTAACTATCCAACACTTAAAATATTATGTTTCAATCCATCCACAAAATAAACATCATCAGTATTAGTCTTTCCATCAAGAGTAATAGATCATATACCTTTAATCAAGCAAGGTGTGTTGTTTCCAACTCTAACAACTCCTCCATCATAATCGTTAAACTTTATGAACTTTTTCATGTCTCTAGTCATATGATGTGAACAACCATTGTCTATAATCCAATCAACTTTTCAACTTGAGAAAATAAGGATTTTTCTTCCTTAACATTAGTTTCAGGATTCTCTTCTTTAATTGCTACAAATCCTATGTCATCCTTATTCTCAGTATCACTTTCACTAAGAGTTTTCTCTACACTAGTTTCAAGATCTTCATCATTAGCATAATAACATTCCTGACATCTTCTAGGTTTGAAATTGTTTATGTACTTTTTAACTCTCTAAGGACACTTAGATGTAAAATGACCATATTCTTGACAAGTCCAACATTTAAAAATTTTCTTACCGTCTGGTTCTCTTTTCACAAGCAAGGCAATACCTTCTTCAATCTTCCTATTTTGTTCATTTCTAGATCTACTGCTATCAACATAATCACCACTCACACTGATGCTTCTTGACAAAGTAGGGCAAACACTAAGAGCACTGAATGCTGTCTCCATTCTAGGTAAGTCTCCTGATAACCTCAGGTTCATCTTTGCTGCTTCCAATCTTCCAAGAAGAGTCTCTCTTGTAAAGTTTGTAGTACAAGATATAACTTGTTCAATCATCTATGTTGTCTGCTTAAATACAGGAGTCAATGTCCTCAGAATTTTCCATATCACTTCATTGTCTGTCTTTGTTCCTCCACAAGATTTTATGCTTGTAATAATTTCTGACATTCTACCAATATAACTTCTAACAGATTCATCTTCCATCATTCTTATATCTTCAATTTCACATATCCAATTATGTAATCTAACTTTCTTTGCATGTTCATCACCTTCAAAAGTAGAGTGTAAAGCTTTACAAATTTCATAAGATTTTTTCAAACATTTTACCTCACTGTACTCATTCTCCGAAAGGGCTGTCAAAAGTGCTTCTCTTACAAGTATGTTACACATGAATAGATCTCTCTCATCGACAGTATATGTTTCAAGATTGTCCTCTTCAATGATAGTCTTATCATTCTTTGTAATCAAACAATAACCTGGTCCTAAACATAATAGGTGTGTCTTCATCTTTTCATTCCAGTTGTCAAAATTTACTCCATCAAACTTAGGGCTTTCTTTTCTAAAATTTGCCATGGATCTCCTTAAGCTGTTAAACTTCTTTTTCAAGGACCTGCCGCTCTTATACCAATTGTTAGAAAGTAAAGTCCACCAAGATAACTGAGAGGGGGGGGGGGTGAATCATTTATCTGATAATTATAAATTTTATCAACTTCAACAACATTAAACCATGTAAGCAATATAATTACCAACCATAGAAAGATATTCATACACAATAACACAATGACATAAGATATGTTGACTAGGGAACCTCTTGATCAAAGAGTAAACCCCGGTGGGAATGAGGCCCACAAAAGATGCACTAATATGAATATTACTTGTGAAAAGATGGAATTTGTTAGGATTCTTATGAAATACATTTAGTACATATGAATCCCTACTAGGAGATTTTGAATCCCCATTAAAAGATTCTAACCCTGTTAAGAGTTATGGAAGATAGAAGGACTCACTGCCCAAACAGCTTCAAGGTAAGATCACTGAACACACTATCCAAATGATCTTTGTATTAATAAATAGAATAATACCAAAAGATTACTGATCTCAACAATATGTTACCTCTTCTCTGACTGTGCCAAACCACACTCACTGCTTCACCAGATCTCAATTTCAGATCTCTGTACTTCGCATGTCTTCCTTCACAAATTTGCTTTCATAACTTCATTAGCTCCTTTCTTCACTTCATGCATACATCAATACATCAAACCATATTACAAAAAGGAAAAACATTCCTTCATTTATACCACACTCAAGTAATTACAAATGAGTTGACATACAATTACAAAAATAAAAGTTTCCACACACTACATCAAAATTACACAAAATTGTCGGCTTCCAATTACAATAATTCTTCACTTGTGTGACCTCAAAGTTTGTGCTATTATCCATGCCACTAACAATGTGTCTTCAACTTCCCTTTAACTATGCAAAACCAGATTCCATCCTGATTAAGAGATATCATCCGATTTCCACAAACCGCTACTCAGGAACACTACCTGAATACTGCTTCCACCAAAATGCTCATAACTACCATGAATAAATGAATTACTGTCTGCACTCTTAACCATAAACATATAACATATCAAAGAGTATATCCTCAACATCACATAGCTCCAACTAGAATATCCCACATGCTCTAATCCAAACACTGTCTGGTTCTCTACAAGTCTCTCGTAGATCACTATGTTGACATCAATGACAATCATAGTCATGAATGCAACAAAAAATGCTATATAATGGCTGCAAAACATTTAGCATTCACTCCTAACAAATTAATGATCATGTTTGAATCCCATTCAATCTATAACTTCTTCCATCCTTTACCCCTGGAAATCATTAATCCCTAAAACAGTGCACATGCCTTAGCTTTATTGTTTGAGTCCAACCCAAAATCCAAGATGAAATCACCAACTAGATGACCATGATGATCCTTGAATATGTCACCACCCCCATGCCATCTAGAATTGGACCTAGTCGCGCCATCGAAGTTGAGCTTGATCCACCAAGGATCAGGAGGCATCCAAATAGCACGATCCGACTGCAAGTTGGGATCCATCTGAGATAAATGGATCCAACATAAATGAGGCCACACATCCCCCCACTCCTTCTCCCTTAAATCAATCTCCTTACATCCAACCTTGTGTAACTCCCCAACCTCAGACATAAAGAATTCCACTTTATCTCAAATGATTTTTATAGCTTTGTGAATGCTTTAAAAAATCCTCCTTTTACTTTCGAGCCAAATATTCCAAATAATAATTGACGGAGCAGCAAAAAAGATCATTCTAAGCCCTGGAATCTTAATCTTCACACCCCAAAGTTTCAAAGATTTAATTTTATCTCCCAAACGGCTAGGAATTTTGGTCTGAAATTTTTTTTGTAGGTTAGTGACATGTCAGGGAAGCTACACAAATGAAGATATTTTTCTAAAATTTTTGCATTTTTGGAAAGCTCTTTATTTTTTAGTAGGGGTCTCTATTCTGAATTTCTATTTTTGTGACCAAAATCATATCAAAAAAATTAGATCTTGTTGACTAGGTCAAATGCAGCCAAAAAAATAAAGTTTTGTGATGGGTATGCACTTATTTTTTTACATGGTTCAATGAATGATATGAGTTGTCATTTGGGTTAATTGCTGGTTATTATTACTGATAATAATTGATTTTTAGAGCTAACCCTATGGTTTTCATAAGTTGAATATATTTTGCATATCTTGTTTGCTTGTTTGCTTGTTGGAGAGTTCGTCACTTGCTTGCATGGAAAAGCTCAACAAAAATTGCTAAAAATCAAGTAAAATCTACTAAGCCCATTGCGAGGATCCTAGGTATTCTCCTTCATCTAATAATATTTTGATTTGGGACTTAAAATAAATCTCTTATGTGTCAAGCTTGTGTGCATCTTTTCATGCTTTTGATCTATTTCTACACACTTGCATAATTGATACTAGGTTGTGAACCATTAAGGATTCATTAAGTAGTCTTAGAATACTTGTGATTGATCTTGATTGCTATTTTGGGTTATTGGACTCGCTAATCCGCCAGCCCCTCATTTCTACCCCGTGGTTGCAATCTCAGCGCCATAAAGGGGAGGGGTCAACAGGACAGAAGCGTTAAGTGTTCCACTTGGCAACCCTTTTGTGCTTTTAGGAACTCACTTATTTTCTAAGTTAGGGACTCATTTTCAGCTTGTGTGAGGTGTTAAGTGTTCCACCTTTTGGACTCATCTCATATTCGCTTTAAGCGTTAAGTGTTCCTCTTTCTACTTTTTGGGTACTTTTGGTAGATTTACTTTTGGGAATATATCTGTGCTCACATAGTAATTAGGCCCTATGAACACTATTCATGATTCTTGAAAGATTGGATTCCCAGTAAAATCCTTCTTGATGACAGAATCCTTGTAGGTAGGGAGGATACTTAGTGCGTTTCACATTCAACTTGGTTAGTGCATCTTCTCTTATTGATCGACACATTCTCTCTCCGGAGAGGTTGATAGATCACGTAGGGTTGATATCATGAGCTTTGGTGAATCAAAATTGGTTAGTGTGTCTTCTCTTATTGATTGATACATTCTCTCCTCGGAGAGGTTGATAGATCACGTGGAGTTGATATCATAGACCTTGGTGGAACAAAACTTTGTCTTAGCGTGTCGGATTAATCTGCTTGCTTTGTTTGGGTTAAAAGTGAAGAGGTGTCAAAACCTTGAATCTGGAGCCAAGTCCCCTTGTGGTATACTATTGTGAGTCATCTTTAGAGAGGGTTAACCGTAGCGGACAATCCCTTCACAGGGCAAACTACGTTGACGGAACCTCAAGCGGTATAGCCATTTTCACCGTGGTAGTGACAGCCGCTATATAAATGTCCTTGTGGAAGAAATCTCCATGGGTATGGTTCATTGTTGGGTTGTCAGATCTCCCTAGTAGCTCTTGAAGATTAAGTTTTTGGACTGTGTCAAAACCCTGGTGCGCCGGGATTGGAGTTCACCCCTTTGAATCATAAAAGTTGTAGAGTCAAACCATTACTAAAAACCCTAGAGAGGCCAATTTTTCACTTTCAGGTATATGTGTGTTATTGCAAAACTTTTCAGAACATACACAATTAGTACTCTTAGGGATTAGCACAATTTGGTCATTTAATTGTTCATGCGCAAGGTTGCTTTTTCCCTTGTTCATTGTTTTCAGACGTGCTCGGAATCACTAGCTTGCTATTCTGCGTGCTTGTTTATCTACTTGGCTCTTAAAAATGATCAAATCTGGTATAACCTTCAAAATCTGGACAGTACAATTTGCAAACAATCCAGAACAGAAAACCTTAAATTTTACAAAAATTGATGTAAAGTTCTTTCTGGAGGCAAAAGTCATTTCAAGAAGTCAAAAGTCGTACGACTTTTTGTCAAATGTAATTTCAGTATCACCCATATGTCGTATGATTGAGAACCCAGTGTCGTACGAGTTTTCAAACTAGCAAAATTCAAGAAGCCAAAAATTGTTAGCAACTATCGTACGAGTTTTGTCAAGTGTCATTTCAGTATTACCCAACTGTCGTATGAGTTTAGCAACTGTCGTTTCATAGACTACCCAATGTCGTACAAGTCTGCAGAGTGTCGTTTGGAAAAATTTGAGAGTTGTCAGAAATTGTCAAATTGCAAGATATCCAATGTTTCCAGCCTAGTTCTAGAATCTGTCAAAAATATCATTGTGTCAGGAATAGAGCAATAGCTATTGAGAATCAGTACACATGTCTCAAAGAATTAGTACACAAGAGGAAGAAGCTCTAATCACCGCTATGATGAAGCAGCTTGAAGCTATGCAAGTCCAACTTGACAAACTTGAGAAAGAGAAGGAATCTAAAAAGTTCTCCATGGAATCTCTATACTCTTTTCCATTTGATAAAGACTTGTACATGTCACCATGCCCCCGGAAAAAAATTGAGCAATATGATACCTCTTCCACGGAGAGTGACACATCTAGCTTTGAAGACTATGATGACTATGATGACAGACAATGTAATGATACCTATGACACCTCTATTCCTAAGAGTCCTCCTCATCGTCCATTCCTGCTTACTACAAATGGGCCATCACATTGGATAGATCGTGAGGGTGATCCATATGATTCTGATTATGAAAGAGACTTTGATGATTTCTATGCACAATACCTAGATGATCCATCTATTTCACTTGAGGAAGAGAAAGTTTACCATGTTGATTATAAACATGCATACTATAAGGATCTCTCCTCTAAGAACTCTCAGGCTGAAAATAAAGATTACACTCTCAAGCAAGATCATGTTAATGTTGGACCTTTGTCTTGTGATGGTTCCCTTCCATCCCCTACTTCCTCCAATACCCATACATTTCCTAAAGCTTTCGAGTCTTTCAAATCTTTCACAGAACCTTCATCTGACACAAGCCCTGATACTTTTCATGTGGTTCCCTATAGTTATCCCCCAGGGCTACCTCTTAAAGAAACTCAAGCTAACCTTCACTTGGCTGCAAAGACTTTCAATAATGATAAATCTAAAGAGCCTAAGCCTTCATATGCTATAATCCCTACTTCAGCTAGTCCTCCACCATCTCTTCCAAAGTCATCCATACAATCCCAACATGCTTCCTTGTCCTTAGAAGTGGCTCCATGTCAAGAGGACTCTAAAAATGATAAAGAGAAGAACATAAAGAAAGATCAAGATCAAGAACCCTCCATGTCATCCACTCCTTTTCCCGATGTCTCTTATCCTCTTCATGGTTCTTTTGATCTTATACACCCTTTTTCATGCATTCCACCATGTCTTAAGTCTTCTCTTAAGCAAGATCAGGCTACTACTTACACTAATGAGCTTATTGACAATCAAAATGACCTTACTACACTTGCGCTTTCCAAAGATGATACTTCCATTAAGGTTGGTAAAAATGGTGTTCCTTCCAATGTTAAGCCTATTGAAAAACAAGAGAAAAATTATGCGCTTATGCTATCCGAAGATCCTTGTCAAGATCAAAGTCTTTCATCTTCTTGTTCTACCACTCCATGTTCACTTCCACTTTCTACTCTTCCTAAGTCTTCGCAAGCTTTGAATGATCCTATCAAAGAAAATGCTCTTATTCAAGATGTCCATGATTTTATTGAAAATTCTAATGCTCACTCTAAAGATGCTGATATCCTTGGTTGTCATATAGATGATGATGAACTTATTGATTATCCTTTTGCATCTTCCACTTCCATCCTTGGACCTCTTCCACCACTACTAAGGGCTTCATGCCTTCCTTCCATCTTGGGTCCTTATGTCCCTTCACTTTCCCCTCCTAGCTCTCCTGATTTGCCATCCATCTTAGGTCCTTACATACCTCCATCTCCCATCTTTCCTCAAGATCAACATAGATGCATACCCTTGAATCCTTTTCATCCACCCACCCATCTAAACCAGTCATATCCTCCTTCTTCCACAAGTCCCAAGTCCTTTGGAAGTAACTTGAATGTTCAATACAAGAAAAAGAAGCAATACAAGAATCCATCAAAAAAAGATCACCATGTCTCCTCTAATAGACATGGAAACATAAAGTCAAAAGAGATATCTAAGAAAAAAATTACAAGACAAGTATGGGTTCCAAAATCCATCATTGAAGATATTATCTCTAAATCATCAAAAGGAAATAAAAAGCCTACGACTATATGGATTCCAAAGTCTCTCTTGAAAGAGTCTGGTGTTGATCAAAAAGTGAAATTGACATTCAAGCTTCCAAAGGCTTCTACTTCATTTCCCTCCAAAAATATTCTTTCATTCCATGTGCCTAAACCTCAACCTCTGCTATCCATTCACCATATTCCTTCACGTATTCCTTCATTCACATTTCCTCCACCCTCTCGCTACCCTTCAAGGTGTGTGTTTATGTTGATCTTGCCTTCCTTTCCACCTACCCTTTCCACCTACCCTTTCACAATCCTTCCATGCATTATCTTTCTACCTTCTATCATTTTTCTTCATTTGCCTATTCCTCCTATCTTCCAACCTCACTCGCTTTACATAAAACCTTATCCTCCATTTTTCTCTTCCATCTCCCTTTCCCTATCAGCATCTTTGAGCATATCATTTTGAATCCTTAGAATATCATGGTTTATCCTTTCAAGGAGCATTATCTAGCAAGCTTGCCTTCTTCTAAAAAAAAAAAAAGGAAATGAAATTTAAAAAAAAATAAATTGAAAATGTGCCTTGGTGAAAACCTTAAAACAGGCACCTTGGTAGCAAAAGTAAAGAGAAATAAATTCATCCTATGGTGAAAACCACTCCCTTGTGACGCCTTGGATAAGTACCATGATGAAAACCTGGCAATCAGGCATCATGCGTAGTTCTTCTACATATTTCATCCATTTCATCTTCTCTCTTTGATCTTGACAATGTTGATCTATACACGAACATTTGACTATTTTGTGAGCTATCTTACGATGATCTTGCTTTCATTCCTTCCATGTTTAGCCTTCATATCCATCTTCCTCCATTCATTTTCGCCTATCGCTATCATTTTCCCCTTTGGTCTTGATCTAATAAAAAAAGAAAGAAAGAGTAAAAAACAGTGCTATGAAGCCTCTTGACATGTCTACTCCTTTGGATTGCATTCTTTCCTGCTCTTGCACTACGCTTTTGTGACTTATCCTATACTAGCCTTTCCCTACTTATCCAAATATGCTTTACATGACAATTTTTTCCTAGCTTGGGTATTCTTGAGGAGTTTCCCCTTGAGGATTTCTTCCCTTCATTTTCCTTCATTCTCTTATCTTCCATCTCTTCCACCAACTTGCTAATCCCTCTTGTTCTCCACCTTGCTAGACATTGGGACTGCACGATATGATCTTGCTTGGGAGTTTGCAAATGGAAAAAGATGCTATCAAGTATACCAAGTATCAGAACAATTATCAGAACAAGTATTAGAACCAGTATCAGAACAATTATTAGAACAAGCATCAGAACCAGTATCAGAACAATTATCAGAATCAGTATCAGAATCAGTATCAGAATCAGTATCAGAACCAGTATCAGAACAATTATCAGAATTAGTATCAGAATTAGTATCAGAACCAGTATCAGAACAAGTATCAGAATGGGCCTACAAAAAAAGTATCAGAACACCTATTGGGGCTACACCTTTCACTTTAGTTTATGGATCTGAAGCGGTACTACCTATTGAGGTTGAAATCCCATCACTCAGAATCAGAATGCATGGACTTGTCACTGATGAAGACTACAGAGTGTCTAGGTTACAAGAACTTGAATTACTAGATGAATGCAAGCAAGTAGCGTATGATCATCTCAGTGTGTATCAGAAAAGAATGTCTAGAGGCTACAACAAGAAAGTCAGACATAGAGAATTTCAGGTTGGTGATCTAGTCTTGAGAGAAAATCCTAAAAGTCAATCACATCGAGAACGCAAGGGGAAGTTCGAACCCAACTGGCTGGGTCCCTTTGTAATCACTGCTACTTTTGGCTCTGGTGCCTATCAACTCTCAACGACTGAAGGAGAACAGCTCTGAGAACCAATCAACATTCTCCATCTGAAGAAATTCTACACCTAAGGCATTCAGTGCTTGGTAAATGTCCTGAAAAAATCTTAAAAATTGGAAAAAGTCTTGAAAAAATGAACATCTTGGTGAAAACCTAGCAATAGGCACCTTGATGATTCACAAAAAAATAAAAAAATATCAAAAGTACAAAAAAAATTGAAAAAAATGAAAAATACAAAAAAAATTGAAAAATAAAAAATACAAAAAAATGAGAAAAAGAAAAAGTGCCTTGGTGAAAACCTAGAAACAGGCACCTCGGTAGCAAAAATAGAATCTCTACCAAGATGGTGAAAACCCAGCAAACGGGCGCCACTTGTTCCAAAATGCTCCATCTATCAGCACAATCTTGGTCTTTCCCAGCTTTCAGTCTTGCTTTAGTTTGTACATATCTCCCGGTTTGTTTTTGCATATCCTGGTTTCAATAAGTCGGTCTGTACACCAATCAGCTCAAGTGTCTGTATCCTATCAATGTTCAAATTTGGGGGCAATCAATGTCATATCCTATGGTCTCCCATGTATCTTAGACATTTCCTATCCAGTCAGAGTCCTTTGAAGCTTCCTGTTGAGTTAGTCAGTCTGTCTCGTCTCCAGCAAGGATTTTGCATCTACAACAATCAAACATCCAAACTCAACTGAAAACAATTTGTGCTTTTCATGATTTTATCTCCTTGTAGGCTTACTAATTCGCATTGAGATTTTTGCATATTGTGTCCCTTCGAGCTCTTCGATGATGTCCTTTATAGGATTTAGAGAGTGATGATTAGGGGCATAATCTTTTCTTTGTCTTCTGCTTGTATGTGAAAATCTAACATCTTTGGAACTTCTGGATTGAAATGGTGTCCGACTATAAGAGCCTCTATCTCGAATTGGATGGCCATGCGTACCTCGACCATTGATACCCAGACAATTCAAGGAAGTTTGATCTAACTATTATCTTTTTGAGTAAGTTCTTTCTCCTACTATGGAACGCAATCTTGCCTAAGGATGTGAATGATAAAGGGTCACTACGGGTAATTCACATTGGATTTAGAATGATCTCTTGACTGTTTGATGTGTTTGTAATGCAAGGCATACTCAGTTCATCACAACATTTATGTTTTGATGCTTGTACAAATTGCTATATCAAAATGGACATGATATTCTGGTCATCCTGGCGCTTGTGCCTTGGTGCTTATATCTAATCTGACATTTTGAAAACAAAATCAATATTCATATATCCATGATTGTTGACCAGTGGGTGTTGTATTGATTCTTGTGCATACAAATCGATATTCATATGTCTATGGTTTCATGGCTAGTGGGCATTGTATTGATTTATCTGGTTACCTAAAAGTTCAATGATGATAACAAATCGACATATGATCAGTGACTAGGTCCTAGGTCTTAGGTTGCATTTCATTTTGCATGTCTCATTGCATGATCTCACAATGATTAAATGAACTTCAATGCTTAAATGATTCTTCAAATCACATCTTCAAGTCTAACAAGAACTGCATCTCACACGAAGGTTCCTCCAATGAAATAGCAAGTAGAATCCTTTTTCGGGATCAAAATTCAAATCTGAGATCATTCATATTATTAATTGCTTGCATAATCAACCTTCAATAATCACAGAAATCTAGTATTCAACTTAACTGATTATCTTACATCACACTATCAAAATTTCAACTTGGTCAACTATGGTCAACTCATGGTCAAACCTAGTCAAATTTGATCTCCAGGACCTCCAAACGATGCAGAATGTGTTCTCAGACGTGTTTAACCACTTCTCAAATCAATTAACATGCTTCTAAACTATCAACGCTGACTTTTTCTTGTCAGATTTCAATTTTAATCCTGAAGGGGGCATGGTATTGCACATCATTCAAAGTCTGTAAATCAAATTCTATCGATCAAATCTATCAATATCTTTCATCAGTGATCAAGACAACAATCACGTCTAGTCACTGATTCATCAAAAGTCCTCATCGCTCGGGGTAAATCTATCATCACTTGGGGCATATCAGATTCATCGATCCATATCAATCTGGTATTCTCCTAATCTTGTAAACTGTATTAGTTTTTGCAACCATCAGATCATAGTGTTCTTTCCTTGGTTCTTCGGCAACTGAAGGATTCAGATGTGATACCTGCTAGTTCTGCTAAGATAGTTCTGCTAAGACAATCGAGTCTAGAACGGGTCACTCACTTCTTATCAATCCTAAGGTTCAGAATCAGGTATTTTGACACTTTTTCGCAATCATTGGTTCATTGCTGCTATAGTAAACATTATCTCTGGTCATTTAGGACCTCCTATCTCAATATCTCTCAATCGGTTTCTATCTTGAGATCGGTTTATCTTTTGAATCAGTTTCATATCTTTATCAAACACAGACTATCTTTGAACCACTGCGCTTCGCACAGTAATTCAAAGAGGGGCAAAATGTAATACCCCAAAAATGGGCTATAAGTTCATTAATCTCCTACATCGACAATTCGAACGAAATCGACATCAAAGTCCTAACCTAAGGCACATCTAACATCATCGAATCATAATTGATTATCTTAAATTTTGCATCGGGGAATATTCCTAGTAATATTCCTAATTATCTTAATTATCTTTAATTTAATGATTATTTGGCGATAAATCACATTTATCCTAAGTTTGATTAATTGAATATTTTCATATTTAATTAATTAGATTTAATATTTGCCACTTAATTATGTAATTAAATTTAATTCTATCTATTATTAATTGTATTATTTAATTTTGACAATAAATCAAAATTTCTATCTTTAATTGATTAAATTCTTATTTAATTAATTAAAGCATGTTGTCATTATTTAATAATATAATTTTTAATAAAAGTTTGGTAAAATAGTTAATTAACCCATAAATTAATTATTTTATTCCAAAAATCAGTTGAGTTGAGGATAAATCACTTTATTTATTTATTTAATTCTTAATTATTATGCATATTCAAAAGAAACAGTTAAACTCCAAATCAGAAAATCAATGCAAGTTATTGACTTTTTGGAACTCAAAATTCTTTTGGAGTTCAAAAAGCTGATCTAAACTCTAATTTGAGTTAAAAAGCTATTTTTGCATGATTTTAAGAATTAACTATCTTTCATGATCAGATAACTCAAAAATCAAGATGAGTTAATTTGAGTGATTTATGGCTTTTCCCATGCACCTCCAAAGCCTTGGATTTCTATAAATTAAGGCTTTAGCTCTTCACAAATCATCTCATATTTTGCACAATCACGCTGGAGAATTGGAATTGAAGAATCAAAGCTCTTGCGAATCGACATCTTTGTGAGATCAATCTTATTTTTGCATTCATATTTCATATCTAGATCAATTGCATTCAAATCCTTCATTTAGGTGTCGTCTAGGTCACTGATCTCGATTACAATCTGAGAACATTAATCTCGCACCTACTAGAAGGCAGTAAATCGCTTGGTTAGATAGCTTTCAATTTTGCATGATTTTGATTATAGCTAACCTCTAATGTTTTACTGAGTGTTGTGTCTACAAATCAGGTACAATTTTCACACATACAGGCATAACCCAATCCAGCTTCCATCTATTCAAAAATATGGACCATAACTTACTAGAAAATTTGTAGTGGATAAAGAGATGATCATTATTATCCTTAGCCAATTCCCACATGACACACCTAGATGGACCCTCACACCCAAAATGTCGAAGCCTATCCCAAGTGAGAGCTCTTTGTGATCTGATTTATGAAAACCAGATTACAATACCTGGTGTGATACCTATAGTATTATAGAACTCAACATGAAAATTGAGAACAACAAGATTGCAAACCAAAAGATGATCCATTCTATTCGAATATTTGAGTTTATACAAGTCTGATGGATCCCAAGGGTCATCAAAATCCCTTGGAAATGAAATGAAGAGCCATCATAATATTTATTACAAATAAACTATTCAA
This sequence comes from Chamaecyparis obtusa, assembly GCA_027943335.1. Classification (NCBI taxonomy): domain Eukaryota; kingdom Viridiplantae; phylum Streptophyta; class Pinopsida; order Cupressales; family Cupressaceae; genus Chamaecyparis; species Chamaecyparis obtusa. The sequence goes on along the minus strand of BSBK01000322.1, from coordinate 665,558 downwards.
ACTATCAAAAATTATCAAAAAACTATATATAAAAATTAGGTCCACTTGGAGAAGGCATAACTTTCTAGTCCTAACTCCAAATTGTGAACCGTTTGATGCATTGTAAAGGTATTCAAATTATCTAGAACCAAATTTTGGAAGGAGCAGCCTCCAAGCCCAGAAATGCACTGAAGACCCTAAAAAATGCAGTTTACTAAAACATAGTCAAATTTGAAAAATTAGATTTCAATTTTTTCCAAATTTAATCCTAAGCATTCCTCCCCCCTTGAGAGGCAATGGGCCCCATTTCACTAATATGCTGCAATAGATGAGGAAATTATTCTTCAATTTGTTCCTCAGTAAACCACTTACCTTGATGAGAATGCTGGCCAGCTCAAACCACCTGATACAAAGGAATGTTCTGGTTTCTCAAAGTCTTTAAAATGACTTCAGTAACATGGTCACATTGGACTAGAACAATAGTAGATGGATTTAAATTTGTAGCTTGAATGTGTTCAGTAGCTTGGGAAATATCCAACAAAGAAGGAAAATAGGTTCTCAACAATTCTACATTGAAAACTGGATGTAGTCCCAAAAATGATGGCAAATTAAGTTCAAAAGCATTCTCACCAACTTGTTTCACAATAGTATATGGACCATAATGAAGAGGATGAAGCTTCCTATGTGGTCCGTGCAGGTGCTCTTTGTGAAGATGTAACCATACCTTGTCACCGATTTGAAATTTATGAGGATTTCTATGTTTATCATGCCTTTCCTTATACTTCTGATTACTCTGCTCCAAGATCTCATGAACTTGTTGTTGGAGGTGTCTAATGTTATCAATGAATTTTTCTACTTTATCTACCTCCTTGTCACCATTCAATGGACTATTAGATTGTAGAGATGGTATTGCTACATCCATAGGTGCCAATGGTTGGTACCCAAGAGAAACCTCAAATGGACTGTGCCATGTAGTACTATGGAGTGCATGGTTGTAGCTGTGTTGCACATAGGGTAAGCTTTCATCCCATGTGCAAGGATGTTTGGAATGATACATCTATAAAATATGAACAATCATTTGATTCACCACTTCTGTCTGCCCATCTATTTGGGGATGGAATGCTGTGGAGTTTGTCAACTTGGTGTCCATTTTAGCCCATAGTGCAGACCAAAATTTGCTGATGAGCCTGCTATCCCTATCAAAAATAATGGTTTTTGGAAAACCAAAATGAACCCAAACATGTTCAAAAAATAGCTTGGGAGTATCTTCTATAGAAATCATCTTTTTACATGCCACCATGATAGCCATTTTAGAAAACCTATCTACCACAACATATACACAATCATGCCCTTGCCTGGTAGTTGGAAGTCCATACATAAAATCCATTGAAATAGACTACCATGGCTTATCAGGAATAGGTAATGGTAAGTATAGACCCAACTTACGGTTTGCTGGCTTTGCAATTACACAGGCTGCACAAGCTTGTATATGTGAAATGATATCCAGCTTCATTTTTGGCCAATAGAAATGCTTTTGAAGGATAGCAATAATCTTACCAATACCAAAATGTCCTGCAACATGACTGTATTGAGCTTCCCATATCATTTTCTTCCATTAGTGGGTACAAATATGTGATTGTTATGGCAAAGCAACCCATCTTGCAAGTGAAAATTAGGGACAGACTTTCCTTCTACCAAATTACCATAGATGTTAGAAAAATCAGGGTCAATACCATATAGTTGTTCCCAAGTTGATGATTGATGACCACATGAATCCAACACTATTGTCAAACTTGCAATTGGAGGCCTACTCAAACAATCTGCCACCTTGTTACTACTTCCTTTTTTATGACAAATGTTGAGGTGAAATTGTTGTAGATAGGCTGCCCACCGTTGATGTCTATCATTCTGTAGCTTCCCTTGTGTTTGCAAGAATTGAAGTGGTTTATGGTCTATATGTATAACAGTTTCCTTTCCCAGTATATAGTGTTTCCATTGTTTGTAGGCTTGAACAATGGCATACAACTCCTTATCATAGGTGGGATACCTACGTACTATATCAAAAAAAGTTTCACTTTGACAGGCAACAAGATGCCCATGTTGTGTGAGTACCGCACCAAGAGCTTTATCGGATGCATCTGTTTCTATCTCAAATGCTTGGTGTAGATCTAGAAGGACCAATACTGGTGCTAAACATAGTCTTTTCTTTAACTCCTCAAATGCTTGTTGCTTTGCCTCTGTCCATTGAAATTTTGCTTGTGCTCCACCCCTTAGTGATTGATTAAGAGGCCATGATATGTGTGAGAAACCAAACACAAATCTGCGATATAAGCTGGCTAAGCCGAAGAAGCTGTGAAGCTCTGTAAAATTTTTAGGGGATGGCCAGTCTCGAATTATTTGAATCTTTTCTGAATCAACATGAACACCCTTAGTGTCAATGATATACCCTAAGTATTGAATACTTTGCATACCAAAAGAACACTTCTCAATGTTGGTATAAAGTTTGTGTTTTTGTAGAGTTGAAAGAACTTGTTCAACATGCTGCAAATTCTCAGACGAAGTTCTGCTAAAGATGAGTATGTCATCCAAATAAACAACTACAAAAGAATCAATGAATGGTCTAAGCACATCATTCATCAATCTCATAAATTTGGCTGGGGCATTTGTTATGCCAAAAGGCATGACCAACCATTCAAACAAACCTTCCTTAGATTTAAATGCAGTCTTCCACACATCTACTGGTTCAATTGGTACTTGGTGGTATCTAGACTTCAAGTCAATTTTTGTAAAGAAATTAGCCCCCCTAAGTTGGTCCAACAAATCATCAATTCATGGGATTGGATATCTATTTTTAACAGAGATTTTGTTTAATGCTCTATAATCAATACAAAGCCTCCATGTCCCATCTTTCTTTTTAGCAAGGACAATTGGACTTCCACAAGGTGAAGCACTTGGATGAATGTGTCCTTTTTGAATCAACTCCTAAATTTGTCTCTTAATCTCATCATTTTCCAAAATTGACCTCCTATATATTGGCTCATGTGGTAGCGGTGTGCCTAAGATTAAATCAATAGAGTGCTTGACTTGACAGTGTGTTGGTACTCCCACTAGTGGTTTAAACACACTATGATATTCTTTCAAAATTTTATCCATCTGATTTTGTTGATTCTTTGTTACCTTAGCATGTGTATTAAGAACAATTGACTTTGTTTGTTCAGGGTGAATCATGAGTACAACAAAAGCTCCAGTTTGAGCAATCAAGTGTTTACATTATTTAGCACTAATTAAAGAAGCAATTTGTGTTGGACATACCTTTGGTATTCGATACCTCTTCCCACCAAGCTTGATTGTAACACTACATGGCTTGGAATCATACACTCCATGCCTTTGATACATGTATGGCTGCCCCAGTAAGACATCGCATACATCCAATGGTGCTACATCACATATCACTTCATCCTTGAAAGGCTTGATTGAATATGGCAAATGACATTGTTGATTTATTTGGATATCTTGTCCCTCATTTACCCATCCCATAGAGTATGGTTGTGGGTGTCTTGTCACTTTCAGATTTAATCTTTTGACTATCTCCCTAGAGATCAAATTCTTTTGACTCCCACTGTCAACAATAAAATGCAGGGGCTTTCCATCAACCCACATCTATGAATGAAAAAGTCTCTCTTCATCTTCACGGGGCAATACTTTAGCAGTTCCAACTATGGCATATGGGTTTGCTTCTATGATGGAATCATTCTCCTCTTTCTCAGAATTATTTACTGGTGATGATTCAGGTTCAGCTTCCTCTCCTCATATTTCTGTCATCAAATTTTTTATACTTCGACAATCCTTTGTGTTATGGGTTGGGGACTTATGCATCTCACACCACATGCCTGTGTCTGTTTGTGTCTTTTCAGTAGACCACCATGTGTTCTTGGATGAATTTGAATGAGGTTCCTTGGTCACCTATTTTCCTACAAATTTATTGCCCCCTTCAACCCTTGGCTTGTTGTTTGCAAAGTAGTCCCTCTTCCCTTTCTGCTTGAATTTATCTTCAATTTTTGTAGCATATTTATAGGTAGTTTCCAATGTCTCAATATTAAAAAATTCCATCTCTGTTTGAATATACTTGTGAAGTCCTCTCCGATATTTCAAAATTTGATGCTTCTCTGAATCATCAATACCAAGTTTTGCTGAAAGTGAATGGAATGTATTGGTGTAATCTTATACAGACTGATCCCTCTTTTGTCAAAGAAGCTGCCACTCTATGTATTTTTGTTCATACACATCCTCCGGAAGGTAAGCTTCTTTTATGTATTCCACAAATTCTCCCCATGTGGGCTTCTTATCAAGAGAAATTTCAAAACCATCTTCAACAAATGATTCTCGTTCTTTATTTGTGACTTTGGTTTCCCATGCTAATTTCACATGGGTTTCAGCTTTGAGGAGAGAAAATGTTATCTTTTCTATATCTGAGAAATTATTTATAGAAAAATATCTATCCAACTTTGATAACCAGTTATCAACAGCTTCATAATCGACCTTTCCTTCAAAATTCGGGATGTCGAAATTGACCTGCACTTTGAAAGGGGTATTTCCACGAAATGATGTTTCTAATTTAGAGGGTTTTTGAATCTATAGGAAGTGTGAAAATTGACTCATCATCTCTTCTCATTGCTTATTTAAAGCTTCCTCGACCAACTTCTTAACATCATCGTCTGACATCTTCAATCATGTGCGTCTCAAAGGTGGGTATTTTGATAAATCTTGTGTATCCAATCCTAATCTTTGGTAGGAAGACCTTGTGTAAATTGACATAAAGGAGTGTTCCCTCTCTGATACCACTGATCTGATTTATGAAAACTAGATTACAATACCTGGTGTGATACCTACAGTATTGTAGAACTCAACATGAAAATTGAGAACAACAAGATTGCAAACCAAAAATTGATCCATTCTATTCGAATATTTGAGTTTATACAAGTCTAATGGATCCCAGGGGTCATTAAAATCCCTTGGAAATGAAATGAAGAGCCATCATAATATTTATTACAAATAAACTATTCAAACTATCAAAAATTATCAAAAAAACTATATATAAAAATTAGGTCCACTTGGAGAAGGCATAACTTTCTAATCCTAGCTCTGAATTGTGAACCATTTGATGCGTTGGAAAGGTATTCAAATTATCTAGAACCAAATTTTGGAATTAGGAAAATTCTACTTCTGTGCAGCGTCCAAGCCCAAAAATGCACCGAAGACCCTAACAGATGCAGTTTACTAAAACATAGTAAAATTTGAAAAATTAGATTTCATTTTTTTTTCAAATTTAATCCTGAGCACTTTGTCTTCCAACAATCCAAAGAAAAGAGTTCATCTTGGGCATGTTACATCTACACCAACCATATTTGGAAGACTGGTCCATATTATCAAACTTGCAAAAAGCCTCATTGAATACTTCCTTAATCATTGTGCGCCCACTTTCACAGTCTGCCCAAACCATCATATCTTCATAATTTGGCCCATACATAGGCCAAATCTCTATTTCTACCTAAAATTCCTTATAGACCTCAAGTAGATCAAGAGCCATAGATATAAGCTTGCACCAAGAACGATTGGGAGAGCATCCCACCAAGTAGTCACGAGTCATCTTACCAATAAAATTCTCAAAGTGGTTGGACACTAGCCTAAATTTGGGCACTTCAGATAATGATTGGGTATGAGCCACTTTTCTTTCTAGAAATGAATCTTACCACCATCTCCAAGATGCCATCTTATCCTGAGCATCACAAGTACCATATGCTAGATCCAATAGGGAGAACAATCATCTCATCAAACAAAAGACCTACATTATTTTGTAAATATTTCACTTGCAACACTTTACTCTAGAGCCTCCCTTTCTCTACATATATTCTCCACACCAATTGAGCCCCCAAAGAAATATATATCTCTTTACTCTTCCTAAAACCCAAACCCCCACATTTTACATGCTTGCAAACATCATCCCATTTAACTAGATTAAACTTAAAAACTTCATCAAACCCTTTCCATAGGAAGCTTCTCTTTATGTCTTCAATAATCTTGGCAACTTTACTTGGGATTTGAAAAAATGACAAAGAGTAAATGGGAACAACAAAAATAACAACCTTGATAAGATTGATTCTACCAACCAAAGACAACCAATGACCTTTTCGTGAATTGAGCATTCCATAGATTCTATTGATAACTCCATCCCATTCGCTGAAATCTACCCAGCCATAGGGGGGAGACTAAGATACTTAATAGGCAGCTATCCAGCCCCATAATGATTTAAATCTCTAAAATTTCCAAACAATGGGTCTTCAAGAAGTAAATCTTAGACTTGGTCCCATTCACCTCTTTTTTCTAGTCACTCTTTCATATTTCTCAATGGTATTTTTGAAATCATGAGCTTCTCTTCTATTGGCCTCACCTAACAACAAGGTATCATTGACAAATTACAAATGAATAATGTTTCTCAAACCCCCAAACACTTGCAACCCTTTTATTTCACCTCTGCTGACCCCATTCTGAATAATTTTATTGAATACCTTAGCCATGATAAGAAATAGGAAAGAAGACAGTGGATCCCCCTAATAGATCCCCTAGTTATTAGTGAAAAAATATATTAGGGATATATTAATTAGAACATCAAAGGATGAGGAGGATATTATATACATCTGTTGACCCATTTGCACCACATATCACACAAGCCCAACTTTCTCATGAATCTATCAAGAAATTCCCAATTCACCCTATCATAAGCCTTGTTCAAATCCACTTTGATGACCATCCCCTCTCTTTTCCTATATTGAACAGAGTAAATGACCTCATGTTCTATCATAACCCCGTCCAAAATTTGTCTATTCACCAGAGATAACCTGCTCCAAACACACCTTTAACCTCTAGACCATTGCCTTTTCCACCCCCTTCTATATGGCATTGCAAAGGGCAATAGGCCAACATTGATCAAAATAGCTTAGATCCCAAACCTTAGGAATGAGAGCTATGAAGGTGGCATTCCATTATTTGAATGTTGACCTTCAAATATTGCATTCCCCACAACAACATACACATCATCCCCAACGATATGCCAATTTTTTTGATAAAACTCAATCTAAAAACCATCTAGCCTAGGTGCCTTCCTAGCACTTATAGAGAAGACAACATCTCTTATCTCTTCCTTGGAGAAGGGAGCCATAAGAGAAACATTTTGTTATGCTAATATACAACTAACAATGTTGAGCAATAACTCCTCTTGTGCCACTTCATCAAGATCTTCCTAGCCTTTGAGAAAATCTTAGAAAAAATTCTTGCCAACAACTCCAATAGCTTCTTTATCATCCAAGGAGAGATCATCACGAGTCACATGATCTTGGAGATACAATTTTTTTGCCTTCTAATCTTGGTGGAGAGTATATATATATATACATATATATATATATATATATATATATATATATATATATATATATATATATATATATATATATATATATATATATATATATATATATATATATAATCCAAAAAAGTAAGCACTTACTTTAATGTACTTTTTGGGACCATTTTAGTCCTTCTTAGTGCGTTTCTTACATTTAGGACTTCATATTGCATTTAACTATGTACATAATTTAAATCAAGGTCCTCTTTCTTCCTCCAATCTCACACAAAACTCTAAGCTGGCTCTAATTTCTATGCACCATTTATCATTCATCCCTCCAATCACAAAATTAATTTCCCTTTTAGGCCCCATTTCAGCAATTTCAAGATTTAAATGCATTTACGATCAATTTTCCCACTTATCTTTCCATTTTCCCCTAAGATATTTTTAATACTTCTCCATTCCAGAAGGTTTATCTCAAAATTTGCACCTTTGGGTATAGGTTGACCTTGACTTATACCCAAGGTTGTGAATTTTGATTGTTTCCCATGCCCGATGCAAAGTATTAGCTTTATCCCAATTTTATTTGTCAGCCTTCACAAATCTGAGTGCCAAATTACTATAAAAGGAGGCCTCTTCCTCTCATTTTCACATATGGGAATTCATTATTATAAGATATAAAAATATATATAAAGATATATTTTTATATCTATGTGTTTATGTGTGAGGGGGTGTGTGATGGAAAATGTTGTGGACATATAAAACTAAAAAAACATAAACACTTATCTTGAAAGGTAGCAGATCTAGAAAATGTTGTTTTCTGATGTCTGTACTTAGTTTCTAGAAATTATGCAACCGGATCTAGCCTGGAAACACAAAGATAGAGAAAACCCATAAATCTTTTGCTTTCCCAAACCAGGTCGACCTTGACCCAAATAAAGGTCGACCTTGACCCCTTTATGTTGACCTTGACTTGTGCTACTTTGATGGAAATTCTATTTGCGGATCCCAAAAGTTTACCAAAAAGGGTGTCTAAATATGTTTTGTAATTCATTGTTCCGCACTTGTTCCTACAAGAAAAATGGTTTTTTTGTTCGGATGAGGTCAAACCCCTATTTTGGAATTAACCTTAAAATAGAATTTAAATAGAGAATGCTAGCAAGTAGTAGAAGTAGATCTAACAATGAAGCTATGATATTCAATAGATATGCAATTATATTTGAAATGTAAACAAGTATGTTAATATAAAAGCTTGGACTCAACACTAATAATCATAAATGTAAATCAAAACCTCCATGATTGTATGCTTGGAATCCACCTTGAAGGAAGAATGAATCGATCTTGAATATGAACAAAGGATCTTGATGGAAGATCACACCACCATGATGGATAGATCTAGGGTTTGAATGATGAATCTTGAATGCTTGAACCAAATCCCTTCAAAGGCTTGAATACTTAAATCCTTGATCTTCAATGGAGAACTTGAATGCTTGAAAACTTCCTTGATTGAGTTGAAGGATGCTTGATAATGCTTGAGAGATGGCTTGCTTTTCGATGGATTGAAATGAGAGGAGAAGGATTCCTTTTATACTAGTCTAGGGTACAAACTTCTAGAGAGGCTGACATAGGAGAAATGAATTTATATGAAGCCTATAACCTTGGAAGAGGACCTAAATTAAATATCATTTAAGAGTTTACCATTTCAAAGCCCGAAACAGCCGACCTGGAAGTAGGAAAATAAATCTTTCCGAAACCCAACATCTAGAAACTTTCAGAATTTGAATTTTAAACCCTGGGTTAGGGTTGAGGTCAACCTTGACTCAAAAGGTTGACCTTGACCATGAGGTCAAGAACCTCAAATTCTCAGAGCAGGATGCTAGAAATAGACAAAAAAGAAGTGGAAAATATAGGGGAAATAGCCAGATCCAAGCCAAAGACCCATTCAAGGCATTTTACATGACCCCAAACCACTTACTCAGAGGGCTAAACTAGTCCTAAATGGAAGTGCTTCCATTTTTTGATGATACATTTAGCCCCTACTTTGGCAAGAGCATGGACTCGATGAAAACTCTTGGTAAAGGAGAAGAAAGATTTCAGTGGATCGCAACGAGGTAGAATATCACTTAGTTAAGGACATGAGCCCCCGGGCCAAGGATTCTAAGTGTTGATGTTAGTTAATGAAGGGCCATGGAGTATGATTTAAAATATCAATGTAAAAATTATCTAAGAGTCAAAATCTATAAATCTCACAATTAATATTATTCGTGTGTGTGTTGATATTGATCTTTATTTTTCTTATTATCAATCCTTCTCTTGCATATGATTTTTTTTCATATTATCAATCATTCTTTTATATATGTGTGTGTGTTTACATTTGAATTTCCTTTTATTTCTAAGAATTTAATTAAAATAAAATACCAAACAAATTAATAGACAACTATGTTATTTTAAGAGTGTATTGTAGAAAATAATTTTTAATTTTATAGGTAAATTAATTGTATTATTGATAATGAGAAGAAATCGGATACTATAAAGGGTTTTTTTGCTTTTGAATATTTTCTTTTGAATCTCCCAACAACATCATCAAACAACCTATAACCTCATAACAACAACATCAAACACCTATAGCCCATGTAACCCCAAACACAAAGTCCCCCAGAAAAAATAACACAAAACAACAAGGACCAATATGCCAATTACAGGTCTTTGATATTCATGAGATCACCCTGAAACACCCTAATTAGTGGGAAAGGAAAGTTGTTCCACCATTGTGTAGCTCTTGATCCCTTATCTTTCTCCATTGAAACCCCATAGTTTGCAAGCCGATCAACAATCTTGTTTCCATATATTTTAATGTGAGATATTTTCACCTTCTCTAGACCTACAATCACCCACCTTGAAAGCTGCATAGTAGCTTCAAATCTCCAATTCTTCAGCATGGATCCTCCTAGATCATTACTATTCATCTTTGAATCCCCTTTGATCCATAACTTCTTCCATCCTTTATCCTTGGAAATCATTAATACCCACAACAATGCACGTGCCTCATCTTTATTATTTGAGTCCACCCCAAAATCCAAGATGAAAGCACCAATTGGATAACCATGACGATCCTTGAATATGCTGCCACCCCCAACCCATCCAGGATTGGAACTAGTCATGCCATCGAAGTTGAGCTTGATCCACCGAGGATCGAGAGGAATCCAAAAAGTAGGATCCATCTGAGATAAATGGAGCCAACGAAAAATGAGGCCACACATCCCCCTTCCTTCTTCCTTGCATCAATCTCCTTACATCCAACCTTCTATAACTCCCCAACCTCAGACATAGAGCATTCCACTTTATCTCAAATGCTTTTTACATCTTTGTACATGCTTTAAAAAACCCTCTTAATTTCAAGCCAGATATTCCAAACAATAATTGACGAAGCAACAGACCAGATCATTCTAAGCCCTAGATTCTTAATCTTCACCCACCAATAATCTAGAAGTTGAGGGATACAATTAGGCATAACCCAGTCCAACTTCCATCTATTAAAAAACATGGACCATAACTTACTGGAAAATTTGTAGTGGATGAAGAGATGATCATTATTCTCCCCAGTCAATTCACACATGTCACACCTAGATGGACTTGGTGGTACCCTAAAATTTGAGAATATAGGAGGTCCAATCCATTATCAAGAATTAAGTTTATCCATACTAAAAAAATCAAAGGAAGGAAGACTTATGACACAAATAAATAGAACTAACTAATCAAAGCCTTCAGAAAATGTTGGAATTTTGACCTACTTAAAAAATGATGCCGACAGAGGTTGAAGATGGTCTAATTGTAAAAATCTAAAAATGACCTAGTTCAGGAAATCAAATTTCTTATGTCAAGTAAAATTATTATCTTTTCACGAGGTGTTTTGGGTTTTTGACCAAGTCCAAATCTGAAAGATAGGTAGTTATTAGTTAATTTTCTAATTAATTTTTTCAAAATAAGTTTTTAAATTTTAGCATAGAGTGGTGTCTCTTCATCCTAAAGGGGTGTGAAAACCATTCATCCATATATATATGTGGTGTAAAATGTAAAGGTAGAGAAGAATCATTAACAATGTAAAAAACTTATTATTTTCTACTGCACTTTCTGCAAGTGATCTATTGTACATAAGACTTTATGGAGCATTAATATAAATTAGTTATTTTCTCTAATTTGGAGTTGTGGATTTGATCATTCCTGATTGATCAATCTTTTGTGATTTTATCTCCAAAAGATAAAGCTTCTTTAAAACTTTATGTTTGGAAATAATTCCCATTTTAATTTGATAATTAGAATTATTAGGCTCTATTAATTCTATCTTATTGGGCTCATTAAGCTTGGGTTAAATTCAATAAGACTAATTGTAGCATAATAAAATAATCAAAGACATTAAAGAGGAGTAGTTGATAGAAGCATTTAGGTGGTGTTCTTTGTCTCACTTAGTTGTACATAGGATGAAAAAGGAACTGTCTCTATTGCCCAATAGAATAAAGACATTGATCTTTTATCCTTAAGTTGAAGTCTTTGTTCAAAAAAATTACAAGCAGAAAGTAGTCATCAGTATTTATTTCAAACCAAATAATACATTATTTTAAAACATTCTTTCAAAAGCATTTCTATTATAGCATTTAAACAATATTTAATAATTATGATGCTCACAATTTGATTCCTCTCAAGTTCATTTGCCACTTTGAGAGAATCCAAAAGTTCTATATTTAGTTATCAGTTATAAAAAACCTTTGAATCAACTGGTTAAGGCATAGGCCCACTAGCCTTGGTCATGCGGAGCCAGAATTGTAGAAGTTCAAACCCCTATTGTGGTTGAACTTGTTCGTTGGCAAAAAAATTTGGATTTCCTAGCATTGGATTGGAAAATCTATAGGAAATCCAAACCATCATTTTTGGGCACCAACACATTGGCGACTATGCTGGGGAGTTGTCTATGAAAGAAAACATTGAAGATTACCTAGAAGCTTTGGAGATGTAATTAAAACTATACTAGAGATAAGAACTCAAAAGTAGTAAAGAAATATTTTCCTCAAAGAGAGGTGGCGACTCTATTCAATAAAGCATTTCAATCAGTGACTCTACTGAGGAAGAAGACTCAGGAGGAGATAAGTAAAGTTTTCCTCTTTAAATGAGGTGACGACTCTATTGTCAAGAACCTAATGTATAAAGAAACAAGTTACTACCAATTTAGATATTTAGAATGTATTAGAATAAACAACCATTTTAGAGAAAACCATTTATTCCATATGGTATTAGGCCATTGGATCTCAGGGGATTCCATTGTATTCCTTTTAAGTTGCTGCCTAAGTTTTCACAACTTTTACCAAAGTTCCATGGAGAATGGGATGAATCAACAGTTGAAAATTTGGATGCATTTTATAGAGACTCTATTCAATATTCAATAAAGAGATGTCATTTATTGATAACTATGAGATTTGTGTAGAGGATCAAGAAATGAAACTATTTGTTAGGACATTAAAAGATAATGCAAGAGAGGCATATGAATCACTACCTACACAGAGCATCTCATCATGGAAGGAGTTTGAGAAATGGTTCTTAAATGAATTTCATGATGCAAGTGAAGGAGATAATGTGTATTATGAACACGATGAAAATAAGAAATGCATTATGGAAGAGGAACCTTATATGTCTCCCTTAGATGAATTTATCAATTTGGAAAGGTACAAAGGTGAGTCTACAAACCATTTGTTCATAAGGATGGTAAGTATTTATCAGGAGATACCATCAAACACCATGCCTTCACACAAGAAATTTCTAAAAAAACTTCATGAGTTGGGAACCTCACTAGATGACCCTGATTTGAGGCTTCTTTTTCAAAGATTAGAAGAATATACAAAAAAGAAAAAAAAAATTGATGATGTTTCATATTTAAGTGAAGAAATTTTTTTTGGACAATTTGAGGAGGAAGGAAATAACATGTGTTATGAAGAGGAAGAGGATCAAAAATATATCTGGGAAGCAGAGCCTTGTATGTCTCCCTTGGATGTATTTATTAATTTAGAAAGGTATGAGAATGAAAATGTGGTGAGTGTATTTATAAGGATGATGGATATTATCCATGAGATACCTTCTAATATTAGGCCTTCACACAAGGAGTTTTTAAACAAAATATCCAGTTTAAGAGTAACTCGTGATAAGTAAAGCTTATTTTTAAAATTGTATACAGAGATGTAATGGAAGAAAATGATAAAGTTACAGAAGAGGCATTGAGACATAATAGTATTTCAAAATCAAACAAAGAGGAAGTGTTGATCCAGGCTGAATCGATGCACACAATAGATGAGGTTCAAAAAAATAATACATATATCTGTTGTGATGAATATGTTGAGGAAAATGAATGCATTGTGGAATCTATAGAGAGCCCTAATGAAATCTCATATGAAGAAGAAATTTATGAACAGATTGAAGAAGCATCTACACCAAATCAAATTTGTGTGGAGACAAATGGAAATCATGATCAGGAAGAAGATTTTCTCAGCGCATAACAAATTTCAGATTTGTTGGATAAGGAATATCAAAGGCATATACACAAAAATGACTCAAAATATTTTCCAATTCACAAGGATAAGAAAATTGATAAAACACCAGAAGATAAACCTGATGAGAGAGACACATGTCTTGTTGATGAAGTATATGATTCTAAAAAGGATGAATTTAGTAGAGAGGAAGAAGAAGAAGATATGTCTGAGTTCTCTATGTTCTTAAATCCATTATTTGAAGAGAATTTTCTATGTGATCAAGTCCATCAACATCATGATGAAGATAACAAGCCTAATGATATTTTTGAAGTTGATGAAATTCATGATATGTATGTAGAAGGTGAGACATTTTTTAGTTCATCCTATGAGCCGAAAATACACCAAATATGCAAAGATAAGGTGAAATTATATAAGCTTGATTCTAAAAATTATCTGAGTGTCCTATCTAATCAGATTCTTGATAAGAAGGAAGTTCATGAATCTGAGTTATCTTCAAATACTTTTTGTGAAGAGAAACAACATCTTGAATATAATGTAGATTGTGTAAATAAATGCATCTAAGCAGAAGAGATTAATTTAGTTACTTGTAGGGATGATCAAATGCATAAGAATCTTCTATTTTGCACCTGATGACTTTTTGAAGGATGAACAAAAGTCAGAGCATGTTAATAAAACAATGAATGTTGTCCATGGGAATGGTGGTATTGTATTTAGGAAATTCAAAGTGTTACATGATCAGAATCAAGTGTTTGATAGGGAAAAATGTTGATTCTATGTTTTGGTGGCCCGGGGCCACCGAATGAGATTTGATTTGATTAGTGAAATATGCAGTGACTCTATAGCCTAATGGACTTTGCACTTGGTATACTTCAACCAGAGATAGCTGGATTCTCTCTATGCCCACATGGAGCATATGTCCCCAGAAAGAGCCACTGGTGGTACCCTACATTTTGAGAATATAGGAGGCCCAACCCATTATCAAGAAGTAAGTTTATTCATACTAAAAAAATCAAAGGAAGGAAGACTTACGATACAAATAAATAGAACTAACTAATCAAAGCCTTCAGAAAATGCCAGAATTTTGACCTACTTCAAAGATGATGCTGATAGAGGCTGAAGATGGTTGAATTGTAAAAATCTCAAAATGACCCAGTTCAGGAAATCAAATTTCCTATTCATATTAAAAATACTAGCTTTTCACGAGGTGTTTTGGGTTTTCAACCAAGTCCAAATCTGAAAGATAGGTAGTTATTAGTTAATTTTCTGATTAGTTTTTTCAAAATAAGTTTTTAAATTTTAGCATAGGGTGGTGTCTCTTCACCCCAAAGGGGTGTGAAAACCATTCATTCACATATATATATGTGGTGTAAAATGTAAAGGTAGAGAAGAATCATTAACAATGTAAAAAACTTATTATTTTCTACTACACTTTCTGCAAGTGATCTATTGTACATAAGACTTTATGGAGCATTAATATAAATTAGTTATTTTCTCTAATTTGGAGTCATGGATTTGATCATTCCTGATTGATCAGTCCCTTGTGATTTTATCTCCAGAAGATAAAGTTGCTTTAAAACTTTATGTTTGGAAATAATTCCCATTATTTTTCAATTTGATAATTAGAATTATTAGGCTCTATTAATTCTATCTTATTGGGCTCATTAAGCTTGGGTTAAATTCAATAAGACTAATTGTAGCATAATAAAATAATCAAAGAAATTAAAGAGGAGCAATTGATAGGAGCATTTAGGTGGTGTTCTCTGTCTCACTTATTTGTACATAGGATTAAAAAGGAACTGGCTCTATTGCCCAATAGAAGAAAGGCACTGATCTATTATCCTTAAGTTGAAGTCTTTGTTCAAAAAAATTACAAGCAGAAAGTAGTCATTAATATTTATTTCAAACCAAATAATACATTATTTTAAAACATTCTTTCAAAAGCATTTCTATTATAGCATTTAAACAACATTCAATAATTGTGATACTCACAATTTGATTCCTCTCAAGTTCATTTTCCAATTTGAGAGAATCCAAAAGTTTTATATTCAATTATTTTCTATAAAAAGCCTTTGAACCAATAGATTTGGTTAAGGTATAGGCCCACTAGCCTTGGTCCTACAGAGCTAGAATTGCAGAAGTTCAAACCCCTATTGTGGTCGAACTTGTTCGTTGGCAAAAACAATTGGATTTCCTAGCATTGGATTGGAAAATTCATAGGAAATCCAAACCATCATTTTTGGGCACCAATAGGACCCTCACACCCACAATGCCAAAGCCTATCCCAAATGAGAGATCTCTATCTCCCATCAATCTAGAGAAAAGAGTTCATCTTGGGCATGTTACATCCGCACCAACAATATTTGGAAGACTGGTCCATATTATCAAACTTACAAAAAGCCTCATTGAATACTTCCTTAATCATTGTGTGCCCACTTTCACAGTCTTCCCAAACCATCATATCTTCATAATTTGGCCCATACACATGCCAACTCTCTATTTCTACCTGAATTTCCTTGTAGACCTAAAGCAGAACATGACCTGTATATATGAGCTTGCACCAAGAATGATTAGGGGAGCAACCCACCATGTAGTCATGAGTCATCTTGCCAATAAAACTCTCAAAGTGGCTAGACACTAGCCTAGATCTGGGCACTTCAGCTAACGACTTAGGCATGAGCCACTTTTCTTTGTAGATATGAATCTTACCACCATCTCCAAGATGCCATCTTATCCCGAGCATCATGAGTTTTATGCAATGACAAAGGAAGCACCATATGCTAGATCCAGTAGGGAGAACAGTCCCCTCATCAAACAAAACATCTACATTATTTTGTAAATATTTCAGTTGCAATACTTTACTCCAGAGCCTCCCTTTCTCTGCATATATTCTCCACACCAACTAAGCCCCCAAATATATTTTTATCTCTTTACTCTTCCTAACACCCAAACCCCCACATTTTACATGCTTGCAAACATTATCCCATTTAACCATATAGGACTTAAAAACTTCACCACACCCTTTCCATAGGAAGCTCCTCTTTGTGTCTTCAATAATCTTGGCAAATTTACTTGGGATTTGAAAAATTGACAAAGAGTAAATAGGAACAATAGACATAACAACTATGATAAGAGTGATTCTGCCAACCAAATACAACCAATGACCTTTCCATGAATTGAGCATTCCATAGATTCTATTGATAACTCCATCCCACTCACTGAAATCTACCTAGCCATAAGGGGGAGACTAAGATACTTGCTAGGCAATTGTCCAACATCGTACGCCATAATTGTTTGAATCTCTAAACTCTCCAAATAATGGGTCTTCAAGAAGTAAATCTTAGACTTGGTCCCATTCACCTTTTTTTCCAGTCGCTCTTTCATATTGCTCAATGGTCTTTTTGAAATCACGAGCTTCTCTTTTAGTGGCCTCACCAAACAACAAGGTATTGTCAACAAATTACAAATGAGTAATGTTGCTCAACCCCCCAAACACTTACAACCCTTTAATTTCACCTCTGCTGCCCCCATTCTAAATAAATTTATTGAATACCTTAGCCATGATAAGAAATAGGAAAGAAGACAGTGGATCCCCCTAACAGATCCCCTAGTTGGTAGTGAAAAAATATATCAGGGATCTATTAATTAGAACATCAAAGGATGAGGAGGATATTATATACATCTATTGACCCATTTACACCACATATCACACAAGCTCAACTTTCTCATGACTATATTGAGAAATTACCAGCTCACCCTATCATAAGCCTTGCTCAAATCTACTTTGATGACCATCCCTTCTCTTTTCCTATGTTGAACCGAGTGAATAACCTCATGTTCTATCACAACCCTATCTAAAATTTGTCTATTCTTTAGAAAGCCACTCTGATCGCCATAGATAACCTGCTCCAAACACACCTTTAACCTCTAGACCATAGCCTTTTCCACCACCTTATATATGGCTTTGCAAAGGGAAATAGGCCAACATTGATAAAAATAGCTTAGATCCCAAACCTTAGGAATGGGAGCTATGAAGGTGGCATTCCATTGTTTGAACACTGACCTTTGAATCTTATATTCCCCCATAACAGCATACACAATGTCCCCAATGATATGCCAAAATTTTTGATAAAAAACAATTTAAAAACCATCTAGCCCAGACACCTTCCTAGCACCCATAGACAAGACAACATCTCTTATCTCTTCCTTGGAGAAGGGAGCCATAAGAGAAAAATTTTGTTCTACTGATATACAAATGACAACATTGAGCAATAACTCCTCTTGTGCCACTTCATTAAGATCTTACTAGCCTCTAAGAAGATCTTAGAAGAAATTCTTGCCAAAAATTCCAATAGCTTCTTTATCATCCAAGGAGAGATCATCATGAGTCATGATCTTGGAGATACAATTATTTTTCCTTCTAATCTTGGTGGAGAGTGTGTATATATGTATATGTTAGGATTTGGTAACACTAAGATGGGGGGTGAATCAGTGTTACAATACTTTATTGAATTCTTAAACCTTTTTATCTTCCTTAAGAAACATCTAAATATATAACATAAAATAAACAACCATGAAACAAAGATAAACATAGAAGAACTCATAACACCATGTTTGTTTTTGAGGAAACCCTATTAAGGGAAAAACCTCGGTGGGGATGGTACCCACAAAATTCTGCACTATGAATCTTGAAACCTTGTTAAGAGTTCTAGCCCTGTTACGAGATGATTATTACAATATAGGTAGATCCCTGTTAGGGGATGTGTACAATGAGATCTATGTTTAGGAATTGACCCTACTAAAGGTCCTAGCCTTGTTAAAGGAAAAAAAACCATGTTAGGGGTATACAATAGGTGCAACAATACGTACATCGTGCACTTTTACAAAAGTATCTGTATACATATACCCTGTTAGAAGTATAATTAAAAAAGATAGCTGACATTACTCTAGCTAAACATCATATTAATTAAAGCACACTTGAATTCTTCATTAACATCCTTAGTCGGCCTTAGATCCAAGATAGCATCCAAAATAACTTTCTAAATGTTCACAAGGTTAGACTCAATGATTGCTAACATGTTATGCTCCATTTACTGTCTTCGCATCCAATCAACTAAACATATTTCTTCGTTCCTTCAATATGAACACATGCAACCTCACACATGTATTCATTGGTGTCTTGTAGGAATGTTATTAAATCACAAGCCTTTATACAACTTCTGTGAAGATCGCTAAGCTTTTTTGTCAGACTGGGTTACTAGAACAGTCTGTGGACTTGGGAATTTTTCCATTCAACAACTGCATTCAAACATATTCATCATATCCAATATGTGCGACCATAAAATTTTTAAGTGTTTCCCTAAATGACAACATTACATATATGTGCATGTGCCTACATGTGCATATGTGTGCATGTGCTGACCACTTGCCAACAATCTCTCCTTTTGGCATTGATGGTAACACTTAGTGAAAAAATGACTAAGTGCATCATCAAAGAAAAAATATAAAGGAAATATACTGACAAAAATGAAACACATAATAATTCAACACATAGACTTCAAAAGAAACTTCCCTTTATTTATGTTTGTTGTATTTCCATTTTACACACACACTTGCTCTCTTTCTCACATTACATTTGGTATTTTTTCTCTTCTATCTCTCCCCCTTTGACATCAATGGCACATGGTGCCAAAATGTCAAAATCAATTACCAAAAAAACAAAAATAGGGTGTACAAAAACTATAGCTATATTTTCTGCAGTACATAGTTATAACTTGTCTTCAAAATCTGCATGTCTGCATCCCAAGCTACTTTGATTTTCTCTGCTACATGAATCATTTCATTGACACCAAATGTGGCCTTGTCTACTTCCTCTACATTAGTGGGTACTAATCATTGAAATGTTTTGAGGCCAAGCTAAAGGTCCTCATGGGTACTCTCCAAGACACTGATCTTTGGAGTCAACAAGATTCTTAATTCTGAGAATCTTCTCTAAACTCTGTCCTTTTCCAACTATAGGGTATGGATTTTATCCATGGTCCTATTTTCTTCCTTATTTATGTCTATAATTTTCTTACTTTCAAAATCCTTAGAGAGGTTTTCCAAATCCTCTTTAGCCTGAGTTATAATATCTGATATTGTCTTTACATGCTTATGTGAAGTCATGCATAGTCTATATAGGTCTTGTCCATCCTTAAGACAAGATTTGATTTCACTTTCAGTGGCAATCAATGTATTAAGATCACTCTTTATCCCATCAAGAGTATCTTTCATCCTTAGCCTTTTAAAGTCATCTACCACTTTTATTCTTGCCGCTTCTTCTAATGTATCAAATTTTTTTCTACTATACTTAGAGCATTATGTAGACTATTTATAGGATCTCCAATATCTACAGGAGGTGTAGTCAAAAAATTACTCAACACTTGTGTTTCTCGCTGGATTGTCTTTGAATTTTTATCAGTCTTCTTCTCTAATTTCTCCTTTGCTTTAGAAAAAGCAAGTACTAACCATTGCATAAGATCTATGACATCCATATCCTCTAAGTTAGTTGGAAGTGATTGGGATCCACTTGCCAACATACTAGGTGTAGAAAAGGGAGTGATAGGTAGCAATCCTTTTGGCTGTTCCTCTACCTTTTCCTGTTCCTTCTCCTTTTATGTTTCTTTTTCTTCACCTTTTTTTTATTATACCTGTTCCTTTTTAGGTGTTTTCTCTTTTGTTTCTTTTTCTCAGGTGATTCTTCTTGAGCGATCTTGGGAGGCTCAATATTCTTTACTATTTCATCAATGCTGGCCAAAGTTTCATTTATCTGAAATGGATCAGATGTGTCCTTCTTTGTGTCCAGTGAAATTCCAACATTGTCAATGTAGAAATCAAGTAAAGTAGTATCAACTACCTCTATTTCCTTTGGAACTTCAACCTCTTCTGTAATTTTGGCAACTGTACACTATGTGGAGATGATTACTGGGGTTGGGGTTGTTGTAGACCTACCAAGATCAAGTCGCTCCTCAAGGATTATTTTTCCAACCTTGTCATGTGTCTCTTTCTCTACCTCTTCATATTTTCAAGCCATAAACTTTATGATTCTGGTTTTGGTCCTTATTTTTGGCCTTAACTTTTCAAACCAATATCCCATCTCATTCCCTGTCATAGTAGGAATATTTTGTAGAAGAATATCCTATCTCATCTTGGTGTCCTCATCCAAGAATCTCTTCTTTCTTCCTTCTAATCTCTCAAATAGGTCCTTACTGATTTGACCTTTCATTTCAATCAGATTATTTTTGAAGGTGAGCATGTTCCCCGCAACTATATATTCTATCTTATGTTTCTCTTCCTCATCATATATATTAAAATATTTTTCAATGGAGGTAAGTTTACCATCATTTACTGCTCTCTTTTGTAGAAATTTTAGGAAGGGCTTAAACAAATACTTTTGTGCTTCCTATCCTTTCTTCTCTTCTACCTCTTCTACTTTCTTATTGTCTGCTTCAAGTGGCCTTAGGTTGGCTTCTTGAAGTTTTCTATCCTTTTCATCTTCTTGTTCCTTCTTCTTTTGTTCCTCGGCCTTCTCTATGTCCATTACTTTGATTTCCTCTTCTTGTTCCTATTCTGCAATCTTTTTCTTTTTATCCTTCTCATGTGAAGATAGAGGAGTATCAAGTGTTTTCCTTTTCCTTCCTAGTCCACTAGCCATGGCCTTAGGTCTAGTTTTAGGAGGTGTTTGACCTTGTGTAGCATCTCTTGCAACCTACCTCTATGATGTTCTCCTAGTAGGTGTAGGAGTGTCATCTTTTTCCTTTTCTTCCTCTTCTTTAACTTCCACAACTTGAGGTGCCTCAAGAATAGGTTGAGAATGGGGAATATTGTATTTCTCCTCAAGTTCTACCACTTTTTCTATTATCTCTATTGAGCCTTCTAAGGTTGTCATTAGTACCAAAGGTATGTAAAGATATCGGTCAGTTTCTTACAATGAGCTAATCGGTAATATAAAGCAGAATAGACTAGTCGATAAAGCCTATACACTGAGCAGTAGACATTTTACCGAGTACCAGTAGACACTGATACTGACAGATAGTAAACACCAAGCATTGTAGTATACACTGATCAGTTTACATAGTGTTTACTGAGGATCACAGGAAAGGACATAGTAATCAGGAATGACACATTCTTCTATGCAAATGGTTACAATGGTTTGTAAAACATTTTATCAAGAGCGAGGAACATTTAATGTAATGATATTCATTAAATACAATGTATATCTTTTGTAATAGATGATCTAGGTTATCATTATACACTGTAGATCTTAGGGTTATGATTATAGTGTGTAACCTAATTGTGTTAAAGTGGCAATAATAGAACACTATATATTTATGTGTTCACATCATTTTTTATGAGAGATGATATATGAATCATGGAGCACTTGAAGCACTTTTCCTATCTTCAAGTCTATCAGTTTACAGAATAAAACCGAGCATAGTAGAATTCAGTTTGAGTAGAATTAGCAGAGGCTACCGAGAAGATTTAGAGTAGAGCTTCATCACAATGAAGGTGATATTTTTATCAGAGCTTATAGATCTATAACAGACAATTGAGTGTCAAACAAGCAGATAAATTCCTATTTCTTTTTGACAATTGTAATAGAGTTTTTGGATAAAATCTCTTAACAAAGTAGACTTAACAGTCTTATGTAAATCTCTTAACTGAGTGCACACTTCATTAGTGTTGCTAAAATCCTATAACTAGGTAGATCTAGCTGATCTAAAATGTCACTCCTAATAGGGTGAGATCACCAGAAGTGATCAAAACTTGTAGCCCTAATAGGCAAACCTTTTCTATTTGTAGTAGTGAAGAATTTGTGGGTGTCATCCCCACCGCAGTTTTTACCTTCTAACAAGGGTTTTTGCATTACCAAATACTTGTATCATGTGATTGTGTTATGAATTTCATGTTGTTTACTTACTTATGTTAAATGGATAAATGATTCATGCAATTATATTCAAGTTATATTGGTCGGTTATCACTGTTTATAGTTTTAGATCTGAAAGGTTTTACAAGTAAAGTTTTGAAGGCACTGATTCACCCCTCCCCTCTCAGTACCTATCTTTCCTAATTCCAACATTTTCCCTGATAGACTTCATCTCTTCTTTTGTTATTCCATGCTGCCTTGCAATTTTGCAAACAAAAGACTCAAATTTCTTCTCCTCCTCCCCTTTACCAGTTCTTCCTTAACTGCTGTGTATTTTTATTCATATGTACCTCATCTAGGAACATTGGGGTCTTTAGGGGACTGTAAAACATGTTGAATGTGAAGTTCTAGAATGGTGTAGTCAACATCATATCCCATAGGGGTAGCCCATGAAGTTCTAGGTTCTAGTGCCTCAAAGCATGTGTTGTCAGTCTCCACCATGAAACATATGTCATTTTTATAGTTATCAACTAATTTCCAAGGGATCCTTTCCCTTTCATGCATTTTTTTCTAAAAGAGTTTCATCATTCCTACAATCTTAGTATAGTTTTTCTCATCACTTCTCCTGTAATAGTCATTAATCATTTGCATGGTGAATCTATCAGATCCCCATCGATACATGTTAGGAAATCTTCTCATAACATGGAAGAATATGTACATAATCAGTGATCCTAATCTAAAATGTGTTTTCATGTTCCTCTTGTTAGAATAACTGAGAGGGGGGTGAATAAGTTATTCGGTCTCCCAATACAAAATGTATAATCCAAAATTGAATACTTAAAACTTCTGATACTCGGTAACTTAAAATATTGTACTGTCTATGCTTTTACCGATTACCAGTCTAAAACATATAGTAGTTAAAAATCAAATCAAATATGCAACATGCAAATATGACATCAAACGAACATCATAATCAACACATAACACAAGAGATTTAACGTGGAAACCCTATGAAGGGAAAAACCACCTAGGATCGGCAACCCAAAAATATTCACTCTTCTGAAGTGAGGTTAGTGAAGACCCAACCCTATTAAAGGTTTTAAACACACTGTTAGATGTGACCTTGTTAGAGGATTTTAGACCAACTGTTATCGTCCAACCAATAGTCACTCTGGGGTTGACAGGATAACAATGTTCATTCTACGAATGATACATAAAAGACTTTCTTAGTCCACTCGGTTAAGAGATTTGACTATGTACAATGGTTAAAATGTAACAGTAGGTGATCTGCCTTAATACAACTTCAATTGCAGATGTACAGATCAATGTTAAACTCATTCAATCCTCTGATCATTAAATCAATTCTGTTCCAATCAATGTTTAGTAACTTACTGTCACTCGGTAATAGCTTCCCGTCGCTTGGTAAAAACTTTGCAGTTCTATTCTCACTAACCAGTTTGATCAGGTATGCATGAAAACTTGTTCATGTGATAATTCTGTAGTCTCCTCCTTCTAGAATTACCATTCACTATGAAATCTCCAATCTCTTATATAGACAACTAAACCATTTTCTTCTGCTCCATCAGATTTTTCCACTTAATCATCTTCGTTGATTTTGCTGCTTCAACACACCTCAACTGATGTGTTAATAAATCATTTGATTCTCATCCTTTAGATCTTTCTTGAATTTTTTTAGCCGTCGATCTATGTAACAAACATTATCCATTACCTCAAAATCATACACTTTCCAGCTCATCAATCTTGTCGGCTAAACTAGTCATTTAGTTCCTTTGTTCTGCTTGGTTAACAAAGAAATGCATCAGTGAAAATGAGCTTGGTTTACACTGTGCTCGATATACACTACACTTCATCGGTGTATACTGAAATGCTTCATCAATCGACAACACTGATTTGTGTCTTTTAGCTCTTTTCCTCATCATAGATGAATGAAACATAATCAAGTCAATATCATAAGGTCATAGACTCATCAAAAAGTTACTCAATGTATTCTTTATCCTCATCTATCATATCCATCTTCCTTATGTAGATATTTCTGTACTTCATCTCTTTCACTCCTTTACTACAGATGTTTTGGTATAGTAACTTACAAGATAAGTGCTGTCAAACTAGTTGACATCAATGAAAACATAATACTGATTTAATCATATTACATATCTAATCAATTAGCTCAGTGATCTTAAATCATAGATTCTTCAATCAGGTTCTAAATCAGTTGTAGTTCATCAATCTCTCCCTTTGGCATTGATGACAACTCAAGTAATATGAATTATACCATACACATACCAAACATGTATTCTACAACTCTAAGAACAAATTTTGTACAAGCTCTCCCTAGCTTAATATGTTTAATCACTATGTTACTCAACAACATTAACAATGCAGCTTTGACATTCTACAAATATGATCTTTTCAGCTTTCAGGTTCCTGCTTCTGTTCTCAGTAACTGATCTTCAATGTTCTTTCTTTCTTCCAGATTATCTCTCCCTCATATAGTTCTCATCAGTGTATATTGTTTCATATTGTTTATCTCTCCCTTTGACAAAAATGCCAAAGAAACAAATAAACACACTGCTCTTTATTAGCCAAGTAACTCTCTATTGTCACATGCATTCTCTGTATCTCTGTATACTGATATCTCAATCTATTTCAGTTCTCCAAACTTATCACAACCTTAAACATGATCCAAAGTGTGAACTATGTTGCATCAACATGAATGATCTTCTGATAAGATTAGGCTGATGCAACATCCATATCACATTAGTGACCAGTAGATAGGGGACAGACCCCTAGTCTAGTCCTTAAGTACTCAAATGTATCCTTTGGTAGAGGTTTTGTAAATATGTCTACAAGTTGTTCTTTTGATGTAACAAATTCTAACTTAACTTGCTTCTCCTGTACTTGTTCTCTTAAGTAGTGCTACTTAATAGATATATGCTTTGTCTTAGAGTGCATCATTGGATTCTTTGAAATATTAATTGCACTTGTGTTATCACAGTATATAATCACCAGCTCAGTGATTACCTCATTCATACCTTCTAGAACTTTCTTAATATATGCAATATTTGAAAAGTTTGTAGTAGCAACAACATAATTTGCTTCAGCTGTAGACTGAGAAATGAAAGCCTACTTCTTACTTGTCCATGTAACAAGTCTTTCACCAAATAAAATTACTCCTCCGGTGGTACTTTTTCTGTCATCCACATTTCTAGCCCAATCAACATCAGTATAAACCTTCAGTTCAAACTTGCCTTCCTTAGGATACCATAATCCATAATCTTCTATTTTCTTTAGGTATCTTAAGATTCTCTTTGTAGCAATCATGTGTGATTCTCTAGGGTTTGCATAAAATCTAGCAACAATTCCCACAACATGTGCTATATCTAGTCTACTGTGAACTACATACATTAACTTACCAATCATAGATCGGTACAGTGTCTGGATTACCTCTGTAGTTTCATATTCCTTAGTCAGTTTGCATCTAGTAGCCATCGATGTTCCCATAGGTTTAGCATCTTCCATGTAAAATGTCTTCAATACTTCCTTGATATATTTGGATTGTGTGATGAATATCCCATCATTCTGCTGAATCACTTGTAGTCCTAGAAAGAACTTAATCTCTTCAAACATAGACATTTCAAACTCTTTTCTCATCTCATCAACAAAAGATTTACATGTGTTATCTTGACCTCCAAAAATAATATCATCCAAAAATATCTCAGTAATAATAATAGTATCATTAGTATGTCCTTTCATGTACAAATTGTTGTTCTCACTAGTTATAACAAATCCAATACTTAACAAATAAGTATGCAACCTCTCATACCAGGCTCTTGGTGATTACTTCAAACCATACAAAGCTTTATGTAATCTTCATACCATGTCTTTCTTTTCTAGATCAACGAACCCTTCAAGTTGTTCTATGTAGACTTCTTCTTCAAGTATTCCATTCAGAAATGCTGACTTAACATCCATTTGATAAACTTTGAATTTCATGTGTGCAGCATATGCAAGTAGCATTCTAACTCCTTCTAATCTAGCAATAGGTGAAAATGTTTCACCATATTCAATTCCTTCCTCCTATGCATATCCCTTGCATACCAATCTAGCTTTGTTCCTTGTTACCTCACCATTTTCATTCAACTTGTTCCTGAATATCCACTTAGTACCAATCACATTCTTATCTTTCGGTCAGGATACTAAGGTCTAGGTTTTGTTCTTCTCTATCTGTTCTATTTCCTCTTTCATTGCATTAACCCATTCATCATTTTCTAATGCAATGTTTACATTCTTCGGTTCATAATCACAAACTAGACATGTACCTTGTCTTGCTTTACTCCTTGTTTGCATTCCAGCTTGTCTGTCTCCAATAATTTGTGTCTCAAGATGATGTCTCCTGAAAAATATTTCTAGTACTCTATCTCTTCTTTCTTATTCATCCTGTGCAGATTCATTTGCTTGCTCGATAGGTCCATCTTGCTTGTCAGTTTCTCTTTCCTATTCTTATGTATTATTTTCCTGCTGACCGGTTATCACAGGCTGTGGCTTCGATAGATACTCTAGGTGTTCAATGTAAGTGAATCTACCATAGTTTTCTGGTTCCTTTGTACTTTCCTCTGCATTCTTTTCATCAAACTCATCAACTCGGACATTAGTACTTTCAATCATTTTATTAGTAGTTTTATTCAGACACTTATATGCTTTGCTTTTATTGGAATATCCTAGAAATATTCCTTCATCACCTTTTGAGTCAAACTTCCCATTTATCTCATCTTTTAGAATAAAACATTTGCTTCCAAAAATCCTGAAATAACTTGCAGTCGGTTGGTGTCCAAACCAAAACTCATAGGGTGTCTTGTTAGTGTCCTTCTTCAGTTGTACTTGGTTGATAACATAAACAGCTGTACTGACAGCTTCCCTCCAGTATGTCTGAGCAACATTCTTTTTCAGCATTAGTGTTCTTGCATAGTCAACTATTGACATATTCCTTCTTTTAGCAATCCCATTCTGCTGAGGTATCCTCAGTGCAAAGATTTTTCTTTTAATACCATGCTCATTACAAAAATTAGTAAATTCATAATAGAAAAATTCACCTCCTCTATCAGATCTTAGGCATTTCAATTCTTTGCCATTATCTTTTTCTACCTTTGCTTTATACCACTTAAACATCTTAAATGCTTCAGATTTTTCTTTCAAGAACATAATAGTCATCAATCTAGTATAAACATGAACAAAAAGAATAAATTATCTATCACCATAATAACTCTGAGTTCTCATAGGAACACATAGGTTGGTATGAACCAACTCAAGTATCTTCTTTGTTGAATAATCCTTTCTTTTGAAACTAGATTTAGTCATCTTACCTTTCTGACATTCATGACACATAACATGATAAGGTTTTGACAAATTAGGCAGATCTCTAACTCTTTTCCTTTTACTGATCTTAATCATGTTATCAAAATTCACATGGCATAACCTTTTATGCCACAACCAAGCATTTTCATTTTTCATCATCAAGAAAGAAGATTCATCAGTATCAAGATAAAATACATTGTGCACTAGTTCCAACTAATCTTCCACCATCATCAAATATTTTCACTTTCTTGCTCTCAAAAGAAACTCGGTGACCTGAATTGTTCAATTGTGCCACACTTAACAAGTTATAGTTTAGTCCATCTACCCAATAAGTATTTTCACATTTTATCCTATCATTTATCATCAGGGATCCTTTACCTCTTACCGTACAGGGTGTGTCATTACCCATCTTAATAGATCCTCCATTGTATTCTTCAAGTTGATCAAATTTCTCTTCATCACCAGTCATGTGATGTGTACATCCATTGTCTATGATCCATGTATTGTTTTTGTTAACTTTAGAGATCAACGTTGTTTCTACATGTTTATCTTCTTCCTCTGAGTCATCTTTCATAGCAACAAATACAACTTCTACATCATCATCAGAATCAGATTCAAATTCATTATCTTCAGCTATGTAACATACCTTTTTGCCTTTATCATTACTATCTCGGTTATCTCCATTGTGTCAGTAGCCTTTGTTGACACTTCTCCCATAGCTTCCTTTAGATTGGTCTTTGGTTCTTTCATCATCTTTCTTATGTGAACATCTAGTAGTGATGTGGCCAACCTCTTTATAGTTAAAGCATGCCAAAGGTAGCTTACCTCTATATCTTCCTTTACCTTTGGGTAATATTCTAGCCATAAGAGCTTCAAGTTCATCAAGCTCATCATCGGTATTGCTGTCACTATCATCAATCCTATTATTCCTATTAGACTTACCAATCTTCAGAGAAGACATGAAAGAAGATTCCACAGACAGAACAACATTGTTGTCAAAGTTATTCAATTCAAAGGTTGTAAGTTTACCAATCAGATTGTCAAGTGTAAGAACATTACCAGCTACAAACCTTGTTTCATGAATAGAAGATATTCTAGTTACGTAAATCGACAATAAGGTTCTGAGGACTTTGCTTACAACTGTCTCTTCACTAATAACTCCATTAGATGCTCTAATAGCATGTACTACCTCTTTCAGTCTATTTGTGTATTGCATAATATCTCACCTTCCTTCATCTTCATATCATTGAATCTGCCCCTTAAGCTTTCTACTCTGGCTCTTTTGACATTCACATCTCCACTGTAAACTTGAGAAAGTTTATCCCACATGGCTTTTGTAGTGGTGCAACTTTTAATATCTTCAAATTTAGCATCGGTATAGGCACCAACAATCTCCATCATAGTAACATTGTGTTCATACCTATCTCTCAGATGATCAAGTGTCAGGGGACTAGCGGTCGGTTCTATATAGCCATTCTCCATCAATTCTAGTGCGAAATTCCCAATTCTAGATATGTGCAGCTTCATCCGGCTTTGCCATACTGCGAAGTTCTCTTTGTTTAGCTTTGGCACTTCCCTCTTATACATTTTGAGATCTTTGTACTAAAGTCCTTAAAAATCTATTCTAAGAAACCAATGCTTTGATACCAATTGTTAGAATAACTGAGAGGTGGGTGAATCAGTTATCCAGTGTGCCAATACAAAATGTATAATCCAAAATCAAATACTTAAAACTTCTAATACTCAGTAACTTAAAATACTCTACTGTCTATTCTTTTACCGATTACTAGTCTAAAAAATATAGTAGTTACCAATCAAATCAAATATGCAACATGGAAATATGACATCAAACAAACATCACAATAAACACATAACACAAGAGATTTAACGTGGAAACCTTGTGAAGGGAAAAACCACCTGGGACCGGCAACCCAAAAATATTCACTCTTCTGAAGTGAGGTCATTGAAGACACAACCCTATTAAAGGTTACAAACACACTGTTAGGTGTGACCTTGTTAGAGGATTTTAGACCAACCATTATCATCCAACCAACAGTAACTCTGGGGTTGACAGGATAACAATGTTCATTCTATGAATGATACATAAAAGACTTTCTTAGTCCAATCGGTTAAGAGATTTGACTATGTACAATGGTTCAAGTGTAATAGTAGGTGATCTACCTTAATACAACTTCAATTGCAGATGTACAAATCAATGTTAAGCTCATTAAATCCTTTGATCATTAAATTAATTCTTTTCCAATAAATGTTTAGTAACTTACTGTCACTCAGTAATAGCTTCTTGTCGCTTGGTAAAAACTCTGCAGTTCAGTTCTCACTAACCAGTTTGATCAGGTATGCATGAAAACTTGTTCACATGATAATTCTACAATTTCCTCCTTCCGGCATTACCATTCACTATGAAATTTCCAATCTCTTATATAGACAACTAAACCATTTTATTCTGCTCCATCAGATTTTTCCACTTAATCATCTTCATTGATTTTGCTGCTTCAACACACCTCGACTGATCTGTCAATAAATCATTTGATTCTCATCCTTTAGATCTTTCCTAAATTTTTTTAGCCATCAATTTGTGTAACAAACATTATCTATTACCTTGAAATCATACACTTTCCAGCTCATCAATCTTGTTGGCTAAGCTAGTCATTTAGTTCCTCTGTTCTGCTCGGTTAACAAAGAAATGCGTCGGTGAACACAAGCTCAGTTTACACTATGCTCGATATACACTACACTTCGTCGGTGTATACTGAAATGCTTCATCAACTGACAACAATGATTTGTGTCTTTCAGCTCTTTTCCTCATCATAGATGAATGAAACATAATCAAGTCAATATCATAAGGTCATAGACTCATCAACAAGTTACTCAATGTATTCTTTATCCTCATCTATCATATCCATCTTCCTATGTAGATATTTATGTACTTAATCTCTTTCACTCCTTTACTACATATGTTTCGGTATAGTAACTTACAAGATAAGTGCTGTCAAACTAGTTGACATCAATGAAAACATATTACTGATTTAATCATATTACATATCTAATCAATGAGCTCGGTGATCTTAAATCATAGATTCTTCAATCAGGTTCTAAGTCAGTTGTAGTTCATCACATCTTTATCCCTGCTAGATTTTCCATTAGTTGCTACCATAGAACCTCACATAGGTCATACTCCTCATTTTCAATTACTATCTTATCTTCCATGTGAACAAAACTAGTTGACACACTATTTATTCTGCTTATATACTAGAACTTGTATCCCAATATCATTGCTACTAGTTTGACATCTTTTTGTGCGGTGTCATTTACAATCATGGCTCTTTTGTTCCACTTGCTTTTAGTTAACTTCTCTACTTCAAACCTTATTTTCTTCTTTGCAGTAGGTATCTTACCTATCATCGGTAATCTAGTGATATCATGTTATAGTTCCTTGGTAATCTTAGTGGAAGTTGCACCAATCCATGTGAATTCATCATGAATTCTACTGAGCACAATATTGATCTAGTCTAATTCATCAAATTCAAATCTCTCCATGTATTTTACTATTGGAAACCTGTGAACTTTTCTACATTCTTCTCTTAGGGTTTTGTCTACATTATATAACCCTATCATTTCATCATAAATCTTTGTAGTGCCTATGAACTCAATCTTGTTATGTATGTATGCCCAGAGTCTTCAACATGAAGAACACCAATTGGGGTATGCAAAAATGAGCCCTCTTGATCCTCTTTAGTAGATTTGAAAGGATGACTCTTAAATTTTTATCTATTCCTTTCAAGTACATTAGAAAATTTAGGTGTATCTATACTGATTTATTTGTTACTACAATTGACAAAGATTTCTTGAGTTAATCACAATGACTAGCTCGCACGACCATGTGAGGGCTTTGCAAACACAAATGGAAACACTTCAATCTCCAAATATTTCTCCAAGCTCTTCAATAATCTCTAATATTAGTGTAAATGGTAGGTAATCTGACCATAGTATCACCCTTATAGACAATTTGGCACAAGTCCCAAAAACTACCCATAAAGCTGCAAAAAACTAGTGCTGGCTCAAACTAGTAGACCTTCTCATAGACATCTCTAGAATAGATGCAATCTTGTCCAAGATCATACAACATAGTAACTAATCTATCATCAAGTTTTCATAGCTTAACTCATCCATATAGGGGCTATGTATTTGATTGGTGTTAATCTGTCACGCTCCCCCTAAGGCATAAATCACCCATCACAAAGATGGTAAAGCAATGCACCCTATAAATGATTCAAGAAGATTCTTAGGACTCTTGTTAGTGCTCACACTCTAATCTTCATCTATCTTAACTTCAAATTTCACAAATTTATTCTACTTGACCCATTTCTCCTTAAATTATGCTTTCAGCTCTACTAGCTCTCTATCATCTTTATTCAATTCTTTTTCCTTTGCAAATGGTCTGAAGGATTTCTTCACTATTCCTTTAAATATACAATACTTCACTACATTTCCATCATTGTTACATTTGAAACATGTCACCTTCTTCTTAGGTTTCAATTGGCTATAATCAATTTGTAACATACAATCTTTCTAGGTCTAGTAATAGGTTTCTTAATTTCTTCAACTGTCTTGTTATTATCTTTATTAGAAACATCATCTTGCATAATATCATTTGATTTACTTGTTTCCTTATCCTCAGGTCATCTATGTTATACATCTTTACTACATTCACCTTTTTCTATCTTTGCCTCATTCAAACTCTTCTCCTCTTGCTTCTTAAGGAAATCATTCAAGTGATCATATGTAGGTTTGCTAGATCTCATATCTAGTTTTCTACAATCTCTCATCTTGTGTCCATACAAATAGAAGTTGAAACAAAAACCAGTAAACTTGGGCTTAGGAATACCTTTTTTTGTTGGTTTCTTTGATTGATCTTCATGGTTGAAATCCTTGTCATTGTCCTTGCAAGGAGATATCTCAAATTCTTCCATCACAACCTCAGATTCAAACTTCTTAGGTGAATCAAGATTCACCATAAATATATCTTTCCTCTGATTGGGATTCTCATTAAATCCTACTCATTTCATGTCTCCAATGGGCTTTTGCATGTCAATTTTCTCATCCAATTTCTTTCTTCTCTCATGAAGTTTTTCTATGCGACCTTTAGTCTGATCAAGTTGATGAGTAATAGTGATGTAGTATTTCTCTACCTTATCATACTTTTTCTTTAATGCATTCAACTCTCTTTCCAAAGTTTGCATCCTATCCTTTGTACTTGATAGTTCATTTTGCAATTTTTCATTTACTTCTTTTTCAACATCAGGTTATTTCATCAAGTTCAATTTTGTGGTCTCCAATTCATCCTTCAAGGAATCATTTTCATGCTTCAGTTGCTCAATCTAATCTTGGTCTGATAAAATTTCATTTTGTGCTTCCATAAGATCATCTCTCAATTTTCTCTCATGTTCAAGTTGTTGCTTCAACTTCTTGAAAAATTCATCCACCTTCCTTAGCTTGTACTTCAGATCCACTCTATCTGCATTAGCAATGTCTACATATTCCAAGGCCATTTCATAGTTCTTCTTCAAGTTTTCCAAATCCATCTTGATCTTCCCAAAGATGTTAATATTTTCTTTCAGGGACCTGATGCTCTAATACTAATTGTTAGGATTTGGTAACACTAAGAGGGGGGGTGAATCAATGTTATAGTACTTTATTGAATTCTTAAAACTTTTTATCTTCCTTAAGAAATAGATAAAGATATAACATAAAATGAACAACCATGTAACAAATATAAACATAGAAGAACTCATAACACCATGTTTGTTTTTGAGGAAACCCTGTTAAGGGAAAAACCCCGGTGGGGATGGTACCCACTAAATTTTGCACTATGAATCTTGAAACCTTGTTAGGAGCTAATTATTAAAATATAGGAAGATCCTTATTAGGGGATGTATCAATGAGATCCCTATTTAGGAATCAACCTTGTTAAAGGTCCTAGCCCTATTAAAGGAAAAAAACCCTGTTAGGGGTATACAATAGGTGCAACAACACTTACAACAAATCTACTGTCCTAAATATAAAGAGTTAACAAAGTATTCCTTGAAGAAATCCTCTTGTTATCCTTCCTCTTGATTTTTTCTCTTCCCTTAGAAGCCTTCACAATTCACATCTAAACTCCATCTATGTCATTATTATAATCATTACGCACGTTTACAAAAGTGTCTATATACTTATACCCTGTTAGAAGTATAATTACAAAATCTAGTCGACATTACTCTAGCTAAAATTAATATTAATTAAAGCACACTTGCATGATTCATTAACATACTCAATCAGCCTTAGATCCAAGATAGAATCTAAAAATAACTTTCCAACCATTCACAAGGTCAGCCTCAATGATCGCTAACATGTTATGCTCTGTTTACTGTCTTTGCATCCAATCAACTGAACATATCTCTTCTTTCCTTCAATATGAACATGTGTGACCTCACACATGTATTCATTGGTTTCCTATAGGAATTTCATTGAGATCACAAGCCTTTATATAGCTTTTGTGAAGCTCGCTAAGCTTTTCTATCAGATTGGGTTACTTGAGTTATCTATGGACTTGGGTATTTTTCCATTCAACAACTATATTCAAACATATTCATCATATCCAATATGTGTGACCATAAAATTGATAAGTGTTTCCATAAATAATAACATTCCATATATGTGCATGTTCCTACATGTACATATGTGTGCATGTGCTGACCATTTTAGCCCTCCTCAGTGTGTTTCTTACATTTAGGACCTCATATTGCATTTAACTATACATACATAATTTAAATCAAGGTCCTCTTTTTTATTCCAATCTCACACAAAACTCTAAGTTGGCTCTAAATTATATGCACCATTTCTCATTTATCCCTCCAATCATAAAATTCATTTCCCTTTTAGGCCCCATTTTGGTAATTTCAAGATTTAAATGCATTTACGATCAATTTTCCCGCTTGTCTTTCCATTTTCCCCTAAGATCTTTCAATACTTCTCAATTTCAGAAGGTTTATCTCAAAAATTTGTTCCTTTGGGTATAGGCTGATACTAACCTATACCCAAGGTTGTGAATTTTGATTGGCTCTCGAGCCTGATGTAAAGTATTAGCTTTATCCTGCTTTTCTTTGTCGATCTTCACAAATCTGAGTGCCAAATTACTATAAAAGGAGGCCTCT
The DNA here is from genome assembly GCA_027943335.1 of Chamaecyparis obtusa. Lineage (NCBI taxonomy): Eukaryota > Viridiplantae > Streptophyta > Pinopsida > Cupressales > Cupressaceae > Chamaecyparis > Chamaecyparis obtusa. The sequence continues at coordinate 630,158 of BSBK01000322.1, read as the reverse complement.
TCCTCTCATTTTCACATATGGGCATTCATTATGATCTATGATAATCCATTATTCGCTTCAAGCAATCAATTCCAAGGTTCATTCAAGGAGTTCAAGCAAGAAAGAAAGAATTCATTTAAGTCCATTCATCCATCATTCAAGCATTTATACATTTCCTTCTATAGATCTAGCTTTTTCTTCATTAGAGACAAAGGACTTGGCCATCAAAAGAGAAGATATACATTCAATTCTTCTTGTTATTCATATTTAATTCTATATTGAGGTGAATTACAAGCATCTACTACTTGAGGTTTTTTCTTACATGATTTCCTTTTGGTTTTTGTGTTGAGTCAAGGCTATTGCATCAACATACTTGATCACATGCTAAGCATAATTGCATCTACATGGTATGATACATTCCATTGTTAGATTTAATCTTTACTACATGCTAACATTTTCTTTATTTCAATTCAAGGTTAATTCCTAAACAGGGGCCTGACCAAGGCAAGCCCACTCCACCCAATAATTTCCCCTTCTCTCTTGTGTGTAGACACATATTCAAAAGAAAAATATAGTTGTAGATTTGAGGACCCATTTGGCAGAACTCCCTAGATCCAATTTATTTTTCAGATTCTACCTCTCTCTGGTATAGGTCAAAGCCGACCTATACCCTATAGTTTAGAAGTATATTTTCAATTGCAGATCTGGAAATCCTAGTAGAAGATCTACTGGACCCAAAAACTATTTCTATTTTTGGAACAGTTAGATATAGGTCAAAGTTAACCTATACCCAAGTCAACCTATACCCAAAATTTTTACCTATACCCAGGAGCAGAATATAGAACTACCCATTTCAGATTTACAAGTTGCATGCTATAGGGTACACAAATTAGGACATTTTGGGATTCTGACATGCATAAAATCAGCCTCAAAGTATTCATTTTCCACTCAATTTCAGGTGCACACATTCCTATTTCCATTATTTTCATCTACTAAATCATAGATAAGATTCCTCTCTTGCATATATCTCATGAATCCTTCTCTTAGGGAAAGGAAGAGGCAATCCAAGACCCTACATTGTGAAGATCATGAATTGGAACCTTACCTTAGGTTAATCATGTTTCCTTTGTGTCAAGGTCTTGGATCTTCCTACATGTACCTATAATTTGGTGACTGATCTATCTTAGCATTTCTCACCATTTTATATGTTACATTTTGGTGAACCTGACTTCTTACATCTCCATTTTGATTTTGATGTTAGATTTCCTTTTCTATCTAGATCTACTTTGTTACAATGTATGCATCTAGTTACATCTCTTTTGTATTGATATATCTACATCTACCTTGTATGCATTTCATTTACATCTTTTCTACATTGTGTGTATTCAGATTTACTATAGTTAAATCCATTGCATTCTTGTATTTCATGTTAACAATTTTAAAAAATACAAAAATTTCATTAGTCACATAGATCACTTCATTTCTTCTTTATGTATTTGCATGGAAATATGAGCATATAACTTCATTTTGCATATCCCATTATGAAATATTTTTATAGGTTAATCTCATTTTGTTCTCCTAAGGACCCTCCTCCTCATGAGGACATATTAAGCCAAGACAATAATCCATATCTTCATGATATCCCTATTTGGGATGAGCCTTTACAAGATAATGTTTATTATTCTATTAATATGCATATTCTCCATGAGAATACCATTCCTCCTCTTAAGTATATCTTACCTTCTATTCATCTCAAGCATTCCCCTCTACCAATGATGACTTAATGAGTAATGATCCTTCTCCTATGACATCCTTCCTTTATGAGGATATCTTAGCACAGGATGAGGACATCATGAATACTTTTCTCAATACCACTTTGCCTTCATTTGACACTCCTAGTAGAGATGAATCCTTAAAGGAATTCCATAATCCCTATTCTAAGGACATCTTGGGAGAAGAGGATCTTATCATCACTAATTTCCTTAACACTCTCTTTGCTAGTGATGAACCCATGAAGAATCAAGAACCTAATCAAGTTAATCTTGTCAATATTCATGCTCAACCTACAATAGTCAACAAGCCCATGATAACTGTCAAAGGATATTCTCAATCAACTTCCTCTCAAACTACTAATAGACCTATCATCACTGTTAAGGGTTATCCTCAATCTACCCCTCAAACTTTTACTACACTTGTGATTACAGTTAAAGGAAAAAATACTCAAAGTTCTTTTCAAACTCTGAAAAAGCCAATTATACTTGAGAAAAGAAAACCTAGATGTCCTTTGGAGTTATTTAAGGAATATAATCACACAAGAAACAATCTTCAATAACTAATCTAGCTATTCCTACTTCTCTCCCACCTTTCCAACCATGCTTCCAACTCCACCACCTAATCAACACATCATCAATTCCTTTTTTCCATCCATACATGCTACTCTTGTCCCACCTCAAATTGTATTTACTCAAGACGATTTACCTTCTAAAGAAGTTCAAGACCAACATGATGCCCTTCTGGATTAACAATCCTTTCAATGGTAATAACATTCATAAAACTTTAATTGATAATGGTTCAGGACTTAATATTTGTAGCATTGACATGTTGCATGAAATTAAGGCTAATCTTTCAACTATTAAACCTGATTCTATTCCTATTCGTGGCTTTGATGATGTTACTAATGTGTGTGTGAAAATTGTACCTGATCTGTAGACACAACACTTCAGTAAAACATTAGAGGTTAGCAAAAATCAAAATCATGCAAAATTGAAATCTAATTTAACCAAGCGATTTACTGCCTTCTAGTAGGTGCGAGATTAATGTTCTCAGATTGCTATCGAGATTAGTGACCTAGACGACACCTAAATGAAGGATTTGAATGCAAAACTGATATGAAATATGAATGCAATTAATCTATTTTTTTTTGGTATTTTCTATGCACTAATATGAAAAATGATATGAAATCTATGATATGTAAAAACTGATATGCTATGAATTGATCTAACAATAATAGGAAAGCTATGAATTTGAAATTGATCTCACAAAACTTCGAATCCTCAAATTTATCTTTCAAGCTCCAATTGTGCAAATTCTCCAAATCTGCTATGCTATGATTCCTATAGAGTAAGTTTGCAATTTTTGAGATGAATTATGAAGAGTTGAGCCTTGGTTTTATAGAAATCCAGGGCTTTGAAGGTGCATGAAAAAAAGCCATAAATCACTCAAATAATTCAGGTTGATTTTTGAGTTATTTTTAAATAACAGATAATTAAGTCACAAAAATCATGCAAAAGCACAGTTCAACTCGAATTAGAAGTTTAGATCAATTTTAAAACTCAAAAAGATGTTGAGTTTCAAAAAGCTAACAACTTGCATTGATTTTCCAATTTGAGTTTAACTGGTCCTTGAATGTGCACATGGATAATTATGATTTAATAAATAAATAAAGTGATTTATTCTCAACTTAACTCATTTTTGAAATAAAATAATTAATTTATGGGTTAATCAATTATTTAATCAAACTTTTATTAAAAACTATATTATTAAATAATGACAACTTGCTTTAATTAATTAAATAAAAATTTAATCAATTATTCATAGGATATTGGATTTATTGTCAAAATTAAATAATACAATTAATAATAGATAGAATTAAATTTAATTACACAATTAAGTGGCAAGATATTAAATCTAATTAATTAAATATGAAAATATTCAATTAATCAAACTAAGGATAAATGTGATTTATCGCCAAATAATCATTAAATTAAAGATAATTAAGATAATTAAGAATATTGCTAGGAATATTCTCCAATGCAGAATTTAAGATAATCAATTATGATTCGATGATGTTTAGATGTGCCTTAGATTAGGACTTCGATGTTGATTTCGTTTGATTTGTAGATGTAGGAGGTTAATGAACTTATAGCCCATTTTTGGGGTATTACATTTTGCCCCTCTTTGAATTACTGTGCAAAGCGCAGTGGTTCAAAGATAGTCTGTGTTTGATAAAGATATGAAACTGATTCAAAATTGATAATTGATATGAGATAGAAGTTGATTGATATTGATTTGATATGGAGATAATAGGTCCTGAATGACCAAAGATAATGTTCACTATAACAGCAAATGAACCTATGATTGCGAAAAAGTGTCAAAACACCTGATTCCAAACCTTAGGATTGCAAAGAAGTGAGTGACCGGTTCTAGACTCGATTGTCTTAGCAGAACTAGCAGGTATCACATCCGAACCCTTCAATTGCCGAAGAACCAAGGAAAGAACAATCTGATCTGATGGTTGCAAAAATTGATACAGTTTATAAGATTAGGAGAATACCAGATTGATATGGATCTTGATGAATCTGATATGCCCCAAGTGATGATAGATTTGCCCTGAGCGATGAGGACTTTTGATGATTCAGCAACTAGACATGGTTGTTGTCTTGATTACTGAGGAAAGATTGATAGAATTTTTATAGACTTTGAATGATGTGCAATACCATGCCCCCTTCGGGATTAAAATTGAAATCTGACAAGAAAAGTCAGCGTTGAGAGTTCAGAAGCATGTTAATTGATTGGAAAAGTGGTTCTACACGTTCAAGAACGCATTCTGCATCGTTGGAAGGTCCCAAAAGACCAAGTTTGACTAGGTTAAACCATGAGTTGACCATAGTTGACCAAGTTGAAATTTTGATAGTTTGATGTAAGATAATCAGTTAAGTTGAATACTAGATTTTTGTGATGATCGAAGGTCGAATATGCAAGCAGTAGACCGTCTTGGGCCCAAAATTTTAAATCTCAATTTTGACATATTAAACGATCTCAGATTTGAATTTTGATCCCAAAAATGAATTCAGAACGTCGAAATTAGCCAGGGGTGCAATTTTTGTGAAAAACGGAGCACTTTTGAAAATTAGGTCAAATGCTATATAAAGCCCTGAAGGGTTATTTTCAATTCATTTCAACCATTTGACTTTGGAAATTGTGTGGAGCCCTTTGAGCAAGAAAATGGCAGAACAATGAGATCTGAAAGTTCCTATGAGTTCGCATCGATTTGAGCGCAGCCGGAGATACCAGAGATCCCGACAGTATGGACATCCGGTAGCTGGACCTCTGCACCCCTCTGAAAATGCAAATTTTTCATGTTCCTAGCATTTTAAAAAAAAATTTCGTACGCATTTTGCTTTTTTTAATTTTTGCATGTTTGAAAACTCGTACGAGTCTCAACCCAGACTCGTACGACACTTCATTTGAATTTCCTTTGTTGTTTCAAGTCCACCCAAGTGTCATATGAGAGGGACCCTTGTGTCGTACGACATTTCACCGGGTCCCTCAAAACTCATATGATCCTAGACGCAGTGTCGTATGACCATCAATTGTCATTTGGTATACTGTGGAGTGTCGTACGACATTTGATGCCAGTCTGGACTGTCGTATGAAAAATAGAGTGTTGAAAACTAATTTTTAAGGCCAAATTTTGACTTTTCTGATGCCTGATGCTGATATCTGACTGGTTGACCTACCTTCTAAAGTACCTGACTGTCCAATTTTTGTACTATTAGCCTGTTATTGAACCCAATTTCTAATAGAATGCCCTATTTTTGTATGATATAGGTGACATATCCAGTTGTACACGTCCGACATTCATACCTGGCTACCCAGAGATTATGTGTCATGCTTCCAGATCCGATGAGGGTTCATCTTGTTGCCTGTGGATTTGAGTATTTGATTCATTTACCCAACATTAGGGTAAATCATGGCCTTTTGACTGCCTTGATTGAGAGATTCCATTCGGAGACACAGACATTTCATTTACCCAATGGAGAGATGACCGTGACTCCAGAGGACATCTATAGGATATTGTGCATTCCATTTCATAGCAGTCGGCATCCTGAGTATGTGAGTTCTGGTCAGGGTGGTCTTCATGCCTTTAGGCATCTATTTGGAGATGATACACAGTTGACGGGGTCCATTTCCTGCGAGACCCTTGTACAGCGATATGGTCAGACACACTGTTTAGAGTGCATTATTGCTGGTATGATCGGGGAGCTCATCATGCCAGGCCATTAGTAGAATGGCTTTTTGATGGGATGGGCTCCGATGGTAGCACTGCTTATGGCTACGCCCACTGAGCTTTGTTGGGGTTAGTGCCTCTTGGCACATATTTTTTCAGAGATGCATGAGATCGTTTATCAGGATTGCAAGAGCTTTGCATCAGGAGCTCTTGTATTAGAGATATGGGCCTGGGAGCATATCCCAGTATTGAGACTAGTTTTTCAGACACAGCGGTAGCCACATGAGCCAGTGATATATACATATGCTGGTTATGTCACATAGGTCTGGATGGGTCATACTGAGTACTTTTGGTGATGTCTAGATGACATGACTTTTGTTCATTAGAGGCCATATTTGCAGATAGAGGTCTGGCCCACTGCGAGGGAGTAGTATAGTTTTCTTTTTCAGAGTCGAGTACTTATTGCCGCTCTCCCACTGTTCTGGAGAGATTTTTGATTAGCAGAGTGTGGTGTTAGTATGGACGCCGAAAGGATACCCCACGAGAGTACACTGCATATGCTTGCATTGTGCATGAGATCAGGCTCAGATGGACACCGAGGCTCTCCTATTCCTTATGTACAGAGGAGTACAGTGCTATTATAGGTAGAGATTGGGACTACTGGCCATAGGTTGTCGATGCAGGAGTGACGGGACCGATACATTGCGTGGCTTGTAGATCATCCCATCCATAGATTCTGAGATCCTACGGAGTTGATACCCTCCATGGAGGAGGTGATGGATGTTACAGGTGCTCCTATGGTACAGGGCCTGAGACCATAGGCAATGCATCCTACACCACCCAGACAGAGAGTGATAGCTCCATTGCACAGATCATCTGGGCATATGAGGCCTCCTCATCCTTCTACTTCTTGCATAGGCACATCCACAGGGTCACATAGATGATCCAAGGGTGAGAGGGGTACTTTGGGCAGTATCGGTGTGATAGATGAGGTGTTGGCAGGTGAGCAGTTTGCAGGGGGTGATGCAGATCCCACACAGGTAGACACCACTTTTGATTTGGGTGCAGAGGTTAGACGTCATAAGGCGCGTAGATCAGAGACCACTAGACAGCAGCTAGAGTAGCCAGCACAGGATACAGAGATGCCAACAGCTACAACAGAGCCTACTGTTCCTCTCACTTCATCAAAGATGATTAGACAGCTCAGAGCTCAGGTCAGGGACCTGAAGGTACAGAGTGCCAAATGGGAGGAGAGGTTTTGGGAGGCAGATAGGCAGTGCACTGAGCTTCATGCAGAGCTTCACTCAGAGGTTTGGAGACTATAGACAGAGGTGACCCATCAGACCTCACGGGCCTCCTATTATGTGTCTGCATACTATGCTGTTGTTCCGACTAAGAAGAGAGTACCTACATACTCTGAGTACATGGCAGCCTCAGAGGGAGCTAGGGCATTGAGGGTAGAGGTCATACCAGATGCACCACCGCCTCCTCCACCAGATACCAAGGAGCATGCTAAGAGTTGATTCCTGTGGCCATGTTTTGATATATTCTATTCTTTGTTATCACTAATATACCATTCTAATTCTCATAGCTTTCTGGAGCTCATTCTTTTGTACATTGTGCCAGTAGTGCACCCCTGACACATTTCAAGATTTTTGATATATATGAGATCGATATTTTGATTGTGACTTCATTTGTACTTTTCATGATGTGGATTTATGATGATATCATGCCATGCTTATGCTATGAGTAGTGTAGAATGTATGTATGGATCGATGCAATGCAATGATTTCTTTCATATGTATGGATGTTATGCAAATGTAATTGATTATGAAAAGATGTATGTATGATTTATGCTTATGCAATGAATGTAATGTATGGTAACAAATGATAATGATATAAGATGTAAATGCAGCGATACACATGATATGTTTGTGCAGGTTGATGAAGACAAGTACTCAGTCTTATGTCAAAAGGATGTTTAACCCTGGAGGGTTACTGCTTGCGGTTTGATGAAGAGACCTTCGAGTGAGACTCAACTCACGTTAGATGTGAAGAATTGATATGAAGAATTGTTTAAGCTTTCAAGTGTTTCCAAATAGTTGTGAGATATGAAAACATGCAAAATACAAAGAGACATGCAAAATGAAATGCAACCTAAGACCTAGGACCTAGTCACTGATCATATCTCGATTTGTTATCATCATTGAACTTTTAGGTAACCGGATAAATCAATACAATGCCCACTAGCTATGGAACCATAGACATATGAATATTGATTTGTATGTGCAAGAATCAATAAAACACCCACTGATTATGAAACCATGGGCATATGAATATTGATTTTGTTTTCGGAATGTCAGATTAGATATAAGCACCAAGGCACAAATGCTAGGATGACCTGAATATCATGTCCATTTTGATATAGCAATTTGTATAAGCATCAAAACATAAATTTCATGATGACCTGAATACACCTTGCATGACAAACACATCAAACAGCCAAGAGATCATTCTAAATCCAATGTGAATTACCCATAGTGACCCTTTATCGTTCACATCCTTAGGTAAGATTGTGTTTCACAATAGGAGAAAGAACTCACGCAAAAAGATAATAGTTAGATCAAACTTCCTTGAATCATCTAGGTATCAATGGTCGAGGTACACATGGCCATCCAATTCGAGATAGAGGCTCTTACAGCCGGACATCATTTCAATCTAGAATTTCCAAAGTTTTTAGATTTTCACATACAAGCAGAAAACAAAGAAAAGATTATGCCCCCAGTCATCACTCTCTAAATCCTATAAAGGACATCATCGAAGAACTCAAAGGGACACAATATGCAAAAATCTTAATGCGAATTAGTAAGCATAAAAGGAGATAAAAGCATGAAGCACAGATCATTTTCAGTTTGTGTTTGATTGCATTGTTGTAGATGCAAAATCCTTTCTAGAGACAAGACTGACTGACTGACTCACATGAAGCTTCAAAGGACTCTGACTGGATATGATACGTCTCAAATATACTAGAGACTAGAGGATATGACATTGATTGTCCCCAAGTTTGAACATTGATAGGATACAGACACTTGAGTAGATTGGTGGACAAACCGACTTATTGAAAACTGGAAATGCAAAAACAAATTGGGAGATATGTACAAACTAAAGCAAGACTAAAAGCTGGGAAAGACCAAGATTGCACTGATAGATGGAGCATTTTGAAACAAGTGGCACCCGTTTGCCAGGTTTTCACCATCTTGGCAGAGATTCTATTTTTGCTACCAAGGCACCTGTTTCCAGGTTTTCACCAAGGCACTTTTTTCTCTTTTTCATTTTTTTTTGTATTTTTGATATTTTTTTATTTTTTTGTGAATCATCAAGGTGCCTATTGCTAGGTTTTCACCAAGATGTTCATTTTTTCAAGACTTTTTCCAATTTTAAATATTTTTTCAAGACATTTTACCATAGACTGAATGCCTTAGGTGTAGAATTTATTCAGATGGAGAACATTGATTGGTTCTCAGAGCTGTTCTCCTTCAGTCGTTGAGAGTTGATAGGTACCAGAGCCAAAAGTAGCAGTGATGACAAAGGGACCCAGCCAGTTGGGTTCGAACTTCCCCTTTCATTCTTGATGTGATTGATTTTTAGGATTCTCTCTCAAGACTAGATCACCAACTTGAAATTCTCCGTGTCTGACTTTCTTGTTGTAGCCTCTAGACATTCTCTTCTGATATACTCTGAGATGATCATATGCTGCTTGTCTGCACTCATCTAGTAGTTCAAGTTCTTGCAACCTAGAAACTCTGTAGTCATCATCAGTTACTAGACCATGCATTCTAATTCTGAATGATGGGATTTCAACCTCAATAGGCAGTACCGCTTCAGACCCATAAACTAAAGCAAAAGGTGTAGCCCCTATGGGCATTCTGATACTTGTTCTGTAGGCCCATAGAGCTGGATTAATCATGAGATGCCAATCTCTGCCAGTTTTGTTTACTGTTTTGTGCAAGATCTTTAATAGATTTTTGTTAGAAGCCTCTACTTGGCCATTCCCTTGAGGATAGTAGATAGAAGACCAATGTTGGGTGATCTTGAATTTGGCACATAGATCATCTAGGTCTTTATTCCTGAATTGCCCACCATTATCTTTGATTATGGAATGAGGTATCCCATATCTTCATATGATATAGTTCAATATGAACATAGATATCTGTTTCCCTGTTGCTTGTGTCAAAGGGACCGCCTCTACCCATTTTGTAAAATAATCTGTGGCTGTGATTATATGGGTATGTCCATTAGAAGAATGAGGATGAATCATCCCAATAAGATCAAATGCCCATTGATGGAGAGGCCATTGTGTTGTAAAGGGGATTAGATCCCTCCCTAGAGCATGAATTAGGTTGCCATGCACTTGGCACTTTTGACAATTCTTAGCAAATTTGATAGCCTCTTTCTCCATTTCAGGTCAATAGTACCCAGCCCTAATAAGTTTTCGAGCTAGTGTTAAACCATTCACGTGTGACCCACAAATACCATCATGGACTTCCTCTAATGCATGTTGAGACTCTTCCCATTCTAAACATCTAAGTAGCGTACCATCTAAACCTCATTTGTATAGATCGTGACCAATGATGACATATCGGGAGGCATTACGGATAAGGTATCTCTTGTCATGGCGGTTGAAGGTATTGGGGATGATTTGGTCTTGGAGATAGGAAAATAGGTTTTTATATCAGGATGAATCATGACCTAAAATAGTGCAGATCATGCGGGTTTCAGGGGAGTCATATGCAGGATAAGATAGTGTTTCCACCAGGAACTCGTAGCATAGCTCATGTTCAGGCTACTGTAATAAAGTAGATAGTGTTGCCATTACATTGACAACCTTGTTATCCGTTCTAGGAATTTGTTCAAATGTGATAGATATGAAATATTTCTTAAGATCATACCATTCTCTTGTAAGGAATGAGCTTTTCATCTTTAGTTTGGTACACATCATTGACTTGATGAATAACAAGTTGAGAGTCTCCATGAATGTGTAGCTCTGTTACTCTCCATTCAATTGCTAGTTTCATACCATTCAAGAGGGCTTCATATTCCACAATATTGTTTGTGCAAGGGAACTTTAGTCTGAATGCTTTTGGGATGGAGTATCCTTGAGGAGTTATGAACAATATGCCTGCTCCAGATCCATTCTATGTATAGGAGCCATCAAAGAACAATTTCCATTCTCTAGAAGATAGGTGCATAATAGAGGAGTCTGGAAATTCCATTTGCATTGGTGTGTCATCAAACATGGGTGCATCTACTAGTTGATCAGAAATAACTTGACCTTTTATAGCTATTCTTTCAACATATTCAATGTCAAATTCACTTAGAAGCATGACCCATTTAGCTAGTCTACCTGTCAGGGCAGCCTTGCTTAGTAGGTATTTTAATGGATCAATCTTTGCTACTAGATGCATGGTATGAGCTAACATATAGTGTCTCAATTTCTATGATACAAAGATCACAGCGAGACAAGCTTTCTCAATCATAGAATAGTTCTTTTCATATGCCACCAATGTTCTGCTTATATAATAAATGGCTCTTTCCTTTTTCTCTTCATCATGTTGCGCTAGCAATGCCCCCAATGATGTGGCTGTTGCAGAGACATATAAGATCAATGGCTTCCCATGAATAGGAGGCATCAAGATAGGCGGATTGGATAGATACATCTTGATATGGTTAAAGTTGTTCTCACATTCTTCATTCCATTCAAAGGTCACACCTTTATGTAATGTTTTTGCAAAAGGCTGTGATATGTCCGCTAGCTGTGATATGAATCTTCTGATAGATTGAACTTTTCCTTGCAACATCCTCATTTGACTAATATTCATGGGAGGTTGCATCTCTATTATAGCCTTGACTTTAGCCAGATCAACTTCAGTGCCCTTCTTTGAAACTATGTATCCTAAGAGCTTTCCAGAAGTGACACCAAAAGCACACTTCTAAGGATTTAGTTGGAGACTAAACTTTTCCATTCTGTCTATGATCATGCTCAAGTCCTTTAGATGTTTATTTTTTATCATAGATTTTTCTAAAGTATCATCAACATAATCTTCCATAGTTCGATGCATCATGTCATGGAAAATAGATGTGATTGCTCTTTGATATGTAGCACCAGCATTTTTAAGCCCAAATGGCATGACATTCCAACAGAAGGTGCCCCATGCACATGTGAAAGCAATTTTCTCTTGGTCCTCTGGAGAAATTTTTATTTGGTTATATCTAGAAAAACCATCCATTAAGGAATACATCTTGAAACCCGCAGTCATGTCCACTATCATATCAATGTTAGGTAGTGGAAAGTCATCCTTAGGGCATGCTCTATTCACATCTTGAAAGTCTGTGCACACTCTGATTGAGCCATCTAGTTTAGAAATAGGTACAATATTAGAGATCCACTCTACATAGTCAATAACTCGGATGAATCTGGCATTTAGGAGCTTCTCTAATTCAACTTTTACCAAGAGTGCAACATGAGGATGCATCTTTCTTAATTTTTGCTTGATAGGTTTGACATTTGGAGTGATAGATAAATGATGCATTATGAGATTAGGATCCAGTCCTGGCATATCTGAATATTTCCATGCAAAGTTGATCTTCTTCTTTGTTAGGAATGTTGTAAATTTTTGCTTGTCTTCTTCTGATAATGATTGTGCTACATGTACCAATTGTGGTTCCTCTGTTGTACCCAAATTGATGGATTGAGTGGGCTCAATTAGAACTAGAGATCTATCCTGTAAATGACTCGGAAGGACATCAAATATCTCATCCTTAGGTGCCTCAGAGAGGTTTTCACCTTTGGATACGTCTTTTATTTTTACTTTTGTAGGTTTTGAGACTGCCACAAAGTGGTTTTCACCCTCAGAACTCTTTTTCTTTTTCTTTTTATTCTTGTTTTTCTGACTAAGATATTTGATGTCTGACTTGGTCATGCTGACGCTCAGTTCACTGATGGAAGTACTCATAGGCTTAACTACATTGAGGTAGCAAGTGAGGGCATAGTCATTTGGGAAGGTATAAATACCATGGCTCAGATTCATGGAGGTTTGATCAATAAGTTCTGGATATTTGATAGTCAAAGTAGGGAAAGATTGGGAGATAGTGATTACGGATATGGATCTATCATCATTGGTCCTAACCTAACACTTGAGTTCAAAGGTGATACTACAACTTAAGACATTCAATTCATGAATAGGCTCAATGTCATCATGGGAGTCCAATTCAGCCATAGGTGGATCAAACTCAATAGGTTCATCATTTCACTCTAGACTTACGTTTGTTTGAGGTGCATATTGGTGAATAACATCAACATGTTTCTCTGTGATAAGCTCATCTTCATCTAGTTCTAGAATGTCTCCCCATTCATAGTCATTTGATTTAGCTTCTGATTCAGGATCTCTAGGAAATCTTAGAACATGAGTAAAGTCAGGGTGAATACCCCAAGAAGGGTTACCCTCAGATTCTGATTTGTATTCATACTCATGATAATCTATCTTAGAATCACTACCACTTCCCTCTTCTTGATTGTTTTTGAGATTAGCTGGTTCTTGTTTTGCAACTATCTCTTGATTGGTAGTAGGTTCTTGTGTTTCTACTACATTAATTCTTTTTATAGGATCATCTTTATCATCAAGAAGGTCTTTGATCTCTTTAGGCAATTTTTCATAGGGGATGAGTTCTGAACTATCTGAATCACTATCTGATGGTTCTATTTCTTCTTTCTTAAGAAGAGGTTCCCCTGGTGTGATCTGCTCTATGACATGAGAGAAATTACCTTTGAGGTGATAGGGTTTCTTCTTAAACCCTAAGCCAACTTTGTTTTTATTTTCTCTACCAGTATGTGGGAGAGGTAACTCAAGACCTTTCCTCTGATTCCTAGAGGTCCTTTACCTGAATATCCCATCTTAGCTATTAATTTATCTCCTGGACCATATGACTTGGGAGGGAGTTTGGAGACTGCAGAGTCACCAGTTTGAACAACGTGAGATTCAGGTTCATCTTTGTACAACCATGATAGCACAGCCTCATCCTCTTCAACTTCTTGCTTGGATACTTGTTCTACTACAAAATTCTTTTTATATGCTTCAAGAGGTTCTTTAGAGTCCGGTTTGGATTGTTTCAAAGATTTCCCATAAGACTTAGGCGAGATAGGGAGAGATGTCAAAGATAAGACTAGCTCGATAGTATATTCTCCCATACTATTTTCTTTGATATTAACCTCTTTATCAAGATCTTCCATTTTAGATGTGGATGCTTCCTTAGTTGGCTCAATGGAAGATTCTCTATTATTAGGTACAAGCTTATCTGCACTTTCCTTCAAGGTGTTGCAAGTTGTATTCAGATCTGCGGGGATAGTAACCTCTACTCCTTCATAAGGAAACTTCAAACATTGATGGTATGTAGAAGGAATAGCTTGCATTTCATGTATCCATGGTCTCCCTAGAAGGACGTTGTAGGCCAAAGGTAGATCAAGTACTTGAGAGATGGTATCTTTGATAACTGGACCCACTCTGATAGGTAAGACAATGGTGCCTTTAGAAGATCTTTCTTGTTCATCATAGGCCTTGATAGTTATTTTCTTTCTAGGATCAATAGCCAATTCTAAAAATCCCAATTGTGTGATCAAGCTATAAGAACAAATATTTAGGCCAAAGCCCCCATCTTTCAACACACATTTGACTCTACGGTTCTGGATCAAGACTTCTATATACAAAGGCTGATTATGTGGGTGACTCAAGGAGTTGTCATCTTCCTCTAAAAAGGAGGTATATTGCGGAGATGTAAGATGTCCAACCATAGTCTGGAACCTATCTAAATCAAGGTCATCAGGAACATTGGAACCGAGCAAAGCTTTATCAAGAATGGCTTTATGAGCTGGAGATATTTGAAGCAACTCAAACATGGAGATTTTTTCATTAGTGTGTTGGAGTTCTTGAACAATGCTATAAGATGTAGGCCTTGTATCCTTTGGATTGGAAGATTTGGAAGTAGCCTTTTGTTTAGAAGCAGATGAAAGATTGAAGGGCACCTTAGGGACATTTGATGAATCTGGGATTTGTCCTTTCAGATGCGTTTGAGCTTGTGATCAAGTAACTACGTTAGTTGAGGAATGATCTCTGTCTCTTCGTACAATTGTGATGACATCGCAACTTTCAAAGAGACATGGTTCAACCATATTGATGACAACATTATTTCCAGGGTAGGCATATTTGACTTTTGCCCCCATATTAGACTGAGAAGTTGAAACTTCTTGACCATGTTTCAGAAAGGGTTCTGTGAATGCTATATGATCATGATTGCTTTTGGGATTGTCAATTGTGATGTCTCCACTATCGATCAGATCTTGAATGGTATGCTTCAAGTGGTAGCAACTACTAGTTTTGTGACCTTTACTCTGATGGAAATCACATAATTCATTTTCCTTCCACCATATCGGTTTAGGGTCCTGATCATTCGGTCGAATTGGTGGTAATGAGATGATGTTATCAGCTAGTAGAGTTTTCATAGCTGATTCTAAAGACTCTCCTAGAGGAGTATATTTTTGATGTTTATCCCATTTTTTGTATTCTGGCTTCCTTTGAGATGGTTGAGAAGACTTTTGTTCTGAAGCTTTAATGGCTTGAGTGCCAAGAGTGAGATTGTAGGCTGGTGCCTTTGATGGGGCACAGACAGTGTCAACAATGTCATCTGTGATGATGCCTTTGTTCTTGTTCCAATTTTTGTTCTTGTCTTTAGAACTGGATCCAGATTCGCACTTGTCTTTTTGAAGTGTGATTTCTCCTTTTTTTACAAGCACTTTTTCAATTTTGATAGCATTATCCACCATCTTATCAAAAGATGTATGATCTTGCATTTGTAGAGGATAATTGATTTCTGGAACAAGATTGTTGATGAAGATTTCCAATTTTTCCATTTTTGGAATAGGTCTGGCATATAGAGAGAACTTCTTCCTCCATCTCTTGAGAAATGTTAGGAATGGTTCCCCTGGATATTGCTTGAGATTAAAGATATCAATCATGGTGACTGGATGTTGAATATTGTAGAAGTATTGTTGATAAGACAATTTGATCAACTCCTCAAAAGTTTTGATAGTAGAAGGTAGTCTAGAGAACCAATGGATGGCTGCTCCCCCTAGAGATCGAGGGAAGAGATGCATTAGATAGGTTGGTTCATACATGAACTCCATTGATTGTGTACATAATTATCTAACATGATCTTAAGGATCAGAGTGTCCATCATACTTGTCATACTTTGGCATCTCCACTCTTTTTGGAAATGGTGGCATATACAAGTTTTTGTCAAAAGGAAAAGGGCATAGAGCTTCCATGGAGAACTCTTTAAGTTCCTTTTCTTTCTCAAGGCTATTAAATTTGACTTGTAAAGCATGTATCTATTTCATCATAGTTGTGAGTGGAGTTTCTTCCTCATGCGTAATGATATCTTCAACATTAAAGTTGGGAGGAAGTTTAGCTCCTTGATGAGCTAGTTGTAAAAAGTATGCTTCTCTATCTTCTTTCAAGAAATGCTTCATCATTCATTTGAAGTTATCATCATTTTGATATTGAGCAATTTCTTTAGGTGTGGGTTCCTGATCTGCACCATGTTGAGATTGAGCTCTTTGAGAGCCAAAATTTTTCCCTTCTTGAGACATGGTAGGAGTTTGTGGACTCCCTGGATTAGATTGATGAGGGGTATGTTGAGTACCTCTGTGAGTTGATGGAGGAGGTATGTAACTAGATTTCAATCGATAGTTGCCAAGACCGTCATCCTCGTAAAGACTAGAATTGATGAGTTGCTTAAGAGTTGGAGTTTGGAGAGTGGTGATAGATTTCTTGTGAGAGGAAGCTCTAGTCTCCACCATTCACCTCAAGTGAAACAAAAGAATAAGATCCAGATAATCAAAGAATGAATTGAATCAAGATGATCAGATGACACAACCTTGTCAAGGTTTGATTGATTTGAAGATTGGATTAGACATGGATGAAGGTTACTGTGCCCTGGATGTATGGGTAGGTTCCCAAAAGATAGCAGACAAGATATCACAACACTTAGTCATTTTGATGATTGATTGAAGATTGATAGTTATGACAAGGTTTTGACATAGGATGATAAAGACTCAAATCAATTAAACAGAAGGTTGAATCAAATTCAAAAGGCCACTTTAGGAAAATGATTGGATTCTTAATAGCTACCGCTCTATTCCTAACATAGTGATTGATTTGACAGATTCTAGAAATAGGCTGAAAAAGCTAAATATCTGGCAATTTTGACAACTTTCAAAAATTTCCCAAACGACACTCTGCAGACTCGTACGATAGTGGGTATGCTATGAAATGATAGTTGCAAAACTCGTATGATAGTTGCAAGCAAGATTTTGACTCTTAGAATTTTTTGGCATCAAAACTCATACGACACTGGGTTGGTTATCATACGACAGTTGGGTATCAATGAAACGACAGTTGAAAATCTCATACGACAGTTGGGTAGCAATGAAGCGACAGTTGAAAATTTCATACGACAGTTGCGAGATTTTGACTTTGAGAATTTGCTGGCATGGAAACTCATACGACACTGGGTACTCAATCATATGATAGATGGGTTGTAATGAAATGACACTTGATGGAAACTCGTATGACTTTCTGACTTCTTGAGATGACTTTTAACTCCAGAAAAGGATTTTACTTCAGATTTTGCAAATTTTAAGTTTTCAGATTTGAATTGTTTGCAAATTTCAATGTCTAGATTTGAGGATTGTAACAGATTTGTTCATTTTCAGTAACCAAATAGATAAACAAGCATGCAAAATAGCAAGCACGTGATTTCAAGCATGTCTGGAAATAATGAATAAGGGCAAAAGCAACCTTGCACATGAACAATCAAGTGACTTATTTGTTCTAATCCTCAGAAGCGCTAATTGTGTATGTTCCAAAAATGTTTTGCAATAATGCACATATACCCTATAAAATGAAAATTTGGCCTCGCTAGGGTTTTTAGTAATGGTTTGACTCTGCAACTTTTATGATCCAAAGGGGTGAACTCCAATCCCGGTGCACCAGGGTTTTGACACAGTCTGAGAACTAAATCTTCAGGAGCTGCTAGGGAGATCTGACAACCCAACAATGAACCATACCCATGGAGATTTCTTCCACAAGGACATTTATATGGCGGCTGTCACTACCACAGTGAAAATGGCTATTACCACTTGAGGTTCCGTCAATGCAGTTTACCCTGTGAAGGGATTGTCCACTATGGTTAACCCTCTCTAAAGATGACTCATAGTAGTATACCACAAGGGGACTTGGCTCTAGATCCAAGGTTTTGATACCTCTTCACTTTTAACCCAAACAAAGCAAGAAGATTTATCCGACACGCTAAGACAAAGTTTGCCTCACCAAGGTCTATGATATCAACCCCACATGATCTATCAACCCCTTCGGAGAAAGAATGTATCAATCAATAAGGGAAGACACACTAACCAATTTTTATTCACCAAAGCTCATGATGTCTACCCCACGTGATCTATCAACCTCTCCTGGGAGAGAATGTATCGATCAATAAGAGAAGATGCACTAACCAAGTTGAATGTGAAATGCACTAAGTATTCTCCCTACCTACAAGGATTCTGTCGTCAAGAAGGATTTCACTGGGAATCCAATCTCTCAAGAATCATGAATAGTGTTCATAGGGCCTAATTACTATGTGAGCAGAAATGTATGTTTCCAAAAGCAAATCTACCAAAAGTACCCAAAAAGAAGAAAGAGGAACACTTAACGCTTAAAGCGAATATGAGATGAGTCCACAAGGTGGAAAACTTAACACCTCACACAAGCTAAAAATGAGTCCCCAACTTAGAAAACAAGTGAGTTCCTAAAAGCACAAAAGGGTTGCCAAGTGGAACAATTAACGCTTCTATCCTATTGACCCCTCCCCTTTATGGTGCTGAGATTGCAACCACGGGGCGGAATGAGGGGCCGACGGATTAGCGAGTCCAATAACCCAAGATAGCAATCAAGATTATCCACAAGTATTTGAGACTACTTAATGAATCCTTAAGGGGTCACAACCTAGTATCAATTATGCAAGTGTGTAAAACAAAAGCATGAAAAGAATCACCCAAGCTAGACACACGAGAGATTTATTTTAAGCCCCAAATCAAAATATTATTAGCACAAGTGGAATACCTGAGATCCTCACAACGCGCTTAGTAGATGTTTACCTGATTTTGAGCAATTCTTGCACTTTTTCCAATCAAAACCAACAGAAATCAATCAGAAATAATAAATTTCAATTGTTAGGGTTAGCTGTCAATCAAAATCCAAAAATCAAATCTGACAAACTGCCTGCAAAAATGAAATGACAATTGAAATCTGGTACTGAAACTCATTCGATAGTGGGTCTGTTACCAGATGATAGTTGAAACCTGATGTCAAAACTCGTACGACACTAGCCCTATTACCAGACGATAGTCCAAAAACTCGTATGACACTGGGTGTCTGATGAAATGATGATCCAGCCTCCAAATGATAGTGGGTGCCTGATGAAATGACACTCACTCAACTTTTGTATGACAGTGGGTTCAAAATCATACGACTTTTGTCAGAAACTCGTACGAAGATTGTACGGACAAAAAATAAAAATCATAATTTTGCACAGAAACTGATGAGAAAAAGATAGAAATTGATAGAATTGAATTGGAAACCCGTTTCAGGGCCCCACAGTGGGCGCCAGAAATGTGTGTGTGAAAATTGTACCTGATCTGTAGACACAACACTTCAGTAAAACATTAGAGCTTAGCAAAAATCAAAATCGTGCAAAATTGAAATCTAATTTAATCAAGCGATTTACTGCCTTCTAGTAGGTGCGAGATTAATGTTCTCAGATTGCTATCAACATCAGTGATCTAGACGACACCTAAATGAAGGATTTGAATGTAAAACCGATATGAAATATGAATGCAATTAATCTATTTTTTTTTTGTATTTTCTATGCACTAATATGAAAAATGATATGAAATCTATGATATGTAAAAACTGATATGCTATGAATTGATCTAACAATAATATGAAAGCTATGAATTTGAAATTGATCTCACAAAACTTCGAATCCTCAAATTTATCTTTCAAGCTCCAATTGTGCAAATTCTCCAAATCTGATATGCTATGATTCCTGTAGAGTAAGTTTGCAATTTTTGAGATGAATTATGAAGAGCTGAGCCTTGGTTTTATAGAAATCTAGGGCTTTGGAGGTGCATGAAAAAAATCCATAAATCACTCAAATAACTCAGGTTGATTTTTGAGTTATTTTTAAATAATAGATAATTAAGTCACAAAAATCATGCAAAAGCACAGTTCAACTCGAATTAGAAGTTTAGATCAACTTTAAAACTCAAAAAGATGTTGAGTTTCAAAAAGCTAACAACTTGCATTGATTTTCCAATTTGAGTTTAATTGGTCCTTGACTGTGCACATGGATAATTATGATTTAATAAATAAATAAAGTGATTTATTCTCAACTTAACTGATTTTTGAAATAAAATAATTAATTTATGGGTTAATCAATTATTTAATCAAAATTTTATTAAAAACTATATTATTAAATAATGACAACTTGCTTTAATTAATTAAATAAAAATTTAATCAATTATTCATAGGATATTGGATTTATTGTCAAAATTAAATAATACAATTAATAATAGATAGAATTAAATTTAATTACATAATTAAGTGGCAAGATATTAAATCTAATTAATTAAATATGAAAATATTCAATTAATCAAACTAAGGATAAATGTGATTTATCGCCAAATAATCATTAAATTAAAGAAAATTAAGATAATTAGGAATATTGCTAGGAATATTCCCCGATGCAGAATTTAAGATAATCAATTATGATTCGATGATGTTTAGATGTGCCTTAGATTAGGACTTCGATGTTGCTTTCGTTTGATTTGTAGATGTAGGAGGTTAATGAACTTATAGCCCATTTTTGGGGTATTACAACTAAAACATCTTTGGATGTTATCATTCTGCCTATTTAAGTAGGCCCTGTTATTTAACCTACATCAAGTATTGGCATGCCCAGTACTCTTAGATATAATATTCTTTTAGGAAGCCATGGTTACATGACATGCATGTTCCTCCTTCAACTCTTCATTGAAAAATTAAGTTTATCTACAACAACACAATGTACACATTTATTGTTGATGATATACCTAATATTTTCTTGCAACCTGAATCTATTTCTCTTTCTACAATATTTAAGAACAACATATATTATCCTATAAATTCCCCTTTAGATGATGATTGGGGGTCATTAGACTTTACACCATCTTTTGTGGGTAATACAAACTTCCTAATGACAACACAAGATCTTTTAAGGAACTTAGTGTGTCATTAATTCAACCTGATTCTCAAACCAATTTAACTCATAATTTAATACATGATTTAAGATGTGTACAAAAAATAATTGATAATAATAAGAAACCAATTGAAGCATTTGGTTTTGAGTCTCTTTCTTTGTCCACGTCATCTCCTTTATCTGTATCTATCCTTACTCAAGCCATCATTTTGCCTAAACTTCTTCGTACTAAGGTGATTACTAGACCTAAATGCAAAAATAAATGTAGTCAACATCCTATAACTCTTCCTTTTTACATGTATCACCACTATCATGATCACTCTACTAATGAATGTCAAGATTTACATTAAAAAATAAAAAACTCATTGATAATGCTATTATTTCTATATCATATCACAATGAGTTATTTTTCAATACCATTTTTTCTAAATAACATCTAAGTCCCTATTATGTTTCTCCATGCTATGTAACATTGATAGCCTATTCCTTGGGGGCTGATTTTCATGTATGGTGTAACATAATTTTTGATTAGCATAATAGGCCCCCCTTATACTTCTCTCCACACTTGGAGGGAAAGGGTAATCTATCAGTCTCTCTCACTCTTCTTCAAGAATCCACTTTCCCTTGGTTAAGTTCTATTTGTCTACTATGTGATATCCAATCATACATTGAAATGTTGGTTTACATTAAGGATATGCATACTTGATCATAACCTTTTTCATTGTTTTCTATTGGGTTTCCATGGTAGATAAATCCCTTAGCTTGGAGACTAAACAATGTGTCATCATTCACAAGGGTCCTTTTTATATTTCTTGCATGGTGTCTCTTTGCATTCATCCCTTCCATTAACTCATAGGAGCTATGACCTCTTTGGTTTGGACTGGGTGTTGCTTGTAGATAATATCTTGGTATTAAAAGTGTTTCATCCTTGTTTTTTTTAATCTTCCTTAAGATGAAAAATATAACTTATTTTTCCATCTTAAGGGGAGGCATACATAGCCTCCTTATTGCATATATTTTTGACCTCTTTAAACATGAAAGATAGATTACACTAGCATAACACAATTTTCTAAGGCCTGTTACTCTCCCTTTTCACATATTTAGGATTATTTGACTAATATAACACAATTTTCTAGACCATTTGACTTATCCTAGAAAACATATCCAATCCTTATGGTGATAGATTGATTGATCCATGGGGTGCATTCAAAAAATCAATACTCATGGATACAATGGATAATGACATCCATTCATGAGGTGCACACATACATACACATGAAAAGCCACTAGAAGGTGCAAGGTTTTTGATAGGATTGACTAGCACAACACACAAACCTACTAGAATTTTTAATTCTATTTTTTGCGTGGTTCACAGAAAGACACACAATATTATTGGGTGAGGTAATCATTCTCTCTCTCTCTCTCTCTCTCATGCTAGTTATATTAGATCATGGAGTTAGTATTGTCATTGATGATTCTCTTATTCTTCCTATGTGATCATTTGTACTCTTACAATAGCTTTCTAGACATGATATTAGTCACATATATATTTTCTGAGCAAGGTCTCTTTCACAAGTTGATTTGGAGTTTTGTGTTAGTACTAACCCCCTTGATTTTGATGTCTTTTCTTTCGTGCATGGATTTGGAGTTAGGATCCTTAGTTTGGGGGATTAGGTTCTTAGACTTAGTGATGTCATATCTCTTTTCAATTCACTACAACCATCTTTCTCTCTCTTTCTTCTATCTCTTACTTTACCATAAGTATGAGCTTGCTTTGTACTCTCCCTAAAGTGGGGGTTAAATGTACCATCCTAAAAAGTAAGCACTTACTTTTATGTACTTTTTGGGACCATTTGTTAGATAACTAAGAGGGGGGGGGGTGAATCAGTTAAGTCAAGTTATCCTACAGTCCCAAATACTCCTAGATGTATATAACAAAACTTTCAAATCAATTAATCAAGTCAGTAAAATATCAATTGTGCCTTTCTCTTCATATACCGATTACCAGTAAATTAAATATTGTGTTTACTGATCAATCGAGTTATAATAATATGTAAAGTAAAATAAAAATTCAACACATCAATACACATATAACACTTAGATTTTTAACATGGAAACCCTGTTAGGGGAAAAACCACCTAGGACCGGTAACCCAAAACAATTCACTCTTCTAAAGTGAGCTTGACTAAGAGGAAACCCTGTTAAAGGTTACAAACACACTATAAGGTGTGACCTAGTTAGAGAATTTATCACTAATAGTTATCCCTTGACCAAAGATTCACTATGGGCTCAATGAGAAAATAGTCAACATTCATTGAATGTCATATTAAAATATAAAGACTGTTAAGTCCCACTCGGTTAAGAGATTTATCTGTAGAAATGGTTAAAATGATACAGTAATGATCTAATTCAAATACAACTTGATTTTCATATTTTTAGATCTATGCTAAGCTCAAAAATACCTCTGATAAATAATCAATTCAATCTCTTTGTTTCCTCCAACTCTGTTCTGCTTAGTAATTGCTTTCTTTATCTCTCGGTGTTGTCTACATAATTGCTCAGTTTTGCCTTCAACCAGTTTGATAAGCTTTTGCATGAATTCAATATTTTCATGTGAATTCTCCTACAATAGAATTAATAATGAATCTCTTGTCTCTTTATATAGATATCATAAACCATTTTATTTCCATCCATGGATTTTTTCTCTTAATCTTCATCGTTGATTTTGCCACTTTAACCTTCCACGATAGTTGTTTCAATAACATGTTTCATTCTCCTTCATCTGATCATCCTTGAATTTTGTCAACCATTGATCATCATAGAAAATATTATCATTTACCTCAGAATCATAAACAATTGTCCAGCTCATCATCGTTAGTCGACACTCATAAGTTCCATTTATTTCTTTCACTCGGTCAATACCATAATGCTTTGGTGATAACTAACTCAATTAACGTTATACTCAGTATACACTACACTTGCTCGATGTATACTGCATTCTTCATTTACCGACCACATAAATGTTACAAGTAGTGGTTCCATTGCACCAAAAGATCGACCTGTTAATGCCCGATACAACCACTAGACTTATAGAAGACACATGAGGTGGTTAAGCCATGTCACAAATCTCGAGGGGAGCACTGACCATTTTTCCAACAATCTTCCCCTCAACATTACCCAAGGGGATTCGAACCTATGACCAAGCTCTAATACCACTTGTTACAAGTAGTGGTTATCATTGCACCAAAAGATCGACCTATTAATGCCCGATACAACCACTAGACTTATAGAAGACACATGGTACGGTTAAGCCATGCCACAAATCCTGAGGGGAGTGCTGACCATTTTTCCAACAATAAAATTATTCATTCTTGATCTTCAATCCACAATAGATTCATGTAATACAATAAAATTACTAACATAATGCCATAGACTCATCAATTAGTCACCCAATGAATACCATATCCATAACTTTCTCATCCATCTCATCTTTATGTAGATATCTCATTCCTTCATCATTTTTCCTTCTTAAGATGTTTGTAACCATAATGATAAGTACATTCAAAACTAGGTGACATCAATGATAATACATTAAATAATCTAATGTATTACATACACATTTGTAGCTTGGTGATAATCAATCACTATCTTTCAAATATCCAATCCATTATCAAACTCTTCCTCAAGATGATTAAATCAGTTGTATTTTATCAATCTCTCCCTTTGGCATTGATGGCAACACAATAAGAAATATGTCACAGAATACAAAACATCTGTTATACAACTCTGTATGAAAATGTTGTAACTCGGTAAGCCCTCTTTAACTTGTACATTTAATATTTTTAATCACTACACATCATCAATACTCTCCATGCAGTCTCTTTCCCTGTAGATTTAATCTCTTCGTTTGGATAATCTTCTCTCCCTTTAGATCTTTCCAAAATATTTCATGTACATTTCTCTCCCCTTGAAAATAATTCCAAAAGAAAATAAATATCTCTTCAGTAGCCAAATAAATATATCTGTTCTTTGGTTCATATCAAGTACCTTGCATATAGTGATAGGCAATTTCAGTTTTGTCTTCCATCTTTCAGTTTTCACAACTTTAGGAAACCCAAAGTGTGAACATTATGCATCAACATCATTTGATATTTTGATAAAGTATAGGTTGATGCAACATCCTAATCACCTTAGTGACCGATCGATAGGGGATGGAATCCTATTCTAATTCTAGAGTATTGATGCAGGGGCATCCAAGGTTAAGGCAAGAGCATTCTGTGTCCTTGGTGAACTGCATGGAGTGTTTGTGTTTTGGCTGGGTTTACTTGGTTGTAGCCTTGACCGACAGTCTCGATCATTGAAGGAAGCTCGGTCACTGAAGGAACTAAGTAGTCTTTGGCATTCAGTGAAATTGTTTCTCAGTCATGCCTATGGTGCTTAGTCGACACTGGTGCTCAGTGATGCTTGGCGTGCTCGGTAATTTTTTTGTCACTTGGTAGTTCTGACTTACCGACTGGAGTTCTGTGTGATTTCTTGAGCTGACTAGGTGAATTAATTATTGGTATCCATTGTCTTGAGTTGACATGTAGAATTAAATGTTTGTATACATTTGTAATCTGACTTGTATCACATTTAATTATTTGTTTTGGGGAGTTAAGGGTTTCATCCAGCTGACTTGTGGCTGATGATTAGTATTTAAGAAGGGCTTGGGTAGATGTTTAGGTAGAAATGCATAGATTCAAAGGACTTAGACATCAGAGCAGATCTAAATGTCAGATGGATAGCTTAAGAGTGAAGTTGTGGAAAAGTTCTTGATGTTCTTGTAGATTAGATTGTAGTTTGATAGTCATTTGTAGCAGAGCTAGGGGTTTGCATACTTGGGAACAAGGAGATTGCTTGGAGGCTTGTGAGCTCAAGTTTCGATCTGCCTTAGGGTTTCCATCAACTTTTGATTGTCTTCAAAGATGAACTAGCTAAGTTTTTCTTGGATCTAGTTGTGGATCTTGCAGAATTATTTCATTTTGTAATTGGCCCTAACCTAGAAGGCCTTACAGCCGAGCATTTTAGTGCAATTTACTTGAAACATTTATGGTGTTGTTTGTGGTGTTGAGTATTCCGCTGTGTAATTCTATTGGCTGCAAGGTTTGGACTGTCCTTCATTGGATCCACCATCCTTGACTGCATTAGGT
Organism: Chamaecyparis obtusa; assembly: GCA_027943335.1. NCBI lineage: Eukaryota > Viridiplantae > Streptophyta > Pinopsida > Cupressales > Cupressaceae > Chamaecyparis > Chamaecyparis obtusa. The sequence continues at coordinate 603,575 of BSBK01000322.1, read as the reverse complement.
GGTATCAGAGCAAAATTTTGTTCCTATTGGAGTGAAAGTTTGATCTTCTTGAAGCATAAGCTTGACCTAGCAAGGTTGATCTTGCGAAGTTGATCTTGTTAGAGGAGAGATTGTGCACAATCTGAATTGTAGATCCGAAGCACTGAACTTTTGAAATTGTGCCCTAGTTGTCTAAAAGATTGCAGGTTGAGATCTAACTTGTTGCAACTTGGAAATTGTCACAAGGTGGTTGGTGAGGGGTTTTTGTAGAGGGTTCCTCTTATTCTTTAAGGATGCCTCCAAGAAGATTGGAACCTAGAGTTATTTCTGATCTTTGTGATACTGTTGAATCCTGGATCATAGAGAAGGTGAAATCAGATTTTAGATCTGAGATGGAATTAATGAAGAATGATATGGTCACCGAGATCATGAGAACTATTGCCTGGTATACCTCAGAATGTTGGTACTAAGGATGGCTATGAAGAAGTTGTTGAAGAATTTGAAACTTCTGGATGTAGTGGTGATGATCAGAGGAGCAGATCTGGTGAAGATAGAACTGCTCAGTTGCCTAGAACTACTGCTTGGTTTAGTAATTACCAAATGGAAGTTTCTACTTTCTCTAGTACTTTGAAGCACGACAATCTAATTGATTGGATTGGTGAACTTGAAGATTTCTTTGAGATGGAAGAAATTGAAGATCCTCTTTGGGTGAGATTAGCACAGAAAAAGTTGAAAGGACATGCTGCTCTTTGGTGGAAGGAACTACAGAGAGACCGAGAAGATGAAGGTGAAACAAAGATCAATTGGTGGAGATTGATGGTGACTAAGTTGAAAGCTAAGTTCATACCGGATGACTATGAGCTTGACTTGTTTAAGAAGTTGCAGAATCTAAAATAGAAGGATTTGTCTATTGAGGATTATACCGAGGAGTTTTACAAACTTACTATTCAGTCTAGACATCAAGAGCTTGGTAAGGAAAAGGTAGCTCAGTATGTGAATGGTCTGAGATTCAATATTCAGGATGAGCTTGGTATGCTAAAGATTGATTTTTTTGAAGATGCTTATGAGTATGCTTTGAAGGCAGAAGATAAGTTGAAGAGGAAACAACCTAGTAAATCTCGAGGGAAAGAAAAGATTGATCACTCGGTGAAGGAGAAACTGACTGATGCAGAAGATGAACAGAAACTTGTGGTACCAAAGAAGAAGACATGTAGAGTTATCTTTAAGGGTAATTTCTATAAATATGGAGAGGAAGGACACCATTCTTTTGAATGCACATAGAAGAAGGTTGACTGACAAACTGCTGTGATGAATGAGAACATTCAGAATGAACCTGAATTAGAGAACTTGCTGCTTCAGTGAAAATTGCTTGGTACAAAGGATGAACCTTGTCAGAGGAGTAACTTGTTTAGGACCCAATGCATGACTGAAGGTAAACTCTATGATGTTATTGTTGATAGCTGTAGTACTAATAACCTTGTTGCTAAGGACCTGGTTCAGAAAATTGGTTTGAATAGAATGAAACATCCTTGTCCTTATAGGCTTAGCTGGTTACAAGATGTTCATGCTTTGGAAGTTAGAGACCAATGCTTCATTGATGTTTAGATTGGCTAGTACAAGGATCTTGTGATTTGTGACATTGTGAAGATGAATAGTTGTGATATATTTCTCAGTAGACCTTGGCAATATGATTGTAGAGCTATTTATGACTGTGTAAGAAATGCATTTACTATTGAGAAGAATGAGATGAAGTTTTTACTAATGCCTTTGATTGATACAACACTTGGTAGGAAAAGCCTAAGTATTGGTAGCCAAGTTGAAATTGTAGATCTTGAGAAAATGAATGATTAGTATGAAAAACCGACCTATACATTGTCAAGAAAAGACTTGAAGAGATAGAGGAAACTAAAGTGGAAGACTTTGCAAGCAGAAAAGGTGGAGGACTTGTATGTGAAGAACCAGTTCAGGATTTATGTGTTGAATCCTGAAAGATGTTCTTTTCACATATGAACATCTTTTGGAACTTGGGGTGTCTGATGTAGGGGCATCCAAGGTTAAGGTAGGAGCATTCTGTGTCCTCAGTGAATTACATGGAGTGTTTTTGTTTTGGCCAGTTTTACTCAGTTGTAGCCTTGACCGACGGTCTCGGTCATTGAAGGAAGCTCAGTCACTGAAGGAACTTGGTAGTTTCTAGTGTTCGATGAAATTTTTGCTCGGTCATGCCTGCGGTGCTTGGTTGACACTAGTACTTAGTGCTGCCTAGTGTGCTCGGTAATTTTTCTATCGCTCGGTAGTTCTGACTTACTGACTAGAGTTCTGTGTGATTTGTTGAGCCAACTTGGTGAATTAATTATTGGTAGCCATTGTCTTGGGCCGACATGCAGAATTAAATGTTTGTATACATTTTTAAGCTAACTTGTATGGCATTTAAGTATTTGTTTTGGGGAGTTAAGGGTTTCATCTAGCTGACTTGTGGCTAATTATTAGTATTTAAGGAGGGCTTGGGTAGATGTTTAGGTAGAACTAGGTAGATTCAAAGGACTTAGACATCAGAGCAGATTTGAATGTCAGATGCATAGCTTAAGAGAGAAGTTGTGAAATGTTCTTGATGTTCTTGCAGATCAGATTGTAGTCTGATAGTCATTTGTAGTAGAGCTAGGTGTTTGCATACTTGGGAATAAGGAGATTGCTTGGAGGCTCACGAGCTCAAGTTTAGATCTGCTTTAGGGTTTCCATTAGCTTCTGATTGTCTTTAGAGCTGAACTAGCTAAGTTTGTATTGGATCTAGTTGTGGATCTTGCAGAATTGTTTCATTTTGTAATTGGCCCTAACTGGGAAGGCCTTACAGCTGGGAATGTTAATGCAATTTACTTGAAACATTTATGGTGTTGTCTGTGGTGTTGAGTATTCCGCTGTGTAATTCTGTTGGCTGCAAGGTTTGGACTGTCCTTCATTGGATTTGTTAGCATTTAAACCTGTAGATGGTTGACACATTCAAAAAACCTACTGAACCTAAGACTCATGTACTCCTAACAGCTGCATCTAGCACAATTTAAATGCTAAGGTATTAAGGCTTTGAGCCTTCTTCACTTTGAGTGTAAAACTCAGGCAGGTTTACCTTTAACAATTGCTTCTACAAAGCATTACAAAATTGACCTATGTACTTGACATAGTCAATACAATTCATAAACATACAAATAAAAGTAAATTGAATAGGTTTTTGATATTTTGGTGGTGAATAGATGCAAATAAAGCTAAACTAGTGCCTTATTCATTGGGCCAGAGTCAAAACCTAACATCTACAGAATTATATCAACACAAAGATACTGAAATTTAACTGAAATGCCTAACAATTCACTCTCCCAATTCCCAACCTTGCCATCAAATTCATGTATAGATATTCAATTCCCAGAGACTTCCCTAAAGATTTACTCTCTCCTTGAGAAAAACTTGAGTTCAACCCCTATATTCACCTTGTGAACAAAGCATTAAAAAGCCTTACAATTTAATCCATAAGAAAATCAAAGAATCCATACATAAAGACAATAGGAAATAGCAACGAAAATCTAGTATATTTATATTAATTTTCAACTATATCCATACAATTTTGACAAAAAACTTCAAAGAAGTTAGATCCTATATTCAATACTCTCTTTACAAAAAACTTCAGCCACCTCTACAAAATGAGCAAAACTTGCTATTTATACCTCTAGCCATCTTGGAATCCTTGAAAGGATGCAACAAGCTTCGAATGGCTAGGAAAATGACTTGCGCTAAAGACAAAAAGTAAAAACCATAATGACAAGGACTACAAAATAGAAAGTAGTTCACAACTACTAGCATCTTCATAGGTGGCACCTTTGTTTGGAGATATTTTAGAGTAGTTACTTTGATTTGATGCATGAATGATGATTGCCATTACAGGCTAACTTACACCATCCCTTGTTTGGTACATGCTCTCCCTAGAATTCTAGATCAGGTGCCATGTGTACTTTATTCCTCTTCTTCTACTTCTAGCTCCAAGACATCTGGCTTCTTCTATTTCTTTTTTATATTCTTTTCCCAAGCTTCCACATCATCATCAGATGGCCAATCAAAACTTTTTAGCTCTTGTAATGTCTTCAACTATACCTCCCACTTGGAATCAGTGATGCCCTTTACATCTATGACAAACCTTATGCAGTCATTTTCAACCTTTATCAGGTTATCAATCACACTATTGCAACCATGCAAGTCCAAAGTATTGTCACCCCCGAGAAAAGCCTCCTACTTGATTATTATTTGTCCCATGCTCAGCTTCTATTCATCTACACTGATTATATTTCCATCATCCCCATACACTGAGGGTAGGTACCTACTATAATCCTTGTAAAAAATGGCCAACTTGGCCTTCATTTGGTTAGACTTTCCTTTAAAAAAATTTGAAAGAGCACTCACCAATCCAATCTTCTCATAGACTTCAGTCACCACCTCAGGGATATTGGGCTTGTGTTCCTACAGGGCATCAAGCTTTTCAAACAACAAAATCCTTCCTGACCATATGATATAGAGTGGATCCAAGGTAGCTAATGAATCATTCACCTTTTCATTTGCCTTACACAATAAGACAATTGATTGCTGGACTGAATCCATCCTATCTTTTATTCTATCCTATCTATGTTGCACAACATTAGTCATAGTCTTTAAGGTTGCTTCTAGCCTCACTTTCTCTAGATCTTCCAATGGCCGGTCAGGAACCTCTGCTTTTGGCTGAGGAGGGGCCTCAATTTGCAATGGAGGGGGAGGAACTACCTTAGATGCTTCTTCAAGCTTAGTTCTCAGCTCTTCCAATTCACCCTCCATTTTCTTGATCATCACGAGCTTTAAATCCCTACCTTTAGCAACCTTCATTGAGTTTTCAAACAATTTGTCATATCTTTTTGACAATTAGATGGTTTTTGCCTCATTTAGGTGGGCCAAGTGTGTTATTGCCTTAGACACCTCAATATTAGTGGTGTTTTGCATAGTCTAGATAATTTTATTTCCTTCTATTTTTTCCTTAATGCTTACTACAGATGGCTTGTTAGGTCTAGGAGCCAAAGACCAAAGCACAACTTCTTGAGACTTGGAATCATATCCACTCTCTCTAATCACATCATCTATCTGTACCTCATATGACAAGCTTCCCTCTAGGTGCTTTCTAATCTGATCAATGATGAAGGCAGAGGTCAAGTCCCATCCAGGAGTTAGAAGCATGTCACTTGATTTAACCATTTCTCTTGCTTCCTCCACAGTAATCTTCTCAAGACTAGGATCATATGATGTCAGAGCTCTTAAAGTCTCCTCACTTGGTTGCATCCTCTCAGGCAAGGTCTTTTTCACTTCTTGCTTCCTCCAAATGAGGAAATCCCTGAATTCCTTGCTATTGATGAACTGGTGATCACTGAGAAACTCCTCTTGGTAAAGTTCTCTTTCATCTTGTCCCATCAATAAGGGTAAATCCCCTTCTTCCTATGATACAAATTTCTTTCCTTCTCTGATAGCCTTTCTTAGTTGATGATGGTAAGCTCTGTTACTAGGCACAAGAACTGAAGCACTGTCAAGTATCCTCTTCTATTTTTTCTTCTTAGAAGGCTCACCTACTTCAAGCCTTTATTTTTTCAATGGCGGCTTTGAAGTATCCCCTTCTTTCTGTGGGTCTTGTGTCAGGTCAATAATTGGTGAGCCCCCACCCTAAGGTGGACTTTCACCCTCTTGTGAATCATTAGTGAATTCCTTAGGCTCAGAAGTAGAATATTTTATTCACACCTCCAACTTCTCCTCAAGAAACCCTTCCAATTGGTTAGACAGGGTGCCATGTGTTTCTATCATTTTCTCCATTCTTTGCAGATATGGGAGCTCAGGGAAAAAACCACCAAAAGGAATTTAGGCCTTCCTTAATCTGGCCTCTATATCTAGCAGATCAAAATATTTGGTCCATCTTCTTCCTACCTCATCTAAGTCCAACATATTTCTTATCATATCCTCCTCATCCAAACCTTCATGTTCTCTGATTACTCCAATATTAGGGATCAAGGGCATCCTGGCAGTCTTGATGAAACCATCAAAATCAACATATCGGCAGGTAGTTGTATTCATCTTGAAATGATTTAACCAACTGCTGACCTGATCCAGTGCTCTTTTTCCAATCAAGAAGCTACCAATCCTGAATTGCCTCGGTGTGAAGGTACCCTTCCTATGAGGTGCTAGGTGCTCTTTGTCAGTCCAAATTAATTTCCAAATGAAATCCATCATGGAAATCCTAGGATGTAAAAATATAGGAAGCATATGTGGGGGTTGGGGGCAGCCATAAACTCTGATAACTGTGAAGTTGGCTCCTAGGTAGAAATCCCCCCAATTGTGGTTCCCTGGCCATTTATCTTCATATTGCATTGGCCTTAACACCTTTAAGACCTTAGTGGACAACCTTACAAGGTTTGTTCCCAACATCACAAGAGTTGGATGGATAAAATAGTTCTGAAAAACAATGAAGTTACACTCATTAGACGTGTAATTCCAGGCCCTCCACCAATATTGCACAGGGTTTGGATTTCCCTCAAAAGAAGTCCTTAACTTCAACATTCTTGCATCAAGATTATTAACATGGTAATACAAAATTAAATGCATAAGGAGGGAATAATGCATGAATATAATTGGTCTCTTATTCTCCTTGACATACACTAACCCCTCATGCATCCTATCAATTACATACTGGATGTAATAATAATCAGTATTGGTGTGGGAATTTTGAATATCTAGGATTATCATTAAAAGTTCAGCAGACATCTTTTCTTCATCCCCATCTATCCCTAGAACCCTACACAACCCATGACACAAGATCCTCATGTAATGACAGAGAGATGAAAATTGATAAGGGGCATTCATATTTGTTGGGAGAGGGGCTATATACTTAGCCTGCTTGGGCATATGCTTAATTATCTAGCTTTTTATTGACCCAATATTATTGGCATATTTTTGTCTTTCTTTTTTCAAATCTATTGCAGTGGAAGAAGAAGCATAGAAATCAAATGCCCTCATGAAAGACCCCCTATCCAAGGAAACAAAAATAGACTGGTCCTCACACCTAATGACCTTAGAGATGGGGTCATATAGCCTAGCCAACTCAATAATTAAATCAACATCTATAAACATGTAAGGCACAATTAACTTTTCCATTCCCAACGCCCAAGCATTACAAATAGTTATAGCCTTATGCCTATTATTATAGAAATATGAGAAGATGGTAAAACCTAAACCTGAAGGAGAGATAGGGTCTATGCATTTGTCCATAAGGTCCTCAAATGCTATGTCAATGACCTTCTTGTTTTTATTCAAACCAAGAAGCATCTTGATGAATTCATTTGAATAATTTGGCTTTCCCTTATCCTCTCCACTCTGCTCTTTTGCAGCTCCACTGGATGATGCTACACTTGCCTCTAGATGACTCATCTTGATGGCACATAAATTCATAGTATTGCAACTTTTGCACTTCTAACTCACTTCTTCAGTGCCATCAATCTCAATTGTCTTCACAATAACTTGAGCATAGAAAGCAATGAAGTCCTGTCTATATACTTCAAGAATTGAATGCATACAATTGCTAAATCATAACAAATCTGACCTAAGTCACTTTTTCATTCAATTCCACATATTACCAACCTTCAAATCACAACTAGCCATGGTGTGGATGTTGACAGGATGATTTAAAAAATCAAAAATAAAGTGCGAGATCACTGATCATGGCTTTTTGGCATTAAAACCCTTAATTATTGATGCAAACCCTCGTTAAAACCTGATTGGACAACATTTTATCTTTTTCCAGCTTTGCAGAGTACTTTTTTCCACATTTCAATGGTTTGTAACACTGATTGGCATGAAAACTTAACTAGACCTGGTTTAGAGATCTAGCGAACAAAGGAACTCATGATCTCTGAAAGAACTGTTAACCTGAGGTTAAGTTTGGAGATCCAGTGACAAGGCCATTTGCATAATCTCAGAATGATTTCTTAACTCATGCTTTTATCTAGAGATTCAGTGACCACCGTTGATCCTAAAGATGATCAATAGTCATTAGACTATCTTTTGAAACTTATCATGACCCCACCGAAATCAAAGATTTGGCAACTGCAAGTAGTCTCATGTTCTCAGAACACTTGATTCAATCATGGTTAAACTTAGAGAACAAGTGACCAAGGACTTCACCAATTCTCGCAACCTTTTCCTAAACTCAGTAATCATCTAGAGAATCAATGATCAAAGGACTTTACAAATCATGAAATGAAACACCTTGACTGTGGTCACATCTGGAGAATCAGCGAATAGCTAAATCTCTTAATCTTGGAAAGCCATGCCTAACCCTCATTTTATCTCGTGATTCAGCAAACAAGGCTATCTTGCAATCTCAAAAATAAATTCTTAACCATAGTTAGGCCTCAAGATCGAGCGAATAACCCATATCTCCAATTTGCTAAATGTTTTTCATACCTTGGGTTATGTCTTGAGATTGCACGTTGACCGTAGATCTTAGGAACAATCAGTGGCTGTTGCTGAATCGCTCAATCCATTATACTTTTACCTTTTAATTACAAGAATCAATGACCATTGCATTCTCTTAATCTCCCAAGGTTATTAAACTTAACCCTTTTATTCCAAGAATGCGTGATTGAAGAAGACACATCTAAACTTTACTTTGTTCGCCAGGTCACTGAGAGATTTGGAGCCTCACTAACTGATTTTGACATCCCGCAAACACTTCACTCGCTTAATCACCAAATAACTTAGAACATCACCACCTTTTCTTGAGATTAAGTGAAAAAGGGAAAATCTATCCTTTTCTAAATTACTTTGTCAGAACCACCAAACTTAGAGGATACAAGAGAAAGACTCAATTGCTAGATCGCTAAAAGATTTAATGTAGGAACCATTTTTCATGAGATTAAAACCTGACCACCGATTGCAAAGATGATCAATGACATTCACTAGGTCGCTAGAAGATTTTGAACTTGATCACCTGACTTAGAGAACAAGAGATAATCACCATGCCAAGTCGCCATATGTTTCAAAGAAACTACCAAGAATCAAGCGAATAGGAGACAACTTAGTAGCTAAATTGCTAGATGTTAAGACTAACCATGATTAAGACTAGGAGATTCAATGACCAAAGGAAACTTAACAAAGGACTCACCGCTATTTCCAGTTTGCTAAAAGATTTAAAGACAAGGAACACTAATACATTTGGGGTGAAATTGCGACGGCAATTTGCAACGACAGGCAAATGTCATGCGGTTTTGGCTTTTTTTTTTCAAATATAGCCCGACACCGTCGCAATTGTGATGACAATACATTTGGCAACATCGCCATTGCGACGTTGTTAGGATATAAGGACAAAAAAAAAAAGGAACGTTGTCATTTGTGTTTTCAACAGCGCCGTAACCCTCTGCGAAATCACATCAGGATATAAGGGCAAAAGAAACAAGAACATTGTCATTTGTGTTTTCAACAGTGCCGTAACCCTCCGCGAAATCACATCAGGATATAAGGGCAAAAAAAACAAGAATGTTGTCATTTGTGTTTTCAACAGCACCGTAACCCTCCGCGAAATCACAGCTACAATTTCTGAGTACGTTGGGTTTATTTTTCTTTTGTCATTATTATGTAATCTAGTATTCAGCTGTTAGAGAGCTAAAATACCCAGAAATGAGGACATATCTATGTTGAATTTATTGTTAGCGGCTTTGGTTATTTAGAAGTTTAATTTTATTTGTTCATCTTTCAAGCACAAACGTTTTGTGGACTGTAACATCTTCATTGTTTCGGGTATGCAATGAAACAGCCCTAACTTGCAATTGCGATGTTGTCAGGATATAAGGGCAAAAAAAAAAGGAACGTTGTCATTTGTGTTTTCAACAGCACCATAACCCTCCGTGAAATCACATAGGATATAAGGGCAAAAAAAACAAGAACGTTGTCATTTGTGTTTTCAACAACGCCGAGAGAGGTTCCCTCCATGAAATCACAGCTACAATTTCTAAGTACGTTGGGTTTATTTTTCTTTTGTCATTATTATGTAATCTGGTATTTAGCTGTTAGAGAGCTAAAATACCCAGAAATGAGGACATATCTATGTTGAATTTATTGTTAGTGGCTTTGGTTATTTAGAAGTTTAATTTTATTTGTTCATCTTTCAAGCACAAACATTTTGTGGACTGTAATGTCTTCATTGTTTCGGGTATGCAATGAAACAGCCCTAACTTGTGACTACCTTCACGGTACTTGTGTACATTATCATGTTGTCTTTACAGTGACTGTCCTCATTCAAGTGGAAATTACACAAGGGACAGTCACTGTGAGATGTCCTCATTTGTGACAAGGACAGTCACACTTAGGACATCTCATAGTGATATTCCCTTGTGTAATTTCCACTTGAATGTATTGCTATTGAACCACATTAATGCTTTTCTTCTTCAACAAATGAGGACAGTCACTGTAAAGACAACATGATAATGTACACAATTACCAAAAATTGATCTTGTTAATTGATGTAACACTTTGTCTTGCTCACTCCCTATCCTTCACTAGGGTCTCTTTAGGCAAATGTTTTGACTTGATAGGGTACTTAACTATCCCTACACTCTTTAGGTATCTCTACCCAAGATCCCACTCCTTCAACTAGTGCACACCAACAAGAAATACAACGAACTCTGCTCAATACCAATCTAGCTACTAGGACACTCCTAGTCTTGTCTTCACAAATTGAAACACATTCAACTAGAACTTTACTCCATGGAGAGGCTGGCCACTAGGACCTCTATTGGTTTCAATATTACTCCTTCACCTATACTTTTCATCAGTACTTCAATCCGGTTCATCAAACCATGCCAATTGCACCCAAAAATAGGCTGCTAGCAATTAGGCCTTTGTCAAGCCTTTTTGTTTATATTAAGCCACCTAAAGGGCTTAGGATTCAGATGCCCTTTATTGAGAACTCCAAGATATCTAAGGTCTTCTCCTCCTAGATTTTTTGTACACCAACTACTATAGCTATGCCTGAAAACAAGTATTTTGACACAACTTAGACAGTCTGACTAAGAGTTTGTTTTCTTAGCAACCAAAGAAACTCACCCAATCTTCTAATTTGACTTGGGGCTTCTTTAGATGTGTGTCTACCTCTCCATGAGATTTTAGTTGAAGCAACCAATGCATTCAACTTGTTGTAATCTTCTTGTAATGATTTGTCATCCCTAACTGTGCTCAACTGACTCACCTAGGACATGATTGTAAACATAGAAAATGAGCTTCCCAGGGCCCCTCCTTCCAAACATATAGTACATGGAGTCTCCTCACCCATTCCAAGAGCCCGTACAAAATTGACAATGGAATGATGAGCTAAGACTCCATTTGTTCAACCTGCCTGGTTCAAACCAATGATAGGGTACTTAACAAAAGAATTAACAAACTAGTTGGAATGCTTCAAAACTCAAAAAAAACACAACATAGAATAAAAAAACAACTTGTACTAACTTTTCCAATAGACACTGTGAGCTATCTAATCCATTAATCAACTGAAAACAAAGAAACAAAAAAACTCAAGAATTCACTAAAATCGTGTTACTCTACAAATCTTCTTAATTCCAAATGTTTTTCCCCCCAACCTTTTGCACAGATTGATGGAGGCCTCTTATAGTTGATCTGATGCCTAATTCAATGGTTTCATATAGTTACATAACCATCTTCCTCAAAAATGCTCCCTTGCACAAATGTTGTCAATGTTGTGAATGACAACATTGACAACTTGTTACAACCTTTGGGATTTTGGTTCAAAACTTATTGTTCAAACACCATAAGACCCTAACCATGACTTAGTTAGGCTATTTAGACCTCACATAGGCCACTTCTACACTTCTTTGCCCAATTTGACCCCTAAATGCTTCATTCCCACTTTTGCCACAATATTGGTAACTTGGGTACACATGAGGACATCTCACAGTGATTGTCCCTTGTGTAATTGTCACTTGAATGTATTGCTATTGAACCACATTAATGCTTTTCTTCTTCAAAAAATGAGGACAGTCACTCTAAAGACAACATGATAATGTACACTCACTGTAAGGACAGTCACAAATGAGGACATCTCACAGTGACTGTCCCTTGTGTAATTGCCGCTTGAATTACACAAGGGACAGTCATTGTGAGATGTCCTCATTTGTGACAAGGACAGTCACACATGAGGACATCTCACAGTGGTTGTCTGTAATGTCCCCTTTTTGGCTAACTTGGAAAACAGGAACAATTACTCCACTTCTCAGACTTACTCTATCAGATACTTACAATTAAACTAAGTAATGGAGGTTACTTAAGATATCAACCGCTATTTCAAATTCAATCACAATATGTGTGCAAGATGATATTGATACCAATATGTTTAATAGCACTGTCAGATATAATGATATGAAATATGCTATGAATATGATGTTTCCTATCACTTATAGTGATAGTATAATGATGCTATGTCTGATATAAACAATATCGATATACAATCAATAAGTATTGCTTACAGCAATGTATTTGCTGTGTCTGATATGATGATGTAATTATGAAAATGTGTAATATCGCTATGAGTGATATGTTGCTATTTCAGATTCTGAATTATATGCTTGCAACTTCAAATATTGATGCTGTTTCTGACTATCCTTTCTATCTATGCAATCATGGTGCTGTCTCTGATCTGCAATGATAAACTTGAAACCAAACTGCCAAAGGCAGATGCTCTATTGAGTATATCCAAATATGGATAAGTAAATAAAGTTCTAATGATGCCTTGAGTGACTGATGAGAATGCATTCTTATATTGTCTTTAACAAATGAAGAGATGCTATGAATGAGACGTGTCTTGTTTCTTCTTCAACAAATGAGGATAGTCACTCTAAAGACAACATGATAATGTACACTCACTGTAAGGACAGTCACAAATGAGGACATCTCACAGTGATTGTCCCTTGTGTAATTGCCGCTTGAATGTATTGCTATTGAACCACATTAATGCTTTTCTTCTTCAAAAAATGAGGACAGTCACTCTAAAGACAACATGATAATGTACACTCACTATAAGGATAGTCACAAATGAGGACATCTCACAGTGACTATCCCTTGTGTAATTGCTGCTTGAATTACACAAGGGACAGTCATTGTGAGATGTCCTCATTTGTGACAAGGACAGTCACACATGAGGACATCTCATAGTGATTGTCCCTTGTGTAATTGCCACTTGAATGTATTGCTATTGAACCACATTAATGCTTTTCTTCTTCAACAAATGAGGACAATCACTCTAAAGACAACATGATAATGTACACTCACTGTAAGGACAGTCACAAAAGAGGAAATCTCACAGTGACTATCCCTTGTGTAATTGCCACTTGAATTACACAAGGGACAGTCATTGTGAGATGTCCTCATTTGTGACAAGGATAGTCACACATGAGGACATCTCATAGTGATTGTCCCTTGTGTAATTGCCACTTGAATGTATTGCTATTGAACCACATTAATGCTTTTCTTCTTCAACAAATGAGGACAGTCACTCTAAAGACAACATGATAATGTACACTCACTGTAAGGACAGTCACAAATGAGGACATCTCATAGTGACTGTCCCTTGTGTAATTGCCACTTGAATGTATTGCTATTCAGCCACATTAATGCTTTTCTTCTTCAACAAATGAGGATAGTCACTCTAAGGACAACATGATAATGTACACTCACTGTAAGTGTACATTATCATGTTGTCTTTACAGTGACTGTCCTCCTTCAAGTGGCAATTACACAAGGGACAGTCACTGTAAAGACAACATGATAATGTAGAGAAATGTTGTCATTTTTATTTTCAACAGCGCTGAGAGAGATTCCCTCCGCGAAATCACAGCTACAATTTCTGAGTATGTTGGGTTTATTTTTCTTTTGTCATTATTATGTAATCTGGTATTCAGCTGTTACAGAGCTAAAATACCCAGAAATGAGGACATATCTGTGTTGAATTTATTGTTAGCGGCTTTGGTTATTTAGAAGTTTAATTTTATTTGTTCATCTTTCAAGCACAAACATTCTGTGGACCGTAACGTCTTCATTGTTTCGAGCATGCAATGAAACAGCCCTAACTTGCGACTACCTTCACGATACTTGTGTACATTATCATGTTGTCTTTACAGTGACTGTCCTCATTCAAGTGGCAATTACACAAGGGACAGTCACTGTGAGATATCCTCATTTGTGACAAGGACAATCACACATGAGGACATCTCATAGTGACTGTCCCTTGTGTAATTGCCACTTGAATGTATTGCTATTCAACCACATTTATGGGCCTGTTTGGACCACGACACACAATAGCTTTAGTTCGTATGCTGCCATTTCAAGTATGATTAATGAAGTTACCTTTATCACAGGATGAAAGTGAGCAGTCAACATACTGGTACAGAGCTGGCAGCATTAATACGGTGACTAGGGCATCATTTAATGGTGGTATTGTGTTTTCCCATGTTTAGGGCATCAACCTTTTGAAGCATTACCTTCATCTTTCTTAAGTCTGAGTTTTAAGTTTGTTTATCTCTCTTGGTGCTGTTGAAAATACAAATGACAACGTTCTTGTTTTTTTTGCCCTTATATCCCGATGTGATTTCGCGGAGGGTTACGGCGCTGTTGAAAACAAAAATGAAAACACAAATCCCTTGTGTAATTGCCACTTGAAGGAGGACCGTCACTGTAAAGACAACATGATAATGTACACTTATAGTGAGTGTACATTATCATGTTGTCTTTAGAGTGACTATCCTCATTTGTTGAAGAAGAAAAGTATTAATGTGGCTGAATAGCAATACATTGAAGTGGCAATCACACAAGGGACAGTCACTGTGAGATGTCCTCATTTGTGACTATCCTTACAGTGAGTGTACATTATCATGTTGTCTTTAGAGTGACTGTCCTCATTTGTTGAAGAAGAAAAGCATTAATGTGGTTCAATAGCAATACATTCAAGTGGCAATTACACAAGGGACAATCGATCACTGTGAGATGTCCTCATGTGTGACTATCCTTGTCACAAATGAGGACATCTCACAATGACTGTCCCTTCTGTAATTGCCACTTGAATGAGGACAATCACTGTAAAGCCAACATGATAATGTACACATACAATGAGTGTACATTATCATGTTGTCTTTACAGTGGCTGCCCTCATGTTGTATATTCTTCTCTGTAGATGCTACTATATGCTAGGGAACTTCTTAGAACTGTTGGTATATTCTTACAACTTGTTACACCTGGGATATTCTTCTCTGTAGATGCTACTGTGTGCCGTGGTCCAAACAGGCCCATAAATGTGGTTGAATATCAATACATTCAAGTGGCAATTACACAAGGGACAGTCACTGTGAGATGTCCTCATGTGTGACTGTCCTTGTCACAAATGAGGACATCTCACAGTGACTGTCCCTTGTGTAATTGCCACTTGAAGGAAAAAAGCATTAATGTGGTTCAATAGCAATGTATTCAAGTGGCAATTACACAAGGGATAATCACTCTGAGATTTCCTCATTTGTGACTATCCTTACAGTGAGTGTGCATTATCATGTTGTCTTTACAGTGACTGTCCTCATTTATTGAAGGAAAAAAGCATTAATGTGGTTCAATAGTGATGTAGAGTAGTCAGCAAGAAACTTGGATCTATGTCCCAACCCACTTCAAGACACCAAAATGACTCAACTAATCAATTAGGCTCTGATTTCTATAGGTTAATGTTTAAACTCTGCAAAGTAATGAATTTGAAGGTTTCAAGGATCACACAACAACTTATGGACTCAATCCCATTCAATAACAAATTTCCTTTTAGGGACAAGTTCCCTGATTTTCTATCAAAAGAGACTTTTAAGGTTCTAGATCTTACTTCCTGTAGCAAAACTTAGAAACCCCTTAGATATCATCTAAATAACAAGAATCATACATTGGTTGTGATCTAAACAACCCAAGACATCAAAATAACAAACTGACCTAGTGACCCTAGTAGGTCTCCCAAACCTGCTCTGCAGCCATAACTCTGCAACTTGCCAAAAGACTCTAAGAAGTTATATATTTTCTGAGTATCCTTTTTGGATTTCTAACAGACCACCAACTCCCAGACCCTGACTCCACTCCAGCATATCAATGTCTTCATTGAGTCCGCAGACCTAATGCATGCTTTTAGGTGTGGGTTCCAAAATAAAGCATTAAAAATGGGTGTATGAAACCAAGATCAGAGTTTTGGAGTGTTCTCTTGATCTAGATAAACAAGAATGCACAAGTTTTCAAGTCCTCAATATGATGCAAGCTTCTGATTTTAATCTGATTACCATCTTCCCAGCCAAAAACATGGTAGTTTTTGATCTAGGGCTCGCTCTCAACAAATGCAGATGCAACCCCCTACCTCAGGGCTTTTAGAATATACAAATATACATCCTTAACTCTCATTCCACCAAGGAAGAAGGAATTCCAATGGTTGAAATGTGAGTTAAGGTCTTTACATCAGTCAAACCTTGAAAATGAGGGTTTGTAAACAATGCACAGAAAATTTGAAATAACTTAGATATAAAACAAAGAGAATCAATAAAACTAACTTCCAAAGCATCAGATGTCACTATTACAACTTCCAGGAAAATTTTATCATCCAACCACCATCTGTACAGCCGTACAAAGTTCATTTTTCACCAGAAATGCACTAAAACAGGGTTATTTTTATTTTTTATGAAAGCAAAATGATTACAATACTAGTTCTCTGTCTATCTTCGAC
This sequence comes from Chamaecyparis obtusa, assembly GCA_027943335.1. Classification (NCBI taxonomy): domain Eukaryota; kingdom Viridiplantae; phylum Streptophyta; class Pinopsida; order Cupressales; family Cupressaceae; genus Chamaecyparis; species Chamaecyparis obtusa. The sequence continues at coordinate 586,762 of BSBK01000322.1, read as the reverse complement.
CATTTGAAGCCTAAAATAGGCTCTCCAAATGTTGGTTCAACCATCTAGGTGGTTAGAATAGTTTATCCAACAAATGTCAACTTTGCTAAGCAACTTTTAAAGTTGCATTACAACTTTGCAAACAACTTTACCGAGAAGGTTAAAAATGTGTTGTGAAACTTTAGGAACCTTATTAAAGTTATTTTGGACCTTCAAACTTCTTAACAACATCTAAAAGACACCTAATAAACACTTAATATGCTCATTTCATCCAAGGACTCAAAAGATGCCCAAGGTTTATAAGTCACCAAGGGGTCTTGTGTGCAACAAGTGGATGTTTATAAGGAGATAAAATCAATCCTTAATATTTATTACAAACCAAGAAAACATCTAAAACTCCTATTCTAATTTATTGTCATTCAGAAAGACTCTGATTTGGCATTCAAAAAGACTCTGATTTGTCAATCAAAAGGACCTTTCACTAGTCAATCCTTCAAAGCTCCAAGGTGAAAATCTTATGTTCCAATTGATAGGATTTGACTCCTTGGCTTCATGGAAACTTCCTTCAATCATGGTGTCTTTGGCTTGCATTAGGGATGCCCCTGCATCAAATAGAAATGCATTCAAGTGGCAATTACACAAGGGACTATACATGCCCATTAAAGTTGGTGTTTTGTTATCCAGCATGACAATGGAGACAACATACTCTGTGTCAATTTTACTGATCAAATTTCCCTCCGCTAGGCAAAGCAACAATCTGGGTATGATAAGGTGAAATTTTGTAGTCCTTTTGGGTATGATAACAGTTCCAGTTTCTAATAAGATGGTTCATTTTTATAATCTAGCTTCAATTTCTCTTGTGAAAATCTTTTTTTCATTTTATGGGTGGTAAAATATAATTATTATGCTAGAGGTGTGTACTTATGGATGATAATGAAACAAAATGATAAGATTTAAGACTTGTTTTTTTTTTAAATAGCAATTTAAGTTTCCTTCTATTATAAATTACTATTTTTTTATTTTTTAATGTATCTTTCCAGATCTTTTATATCAATTTTATTTATGAAATATAAATATATTAATAATGTTTTAGTGTTTTTAGGATTAGTTTATATCAATTCTATGTATCATCATTCGTCATTCAATTGTCAATATTATTAATTTAGACTGTGCAATTGTAGAACTACTCGAATATGGGTTGGATGGATACTCAAGCAGGGGAACCCTCCTCAAATATCTCAAGCAGTGAACTTGGAAAAATGTGTCCTGAAGGAACCCTTTCCATCAGAGAGATAAAAGTACAAACAAGTAAAAGAAGCAGGCTCTGCAAATATGTTTTTGAGAAGAAAAATGATAGATTATTCGAGTATGGTTCATGAGGTATATCTAAAAAGACATTTTTTTTCTTATTATAATAAAAGAGGAAGTTGTGAATGTCAAAGTTGAGTGAAAAAAAAATTATTTTCATCAAATTTTGTTAGGCTTGCGTTTGGGAATAGTTTCTTACAATATTGCTATTAAGATTTTTATTGTGTAGTTTTTAGATTAGGTTTATAAAATTATATTTCATGAGTAGTGATTCATATTAATCAATTAATGATACTTTTGGAAGGTATTTTCAATGTGTCAAATTTTGATATTTTTACAAGAATTAGATTGTGTAATTTTTTTAATTAAAGTCATTGACTCATATTTCATAAATAATAGTTCTCATGAATCCATCTCTTATAAGATTGAATAGTCTATTTAGGAAGTATTTCTGATAGTATGTCAAATTATGATATTACTATTACCATTAGATTGCATGGCTTTGAAGTCAACCTCGTTGACCCATATTGTTCTCTTTAGATGCTACTATGTGCTAGGGAACTTCTTAGAACTGTTGGTATATTCTTACAACTTGTTACACCTGGGATATTCTTCTCTGTAGATACTACTGTGTGCCGCGGTCCAAACGGGCCCATAAATGTGGTTGAATAGCAATACATTCAAGTGGCAATTACACAAGGGACAGTCACTGTGAGATGTCCTCATGTGTGACTGTCCTTGTCACAAATGAGGACATCTCACAGTGACTGTCCCTTGTGTAATTGCCACTTGAATGAGGACAATCACTGTAAAGACAACATGATAATGTACACATACAATGAGTGTACATTATCATGTTGTCTTTATAGTGGCTGCCCTCATGTTGTATATTCTTCTCTATAGATGCTACTATGTGCTAGGGAACTTCTTAGAACTGTTGGTATATTCTTAAAACTTGTTAAACCTGGGATATTCTTCTCTGTAGATGCTACTATGTGCTGTGGTCCAAATGGGCCCATAAATGTGGTTGAATAGCAATACATTCAAGTGGCAATTACACAAGGGACAGTCACTGTGAGATGTCCTCATGTGTGACTGTCCTTGTCACAAATGAGGACATCTCATAGTGACTGTCCCTTGTGTAATTGCCACTTGAATGAGGACAGTCACTGTAAAGACAACATGATAATGTACACAAGTACTGTGAAGGTAGTCGCAAGTTAGGGCTGTTTCATTGCATACCCAAAACAATGAAGACGTTGCAGTCCACAAAACGTTTGTGCTTGAAAGATGACCAAATAAAATTAAACTTCTAAATAACCAAAGCCGCTAACAATAAATTCAACACAGATATGTCCTCATTTCTGGGTATTTTAGCTCTGTAACAGCTGAATACCAGATTACATAATAATGACAAAAGAAAAATAAACCCAACGTACTCAGAAATTGTAGCTGTGATTTCACGGAGGGAATCTCTCTCAGCGCTGTTGAAAATACAAATGACAATGTTTCTCTACATTATCATGTTGTCTTACAGTGTTTGTCCCTTGTGTAATTGCCACTTGAAGGAGGACAGTCACTGTAAAGACAACATGATAATGTACACTTACAGCCCGTGTACATTATCATGTTGTCTTTAGAGTGACTATCCTCATTTGTTGAAGAAGAAAAGCATTAATGTGGCTGAATAGCAATACATTCAAGTGGCAATTACACAAGGGACAGTCACTGTGAGATGTCCTCATTTGTGACTATCCTTACAGTGAGTGTACATTATCATGCTGTCTTTATAGTGACTGTCCTCATTTGTTGAAGGAGAAAAGCATTAATGTGGTTCATTAGCAATGTATTCAAGCGGCAATTACACAAGGGATAGTCACTCTGAGATTTCCTCATTTGTGACTATCCTTACAGTGAGTGTACATGATCATGTTGTCTTTATAGTGACTGTTCTCATTTGTTGAAGGAAAAAAGCATTAATGTGGTTCAATAGCAATGTATTCAAGCGGCAATTACACAAGGGATAATCACTCTGAGATTTCCTCATTTGTGACTATCCTTACAGTGAGTGTACATTATCATGTTGTCTTTACAGTGACTGTCCTCATTTGTTGAAGGAAAAAAGCATTAATGTGGTTCAATAGCAATGAATTCAAGTGGCAATTACACAAGGGACAGTACATGGCCATTAAAGTTGGTGTTTTGTTATCCAGCATGACAATGGAGACAACATACTCTGTGTCAATTTTACTGATCAAATTTCCCTCTACCAGGCAAAGCAACAATCTGGGTATGATAAGGTAAAGTTTTTGCAACAATTTCTTGCTACTGCTAAGGTTACCATTGTTTATGGTTTCTGTTATATAGTTCTATCTATATTGCTATATGGCCTTTTGTTTAGGATTAAGTAGACGAGGGAAAATATTTCTTTTGTGGATTGTAAACAAAACATTGAATTATTTCAGAGAACATATCTAAATCTATAAGATGCTACGATGGAGCACATGACCATGTACTTGTGAATATTAGGATCCATGTTAATCAAATGACTGCTTTATGTAAATTACTTTTGAGTAAGTAAAAGGCTATACAATTTTTTGAAGTGTGCAAGGATTTTTATGATATACAGGTGTACGAAGAAATGAATCTGTGTTGTTTTGTATCAATATCAAACATCTCTGATATATTTTCATGTTTTTATAATCTATTTTGCAGATGGAAAGTTGAAATGCCAGCTATCCTAGAGCAGTCAATAAGAATATTGTCTGATGCTGGTCTTGGTATGGCCATGTTCAGTCTGGGTATGTTTTGAATTCTTCTCTATCTCTTTGATTGAGGAGTACTCGATATATGTATGTGCTTTTTTCTTCTTTGATGGTTGTGAAGCTCTGTTTGTTCTAAATACCACTGTATTGCAATTGTATTAGTTTCATTATTTTCTCTAAAGTCACTATATTTTTTCTTATTATAATAAAAGAGGAAGTTGTGAATGTCAAAGTTGAGTGAAACAAAAATTATTTTCATCAAATTTTGTTACTGTCACAAGGGATAGTAACAAAGCCCTAGCTTTTGCATTCCCTGCATGCCAGTAGCTCCCTTTGAAGTTGTTAGCAGCCCAGTTCCATAATTTAATGACATTGAAGAGGCAAGGCTATTTAAATGCAAACCAATCCCAGTTGGCATACCCACTGACATAGAAGAATGCCCATTATTTCTAAGTGAGCTGTCAGACTTGTCTGAGTTACCCTCAGATGTTTTATAAGAGCAAGATGAAAACTGTCCAACAGATAAAGATTGGGAACTTCTCCCAGCATCTGTACCTGCATCTCTCTTATATACTACAAGTTTCTTGCCATCAGAAATTGCAGTTCCCTCATGTGACATTGATGGTGAAGTGTTCTTTTTAGAACCATCATCTGTGGTTACCAATGTTCCTGTTTTAGGCAATAAGTTTGTTGCATTCCATGAGCCATTGGTCAAGTTTCTTCTGCGAGCTTCTGATGCCTCAAAATCTAAGCAGCGCCTACGCATGCCTCGTTGTGGTTGATTATCATTCTGTACATGAATTATAATGAGTAATCAGTTTTGGGCCTTGGAATCTTGTATGTAACATGCACAGGCATTTCATGGCTAAATGAATCTATTTTAAAAGCATCAACTTTTCTTACATGATGCTGGATACATAAGTAGAACAAGCGTATATCAAATTGGAAGCAATCAGAACTCCACAATGACATATTTTTTAGAGTACTCTTCAGTTTAAGTAATAATGCATTTATTGACACTGTAAAGACAACATGATAATGTACACTCATTGTAAAGACAACATGATAATGTACACTCACTGTAAGGACAGTCACAAATGAGGACATCTCACAGTGACTGTCCCTTGTGTAATTGCCACTTGAATGTATTGCTATTCAGCCACATTAATGCTTTTCTTCTTCAACAAATGAGGATAGTCACTCTAAAGACAACATGATAATGTACATTATCATGTTGTCTTTAGAGTGACTATCCTCATTTGTTGAAGAAGAAAAGCATTAATGTGGCTGAATAGCAATACATTCAAGTGGCAATTACACAAGGGACAGTCACTGTGAGATGTCCTCATTTGTGACTGTCCTTACAGTGAGTGTACATTATCATGTTTTCTTTACAGTGACTATCCTCATTTGTTGAAAGAAAAAAGCATTAATGTGGTTCAATGTATTAAATAATTTTTTTTTTTAATCCACCCACGGGCATCGCAATTGCGACGGGCGCCCATCGTAATGCGACGCCCTGCCGTCGCAATGTGGTAGAGGCCTAGAATGGGTAAAGGGGCAACATTGCAATGGGAGGGCATCGCAATTGCGACGGCTACCCATAGACGTCGTAATTTGCGACTAAAAAACTATGACATCTATGGGTGTCGCTATTGCGACACATAGCCATCGCAAAATGCCCCCAAATGTATTAGTGGAATAACATTGCATGAATTAGTGAAGATAGGGAAAAAATACCATGTTCAAATTGGAAGACTTAAGTGACCCAAAAAGTAACACGCGAATAGAAATATCTAGGGCACACTCAAAACTAACCAAAGAATTAACCATTTGGGGTAAAAATGTCTAAGGCAAGGGTTTAAAAACACAAATATGACAAATTTTAAGGAGTTCTGAAACCCTAAACCAAAAAAATACATAAGCAAGGACATTTAAAACAAGACCTGGAGCAAAGATCTCAGAAAACCTAAAATATACCCAATAGGATCCACCATCCTTGACTGCATTAAGTACTCAAATGTGTCCTTAGGTAAGGGTTTAGTAATTATATCTACAAGTTTCTCTTGTGATCTCACATACTCCAGTCTTACTTGCTTTTCTTTTACTTGTTCTCTTAAGTAGTGATACTTTATAGATATATGCTTTGTCTTTGCATGCATCACCAGATTCTTAGAAATGTTTATTGTACTAGTGTTATCAAAATCTATTATCACTGGGTCAATGATCTCTTCATTCATACATTCCAAAAGTTTTTTTTATCCATGCAATGTTCAAACAATCAGTAGCAACAACAACATATTCTGCTTCTATAGTGGATTGAGAAATGCATCCTTGTTTCTTACTTATGCAAGTAACTAATCTTTCTCCCAAAAAGAATGCTCCACCAGTAGTGCTCTTTCTGTCATCAATGTTTCTAGCCCAATCCGCATCTGTATATACTTTCAGTTCAAAATTGCCTTCTTTCTTGTACCATAAGCCATAGTTTTCAATGTTCTTCAAGTATCTCAAAATTCTTTTTACAAAAGTCATATGTGATTCTTTAGGATTAGCAGAGAATCTTGCTACAATTCCAACTGCATATGCAATATCTAGTTTACTATGTACAACATACACCAGTTTACCAATCATTGATCTATACAATGTATGATTTACCTCAGTTGACTTGTCATCCTTTATCAATTTGCATCTAGTGACCATAGGTGTACCGACTGGTTTTGAATCCTCCACACCAAATGTCTTTAATACTTCTCTTGTGTACTTTGATTAAGTAATGTATATGCCTTCATTCTGTTGTAAAATTTGCAAGCCAAGAAAAAATTTAATCTCTCCAAACATTAACATTTCAAATTATTTTCTCATTTCATTAGAAAATGATTTTCATAGGTTATCATGTCCTCCAAATATGATATCATCAACAAAAATTTCAGCAATAAGAATCTTGTCACCAGTTTCACCTTTCAAATACAAATTGTTGTTCTCACTTGTTTTAACAAATCCAATAATGATAAGATACGAATGCAGTCTTTCATACCATCCTCTCGGTGCTTGTTTCAATCCATATAGTTCTTTGTGCAGCTTACATACCATATTCCTTTGATTAGGATCAACAAAACCTTCAGGTTGTTCAATGTATACCTCTTCTTCAAGTATTCCATTCAAAAATGTAGATTTAACATCCATCTAATAAACTTTAAATCTTTTGTAAGTAACATATGAAAGCAATATTCTAACTCCTTCAAGTCTAGCAATGGGTGCAAAAGTCTCACCATAGTCAATACCTTCTTCTTTTGCATACCCTTTGCATACTAGTCTTTCCTTATTCCTAGTGACATCTCCATTTTCATTCAATTTGTTTCTAAATATCCATTTGGTTCCAATCACATTCTTGTCTTTCGGTCTTAGTACCAATTGTTAATATGATTTAGAACAACAGAGAGGGGAGGGGTGAATCAATTTTTCTCAGGTCCAGATGTATAAAACAAACTTTAAAACTATTCTACTAATTAGATCCAATAACCAATAGCTACTCGGTCATTACTGATTGCATAATAGAAACATATAACAGTACAGTCCACTTATCCAATAGTATCTAACTTTTAAAACATAGAAATGTTCAAACCAAAACATTCACACAAGTAATAACACTGGGATTTATAGTGGAAACCCAATTAGGGAAAAACCACTTTGTAACATGTTACTATTATGTTCACTCTTCTGAAGTGAGCTTGGTGAAAAGGCAACCTGTCAAAGGTTACAAACACACTGTTAGGTGTGACCCGATAAAAGGATTTAAACCACTCTGTTAAAAGTGTTCCTTGTTATAGGACTTACATACAATCCATTAGAATGAAACCTTGTTCAAAGGATTTATACAAATGGCTGTTAGGTCAACCTCTATTAAAAGGATTTTGACTGATACAATGGTTAGAAAGTAACAGTGATATTGATCTGAAAAACATACAACTCAATTTGCAAATATCAGATCGAATTCCATACACATATGCTGGCTTACTGACTGTGAACCTTTACCATCAACATCATTGATCTACTCAGAAATCCCTTCAAGCAATCAAAACACTTCTCCTTCAACCTTTTCTGCTTATACAATCAATAACATCAACAACACTTCCAACATCCTCTCTTCTGTTAACCTCATGCTTAGGTTTCCTTAATACTTCCTCAATTCGGTCAATACATCTTTTGCTACTTAATCTCCTTCATAGATCTTAGGGTTAGGTCAGATTCATCGAATCCTTCCAACTTTATGTTCTTTGGCTATCCTTCTAGAAATATCTCAAATGTCTTAATAGATTTACAATAAAACATTTTACAATGCATTAAATGCTACTATGTAAGTTTTTGGATTAGATTGTGTAGAGTTTTTTTGTCATCAACGTTTCGGATCACACTACGTGATCCATCATCAGGATGCAAGAGAGAAAGGAACCATCATTAGGTTCCTTTCTCTCTTGCATCCTGATGATGGATCACATAGTGTGATCCGAAACGTTGATGACAAAAAAACTCTACACAATCTAATCTAGAAACTTACATAGTGTGATCCAAAACTCCACACCTATACCTGCAAGAAAATGGGGGTCTTTTTTGTATGAGGGGTTTGCCTTGGTCAAACCCTGGTTTGGAATCAACCTTAATATTGAAATTGAAATGGAGAATGCTAGCAAGTAGTAGAAAAGGATCTAACAATGAAGCTATGCAATTCAATAAATATGCAATTATATTTGAAATGTAAATGAGTATATTGATATGAAAGCTTGAACACAACAATAAATGTAAATCAAACCTCCATGGTTGTATGTTTGGAATTCACCTTGGTAAGAGAATGAAATGGATCTTGAAGATGAACAAAGGATCTTGAAGGAAGATCACACCATCATGATGGCTAGATCTAGGGTTTGAATGATAAATCTTGAATGCTTGAACCAAATCCCTTCAATGGCTTGAATGCTTGAATCCATGATCTTCAATGGAGAACTTGGATGGAGAAGAAGACTTGAAATGCTTGAATGGATGCTTGCTTGATCACCTTGAGAACTTGAGAGCTTTGAGAGCTTGAAAACTTGATTGAGAGATATGTTCTCACAAAACTTGATTATGAAAATGAGAGAGGAAGGCCTCCTTTTATAGTGATCTAGAGCACACTCCTCTAGATGGGCCACCTTGGAGAATTAAATCACAATTAGGTCCTCACCTTTAGAAAATATATCTAGATTAAATGCAATTAAAGGATTTACCATCTCGAAACCTGAAATGGCCGACTTGGAGGCGGGAAAATAAATCTCCTGAAAGCCCGAAGCCCAAAAATTTTGGAAATTGGAATTTTGGAGGAAGGGGTCAATGTCAAGGTTGACCTTGACCTAGTCAGGGTTGACCTAAGACATTGACCTTTTTCCCAGGTTGACCCAGAATCAAGTCAAGAGGTCCCAGGGATGTCCAGAAACCTAGAATTGATGCCAGAACATGACTGAATGTTAGGAATAGACATAAAATCCTACAATTACTGAGATGAAGCCCAAGAGGATCCATTTCTAAATCCTACCTAGAAAATAGAGATATGGAAGAGTGAAATTCAGGAGAATCCTTAAGATCCTATCCCTAATTTCACCTAGGATGAAGCAGAAAAGAAGTGGAAAGCGGGGAGAAAGCCAGATCAAAGCAAAGATCAATTCAAGGCATCCAATATGACCCCAAACCACTTACTCAGAGGGCTAAACACTCTTAACATGGAAGTGCTTCCATTTTAAGAGGATACAAGAACAAGTACTCTTCTTATGAATTAGAGATGTATGATCTAGTCCAAGCACTAAGGAAATGGAGGCACTACTTGCTCCCAAAGGAGTTTGTGGTATTTTCTGACAATCAAGCACTAAGTTTCTTGAATTCACAAGAAAAACTCAGTCATAAGCATATGAAGTGGGTAGAGTATTTGTAAGCCTACACATTCAAAATCAAACAAAAAAAGGGACTACAAAATAAAGTAGCTGATGCTCTAAGTAGAAGAGCCATGATTGTAGAAGAGATACACCTGCAGAGTATGGGTATTGACAACTTCAAGGACCTATATGTAGAAGATGAAGAATTTGTAGAGATTTATAAGGTATGTCAAGAACATAAGAACCATTTTCATAGTGAATTATCTAAATATACTATACAAAGTGATCTCTTATTTAGAGGAAGTCAACTATGTGTTCCTAGAGGATCTATTAGAGAAAATCTGATTCAAGAGAAGCACAATGGCGGACTTAGTGGGAATTTTGGTGTCAATAAGACTCACGAATTAGTGAAGAGGCTCTACTTTTGGCCTAGAATGAATTTGGACATTAGAAAGTATGTAGAGAGTTGTGTGGTGTGTCAGAAAGCAAAGGGTACATCTTCCAATGCCGACCTTTACCATCCTCTTCCCATTCCTAGTAGACCCTGGGAATGTTTGAGCATGGATTTTATTGTGGAATTTCCAAAGACCAAACAAGGCATGGATAACATCTATGTCATTGTAGATATATTTAGTAAAATGGCACATTTTTTCCCATGCAAGACAATGCATGATGCTAGTCACATAGCACATTTTTTATTCAAGAAAGTAGTGAGGATACATGGATTACAACTGAGTATAGTCTCTAACAGGGATACTAAGTTCATGAGCCACTTGTGGAAAACACTATGGCATAAGCTAAGCACAAATCTATCCTTTGGGTCTACATATCACCCTCAGATAGATGGACAAAGTGAGGGGGTCAATAGAAGCTTAGGGAATTTGTTAAGATGTCTTACAAAGGAGTATGGTCAAGTTTGGGATCAACTCCTAGGATAGGTAGAGTATGCATATAATGATACAGTGAATAGGAATACTAGTAAGAGTCCTTTTGAGATAGTCTATAGCCTACACCCAAGAGGCAAATTTGAGCTTAGAGAACTCAAGGATGGAGCCAAGGGTAGTGGCTATGCTAAAGACTTTGCACACTCCATGAAAGAGGTGCATGAAACAATGAGGAAGACTCTACAAGAGAACATCACAAAGATAAAGAAAAAGGTGGATGCAAGGAAAATGGAGGTTCAATTTTAGGTAGGAGACCTAGTTATGGTCCATCTCAATAAAGAAAGGCTACAGAAAGGAGTCCCAAATAACATACAAATGAGAAGATTGGGACCATGCACTATTCTAGCCAAATATGGAAATAATGCATTCAAAGTCGAGCTTCTGGAGGATATTGATTTGTCCCAAATCTTCAATGTTGCAGATTTGGTCATGTATAAAGGCTCCACTCCATATCTAGACCAAAGTCTTATTGAGGTCATCAAAGAGGTAGAAGACCTGAATTTTTCATGTACACCACCTACGAAGGCAGAGAAGATACTTGATTCCAGGGCCTACAAGAAGACTAGACAAAGGACATACTATGAGAATTTGGTAAAATGACATGGAAAAGGTGATGAAGAAGCCACTTGGATCAAGGAATCAACATTCAATAAGTTGGGAGTGGATTCCAACTTACTCAATCCAAGGATGGATTGAAATCTTTTCATTTGGGGAGGATGGTGCAGGAGCACCTAAGCTAATTCCCAAGCTTGTTTAGCATTTTGTCTTGTACTGACCTTACCCAAGTTAGTAGCTTTTATTTTGACCTTAGAAGGTCTTGCAAGTGTGTTCCTAGGTGGATTAGACTGGGTTCAATCCAACCTAGATGTTTATGCTTTTCTAGTGGATAGTGCTAGATTAGGCCTTAGTGGGAAAATGGGTGTAAATGTGTCTAAAAGTCTTCTAGACTTAGCTAGGATTAGAAAAGTTCCTTAAAAGGCCTAAATGATGTTCCTACATCATTGAGTAGGGGTTAGTGGTCATTAAAGATAGTTTTGAGCAATGATGGAAAAGTTGCTATAATGTTGTCATGACAACATTTGCATTTTTGGCAAATGTTGCATGCAACATCGACAAATTTGATCCCTTTGAAGTTACGGGTTGTAATTAATGCTTAGTGGCCTAAAAAAATAGAGAAGTTATGTTTTAGTTAATATTGGATCCCATTTCCTAAGGTAGTACGATGTAAGAAGGTTTTGGATTTGGAAGGAAGGCACAATGTTCTATTTTTTAGTGACAGTCAACTTGTTTTGTGTGCATGAGTTATCATATGGATTGAAGTGTGAAATATAGTGTTAGATATTTGTAGTAGGGTTAATTATAAGAACTTTTTGTTCAATTTTGTAGAGGTTTTAAGTTCATTATTTTGTCAGTAGTATAGTTGTTGGTGTTCATAAGGTGATTTTGGGAAGAATGGCTCACCCATAGAATCCAACCATGGAAATTACTAGGGTTTGGATGAATATGTTAGGGGAGCCCCTATATAGTGTAAATATTCAAGGATGAAGCATGAAGAACCATATGGCCATTTTTAACATCATGCCCTAGGTGAGACCAGTGTACTCGGCTAGGTGCATGACAGTGAAGATTTAGTGTGCAATTGTAGGGGAAAGAGTGAAGGCTCAAATGGAGCATGGTTTCATATAGACCATAGAAATATTGTTACTTGGTAATTAGATTAGGCATTGGCCAATCCATTAACATAGATTTCTAGGTAGATATTAGTAGACTGCATAAAAATAGCCCTATTAGCCCTATATTCTAGGAACCTACTGTACGGAGGCCATAGAACCCTAAGACCACCAAAATATTTAAGGTCTCCCAAAAGGGTATCCAAATGTGAAGTTATATTTTGGATTCATTTGGAATTTTTTAGGGAAATTGGGAAAAGCACCCTGACTAGGACTACTAGGTCAATTAGGCCTATTAAGCCAAGGGCATGGTAGATCTTGAACTTGAGGAGAAAAGTCTTTGTGTCCTATTCAAATGGGATCATTAGGGATACAAATGGATTTTATGATGGAGAATTCCCCCCCTGCAATACTTGTGAAGAGTTCATGGTAAATGTGTACTTGGAGTCATCCAAGGAGGAGTGAAGAGTTGAAGCACCCTAAATGGTAGTAATCCTTCAAGGTGAAGCACAAGAAGATTAAATCATAGAGTTGAGTTGGAGTAGTCTTAGCCCAAGAGAGAAAATACTACTAAGGTCCTAGAAGAGAGTTTGGGATCTTGGAGAGGTTAGGACAAGTAAAGTCCTAGAGAAGAATGTGTGCAAGCACACCTAGGAGGGTTTCTATTAGTAACTCCAAGTTCTCACAAGACCAAACAAGTCAGTATTAACTAACTCCAAAATATCATTAGATGAAAATTTTTTACTCTTAAAACTAGATTTTCACATTTTTCCCATTTAACATTCTTTTCACATAGCATGGTCAGGTTTATATATGCTTGGTAAACCTCTAACTCTCCTTTTCTTATTGATCTTAACCATGTTGTCAAAATTCACATGACATAACCTCTTGTACCATAAGCACACATCTTCATTTTTAGCCAAAAAATAAGAAGTTTCATCATTGTCAAGATAAAATAGATTACCATTAGATTGTTCACCAGTATCAACCAACTTTCCAGTCTCACCATAGATTTTCACCTTTCTATTCTCAAATGTAACTTGGTGACCTATGTTATTCAATTGTGCAACACTCCATATATTATAATTAAGTCCTTTCACCCAATATGCATTCTCACTTCTAATCTTATTGTTCAATAATATAGACCCTTTTCCTTTTACTAGAAAAGGTGTATCATTTCCCATTTTAACAGATCCACCATTATAATATTCAAGGTATTCAAATTTCTCTTCATCACCAGTCATATGATGTGTACAACCACTATCTATAATCCAAGTATCATTCTTGCTAACTTTAGAAATAAGTGTTGATTCTACATACCTTTCTTCTTCTTTTGAATCTTCTTTGAAAGCTACAAATACCACCTCAATGTCTTCATCAATGTTGGTGTTGGTATCATCATCATCATCATCTTCAACAAGGTAACATGCCTTATTTCCTCTGTCTTTGTAATCTCAGTAATTTCTTCTATCATACTATCAATTGTCTCCGTGTTCTCAGTTATCTCTTCTATCAAACTTCCTTTCATTAGATCTTTCATTAGTTTTCTCATGTTCTTTCTCATTAGGACATCTAGCTGCAATATGACCAATCTCTTTACATTTAAAGCACACCAAAGGTAGTTTTCCTCTATATATTCCTTTACCTTTTTGCAATCTTCTAGCCATTAATGCTTCAAGCTCATCAAGTTCATCCTCATCACTTTCACTATCACTCTCATTTCTTATTGACTATGTTTGCTGTTTGATTTACCGATATTCAGAGATGACATAAATGTAGACTCAACAATAGGAACACCATTTTCAAAGTTATTCAACTCAAATGTATTCAGCCTACCGATTGGAATATCAAGTGTAATATTATTACCAAGAGATGATCTCATCTCATGAATTGCAAAAACTCTAATAGCATAAGCAAGTAACAAGGTTTTGAGAATTTTACTAATAACAATATCTTCATCAATAATACCTCCTTCTCTTCAGATAACATTCACAACCTCCTTGACTCGGTTAATGTACTGAGATATGTTCTCTCCTTCTTTCATTCTCATGTCATCAAAATTTCCTCTAATACTTTTAGCTTTATCCCTTAGCACATTCACATCTCCTCCATGAACTAGTGTAAGCTGTTAGAGTAGTCATATTATAGCTAATAATTAATTTATTTAATTATTAGTCTATTATTCTCTACACTTAAGTTAGACTTAGGCATCTCATTATTCTTTAGGGTTTTCACCTTTAGGGTTTTGGTATCCTTTTATAAGGATTCCCTCTTTGTAATTCATAAGGAGATTGTATTTTTTTCATCATTGTTAATAGAAGATTATTTTCTTGCAACATGGTTTTGCAGTCTCTGGCCTATTGGCCGCCATAGCTTTCTGTCTCTCTTCTGTCTTCATTCTTGTAGCAGTCTTTGCATGCAGGTGTTCTTGGGAAGATTTGATGGTTATCAAATCTAACATGGTATCAGAGCCATCTTGCTGCTCGCTGTTCATATTTTGTTGAAGTGATTCAGATGCAGGAGGGTTTCAGAAAAATTTTAGTTCTGGTACTCTCTGCAGGACGTTATTTTTTGTTTCTTTTTTGCCTGCAAAAAAGAAAAATAAAAATTTTGGGGGTATTTTGTGCAAAAACGGACGCCGCCATTGCACTCAGAAGGCCCGGGAGAGTCAAAAATCATATAAAGTTTGCAGTTTTTGGCCACTGTGACTTCTGGGAGAAATTTTTTGCCCTCCTAGGGCCGTACGGCTCGAAAATTGAAAAAAAATATTAAAAAATCATTATTTTTAATGATTTTTTGCGTTAAAAATAACGCAGCCTTTGTTTTTAAAAGGCGCCGCCCAGCGGCCACCAGTGCACCGCCGAGCGGCCACCCCGCGCCCGTGCCGCCGCCGCTCTCCGGTGCTCCGCTCCGCAGCTCCTCCCGGCGGCTCCTCCGCCGTCCACTGCCCACCGGCCCAGCGCCCGCTCGCGGCCCCCGCCGCCCCCGCTCCGTTCTGCAGGCCACCCCGGCTCCGCCAGCGCCCCCGCGCCCCCGCTCCGCTCTGCAGGCTTCGCCCGGCCCACCGCCGCTCCGCTGGCCCCCGCCGCCGGTGGCGGCCCGTTTCAGCCCCCGCAGGCTCATTTCACAGCAGCGTGGTCATATGACCGACCAGGGGCTGCGGCCCAGCCACCGGAGCGCGCCATGCGCCCGGGGGCCTATTTTTTTTTAGCCCCTGGGGCTCTTTTTTTGCCTTTTTGGGGGTACCTGGGCCTTTTTCGCTCTACAGGGAGCATACGGGGGTCTTTTTCTGACTTCCATATATCGTCGGAAAGCTCTTTCCAAGAATTTTTTGATGGTGGAGGTTAGGGTTTTTGGTTTCACTGTTTCAATAGTATTTTTTGCTGTTGAAGTCTGATATCTCTTTTTGCCTTCCGGGAGTCATATCTGGCTCATCCGGACTCCTTTTTCGGCAAACGAGATATCGTCGAAAAGCTGATTCTATGTACTATTCAGTGGCAGAGGTATTTCTTCCAGATTATGCTCCAGGTTTTCACTCCTCCGAGTTATGCAGTTTATGCCCTCTGGTGGTGTGCTTGGTTCTACAGGTCCGGGGATCTCTTCTTCTGGTTTCTTAGTGCACTCTTCTTTCTGACTTCTGAGCTTGCATGCTCTTTCTGATGTATCTTTGTTCTGTAAACACACTAAGATAAAGTGCCCTCTTCTACATTTCTGGGATCTTTTTCACCTGGTTCAGTTTTAGTATTCGCACTCAGTTATAAAGTGCCATGGGGGGATTCTGATGCATTTGCCACTATAGGCGCATCCACTCTTGTCAAGTGAGTGTACCTTCCACGACATTAGCCCATGTAGACTGTGTCTATGACACCGCCCTTTATTCTGTGTGTGTGCTTCTGTTGCACTGTTGGTGTTCCTGGTTCTTCTTCTGCAGCTATTTTTGGCATCGCATTTCAGTGTTCCTGTCACCTCTCCCAGTTCAGCATTATGGGGGGGTTCACCTGTTGGTTCTATTGCTTCCTGGTTCGATTGATCAGCTCTTCAGACACTTGTCTTCTCTACCTGGTCATGCACTTCAGTGGGGGTTCCAGCAGTATCTTCTGACAGAGTTTTCAGACATGCTTCGGAGGAGCTTCTTGCTCTCTTCTTGTTCCTTTCTCTGGGACATCTTTTGCTTTATGTTTTGGGACCCATAGCTCTTTCATGCATTTTTGTTTTCATGCATCATGTAGTCCTTAGTTGTTTAGCTTCTCCCTAAGTTACACTTAAGGGGGGGTGTTAGAGTAGTCATATTATAGCTAATAATTAATTAATTTAATTATTAGTCTATTATTCTCTACACTTAAGTTAGACTTAGGCATCTCATTATTCTTTAGGGTTTTCACCTTTAGGGTTTTGGTATCCTTTTATAAGGATTCCCTCTTTGTAATTCATAAGGAGATTGTTATTTTTTCATCATTGTTAATAGAAGATTATTTTCTTGCAACATGGTTTTGCAGTCTCTGGCCTATTGGCCGCCATAGCTTTCTGTCTCTCTTCTGTCTTCATTCTTGTAGCAGTCTTTGCATGCAGGTGTTCTTGGGAAGATTTGATGGTTATCAAATCTAACATAAGCTTGTCCCACATCTATTTAGAAGTTGTACATGCCTTAGCATCTTAAAATTTGGCATATGATAAGGAAGAAGCAAGCTATATCATCATAGCATTGTGTTCTTGTCTTTCTCTCATGTGATCAATAGTCAAAGGTCAAAAGGGTAAGATGAACCTATTTTCCAAGTAGTATGTTGCAAAATCACCTATCCCTGATAGATACAATTTCATTCTGCTTTTCCATGTCGAGAAGTTGTCTTTGTTCAACTTTGGCACCTCTCTCTTATACATCTTGTGATCTCCATCTTATGTCCTTCAAAATTTTCCTTCAAGTACTCAATTCTCTGATACCAATTATTAGATAACTGAGAGGGGTGGAGGAGGGGGGGTTAAATCAGTTAAGTCCAGTTATCCTATAGTCCCAAATACTCCTAGATGTATATAAAAAAATTTTCAAATCAATTAATCAACTCGGTAAAATGTCAACTGTGCCTTTCTCTTCATATACCGATTACTAGTAAATTAAATATTGTGTTTGTCGATCAATCCAGTTATAGTAATGTGTAAAGTAAAATAGAAACTCAACACATCCATACACATATAACACTTAGATTTTTAACATGGAAACCCTATTAGGGGAAAAACCATCTGGGATTGGTAATCCAAAATAATTCACTCTTCTAAAGTGAGCTCAATTAAGAGCCAACCATGTTAAAGGTTACAAAACACATTGTAAGGTGTGACCTGCTTAGAGGATTTATCACTAACAATTCTCCCTTGACCAAAAATTCACTATGGGGTCAACAAGAAAACAATCAACATTCATTGAATGTAATATTGAAATATAAAAACTGTTAAGTCCTACTCGGTTAAGATATTTATTTGTAGTAATGGTTAAACTAATACAGTAATGATCTGATTCAAATATAACTTGATTTGCATATTTTCAGATCTATGCTAAGCTCAAAAATACCTCTGATCAATAATCAATTCAATCTTTTTTTTTCCTCCAACTTTGTTCTGCTCGGTAATTGTTTTCTCTATCACTCGACATTGTTTGCAAAATTGATCGGTTCTGTCTTCAACCAGTTTGATCATCTTTTTCATGAATTCAATCTTTTCACATGAATTCTACTATAGAAGACTCAATAATGAATCTCTTGCCTCTTTATATAGACATCATAAACCATTTTATTTCCATCCATAGATTTTTCCTCTTAATCTTCATCACTGATTTTGCCGCTTTAACCTTCATCGACAGTTGAGTCAATAACACATTTCATTCTTCTTCATCTGATCATCCTTGAATTTTGTCAGTCATTGATCATCATAACAAACATTAGCATTTACCTTAAAATCATAAACAATTATCTAGCTCATCATATTTACTCAACAATCATAAGTTCCATTTATTTCTTTCAATCGGTCAATACCATAATTTTTCGGTGATAACTAAATTGGTTAACACTATACTCGATATAAACTACACTTGCTCGATGTATACTGAATTTTTCATTTACCGACCACATAAAATTGTTTATTCTTGATCTTCACTCCATAATAGATTTATGTAATACAATAAAATTACTAACATAATGCCATAGACTCATCAATAAGTTACCCAATGAATACCATATCTATAACTTTCTCATCCATCTCATCTTTATGTAGATATCTCATTCCTTCATCATAATTCCTTCTTAAGATGTTTGTAACCATCATGATAACTACAGGCAAAACTAGTTGACATCAATCAAAATACATTAGATGATCTAATGTCTTACATACACATTAGTAGCTCGATGATCATAAATCATTATCTTTCAAATATCCAATCTATTGTCAAAATGTCTCTTCCTCAAGATTATTCAATCAGTTGTAGTTTATGACCATTTTATCCCTCCTTAGTGTGTTTCTTACATTTAGGACCTCATTTACATTTAATTATATACATAATTTAAATCAAGGTCCTCTTTTTTCCTCCAATCTTGCACAAAACTCTAAGTTGACTCTAATTGCTATGCATAATTTCCTATTTATCCCTCCAATGAAAAATTCATTTCCCTTTTAGGCCCCATTTTGGTAATTTCAATATTTAAAACGAAGAATCATCTACACCAAAGGAAGGTGGATACTCTACTGGAATCCTAGATTTGGATAGTAGGCATATCCATTTGTAGAAATTGATGGTTGCAGACAATGAAGATTTGTGGATGCAAAATGAGCATGGGATTTATGTCCCGAGTCCCTCAAGATATTCATAAAATCCTTTTATGGAACACATTTTATTTACATGGGGTGTTTGATGTAGGAGCATCCTTGGGTACTTGGTAATCTTGTATCGCCCAAAAATATTTTCCTTTCAGTTTATTTGTTTACTATTCCAGTTGGGAAATTTCTATGTTTTTAGTTGTGGTCTATGCAGTTGAAACGTCTTCTTATGTAGTCATTACAATGGGTTCTAGACATCATGATGATATCATGTCTATGAACGCATCAAGATATTTTTTTTTCAGATAAAGATATCCTATGATTGGTCTAGTCTTATATTTATTTCCTATTCTTAATGGTTCGTGTAGCGGGATGTGAATTACAACAAAGATTCATGGTTTGTGATTGCTCATGGCACATTGTTTGATGTTCTTAAATTCATGTCTGAGCTCCTTGCATGATCACACATCATGTTATATCTATTTCACAGGTGTTATTATGGATCTAGGTCCTGTCCTATTTGATGTAATATGTTTCCTTTATCTTGGAATTTGTTGATCAGATAAGATGACTTGTGGCTGGTGATCTCTTATATAAGTAGGGTAGTAATTATTGTTTAAGGAGGGAGAGAAAGAAAAGAGGAAGGATACCAAGGTGTTAAGGAAGCAAACCAAGAATAGATGGTAGAGAAGAAAAGTCATAAATAAGAAACTGTAGGAAGGTTAGTTTCAATGTTATGATCTTGTAGATGTAGAGCTTAATTGGTGATGTGGTTGTCTCTATGGAATGTATGTAATTATGAGAAATGATCAAATATGTATAAGTGATTGATATGGAGATCAATGATTGTGACTGCTTACTATTGTATATTGACAATGGTGGATTTGGAAAGTTGCATGTTGCAAGCTAGAGAAATGTAATTCTTGTTCTAGTTGATAATAACTTTTTGTTTCTTGCTATCTACTGGTAATATTTGTTTTAGTGTTGTCATTTTCCATTGTGTAATCTCTTGCTACAATGTTGGACATCTCCATCGAGTATTTATCCTCCCTTATTTGCATCATAGTACTTGTATTTAATACATTTTCCCCACTCCTCGCAAGGTTTATGATTCAATTATTTTCATGATGTTTCACGTTACACGACCCTTCCCAAGAATTCAATTAAGACAAAAATTGATTTTATTTGATATAAAAAGAAGCTCAATATTTGAGGATTAGAGATCTTTTAGACCAAGAACTATCTCACAAAAGGTTTTAAATGCCAAAAGTTTGAATTTGACTACTTTTGTTGAAAAACACCATTGGATGCTGAGAGGGGAGGTGAATCAACATAACTAAAAATCTCTTAATAAATGTGTCTTAATTTAAGTTATTGATTATTGAATCACTTAATTATCAACAAAATACATAACAATATACTTACATACACATAAACACCAAATTTTATATGTAAAAAATAAATTGGGAAAAACCATAGTGAGAATCTTATTCACTATATGAAATCATGAATTATGATGCTTAGGTCATAGGCCAAGGAACTCATTGTTGTTGAAAATATAGGAAGGCTCACAACCTTATAAAAAGTAAACCACACACACACACACATATATGTATGTCTATATATGTATATACATGCATATATGTATATGATGCAAGGGAGGATGGGGAGAGGAGCCAAAGGCACACCCTAACTAGATCCACCTTGTAGAGATCACACACAGAAGCAAAAAAACACACAAGTGAGAGAGAGAATGCTGGACTTTCATATATTATCTTCAATTTGATTCATACATGTTGGGCTATAAGGCCTTCCTAATTTAGGCCAGATATTACAATCAAGTATAGAAGTCCTCAAACATGCGAGGATCTGCAAATAATCTCTAATTTTCTATCTTCTATCTTCTATGAAAACTTCCTCTCCGAACTGACTCCTAAACTCTAACCAAACAACTACATTTATACAAGAGGCTACTGAATCAAGTTGGCCTTTAGATCCACCATCAACAAAATAAATGACTAGATCTAGGTCCACACACTTCCCAATGACAAATACCATCATTAAATCCATGACCAAAATTAATTACAAGAGTTAGCCTCAACATAAATCCAAAAAAAACAACTTGGTAAGAAAGGATAACCGAGTGCCAGACAAGTATCACCGAGCACCGTGGAAATTCACTGAGCACTAGAGAGATAACTGACCAACACTGGTAAACAAAAGAAACTGAGCAATATTGAACCAACTCGGTCAAAGCAGGATCCAAGCAACAAAGGAAAACACAAACGTATTTTTGGTGAAATAGGATTTCCAAGGACCCAAGATGCTCTTGCATCAGACACCTGAGGCTATTTGAAAATGATTCTTCGAATCATGAAACAAGTAAGATTTGAGCTGCATCCAACTTAGATTGTGAAATCCATGAATTGTCTTCAATCGGTCTATTCTTTCACTTTACTAGATATTCCAAATACTATTTTCCTCTTGTACTTCTGCCAATTCTTTGCTCCAAAATATGCTCAAATTCTTCTATCTGTTTCTTAGGATAATCATTTGGTACTGTCATTTCTTCATCCGACTCATGATATTCATATAAATCAGCAATTTTGAAAATAGGTGATATATCCATGTCATCAGGTAACTCAATCTCATAAGCATTACCACTGTCAAATCCCTTCAGAATCTTACAAGGTCCAAAATTCTTCATTTTCAGCTTCCCATATGTTCCAACAGGAAATCTGCCTTTCTTTAAATGAACCATTACTTCATCACCAACATCAAAAGTATTATGTCTTTTTGATCTATCAGCTCTGTCTTTGTATTTTTTATTACTTTTCTCCAACTTATGTTTTACATCTTCATGCAATGTCTTCATGTACTCAACAAACTTTACTCCTTCAACACTTCTCTTTCTTTCATCAACAATGTCTCTCAAATTTGATATACCTCTCGATTGTATGCTATTTACAATCTCAAAAGGTGTTTTTCCAGTACTCCTATTCATTGAATTATTGTATGAAAACTCTACTTGTGCCAACACAGAATCCCAATTACTCAGTGTATCTCCAACTAAACATCTCAAAAGGCTTCCCAAACTTCTATTTACAACTTTATCTATCCATTGGTCTATGGGTGAAATGTAGAACTATATTTCAACTCGGTGCCAAACTTTCTCCAAAGGGTCTTCCAAAAGTATCCAACAAATTTACTGTCTCAGTTAGAGATGATACTCCTCGGTAATCCATGCAATCTGACAATTTCCTTAAAGAAAAGATCTACTATATGTACTTCATCTGATGTCTTCTTACAAGGTATAAAATGTGCCATCTTAGAAAATCTATCCACAACAACAAATATAGAATCATTACCTCTTACTATTTTTGGTAAGCCAAGAACAAAATCCATACCAATGTCAATCTAAGGTTTCTTAGGAACATAAATCAATGTATATAATCTAGTATTCTGACTTACTCCTTTTGCAACTTGACAAAATCTACAACTTTTCACAAATTTCTAAACATTTTTATACAACTGTGGCCAAAAGTATTTCTCCTTAAGAAAATTCAATGTCTTATCAACACCAAAATGTCTAGCCAAACCACTACTATGTTTCTCTTTTATCAAATTAGTTCTCATTGGTCCTCTTGGTATACACAAATGAATACCTTTAAACAATATACCTTCTTGAATGAAATATTCTTCCCATTTAGTACTCGGTTGATCTTGAATAGATGCTCAACACTTTCTCCACGGCTCATAAAAATCAGGATAAAATTCATGAGAATCTCTCATGTCATCAAAGCCAAGAACTTCAATTTTCATCTCAGTCATCAAAGATCTTCTTCTACTCAATGAATCAACAACTTTGTTAGTGACTCCACTCTTATGCTTAATCACAAATGTATAACTCTACAAATACTCAACCCATTTCATATGTCTCTGATTCAACTTATTCTGACTACCCAAATATTTTAAAGTCTTATGATCGGTATATGACACAAATTTACTTGGTAT
This sequence comes from Chamaecyparis obtusa, assembly GCA_027943335.1. Classification (NCBI taxonomy): domain Eukaryota; kingdom Viridiplantae; phylum Streptophyta; class Pinopsida; order Cupressales; family Cupressaceae; genus Chamaecyparis; species Chamaecyparis obtusa. Next base: position 563,387 of record BSBK01000322.1, on the reverse strand, counting down.
CTATTAGAATAACTGAGGGGGGGTGAATCAATTATCCAGTGTCCCAATACAAAATGTATACTCCAAAAACAAATACTTAAAACTTCTGATACTCGTTAACTTAAAATACTGTACTGTCTATGCTTTTACCGATTACTAGTCTAAAACATATAGTAGTTACCAATCAAATCAAATATGCAACATGCAAATATGACATCAAACAAACATCACAATCAACACATAACACAAGAGATTTAACGTGGAAACCTTGTGAAGGGAAAAACCACCTAGGACCGACAACCCAAAAATATTCACTCTTCTGAAGTGAGGTTGGTGAAGACCCAACACTATTAAAGGTTACAAACACACTGTTAGGTGTGACCTTGTTAGAGGATTTTAGACCAACCATTATTATCCAACTAGCAGTCACTCTGGGGTTGATAAGATAACAATGTTCATTCTATGAATGATACATAAAATACTTTCTTAGTCTACTCGATTAAGAGATTTGACTGTGTACAATGGTTAAAATGTAACAGTAGGTGATATGCCTTAATACAACTTCAATTGCAGATGTACAGATCAATGTTAAGCTTATTCAATCCTCTGATCATTAAATCAATTCTGTTCCAATCAATGTTTAGTAACTTACTGTCGCTCGGTAAAAACTTTACAGTTCGGTTCTTACTAACCAGTATGATCAAGTATGCATGAAAACTTGTTCACGTGATAATTATGCAGTCTCCTCCTTTCGGCATTACCTCTCACTATGAAATCTCCAGTCTCTTATATAGAGAAGTAAACAATTTTCTTTTGGTCCATCATATTTTGCCGCTTAATCATCTTCGTTGATTTTTCCACTTAAACATACCACAACTAATGTGTCAATAACATGTTTGATTCTCATCCTTTAGATCTTTCCTAAATATTTTTAGCTGTCGATCTGTGTAACAAACATTATCTATTACCTCGAAATCATACACTTTCCAGCTCATCAATCTTTTCAGCTAAGCTAGTCATTTAGTTCCTTTGTTCTACTCGATTAACCAAGAAATACATCAGTGAATACAAGCTTGGTTTACATTGTGCTCGGTATACACTACATTTCGTCGGTGTATACTGAAATGCTTCATCAACCAAAAACACTACTTTGTGTCTTTCAACTCTTTTCTTCATCATAGATGAATGAAACATAATCAAGTCAATATCATAAGGTCATAGACTCATCAATAAGTTACTCAATGTATTCTTTATCCTCATCTTCCATATCCATCTTGCTTATGTAGATATTTTTGTACTTCATCTCTTTCACTCCTTTACTACAGATGTTTCAGTATAGTAACTTACAAGATAAGTGCTGTCAAACTAGTTGACATCAATGAAAACATAATACTGATTCAATCATATGTCATATCTAATCAATCAGCTCAGTGATCTTAAATGACAAGTTCTTCAATCAAGTTCTAAATTAGTTGTAGTTCATCAATCTCTCCCTTTGGCATTGATGGAAACTCAAGTAATATGAAATATACCATACACATACCAAACATGTATTATACAACTTTGTGAAATTTTTTTGTACAAGCTCTCCCTAGCTTAATATGTTTAATCACTATGTTACTCGACAACATTAACAATGCAGCTTTGACATTCTGCAAATATGATCTTTTCAGCTCTCAGGTTCCTGCTTCTGTTCTCAGTAAGTGATCTTCAATGTTCTTTCTTTCTTCCAAATTATCTCTCCCTCATATAGTCCTCATCGGTGTATATTGTTTCATATCGTTTATCTCTCCCTTTGACAACAATTACAAAGAAACACACTGCTCTTTATTAGCCAAGTAACTCTCTGTTGTCCAATGCACTCTCTGTATCTTTGTATACTGATATCCCAATCTATTTCAGTTCTTCAAACTTATCACAACCTTGAACATGATCCAAAGTGTGAACTATATTGCATCAACATGAATGATCTTCTGATAAGATTAGGCTGATGCAAGATCCAGATCACATTAGTGACCGGTAGACAGGGGACAAACCCCTAGTCTAGTCCTTAAGTACTCAACTGTATCCTTCGGTAGAGCTTCTGTAAATATGTCTGCAAGTTGTTCTTTTGATGTAACAAATTCTAACTTCACTTGCTTCTCCTATACTTGTTCTCTTAAGTAGTGATACTTAATAGATATATGCTTTGTCTTAGAGTGCATCACTAGATTCTTTGAAATATTAATTGCACTTATGTTATCACAGTATATAATCACCGACTTAGTGATTACCTCATTCATACCTTCCAAAACTTGCTTAATATATGCAATATTTGAACAATTTGTAGCACCAGCAACATACTCAACTTCAGCTGTAGACTGAGAAATGCAAGCCTGCTTCTTACTTGTCCATGTAAAAAGTCTTTCACCAAAGAAAAATGCTCCTGCGGTGGTACTTTTTCTGTCATCCACATTTCCAGCCCAATCAACATTGGTATATACCTTCAGTTCAAACTTTCCTTCCTTAGGATACCATAATCCACAATCTTCTATTTTCTTTAGGTATCTTAAGATTCTCTTTGTAGCAATCATGTGTGATTTTCTAGGGTTTGCAGAAAATCTAGCAATAATTCCCACAACATGTACTATATCTAGTCTACTGTGAACTACATACATTAACTTACCAATCATAGATCGGTACAGTGTCTGGTTTACCTCTATAGTTTCATCTTCCTTAGTCAATTTGCATCTAGTAGCCATCGGTGTTCCCATAGGTTTAGTATCTTCCATGCCAAATGTATTCAATACTTCCTTGATATATTTGGATTGTGTTATGAATATCCCATCATTCTGCTGAATCACTTGTAGTCTTAGAAAGAGTTGAATCTCTCCAAACATAGACATTTCAAACTCTTTTCTCATCTCATCAGCAAAAGATTTACATATTTTATCTTGACCTCCAAAAATAATATCATCCACAAATATCTCAGCAATAAGAATAGTATCATCAGTATCTCCTTTCATGTACAAATTTTTGTTCTCACTAGTTCTAACAAATCTAATACTTAACAAATAAGTATGCAACCTCTCATACGAGGCTCTCGGTGCTTGCTTCAAACCATACAAAGCTTTATTTAATCTACATACCATGTCTTTTTTGTTTGGATCAATGAACCCTTCAGGTTGTTCTATGTAGACTTCTTCTTCAAGTATTCCATTCAGAAATGCTGACTTAACATCCATTTGATAAACTTTGAATTTCTTGTATGAAACATATGCAAGTAGCATTCTAACTCCTAATCTAGTAACAGGTGCAAATGTTTCACCATAATCAATTCCTTCTTCCTGTGCATATCCCTTGCATACCAATCTAGCTTTGTTCCCTGTTACCTCACCATTTTCATTCAGCTTGTTCCTGAATATCCACTTACTATTGATAACATTCTTATCTTTCGGTCGGGGTACTAAGGTCTAGGTTTTGTTCTTCTCTATCTGTTCTATTTTCTCTTTCATTGCATTAACCCATTCATCATTTTCTAATGCAAGTTTTACATTTTTCGCTTCATAATCACAAACTAGACATGTACCTTGTCTTGTCTTACTCCTTGTTTGCATGCCAGCTTGTCTGTCTCCAATAATTTGTGTCTCAGGATGATGTCTCCTGACCAATCTTTCCAGTACTTTGTCTCTTCTTTCTTGTTCATCCTATGCAGGTTCATTTTCTTGCTTGGCAAGTCCATCTTGCTCATCCATTTCTCTTTCCTGTTCTTCTGTATTGTTTTCCCACTAACCGGTTATCGCAGTCCATGGCTTCGATAGATACTCTAGGTGTTCAATGTAAGTGAATCTACCATAGTCTTCTAGTTCTTTTGTACTTTCCTCTGCATTCTTTTCATCAAACTCATCAACTCAAACATTAGTACTTTCAAACATTTTATTAGTAGTTTTATTCAGACACTTATATGCTTTTCTTTTACTAGAATATCCTAGAAATATCACTTCATCACCTTTTGAGTCAAACTTCCCATTTCTCTCATCTTTTAGAATAAAACATTTTCTTCCAAAAATCTTGAAATAACTTATAGTCAGTTTGTGTCCAAACCACAACTCATAAGGTGTCTTATTAGTGTCCTTTTTCAGTTGTACTTGATTCAAAACATAAACAGCTGTATTGACAGCTTCCCTCTAGTATGTTTGAGCAACATTCTTTTGTAGCATCAGTGTTCTTGCACAGTCAACTATTGACCTATTCCTTCTTTCAGCAATCCCATTCTGTTGAGGTGTCCTCGGTGTAGAGACCTATCTTTTAATACCATGCTCATTACAGAAATTAGTAAATTCATCAGAGATAAATTCACCTCCTCTATCAGATCTTAGGCATTTCAATTCTTTACCAGTCTCTTTTTCTACCTTTTCTTTATACTACTTAAACATCTTAATGCTTTAGATTTTTCTTTCAAGAACATAACAGTCATCAATCTAGCATAGTCATCAACAAAAAGAATAAAGTATCTATCACCATAATAACTCCGAGTTCTCATAAGACCACATAGGTCGGTATGAACCAACTCAAGTATCTTCTTTGTTGAATAATCCTTGCTTTTGAAACTAGATTTAGTCATCTTACCTTTCTGACATTCATGACACATAACATGATCAGGTTTTGACAAGTTAGGCAGACCTCTAACTCTTTTCCTTTTATTGATCTTAATCATGTTATCAAAGTTCATATGGCATAACCTTTTATGCCACAACAAAGCATCTTCATTTTTCATCATTAAGAAAGAAGATTCATCAGTATCAAGATAAAATAGATTACCTCTTGATTGTGCACTAGTTCCAACTAATCTTCCACCATCATCAAAGATTTTCACTTTTTTGCTGGGTAAGTGCACAAAGATGGGGGACCAAAAAGCGGGTATAAGATGACACTTTTTTCCTAAAATCAGCAAACTCTGAACTTCAACAAGAAATTGAAGATAGCTAGACTCAAAATTTTAAGATTTGACAAAAATAAGAGTTGTAATACTCTGAATCTAGTTCCTAAACTACTAACTTATTTTGAAAATGGTGCAGATTAAGGCCCTGAAAAAGGGGGAGCACAAAAAGTGATCCTATTTTTTGTCCATAAACATAACATAGCGTCTGGTGTGCTCCCCCTAAAATGTTAACTTGCAACGTTTGTTGACTATCATCGAGGTCTATTGTACACTGTCCAAAAAGAGTTTAAAAAAGAGATTCACATTCAACGTGCGATGCATGGTGATTACTAGTGAGTTGCAACATTTGGTGATTATTACTAAGGTCCACTACACATTGTCTGAAAGAAGTTATAAGAAAGGTTCGTGTTCAATGTGCGATATATAGTAATTATTAATGAAGCCCATTGCACATTGTCCAAAGAGTTTATAAGAGAGGTTCTTATTTGGATGGGGAGCGTATTGATTCCTGTCTTGATTAAAGGAAAAGAAAAGAAGATATTACAAAAAAATCTTCCTACAACTTAATCATGTGCATTAAGGGTTGCCTAAACATTATGATAAGAATGCATTGAATGTAGGCATGGTTGTGGGAGGTGGACAACACTAGGAAAGCAGAGAAACCATGGGGTCATGTGTTTGTCGTCTCAAATCAGATACGTCCTGACGTGCCCAAGCATCTCTGCATGAGATTCCTTCTTATTCACATATGTCTTCACACCAACACTCAACGTATATCGCTCCATTCATGGCCTACTCATCACCAATTTTTTCATTTTCATCCATCTGCATATACGTGGCCTCCTTACCTTCACCTTCACCCTCAACTTTTCACTATATAAACTGCTTTCGTACTCCTCTCACTTCAGGCTGGCACCAAAAAAACCACTGTTTATGAGCTGAGGTATGTAACAATGATAGTTTTAGACAAGTGCAATTGAGTTATGCAAAAGTCATAGTTTTAGACAAGTACAATAAATGCATGTTTTAGGTTTTAGGATTCCTGACTGTGATGAGATTGTTTGAATGCAGCTTTTGATAGTCATGGCGTTGGGTAAATTGTCTCTGGTGTGTCTGGTTCTTGTGTTTCTGTGTTTAGAAAGTTCAATCCGTTGCAATGAGATCGAAAACAGGGGGTCGGGTGAAGGAAGGAGAAATCCCTACATTTACAAGGCGGAAGAGCATGAGAGGAGGTTGAGGACTGATCGTGGTGAAGTACGCGCTGTACCCATCTTCAGATACAGCCAGATTCTGGCAAGAGATCTCCGGCGTTATGAAGTGAATTGCTTCCACATTGAACCCAACTCTTTCATGCTTCCTCATTCCAGCAATGCAGATCATCTCTTGTTTGTCAAGCAAGGTATGCAATCATGATGCAGACCGAGATGATTTCAGATTGGAAATGCTTGATTGTGTGATCCATTTTGTGCTTTTTTAATTCATTTTGTGTTGATGTTTTGGTCTTTTGATTCGATTGACTGAATTTTGATCACACTCTTCATCTTCATATTATATTGATGTAGTGTGATCATACTCTTCATATTGTCTTCATATTGTGTTGATATTTTGTTGTTTTTAGATTCAATTGTGTAAGAGTTAGGATTACATTCTTCATTCATCCATTATCAGAATGTATTGTGATATTGTATTGTATATCACACTTTTGATCACTATATTGTATTGTATATCACACTTTTGATCACTATATTGTGTTGATAACTTGATGCAGAGTGATCACACTCCATCTCCGTATTGTGTTGATATTTTTTTCTGTTTTTATCAACATATCAAACTCTCAATCCCTATATTGTGTTGATAACTTATGCACACCCTTCATTTTTGGATCACACTCTTCATCTCCGTATTATGTTGATATTTTTTTCTGTTTTTATCAACATATCAAACTTTTAATCCCTATATTGTGTTGATAACTTATGCACACCCTTCATTTTTGGATTTGATTGTGTTTTTAGATTTGATTGTGTGAGTTCTTGATCTTGATCTTTAGTTTGATCTTGATCTTTAGTTTAAAGAGGTTAAAATCTTGGAATGATTGCTTACTTTTTAAAAAAAATTCGATAACTTGATGTAGTGTGATTACACTCTTAAATCTCTATATCTCTATATTGTGTTGATGTTTTTGCTGTTCTCTATATTGTGTTGATGTTTTTGCTGTTTTTTTTGGATTCAATTGTGTGGTCAAAGTTAAAGTTTTAAAATTTATTATTTATAATGTATTTGATCATTTTTGGATTTGATTGTGTTTTTAGATTTGATTGTGTGAGTTCTTGATCTTGATCTTTAAACTTGATGTTTTTGCTTTTTTTTGGATTCAATTGTGTGGTCAAAGTTAAAGTTTTGAAATTTATTATTTATAATGTATTTGATCATTTTTGGATTTGATTGTGTTTTTAGATTTGATTGTGTGAGTTCTTGATCTTGATCTTTAAACTTGATGTTTTTGCTTTTTTTTGGATTCAATTGTGTGGTCAAAGTTAAAGTTTTGAAATTTATTATTTATAATGTATTTGATCATTTTTGGATTTGATTGTGTTTTTAGATTTGATTGTGTGAGTTCTTGATCTTGATCTTTAGTTTAAAGATGTTGAAATCTTGGAATGATTGCTTACTTTTTAAAAAAAATTTGATAACTTGATGTAGTGTGATTACATTCTTAAATCTTTATATTGTGTTGATGATTTTGCTGTTTTTTTTGGATTCAATTGTGTGGTCAAAGTTAAAGTTTTGAAATTTATTATTTATAATGTATTTGATAATTTGACGATCACACACTTCATTTCTATATTATGTTATGTTTTTGTTGTTTTTGGATTCGATTAGTTGTGTAAGAGTTTTTTTTGATGTTTCAAACTTTAAGTTTCACTATATATTGATTACACTCTTCATTTATAATTTTGATGTTTCAAAGTTTAAGTTTCACTATTGATCACACTTTTCATCTATAATCAAGATGTTTCAAAGTTTAAGTTTTCTTATTGTGTTGATATTTTACTGGTTTTAGATTGGATTGTGTAGGAGTTTTTTCTTTGATGTTTCAAAGTTTTAAGTTTCATTATTGATCATACTCTTCATCTATAATCTGGATGTCTCAAAAGTTCAAGTTTTTTTATTGAGTTTTTTGATGTTTTAAAGTTTAAGTTTTACTATTGATCACACTCTTCATTTATAATCAGGATGTTTCGAAGTTCAAGTATTCTAATTGTGTTGATATTTTGCTGGTTTTGGATTGGATTGTGTAAGTGCCTTTTTTTTTCTTTTTCCTTTTTTTGATGTTTCAAAGTTTAAGTTTCATTATTGATCATACGCTTCATTTATAATCTGGATGTTTCAAAAGTTTAAGTATTTTTTATTGCTTTGACATTTTTCTGTTTTAGTTTAAGTTTTTCTTATTGTTTTTGATATTTTGCTGTTTTTAAATTTGATTGTGTAAGACTTTTTTTGATGTTTCAAAGTTTTTTTTATTGTGTTGATATTTTCCTGGTTTTGGATTTGATTGTGTTAAAGAGTTTTTGAAGTTTTAAAGATTTTGCTGTTTTTAAATTCGATTGTTTAAGACTTTTTTTGATGTTTCAAAGTTTTTTTTATTGTGTTGATATTTTCCTGGTTTTGGATTTGATTGTGTTAAGAGTTTTTAAATTCGATTGTGCAAGATTTTTTTTGATGTTTCAAAGTTTTTTTATTGTGTTGATATTTTTCTGGTTTTGGATTGGTTTTGGATTTGATTGTATGAGAGTTTTTGAAGTTTTAAAGTTTAAGTTTTCATATTGTGTTGATATTTTCTATGTTTTGGATTTGGTTTTGTGGTTTTGATTCTGTCAGTTTTTTGATGTTTTAAAGTTTAAGTTTTTATGTTGTGTTGATGTTCTGCTATTTTTGGATTTGATTGTTTTGAGAGTTTTTGATGAGAGTTTTTCATCAAATATATTAGTCTTATCAGACTCTTCATTTCCATACTGAGTTGATGTAGTGTGATCCTACCTTTTATCTCCATATTGTGTTGATGTTGGATTTTTCAAAGTTAAAAAGTTTTAGAATTTAATATCAATATTTTTTTGATGTTTTGTTAATTTTGGATTTGATTGTGTGAGAGTTATAATATCACACTCTTAATCTTCATATTGTGTTGAGTGTTTGATGTAGTGTGATCACACTCTTCATCTTCATATTTTGATGTTTTGCTGTTTTTGGATTCGACTGTGTGAAAGTTAGTGATGATGTTTCAAAGTTAAATGTTTTGGAATACAAGGTGTTTCAAAGTTTAAGTTTCCTTATTGTGTTGATATTTTTTCAATTGTGTGACTTATTGATTAGAGTTTTTTCATCAACATATCAGGCCCAGATTATTTCAGATTGGAAATGTTTGGAAGTGTGATCCATATTGTGATGTTTCAGTGTTCATCAGTTTTAGAATTCAATGTTTCATAAGTTGGAATTCAATCGTGAATCAGGCCCAGATGCTTTCAGATTGGAAATGTTTGATTTCAGATTGGAAATGTTAGTGTAATCCATTTTGTGTTTTTTGATTTTTTTTAAAAAAATCATGACAATCATCACTCAGGCCCAGATGTTTTCAGATTGGAAATGTTGTAATCCGTATTTTGTTTTTTTCAATGTTATAAGCTTTGGACATTGTGTTTTTTTTTCAAAGTTACTAAGCTTTGGAATTCAATGTTTATAGGAAAAGCAACTGTCGGATTCGTATTTGGGGGGAAATCCAGAGAGGAGAATTTGGAAAGGGGGAGCGTCTTCTTCATTCCCGCAGGTGCCATCTTCTATGTGATTAATACAGAGCAGAGCCAACAACTGGTCGTCATCAATCTGCTCCACAATGAAAACCCTTACCCACAGCGACATCACGAGGTTTGTCTGCATAACTTTTTCAGTATATCGGATTGTCACTCTGCCCTTTGAGTTTTCTGCTATTCATCAGGGTTTAAGGTTGCGTTCCTAATATTCATATTCATTTGGGTTGCATTCCTGATATTCAATAGGGTTTCATGTTTCATTTTCTGATATTCACTAGGGTTTAGGGTTTCATTTCTGAAATTCACTAGGGTTTGATGCTACATTTCTGATATTGATTAGTGTTTCATGTTTGGATTTTGAGCAGTCCTTTTACATTGGAGGTGGGCGAAATCCACCCTCTGCCCTGTCTGCTTTCAGAACAGAGACTCTTGAAGCTGCCTTCAATGTACGCACACTTCTTACTTGAAGGATTTTTCATTAATGTTTGGGTTTTACAATTCAATGCCTATTATAATTTAGAAAACTTGTTACTTTCCTGGAGTGGAAGAACTTTTTCTAATGTTGGGTTTTCCAATTGAATGGTTATTATGATTGAGCTGATTCAAGTTTTGTGGTATCAGACTGAAAGAGGACTCATCCAGAGGGTACTGAGCAGGCAGGATGAAGGGGCATTTGCAAGCTTCAACAGACAACATGGGAGGGAGTTGATGTCGCTTATCAAAGGAGGTCATGGGAACGTATTCCCATTCGGGAGGAGGGGATCTCAGGGTGAGCAGCAGGACTACAAACCATTCAATCTGGAGCAGAAGAAGCCAAGATTTTCCAATGACAATGGACAGCTGAATGTAGGGGATGAAGAGGATCTGGTGAAGGGCCCTTTACAGAGAAGAGACATCGGAATTTACTTTACAAGAATTGGACCTGTAAGTATATATGGCTCTCATTATCAATATACTCTCTCATCCCTATATTATTCAAGCCATACTATCTAATCCAATAAAATTCTAGACCGTTTTATTTGAGCTATAATTTTCGGTCCAGTGTATACTATTTAAGCCAAAATTTAGTCATCTAATCAAATCAAACTTAAAGAGTGCGATTCTTGGTTCTAATACTAATGGTGACTCAAAAGTTTAGTGTATATTATTTTTTAGGAGTTCTAACACTAAGTGATGATGGAATGTGATGAATATATTATGTTATTATCAAACTTAATGAGTGCGATTCTGGGTTCTAATGCTAATGGTGACTCAAAAGTTTAGTGTATATTATTTTTTAGGAGTTCTAACACTGATTCATGATGGAATGTGATGAATATATTATGTTATTCCATGTTCTAACACATGGAATGTGATGATACTTATATTGACTCAAACTTAAACTTAGGGTGTGTTGTTATTTCTTTGGTTCTAACACAGGGATTGCTTAGATACTTTGTTTAACTCAAACTTAGAGTGTGTTGTTTTAACTCAAAACTTTGCGGTGCTAAGATCACTTGTAATGTCACTTATGACAGAATGCAATGACCGCACCACATTCAGCAAGTCAGGCACACATGATAACATGCGTTGTAAGAGGCCAAGGTAGAGTCGAGATCATCTCGCCTGAGGGAGCTCAGCAGCAGATGAGGAGACAAGGAGGAGGAGGTGAAGAAGAAGAAGAAGAAAGGGAATGGGAGGGTGGGAGAGGAGAGGAAGAGGAAGAGGGTGGGAGAGGAGGAAGAGGAGGAGGAGGAGAAGAAGGCGAGAGCGGGAGAGGAGGAGGAAGAGGAGGAGAAGGGGAAATCAGGTTGTCTTACCGCCGAGTAGAGGAGGAGATGCGACAAGGGGACTGTTGGGTAGTCCCGGCAGGACATCTCTCCTCTGAGATATCTTCCTCGAACCAACGCTTTGAACTCCTCACTTTCACTGTCAATGACAATGAGCGCAACCAAGCCATCATCTATGCAGGTATACTTTCTTTTTTTTCTCTTTTTGATAAAAGTAGTAGAGCCACTACAATTTTATTGATATATAAGAAAGGTATACTTTCCTCCTCCTGCTCTAAACATTTATATGTAACAAATAAATCATCCTGTGGACCCAATAATGGTTGTGATAAGTGATGTGTGGATCAGGCAAGAACTCTGAGTTAAGGGAGATGAGGAATGAGGTTCTGGTGGCTTCGTTCAAGGAGAGAGTAGATGAAGTGAGGAAGGTGTTCGAATCCCAGAACGATCAGATGTTTTTGAAGGGCCCCTCTCAATCGGGTAGAGGGTCAAGGGACATTCTGTAAATATGTTCTCCGATGCATGTTGTTTCTAACTTACTTCTAGTGAAGGGTAAGTGTAAATAAGAGGATGAAATAAAATGGCGGAATGGCCACGTGTAATGGAGGAGAATATATATCTATGTAATGACCTTTTTGTAGAGACGCTTAATCTACTATGTCTGTCTATATACTACTATAATAATAATATCTTTTATCATCTCTCAGAATGGTTTGAGGTTCTTAGCATTGCCAACTTTGAAATCGTTTTTTTAATCCAGGGATTCCATGATTTCATGCCCCTATCAAAGGCAAGCAATTTGTACGCAATAGGCGCCTCTTTCACTATTAATATTTAAAAGAACATAATTTGGATTTATAACGATACGAAATAGTGAACAGGAACTCGTACCATGCGATTGTGTCTTATGATTTTATATAAGAACTCGTTCCATACAATTGTGCCTTATGATTTTATGATTTTACAGAAGAACTCTGTCCATACGATTGTGCCTTATGATTTTAAACAAGAACTCGGTTAATACGATTGTCTTTTATGACTTCAAAGAAGAATACAATTGTGTCTTATGATCTTAAATAAGAACTCGTTCAATACGATTGGGTCTTATGATTTTAATAAGACTAAAATCAATTTTACTCGATCAATACGACTATACGACAAACAAATCATCTAAAAATGTGTAATCTAAAATTGTGTATAACTGATTTTGGAATTGTGTATAATTGATTTTGGATTGGAATGAGGAAGAAAGACAAACCTTCAATCAAATAATTAAAAAGCATTTAAAAATGTCTAATTATTTAAAAATGTCTCAAATTGATTTTGAATTGGCATGAGGAAATTGGCATGAGGAAGGAAGAAAGGTAAATATTTTAAATGTTTCTATTTAATTTTATTTTTATTCCTAAATACTAAACAAAACTGATCCAAATATTTTAAGTATTTCTATTTAAACAATAATTTAATTTGTATTTTTATTACTAAATAGTAAACAAGAACTGATCCAATCAGTTTTGGATTGATTTTGGATTGGCATGAACTGATCCAATACAATTTTGAATTGTGATTTAAATAACATAAACCATCTAAACAGTTTAGAATTGATTTTGGATTGACATTGAGGAAAGAATAAAGATAAAGCTTTATAAATATTAGAACTGATTCTATTTAAATTTCATATTTTAAAATGAAACAATAATTCATCCAATTAAATTTCAGATCTGGTTCTATTTAAATTTCATATTTTAGAATGAAACAATAATTCATCCAATACAATTTCGGATTATGATTTAACACAAATTATCTAAAAATATCTAGAATTGGTTCTCACTTGGTAGGAGGAAGGAAGAAAGATAAGCTTTTTATTTTTTTCCTTTCCATAAAATATTATGTTATCTTAGAAACTTCTAATTATTATTTCTTCTAATCTAATTATGACAAATATTATGTTATCTTAGAAACTTCTAAATATTTTTTCTAAACCAATTATGACAATTTTGGGGTTATGAATTAAATAACAAAACCATCTAAAAATGTCTAGAATTATTTTGGCTAGAATTGGTTTTGGATTGCCACAAGGAAGGAAGAAAAAGATAAATCTTTTATTTATTTTCTTTTGAGAAGGAAGGAACTTCTAATTATTTCTTCTAAACCAATTATGAAAATTTTGGGGTTATGAATTAAATAATAAAAACCATCTAAAAATGTGTCTAGAATTGGTTTTGGATTGGCACGAGGAAGAAAGAAAAAGATAAACCTTTTATTTAGTTCCTTTCTACAACATGTCATTTTATTTTTGGTTAACAAATAGGTCTTCTAATGATATAAATCCAACCTACGGTAAAACCTTATCTACTAACAACAGTTGAAAGAGTTTTCTATATGCTCAATCTCTAAATTGACAGGTACAACTCCTTGGAATAGATATCCAATGAATACATCTTTTTGTATTTTCAAAATATAAACGAGGTATACTCTTTTAACCAAAGAGTAGGAGAGGCTTCTAATGGATATTCATCACCATGATATACCTATGATAGAATAACAAACTTATATGAAAAGGTACTGTGCTACTTCCTACGACCATGAAAATGAAACACAACAACAAATTTTAAACCATATCTTGCATATACAATCTCATAACCATGAAACCATACACACAACACATCTATTGAATGAAAAGAAAATTGTCAAACAACATGAATATGATAGAATGTAACCAATAATGATTCTCAAATCATCTTGTAATCACAAATCCATAGAAAACATAGTTCCACAAAAATATGCAACTAATTGATCCCATTTACTATTCATTTATTTAACAACTAAGTCATAAATCTAACAATGAACAACCACCATCGTTCAATTTTTTGAGTCACACTCGATTTTCATAGCAAAAGGGGGAAAATTTGAACCAAAATTGTTGATCCTTAATGAAATGTTTCACAAAAATATAAATAATCCCCCATCTTATCTAACAGTTACAACAACATTTCTTAAAATTTTCACTTCAACAGTCCCATGACAAGTGTTGATAGAAAGAAAAAAAGAAAAGAAAAAAGACAAAAGAGTTATGTGGTCTTCACACCTCCCCCTTTACCAACTGAAAACTGAAGCCAAGTGAGAAAAATCCCAATCTGTGTACACCTCCCTCATAGGTAGGCGGAAGAAATTTTGGATAATGGCTCTGTCTAGCGTGACGAGAACCTCTTCCTTGTTTGTTTTAATTTGTTTAGTTGCAGGGTCGAAATGAGAAATGCACTCCTTTATTAGTTTTGGAGATTGCACAATGATCAAGAATCCAGTTGCTTCCATGAGCCCACTTTCTATTAATTTTTCTGTGATTGGATGCCTTGGTTCATGGAAGATCCTTCTGTTAAGGTCTTCCAAATCAAAATGACTTAGTTTTGTGTCGCCGATCTCCTTCCATTCACTCTCAATGCCATTAAGGTGATCATAACTAGTGTACTTGAGGTCCATTTTGTGAATTCAGAGGATATGATATAGATTTATGTTCTTAGAGAAAATGATACAAGAGAATTCACTTCTGCATCTCTGTAGCAATGCTTCAATTTAGCTTCCCCCACAAGCTATTGTGTAATCAAGGTAAATCTTGGAAAAATCATGGCAAATTAATCAAGGTAAGACATTCTTTTAGATAAATTATTTTGTGCATTGAGTGTTCTGATATGTGATGAGCAACTTACGTCACTGAGGATTTTCAAAATTATTGTGATTTGTGCAACTTCAAAACTGGCGCTTCAACAATACTAATTTTGATTCTTCTTTTTCTTGTAGGGTGGATTTTTTCATATCTTGCTTCAGAATTTGATGAGATCCGCTTCCATGCTTTGGATTCGTACGAGGTGTGAAGAATTCCCGATCAAAGCTAACTTCCTTTTCTCGATGAGTTACTTTTTTCTTTGGAACCCGCCTTATCTTTATTCTTCAAAGAACCACACATGACTTGCTTTTGGAATTTTAGAAATCACACTCTTCTGCTACTATTTCCGAATGGATTTAGCAGTTAAAACATGCTTTTCTCAAACTTCCGCATTTAGCCTGTTTTGTGAATTTGGGACTTGGACTTGACATTCATTGGATTTTGATGTGACTTAGTACCAAAGGGGAAAAACTTGACCAGACATGACTATTGGATTTTTTGACAACCTAACTCAAGGATAAGGTTTGAGTTGTACACTACAAGAACGTGACCCTTGGGTAGTAGGACTCATAAGCCGATTATACATATAGGGACTAAAATATGGAAACAATTATCTAACCTTTTAATTATTTCTTCATAATCAATTATGAGACAAGGTGTTATCACCAATACAATTTTGGATTATTAGTTAAATAAGACAAACTATTTATTTATTTTTCTTTCTATTGCATGTCAAGTTATCTAACCTTCTCACTTCTTATGAACCAATTATGAGAAAGTCATAGTGGTGTTATTTATGGATGTGAACCTAGATCAATTGGAAACTTTAGGCTTTTTAAAATATTAATATTATTTATTTAGAGCCATTAATGCATATGTTTCAAATAATGTTGTTGAGAGATCTTCCCTTTAAAAGATAGATTGTAAAATTGATGGCTAATTCACATGAGTTTTGTGTAGTGGTTTTAATATGATTGAGATAATGTCGTATGATAAATATAGGACACTACTAGTGTATTAGATAGCCGGCGAAAGAGGGAAATGGTATTGTAAATGTTATAAATTGATTTCTTAAGCATGCTTTATAAAAGGGATTAGATAGTTTCGCTAAGTGTAAACTTGTTATTGATTTTTTTAGTAAAATTTAGTTATTTTATTTGGTGTCAATGACTTTTTATTTTATTTTTAGACTAAATCTAGCATATTAAACTTAAAAGGGCTTTGTCCTATCTAGACATAGAAAACATACACCAAATTAATAAAAACATTTGCATAAACATTCCAAAAAATAGGTGTAATAGGAATGGAACAACATATGCATCAAAATGTGTAATAACTACACAAACCTTAGAATATAAAGATGAAACTTAAGCACACTATAAAAAAATGAATTGAAGAAAATACAACTCCAGGGAAATATGGAGATATCCATTGATAAATATTTTCTAAAAGAAGTTATCTTCTAGTAGTCATAGGCACAACTATTGACTCCATTACTAGAAATTGCTATTTACTCCAGAATTCAAATTATAAGACATGTTGCAGTCATAAGCCTATTAAATTTGATACTCTTAATTATTTATGCTTAGCTTGTCACTATTATAATATAATCATTCTCTAACTTTGGCCCAATAGTTACCTAATGGTAATGTTTTACATACCTTTATAATGGGAAACTACTATGTAGTTCATTACCAAACTCATATCCTTATAATATGTAGATAGTGCCCAAAAATGCTACATTAATTTTTGAATTTTTCATTCATGACCCTAATACCTACCTCTAAGCTTACCATTATGTAGCCATAATGATAAATCCTAGTTAGGCACCAGTATATCTTCTTCATCCTCCACTTCCCACATAACCAAGTTGATACACAATGTTTGAAGGATCTCCCTAAGCTCTAAATTTCATACTACCATCTTAAATTTTCACTTAAGATATTATAACAGTATGGATCCTTATGTTAATGAATGTAGCTTCGATAAGATGATTCCAATCGATGAAATCAAATGTTTGTGTGGCCTATCGGCCTTAAACATTTTATATCTATCCTCCTCTATTATCATGAATCATTATTAATATTGATGACAATTATTGAGATGACATATATATTATATACACATAATATAAATATAGGTATATATATAAGAGGTATATTACACATATACATATTATATATATACATATATACTTATAAATAATAAATGATTGTCATATATATAATGATGATAATACACTAAACAAGATTTCATGTGTGACATCGACTATAATGTCGATTATGAGAATCAACTTAATAATCAATGAAACCAACAACAAATAGAAATGCAAGAATCAATAAAGGAATAGTCGGTATCGACTGTGATGATCACAATCAACATGGACTGTGATTATCGCAATCGATAACTACTATCGGTCAATACACATCATTAATATTAATATATATTATGGGCATCAATATTGGTATCGACTATGATGATCACAATCGATATCAACTATGGTTATCACAATCGATAACCATATCGATTGTCATTGTTATATATTATATGTGAGTCAATTATTATATCAACTATCTTGCATCATCATTATTAAATTGTAAATCGATCATTATCGATAAGTTCAATGACATATATTATTGATAACAAATGAATGATTAAAATAATTATCAAGAGATATGTCTCACGTAGAGACATGTCTCTACATGAATAAAGTTTATGTAGAGGCATGTACCTATAGGGGACATGTCCCATTAGATCATATATATACACATTGAAATAGTAACTTGGAAAATACATAAAACTAAAAGGATTATTACAATTCACAATAGAGATCCATATCAAGTATTCTCAAATAGAGAAGTATATCATTATTGTATTTGAAGTTCATAGTTTTCTCTTAAATATACATTATCATCATATAGGCAATCTCATAGAAGTTAGAATATTATTCTAACTCTAGTACACTATAGTTTTACTATATATACATCAAGGAAATAAGATAGAAAGATTAAAATTTACTCTATTCCAAATTTGATCACATCTTAACATGGTATCAAAGCTAGCATAAAGAACAAATCCAATCAGATAGAATTTAGAGGAGAAATCTAACTACCATTAAAGGATCTATAAAACTATTGTTGAGAAAAATAGTGAGTGGAGTTAGATTTGAAGATAGACAAGAAGATGCCACGAATTTTGTATAATGGAAATTCAGAATAATGATGGCACCAAGAGAACAAGACCTGAAAACATATGTGGAAAGGGTTGTACCCATACTAGATGATAATGATGAGAAAAATCTATGGATAAAAAATAACAACCAAGCCATGAAGATTCTAGTAGATGCAGTAAAGGATCATATAGTTCTATTATATCAAAATTAGATATTGCATATTGAATGTTCAAAACTCTAGAAGACATGTATGCGATAAATAACACCTGTAGGACTCTTGCTCTTAAAACACAACTGCATCATGTCAAGATGAACACATGTGCGAGAAAATCATGTCTTACTTCGTGAGGATAATAGAAATAAGTGATCAAATATCTATTGTTGGTCATTATATTGACAATAAAGAATTATCAATGCTGGCTCTAAATGGTTTACCTACTTCTTGGGAAGCATTCATACAAGGGATAAGTGCCAGACCTAAATTTCCTAAGTTCGATTGATTAAAGACCAATTGCATTCAAGAAGAAGAAAGATTGATTAAAAGAGGAATTGGACAATCATTTCTAATGGAGAAATTCAATTCTTTAATGTAAATTCCCACAAGAAAGGAAAAAGAAACAAATTCAAACAAAAGAAAGGAAATGACAACCATAAAAGACATTCAATAAAAGAAGAAGAGACATGTCTAGAGTTCAATGTTTAAGATGTGATAAATTTAGACATATTGCTATAAAATTCCCAGATAGGATCAAACATCTCACACCTTGCTATAAAATGTGATAAATTCAGACATCTTTCTATAATTTGCATTTTCAATTATTTTGATGCAAGTTATGCCCAGTGCATGAACATACACCTCATTTTCAAGATGCACCAACTTGAAAAAATCATAAAAAAAATACTCAACATAAAATTTTAAAAAAATAGACAAATCCTAGATCTCACTCTTACCTATCATTCTACCAAAGGGGTTTTCAAAATACTACATCTAACTATATCTTTTGTGAAGCGCACGCCAGACACTATGTTATGTTTTTTTGAAAAAATCAAGAATAGTTTTTTATGAGTAACAGGCTCAACCCTCTTAATATTAACCATTTAAAAAAAAAATTAGTAGTTTAGAAACTAGATTCAGAGTACTACAATTATTGTTCTTTCCACATCTAATTTTGAGTGCATGACCCTCAAATTTCTCTTTGAAGTTCAAATTTACCTGATTTAAAAAAAAACGTGGCCACTTATACCCCCTTTTTGCACACCATCTTGGTGCACTTTCCTTGGTTACAGGTCAAACTTTATGGGATAAGACGAGTTTCTAGGAATTTTGTTACTTAGAAGGGTCTGAGTTGACTGGGAAGTCCTACAATGCATACTACTATATGAAAGTCAAAATGTGATGCAAGAAAGTCAAACATGTGATTCGAGGCATACCTCATTTAGTGGTCTCCACTCCTCTACGACGTGCCTCATATTCTCGATCTGTGTGGACTAAATTGGCTTTTTCCTTGGTATATTATTTCATCTTCATAAGTACAAACAAAAGGCAATGATGAAAATGACACTTTCAAAAAGGTAAAAGTTCTTATTTAAGTCACTTACTTTTAGGTCATTTTTTCACTTTTATTTACTAACCCTTTCTAGGTCACTTAATACATTCTTTCACTTAATTAATCATAACTTGATCTAGAAAGCTCTGATTTCCACATTGTTTTTTGTTCTAGAATTGTGATTTAGTTTCCTAGCTATCCAAGTGCTTCTTGAAATATTTTTAGTTCATTTTAAACCATTTTGAATAGTATTTGTCATCAATTATCACATTTACAATTCCTTGTGGTAAACATGATTCCCTATTCCACCTTCCTATTAGCAAGACAAAACATGGGGCATATAACTACCCACGAATTTCATCACTCTCTTAATAAGCCCTAGATGATTTATGGTTTTAAACTGACATGTGGTTTCATAGATTGCAGTTCCTAACACTTTCTTGTAGGAATTGTGCACTAGGGGATTTGGACATATCCTTTTCATTTACCAATTTATTGTACTTTAGCTTGCATATGCATGTAGTGTCATATACCTCTTTAAATTGGGGGCTAAATGTACCATTGTAAATTGTAAACACCAAAGTGGTCTACAACTTTATGATCATTTAGCACCTACCTTAGTCTGTTCTCATCATAGATTACATAATAGGGCTTTATAATTGAACTTTATGCATACCTAAATTTGAATATGGGTCCTTTAATCTCCTCAAACTTGTTCAAAATAAAGGTAGGCCCTTGCTTCTAAGTGTGCTCCTCTATTTTCCCTCCAATCAAATAATTCATTTCACCTCTTAGGCTCTATTTATCTTTTTGTGACCTTGGAATACTGCCCCAATATTACAATGATTTGCCCTTTATTTTCTCACATCCCCTAATTGTCCAGAGCCCATAGATCAAATTTTGTCCTATTTAGGGTAGGATATGTCACCATTTGCAACATGTCCTTTGGGTTTTGTGCCCAAATTTGAATCTGGCTCTTGTCCTGAGGTTTTTGTGAAGAATCCAAATCTGTGGTCAGCCTGCTCAATTCTATCTCTTGATTTTATATAAAAGAAACCCTCACAATTCATTTTGGAATGATTAAAGAAATTGCAAGGTGGAAGCCCCAATTTGAAGACATCCCATAAAGTGAGGACTTGCAAGTCAAGGCTGCAATGTAACTTATATCAAGCATCTATATCCTTTTTCATGCATTCAAGTATTCAAACATTATTTTTACATCATGAAGACACAAATTCATTATGATTATGGCTAGGAGATCATAGATTTATGACTGGCTTGTAATATTCCCCCTAAGACTGGGTATAGTTTCTTGTTATCTTCAGATCTATAGATTTGTGGTTTAGATTTATATAGTTGCAATTCACATTAATGTTTATTTACATGTATTCAATGACACATTGATTACATCTTCATACTAGGGTTTACTCTATCACACTTACGGTAGATCTAGGCAATTCTTTTGCATTTCAACTCATAGCAATTTAAACATACTCTGGATTCATGAGCACTACACAGTATCTATGTTACATTGGCTATCCTTGGAGGTGGGAATCAACAACACAAAGGGTTAATGAAGGAAAACCCCTATATAGCCACACACACACAAAATCTTTGATTTACAAGTACAAAAGATTCTAGATTAAGATGTTGGACCAGAGGAGCCTTCCTAAGATAGAAAGAGTCCTTCCATAAAATTTTTGGCAGAAAACCCTAGCTACATGATTCTATTGACAACATGTTCCTAGGTAAATGATGACAGTGGCAATATGTTCCTCCTTTTTCACAATGAAATTTAAAGCACAATAAGTTACAGGTCTACATGTTCCAGATTTGTAGTTACAAGTCATTCTCAGACTCTAATAGATAGGAATTCAGATATGAAGTTTTATTTCCTCCAATTGATTTCTAGGTGCATCCAATCCGTCTTTTCTCTTTTTCTGTTAGATTTTCAATTATATTAGATCTGATCTACAATCTAGTATTTTTCATATTGTCATTATCTCCATCTCTTTCAATTTTTAGTAACAAAGGAATAAAAACCCTAAGAGGTATAAATATTGTGTTAACATCCTCATAGTTAAAGGGTGTTTATCTAATTTACTTTAAGGTGTTTTTGTATTTTGATGTGTGTTAGGGATTGAGCAATATATATTTTATGTTGCTTTCCATTTCAAGTTGAGTAAGGGTCCCAGATTACTGAGAGGGGGGGGAGGTGAATCAATAATCAAGATATCTGCAACTTTTTACTTCTTTAACTCAAAGATAACATTCATTGTTTTACTGATTCATAAGAAAATAAAAATTAAACCAAATAAACACATCCACCATGAAACAACAACACATAACACATATTTTTCTCATTGAAACCCAAATGGGTGAAAACCATGCGTGAGATGAGACTCACAATTTGTTTACTCTTTTAAAGTACACCCTATGAGGATCTTAAACCTGTTAGGAGTTTACAAAGATATTGTTAGGTGCCACCCAGTTATGGAATTTTCCTCTAGCCATGTTAGGAGTTTACAAAGACATTGTTACACTAATACATTTGGGGTGAAATTGCGACGGCCATTTGCGACGGCAGGCAAATGTCATGCGGTTTTGCCCTTTTTTTTTCAAATATAGCCCGACACCGTCGCAATTTGCGACGATAATACATTTGTCACTGTCGCAATTGCGACGTTGTCGGGATATAAGCGCAAATTAAAAAGGAACGTTGTCATGTGTGTTTTCAACAGCGCCGTAACCCTCCGTGAAATCACATCAGGATATAAGGGCAAAAAAAATAAGAACGTTGTCATTTGTGTTTTCAACAGCGCCGTAACCCTCCGCGAAATCACATCGGGATATAAGGGCAAAAAAAACAAGAACGTTGTCATTTGTGTTTTCAACAGCGCCGTAACCCTCCGCGAAATCACAGCTACAATTTTTGAGTACGTTGGGTTTATTTTTCTTTTGTCATTATTATGTAATCTGGTATTCAGCTGTTAGAGAGCTAAAATACCCAGAAATGAGGACATATCTATGTTGAATTTATTGTTAGCGGCTTTGGTTATTTAGAAGTTTAATTTTATTTGTTCATCTTCCAAGCACAAATGTTTTGTGGACCGTAACGTCTTCATTGTTTCGGGTATGCAGTGAAACAGCCCTAACTTGCAATTGCGATGTTGTCGGGATATAAGGGCAAAAAAAAAAAGGAAGGTTGTCATTTGTGTTTTCAACAGCACTGTAACCCTCCGCGAAATCACATCGGGATATAAGGGCAAAAAAAACAAGAACGTTGTCATTTGTGTTTTCAACAGCGCCGAGAGAGATTCCTTCCGCAAAATCACAACTACAATTTCTGAGTACGTTGGGTTTATTTTTCTTTTGTCATTATTATGTAATCTGGTATTCAGCTGTTAGAGAGCTAAAATACCCAGAAATGAGGACATATCTGTGTTGAATTTATTGTTAGCGGCTTTGGTTATTTAAAAGTTTAATTTTATTTGTTCATCTTTCAAGCACAAACATTTTGTGGACTGTAATGTCTTCATTGTTTCGGGTATGCAATGAAACAGCCCTAACTTGCGACTACCTTCACGGTACTTGTGTACATTATCATGTTGTCTTTACAGTGACTGTCCTCATTCAAGTGGCAATTACACAAGGGACAGTCACTGTGAGATGTCCTCATTTGTGACAAGGACAGTCACACTTAGAACATCTCATAGTGATATTCCCTTGTGTAATTTCCACTTGAATTTATTGCTATTGAACCACATTAATGCTTTTCTTCTTCAACAAATGAGGATAGTCACTATAAAGATAACATGATAATGTACACAATTACCAAAAAATGATCTTGTTAATTGATGTAACACTTTGTCTTGCTCACTCCCTATCCTTCACTAGGGTCTCTTTAGGCCAATGTTTTGACTTGATAGGGTACTTAACTATCCCTACACTCTTTAGGTATCTCTACCCAAGATCCCACTCCTTCAACTAGTGCACACCAACAAGAAATACAACGAACTCTGTGCAATACCAATCTAGCTACTAGGACACTCCTAGTCTTGTCTTCACAAATTGAAACACATTCAACTAGAACTTTACTCCATGGAGAGGCTGGCCACTAGGACCTCTATTGGTTTCAATATTACTCCTTCACCTATACTTTTCATCAGTACTTCAATCTGGTTCATCAAACCATGCCAATTGCACCCAAAAATAGGCTGCTAGCAATTAGGCCTTTGTCAAGCCTTTTTGTTTATATTAAGCCACCTAAAGGGCTTAGGATTCAGATGCCCTTTATTGAGAACTCCAAGATATCTAAGGTCTTCTCCTCCTAGATTTTTTGTACACCAACTGCTACAGCCATGCCTGAAAACAAGTATTTTGACACAACTTGGACAGTCTGACTAAGAGTTTGTTTTCTTAGCAGCCAAAGAAACTCACCCAATCTTCTAATTTGAATTGGGGCTTCTTTAGATGTGTGTCTACCTCTCCATGAGATTTTAGTTGAAGCAACCAATGCATTCAACTTGTTGTAATCTTCTTGTAATGATTTGTCATCCCTAACTATGCTCAACTGACTCACCTAGGACATCATTGCAAACATAGAAAATGAGCTTCCCAGGGCCCCTCCTTCCAAACATATAGTACATGGAGTCTCCTCACCCATTCCAAGAGCCCGTACAAAATTGACAATGGAATGATGAGCTAAGACTCCATTTGTTCAACCTGCCTGGTTCAAACCAATGATAGGGTACTTAACAAAAGAATTAACAAACTAGTTGGAATGCTTCAAAACTAAAAAAAAACACAACACAGAATAAAAAAACAACTTGTACTAACTTTTCCAATAGACACTGCGAGCTATCTAATCCATTAATCAACTGAAAACAAAGAAACAAAAAAACTTAAGAATTCACTAAAACCGTGTTACTCTACAAATCTTCTTAATTCCAAATGTTTTTCCCCCCAACCTTTTGCACAGATCAATGGAGGCCTCTTATAGTTGATCTGATGCCTAATTCAATGGTTTCATATAGTTACATAACCATCTTACTCGAAAATACTCCCTTGCACAAATGTTGTCAATGTTGTGAATGACAACATTGACAACTTGTTACAACCTTTGGGATTTTGGTTCAAAACTTATTGTTCAAACACCATAAGACCCTAACCATGACTTAGTTAGGCTATTTAGACCTCACATAGGCCACTTCTACACTTCTTTGCCCAATTTGACCCCTAAATGCTTCATTCCCACTTTTGCCACAATATTGGTAACTTGGGTACAAATTGGCACTTGCCTTCACAAAGGTCACACATGAGGACATCTCACAGTGATCGATTGTCCCTTGTGTAATTGCCACTTGAATGTATTGCTATTGAACCACATTAATGCTTTTCTTCTTCAACAAATGAGGACAGTCACTCTAAAGACAACATGATAATGTACACTCACTGTAAGGACAGTCACAAATGAGGACATCTCACAGTGACTGTCCCTTGTGTAATTGCCGCTTGAATGTATTGCTATTGAACCACATTAATGCTTTTCTTCTTCAACAAATGAGGACAGTCACTCTAAAGACAACATGATAATGTACACTCACTGTAAGGATAGTCACAAATGAGGACATCTCACAGTGACTGTCCCTTGTGTAATTGCTGCTTGAATTACACAAGGGACAGTCATTGTGAGATGTCCTCATTTGTGACAAGGACAGTCACACATGAGGACATCTCACAGTGATTTTCCCTTGTGTAATTTCCACTTGAATGTATTGCTATTGAACCACATTAATGCTTTTCTTCTTCAACAAATGAGGACAGTCACTCTAAAGACAACATGATAATGTACACTCACTGTAAGGACAGTCACAAATGAGGACATCTCACAGTGACTGTCCCTTTTGTAATTTCTGCTTGAATTACATAAGGGACAGTCATTGTGAGATGTCCTCATTTGTGACAAGGATAGTCACACATGAGGACATCTCACAGTGATTGTCCCTTGTGTAATTGCCACTTGAATGTATTGCTATTGAACCACATTAATGCTTTTCTTCTTCAACAAATGAGGACAGTCACTCTAAAGACAACATGATAATGTACACTCACTGTAAGGACAATCACAAATGAGGACATCTCACAGTGACTGTCCCTTGTGTAATTGCCGCTTGAATTACACAAGGGACAGTCATTGTGAGATGTCCTCATTTGTGACAAGGACAGTCACACATGAGGACATCTCACAGTGATTGTCTGTAATGTCCCCTTTTTGGCTAACTTGGAAAACAGGAACAATTACTCCACTTCTCAGACTTACTCTATCAGATACTTACAATTAAACTAAGTAATGGAGGTTACTTAAGATATCAACCGCTATTTCAGATTCAATCACAATATGTGTGCAAGATGATATTGATACCAATATGTTTAATAGCACTGTCGGATATAATGATATGAAATATGCTATGAATATGATGTTTCCTATCACTTATAGTGATAGTATAATGATGGTATGTCTGATATAAACAATATCGATATACAATCAATAAGTATTGCTTACAGCAATGTATTTGCTGTGTCTGATATGATGATGTAATTATGCAAATGTGTAATATCGCTATGAGTGATATGTTGCTATTTCAGATTCTGAATTATATGCTTGCAACTTCAAATATTGATGCTGTTTCTGACTATCCTTTCTATCTGTGCAATCATGGTGTTGTCTCTGATCTGCAATGATAAACTTGAAACCAAACTGCCAAAGGCAGATGCTCTATTGAGTATATCCAAATATGGATAAGTAAATAAAGTTCTAATGATGCCTTGAGTGACTGACGAGAATGCATTCTTATATTGTCTTTAACAAATGAAGAGATGCTATGAATGAGACGTGTCTTGTTTCTTCCTCCATATCCCTTTGTTAATCACACCTTTCCATAATCCGACAGTTCACATAATATTATTTCATTATTTTCTGATCATAGATAACTCCCAGATTGACTCAATATCAAATCTTTTTATGAAGGTAATCTTCCCTAATTGGTAGTGCAACCAGTAGTTAACATCCATTGTGTTTGTATTAGTTTGGTCTAACTATCATTAGTATTTAGTCAATCGATATTAACTCTTGCCTTATCCCATATTGTTATGATGATATCCAATCTTTCTACTCTGATATAAGTCGATATCATTTTCTGATAATTGTCCATTTATTGGTTGATTGCTGGTAATGGAGTTTGATCTTCAAATTGACTTCCATTCCTGTTAATACTTAAGGATACATTGTACTTATTATCCATGATTGATGCCTCATTCATCAATAGCTTGTGATATAATCACTGATGCTTTTGTGTTTCTACAAGATGTGGTTTATCTCAGACAATCGATAATCTTTCAATCCTTTAGTCGATATCCTCCTATGTGGTGTCTATTGATATAGATAGTAGAATTCAATCTAGTTTATGTTATTGTCATGATAACATAGGAAGTGATGGTGCATATTTGCTAGCGGGTCTTCATGTTTGATATTGCTTTATCGGATATGTCATTGTCTAAACTTGTGCAATTAATGATTATTTATAATATATGAATGGTTATCCTTCTTGCTTATCAATACATCTTCTGAAACACATAGCGACCTATCCCTTATTCATATCATGTTGATCTTGACTTCATAGTATTTGGTTCATTAATCATCCTCTCATGGTATCGATGTGTAATGACTAGTGATTGTTGTATCACTTCTTCATTCCTCATCGTGATAGATAATGCAGATGTTTAATGTAGATGTATATCGATTACAGATATTCGATATTGCTTTAAACGTTATTATTATTATTATTATTATTATTATTAATGTTATTGTTATTATTAAATATTATAATTAATGATGTTAGTAATATTAATAATATTATAATAAATATTATTATAGTGATAACATATTGTTTTATATTGAGAGGTTTATTAATATTATTTATATATTAAAATTATTATATCAATAATTGATTTAATATTATTACTTAATATATTATTATAATATAATATATATAATTTATTAATAATTATTTATTATTAATTTATATTATAATTATAATCATAATTATATTATTTATTAATATTTTAATATTATTTAATTAACATATTACTTATTATGTTAACTATATATTATTATTATCTTTTGATAATAATTATATATTATTGTTATATACCGTTAATAATAGATTATTATATATCATCTAATCATTTTATTATTATACTAAGTTCAATATGTCACGGCTCATGACATTGTCCCTTGTGTAATTGCCACTTGAATGTATTGCTATTGAACCACATTAATGCTTTTCTTCTTCAACAAATGAGGACAGTCACTCTAAAGACAACATGATAATGTACACTCATTGTAAGGACAGTCACAAATGAGGACATCTCACAGTGACTGTCCCTTGTGTAATTGCCACTTGAATTACACAAGGGACAGTCATTGTGAGATGTCCTCATTTGTGACAAGGACAGTCACACATGAGGACATCTCACAGTGATTGTCCCTTGTGTAATTGCCACTTGAATGTATTGCTATTGAACCACATTAATGCTTTTCTTCTTCAACAAATGAGGATAGTCACTCTAAAGACACCATGATAATGTACACTCACTGTAAGGACATTCACAAATGAGGACATCTCATAGTGACTGTCCCTTGTGTAATTACCACTTGAATGTATTGCTATTCAGCCACATTAATGCTTTTCTTCTTCAACAAATGAGGATAGTCACTCTAAGGACAACATGATAATGTACACTCACTGTAAGTGTACATTATCATGTTGTATTACAAATGGACCTTATGTTGGTCGGGATATAAGTGCAAAAAAAAAAAGGAACGTTGTCATTTGTGTTTTCAACAGCGCCGAGAGAGATTCCCTCCGCGAAATCAAGCGGGTTATCATTTGTGTTTTGAACAAAGCGGGTTGTCATTTATGTTTTGAATAGCACCGAGAGAGATTCCCTCCGCGAAATCAAGTGGGTTGTCATTTGTGTTTTCAACAGCGCCGAGAGAGATTCCCTCTGCAAAATCACAGCTACAATTTCTGAGTACGTTGGGTTTATTTTTCTTTTGTCATTATTATTTAATCTGGTATTCAGCTGTTAGAGAGCTAAAATACCCAGAAATGAGGACATATCTGTGTTGAATTTATTGTTAGCGGCTTTGGTTATTTAGAATGCTTCCCCACAATACTTAATTACACAAGGGACAGTCACTGTGAGATGTCCTCATTTGTGACAAGGACAGTCACACATGAGGACATCTCACAGTGACTGTCCCTTGTGTAATTGCCACTTGAATGTATTGCTATTCAACCACATTTATGGGCCCGTTTGGACCACGACACACAGTAGCATCTACAGAGAAGAATATCCCAGGTGTAACAAGTTGTAAGAATATACCAACAGTTCTAAGAAGTTCCCTAGCACGTAGTAGCATCTACAGAGAAGAATATACAACATGAGGGCAGCCACTGTAAAGACAACATGATAATGTACACTCATTGTATGTGTACATTATCATGTTGTCTTTACAGTGACTGACCTCATTCAAGTGGCAATTACACAAGGGACAGTCACTGTGAGATGTCCTCATTTGTGACAAGGACAGTCACACATGAGGATATCTCACAGTGACTGTCCCTTGTGTAAGCCACTTGAATGTATTGCTATTCAACCACATTTATGGGCCCGTTTGGACCACGGCACACAGTAGCATCTACAGAGAAGAATATCCTAGGTGTAACAAGTTGTAAGAATATACCAACAGTTTTAAGAAGTTCCCTAGCACATAGTAGCATCTTCTAATTGTCTATACCACTTCACAAGGTATTGTTTGCACACATTGTTTTTGGTTCTTTTGATGACCCTTGTTTTGAAATTACTATTAGGCCTTGTAGCTTATATGTTTTGATTGCTGGAGAGCTTCTAAAGCTAAGCAAGAAGACCATTGCACGAGTTATAGCCGCGCGCTCAGGTTTGAAAATTGTATATTTTTTAAGCTAATGTATATTTTAACTAGACTTTTAGCTTATTTTTGCTGTATATTTTAATCTAAAGGGAATCATGGATGTGAACTTGAAAGAATTTTGTACTTAGTTCTTATGGAGAGAATAGTAGTAGTTTACGGTCTAATATCAAATAGAGTTTTCCAATTACAGAAAGTTAATGAATTCTAATAGCTTATATGTTTTGATTGCTGGAGAGCTTCTAGAGCTAAGCAAGAAGACCATTGCACGAGTTATAGCCGCGCGCTCAGGTTTGAAAATTGTATATATTTTAATCTAATGTATATTTTAATCCTTTTGCCATGTCATGTAATATGTCTTGCCTTGTAGCTTATATGTTTTGAAATTGCTGTTAGGCCTTGTAGCTTATATGTTTTGATTGCTAGAGAGCTTCTAGAGCTAAGCAAGAAGACCATTGCACTAGTCGTAGCCACGCGCTCAGGCATGAAAATTGTATATTTTTTAATCTAATGTATATTTTAACTAGACTTTTAAAATATTAAAGGATTTAACTAGGTCTAAGAAGATTTGTGTACTTTTGACAATTTTGCTTAGTCACTGAAAGTTGTAGACCGAAGTTTTCATAGCCCAATTTTTGCTTCCTGCGAAGAACGATCATGTCAGATAATATAAGTGAAGAACAAAATAGGGAGAAAATCGCTAGATTGTGGTCTAACTTGAAAAGAAAAGGTGATGGAAAATGTTATTGTCCCTGCAAAATTTGTAAGGGCTTAAACCGTAGAAGATTGCTAATCAAAATAGTTAAGAGACATTGTAGGGAGAATGGTCACATTGAAGGGGGGCATGACTATCATCCACTGGTAAGTTGTTCATTATATCATTTTAACAATTTATATACATATGAAATCACTTGATGATGAGTTGAAGATCATGGTTTATTTATGTTAATCAATTTTATATAGGTTGATCTCCCCAGGGAAGTACATGATATGGAGGAACATGGGGGTGCGAATATCCAAGGTGAAGATAATGATCCCATGGAAGATGACGATCATGCGCTAGAAAACACAATTGAAGATGATGGTATAAATACATTGATCCATGACACATTTAGTCCAAGCGGATCTGATCATGATGATGATGATAGCCTTGATGTACCTCTACTTGAGAAGGCATACGAGCCCCTATACAAAGACTCCCAAACAACTCTTCTCTCTACGGTATTGTTGTTGTTGAACTTGAAGGTTATGAATGGTTTATCCAACATAACAATGTCACGTATGTTAAGGTATGTCATATATGTCTTTATAGTTAACAAAAGGTGAATAATGTACCACTAATATTGTTTATATTAACAACTTATATTTTTTGCTGTAGATTGATAGGCGAGTTTTTGTTACCACCATCAAATATTCTACCTCACTCATATCGAGAATTATCTGCTATTATGAAAGATATTGGAATGGGGTATCAAGCAATACATGCTTGTCCCAATGATCATATTATATATTATAAAGAACATGAATTTGCAACACAATGCCCTGTATGTCATACGAGTAGATATCGAACAGATCGAATAACAAAAAAGGTGCCTCACAAGGTTCTTCGTTACATCCCCATTATTCCACGGATGCGACAATTATTCAGGTGTACTAGCTTGGCACAATTTATGGATTACCATGCACGCAATAGAAGTTGAGATGACATTATTCGAATCCCTGCGGATGGTTTGACATTTATGCACATAGAGGAAAAGTGGCAACACTTCAAAGAAGAACCTCATAATCTCAGGCTTTCATTGGCAGCGGATGGTGTCAATCCATTTGGAGAGATGAGATCTGTTTGCTCGGTGTGGCCTGTTTTTGTTATCAACAATAACATTCCTCCGTGGATGTCAATAAAGAGGGAGCACATTATGTTGGCAATGATTGTTCCAAGTATTTTATCATTTGATAGTTATTAATTTACATGTACTTACAAATCTTATAGTAAAATGGTCACAATAATTATGTAATGTTACTGTTCATTCAAGTAGGTAAATATCAAGTTAAAGATATGAATGTATATATTGAGCCTCTTATTGACGAGTTGGTGGAGTTATGGAACGGTGTCACTATGTATGACGTGTCTAGACCAATAGGACAAAGACAATTTCAATTCCATGCAATACTTGTATGGACAATACATGATGCCCCAGGGCTAACACATTTTTGTGGTATGTTATAGTGAATTCAAGTTGCGCATGATAATTCTAATTATAAAAATCAACATATTTAATAATCCAATTATATCATTATCTTGTAGGTCTTCAAACAAAGGGAAAATTTGCATGTCCAGTTTGTGGTCCAAAGATGAAATCTCGTCATTCAAAAAGTTTAGGAAAGCATGTGTTTGATGAGTACAGACACTTCCTCCACAGGAATCATAAGTATCGAAGTATGGAAAAACATCTTTTCAATGGGAAAGAAGAGACTACATCAAAGCCACGAAGAATGACACCTTGCCTATGGAAGTTGGAATATAATAGAATTAATCGTCGAGGTAATGTCGTTCCACTTAATGGTTTATGTTTTTAATTTATATATTTCTATTGTGATTTTTGTTTACTAATTATGTAATTGATGATCGTGAAGGTCGTCAAGGCACTACTGACAACCTTCCAAAGGGACTAAAAAGCTATCCCAGACAATTTAGTAGGTTGCCCTACTACGAGGACCTACAAATTGTGCATTTGTTTGATCTTATGCATGTTGGAAAGAATATAACAGAGACATTGTGGAAAATACTGGATGGAAGGCGTGACAAAGAAAAAATTGTCAAAATTTGTAATGACATTCATGAATCCAATCATGCACTGAAGAATTTCATTCACTCAAATAGCAATAGAGATCAGATTAATATAAGTGCCCTTCCTTGGTTATTAACGGAGCAGCAAAGTGATGCCATAAAAGAAGTCATACGAAAAATTTGATTTCCCACAGGATTTGCTGGGAACATAAGCAATCTCATATCAAAGAAAAGTGAATTTGGGCCAGGGCTCAAAACGCATGATTGGCATACTTTCATCAAGGTAAGTTATGTTCTTCTGTATTTACAATATATTCATAAACTACGTGTACTATTCATTATGTTATGTTAGAAAATAATGAAATGATTGGTTTATAATTACTGCAGTACGTGATACCTCTATCTCTCCCAGAGCACTTCAACAATAACATCAAACAAGTGATATATGATCTTGGAAAATACATGAGGTAAGCAGTAATATCTGTTTAATTTGTTGTATATATTTATTATATTTGCGATTTGTTTTTCTTGCTATGTAATCTATTGTATATTATTTTGTAAAGTCTCGTATTTATATATTTTTTGTGACTTGAATCTCTTAATGTAGGTGGTTGTCATCTAAAGAAATCCATAAAGAAGATATAAACTATTGGAAGAGAAGAATTCCTCATTTATTGTGTGAAATGCAAAAGTGTCTACCTCCAACTTTTTTCAATGCACAAGAACACTACCTCATACACCAAGTTGAGGAGATTGAATTGTGTGGACCTACACACACTAGGTCAATGTGGATGGTTGAGAGGCACTTGAAATCTTTGAAGGCTTTGGTTCGACAAAGAGCACATCCTGAGGGTTCTATGGTAGAGGGATACATGGTATACCAGACTATGGTGTACATTACTGAATATCTTCCTAAGTTTGCTTCAAATATCCATGTAGATCGCATTTGGGATCTCGACCCTTTTAAAAAATTCAAAGGGGAGTACTTGATGGGGAAAGGTAGATTGAGGAAAGTGACAGGTAATAAATTATAAGATGTTATTGTAATAAATTATTTCTAAATCTTCAAAATAAATCGGTTGTAAGTCGTCTATTTTTTTTTTGTACAGTTGCTCGAGAGTGGGATGCACTACATTTGTATATTGCAAACAATCTTGATTGGATGATGGTATGGATTGAATGATGTCAACATTCTGGTCACACATTAACATGGGAAGGTGTATCTTCATTGGTTAAAGAAGCTCATCGTAATGGAGATTCTAATGTTACGCAAAGGGAAATAGATTTAGCATATGGTTTAAGAGATTTCCAGGTACGTACAAAATTATTAATCACCCGTATGTTTATCAACTCACGATATAATAATTTTGACATGTTTCACATATTATTGCAGGTTAAACACCACAAGGGTATGTTCTGTAATGGTCAAAAATTTCGCGTCAAAGTGTTGGATGACACGAAGAAAACTTGTGATTCTGGAATAACTGCAGTCTTTCAAGTGACTAATATTTCATCTAGAAATGACTTAGATCCTCAAGAGTCTAAAAATCAATACTATGGCATTTTGGATGATATACTTGAGTGTGACTTTAGTTCCTTCAAATTAGTACTCTTCATTGTCAAATGGTACAGGCTACGACTTAATCCAAATGATCCTAATAGAACTGTTATTGAACATGATAATGGATTTACAATAGTTAATACAAGGTCATTTGAGCCAGTTGGGGATGAGCCCTATGTTCTTCCAAGCCAATGTGAGCAGGTATTTTACTCAGAGGTTTCACATAAACCGGGTTGGTCATTTGTTGTTAGACATGAACCGAGAGGAAGGCCGATAAAGTATAATACGATGGAAGAAGAAGATACCGAAGAAGTAGAAGATGATGTAGATGATGATCACGATCGACAATTATTGGATGATGTTCCTGAGACAAATTTTCATGAAGAAGAAGAAGAAGATGATGCTGCTACTGATGATGATGATGAAGATGATGTTGATGTTGATGATGATGATGTTGATGATGACGACAATGACGACAACGACGACGACGACGACTACGATGATGACGACGATGACGAGGATGATGATGATGATGATGATGAGGATGATGATGATGAAATTTAAAGGTATGCCATCAATCCTGAATGTATTTAATATTCATTTCTTGATAGAAATATATTTGTCTTAAATGGTTACATAGTTTATTCATTATCTATTTAAAAGCTATAAGTGTTATAATGTGTACATTTTAATGTTTTTAATTTTTATGTGATGCTTATGATGGATGTGATTATGATTATGATGTGATTATGCTCACGATAATTGAATTACATTTGCAGGAAATTGAACCCCTTTCAAGAGCATCCCGCACAGTCTCATGGATCGACAGGTATAAGTCAATACACCTTATAGAAAGTCTATTTAATACACTTATCAATAGTAAGATTGATGTCTTCTAAGATCTCTCCCATTTGCAGGTACCAGCAAATAGGTATTTGTCAGAAGTGTCTTCCTCGAGTGAGGGAAATATAGGAATAGAAGAGGAAAGTGAGACATGCAGTTTATCTAGAATAGGGAGATTAACTAGAGGTCAAAGGACTAGAAGGAAATTCAATAAACACATGAAATTTTTCCTTGCTCAAGGGGGGTCATGTTCTTATGATGATGAGATGAAAGGCGACATCGAGGTGCCCTTGAGGTACCAACATCTACAGAAACATTGGGTACCCAAGGAACTTCCTCCAATAAACACTGATTTTTGTGTTAATGAGAGGATATATCACATAGCACCATCATCATTACATGGTTTGGGCCTATTTTCTATGGATGGCATAAAGGTGTCTTACAACAAAGTTTCTGAATTGATGGAGTATGTTGGACCATGTTACGATTACAAAAGTTGGATGCATATTGTTCAATATAAAAAAAGTATGCGTAGGTATGCACTCTCGGCAAATTATATACAACAGCAAGACAATAATCAAAGTAAAAGTGTGGCTATATACATTGATGGAAGGCCAAAAGCAACAGGGAATATTGTGGGTTTTATAAATAGTACACGACCTAGGTCAACTATAAAGCAACCCAATTTCATATTTGAGGCGCGCGAGGGAAATCGTGTATTCATCTGTGTGATAAAATCAATACGTGCAGGGGAAGAGCTGCTTATTGATTACAATTTGAACCGCATAGATACAAACGAGGCTACTATGATGGGGGTGGTACATACTATTAAACCAACTTCTAATCAATGACTCCAACATACCATTTAGTTATTAAATTTTTGGCTAACATTTTTATACTTGATCTTTGACACAGGGGCACAATATGGAGCAACCGCCCGAAGGTGATGGTGACGATATTCCTAGCTCATCTACACATGAGCAGGTAAAACTCATTGTAATTGTGCAAACTAGATAGAAGCAAAATGTTATTTTTTTTAATGTTATTTTCTTCATTGTTTTGGAGTAATTTTGATAATACTAATACTATTGTTGTCACAGAGGGCCAGTAGTCGGAGAGAGGGAAAGCAACCTGTAGTCCCTCAGGAGTCCCCCCTTGTGGACCCTTTTTTTATTGATTTAGCAGAGACCGATGACCCGATCGGTTCCATTAAAAAGCTGCTAAAGAAAATTGGGAAAGAACTTCTACGTTTGGTATCCATACATCCTCAGACTCAGGAAATAAAAGACAGGGCAGATGAGTTGTTGCGCACTTCTGAAAACTTTAAAGTAAGTATTAATGAAATTTTTAATTATTACAAGAGTTCAATAATGGTTTTTATGTTATGCTCTTTTATGACATTAATTAAAATATGGATGCATTGTCTTTACAGAGTTATTTGCGTAATTTTGAACCCCATTCCCATGATGAGGCCGGTATTGCAAGTGGTTCAGGTAGATCACATGTTCCATTCCCCACTTGTGTTTTCCACTGAATATATATAGGAATGATCATAATCATTGACAATACATGCTCGAACAATCTTTTTTTTTAATGCTCTAACAATCTTGTCCATGCTAGTCCACGCGTTCTATATTTATGCATGCTCTAACAATTTTATTCTTCAGCTCCTTTCCATGATGATATGACAACGCTGCCTCCATCCAGGACAGCCACAAATGTCTTGCCGACTGCCATGTCAACAACACACAGCCTAAATGCACCAACTGTTGCACCATCTACTGGTACACAAATCCCTCTTCTTCTCTCTTTTGTTATGTGTTTAAGTGTTATGTGTTTACGATGTAGATCCCTTGATTGTGTTTGTGCCATGGGTGCTCTGCACCAATTTATTTCCCTTGAAGTATTATTTCTTGGAGGCATTTGATAATGGTTTTCATTTTTTGCAATAGGAGATGCAACAAGTCCCGATGCAACATCATTTCCTGGATGTTCCCGTGTTCCTAGTACGGGAATGGTGAAGGATTGCGTATTGATCATCAGCGACGATGAAGGCGTTCCCTTAAAAGTATCCAAAATTCCAGGTACTTTAAAGTTATTATTATTCTATAGTGATATAATAGTAATTTAGTTTTTGATCACTCTTCATCGACTAATGATCCCATGATTATTTTGTAGGGAATGATATTTTTTGGCGAAAACTTGGTGACGAGTGTTTGCGGATATTCGGGCCCACCATACGTACATGGTGGAACATCATATCCTAACTAAAACCCCAAACCACTATTTTGATTTCATATCATTGCTAGAATAGTTTTCCTTTTCATCAATTTCTTGAACTATATTAAATGTAGCTTCTCTTCATTTATGAGTCTAACATGTTTTTTTTTACTTAAAAGGTGGAATAACCAAGATAAAAAGTTGAAGGATGATCTTGTACATAGTATGACCCAGCTTTTTGGACCTCGTGCATTCGAGAGAAACAAGCTCCTTGAAAGAGCTGGTTTATGTTTGAAGTATATTAGGGACCAGTACAGGAAATATTTAGAGGTTAACCCAAGGCACGAGCGTTCGCCCTGTGTTCTTGAGGCTGAGTGGCAGGGTTTGATTTTGGATGGAAAGTATAAAGCCGACATGAAAAAAGGAATTACGCCAGTAGAGAGTAGAGCAAGGTATGTGATACTTTTGAGAATGTAATTATGTACTAATTAACCTCTAAATTTTTCCTATACTGGTCTCTAACATATTTCAAACTTTTCATAGATTGCCTGACACATCAAAGGCAACAAAGGCAAGATTAGAAAAGCACGGGAGACACAAGCTCAGCTCTGGTGGTTTTTCCAAACTTCAAGCACGAGTTGTAAGTATTAGTAAATGAAAACTTGTATCAATTTTTTTATATATTGCAAGGAAATTTTTTTTGATCAAACAATGCAAGTAAAATTCACCATACCAAGAAAAAATGTAGGGGTCAGAGTTCAATAGATGCCTCACAGAAGAGGACAAGAGAATTGGCTTCCAACAAGGCTATAGAGCCGTGGCTGAATGGCTACGAGCTGAAATCAGTGTGCAAGGTTCAAATAATGATGCATCTGAGCCACAGGTAAATAAGCTAAATGAAATTTATTTCAAATTGAATACTTTACCAATTAGTCTATTTGATGTTAAGTTCTAATATAAAGTGAGTATATCTATTTTAAGAAAGCAATGATAACAATGTGTAGGATATTGGAACGCAGCTTGACAATCCTTCTACACAATCTATGCATAATGAAGGTTCGCATGATGTGCATCCTAGTGGTGGAGGTATACATTTGCTATTAAAATTTTTATATGTAATTACAATTGGTGTTTGGATTAATGTAACATTTTGTATAGCAACTGTAGAGGATCGAGGGGTCGGTGCTCATGAGCATGTTGAGGTTGAGTCTAGACAAAATGATGTGGCCAGATCAGGTAATTAAAGAGCGCCACAGTTATGTTCTTTAAAATAATTAAATACTTGTAACAATTATAATTAAATATTTTAAATTTAACTCTTTTATTTGTTATTGTAGAGGACCCCCCTTTGCAACAGCATAGGAATTTGAGACCATCAAGAACAAAGAACAAAACAACTGATGAGGGGGGTATTGATGATAACACTGATGCTCCTCTTAGAGCTTACATAGAAAAAAAAATTAGAAAGAGAAAAAAGAAATGATTGTCATCTAAATACCTTAATTGATAATGACTGAATTTTATGTCTCAATGAATTTAATTATGTGCTAATGAATGTTCATGAATTATGTGTTTATTTTCATATTGATGAATGTTGCGTGTTAACGAATCTAATGTGTTAATGAATGTTATCATGTGATATTGATTGAATGTTACATTTTATTAATAATTGAAAGAATGAATGAATGTTAGATGTTAACGGGGAATGTAGAGTGATGTTAGGGGGAGGGGGGTGGGGCCAAATGAGCTTCCACCTTCACGTGGTTGGCCCTGTTTAGTAGAGAATATTAAACTATATTCTTGAAACAAAGTGAAGCTCAATAAGATACTAAATGAGTCAAAATGGTTATCAAGGTCCTCTATCCATAAGATACTTGTAGTCAAAATGGTTATTAATAAGATACTTGTAGTCAAAATGGTTATCTAGGTCCTCTATCCATTCCATAAGTTCTTCACCATTCGAACTTCCTCCATAACAAGGAATGTGCTCTAGGTTAGTCATGAAGCCTAGCATGGACTCTCTATCAGATAGAGCCACTATTTCAGAGCCTTTTCTGTGCATTTCCTTCAAGCACTGTACAGTGTACGGATGTGAAAGGGAGGGAAGACCAGTGTGGAAGTTAGAGTATTTATATCTTATGCTTTGAGAGTTTATTTGGTAGATTCAAGACACCTTATATCAAAGTTATTCCTTTTTCTTATCTGTTGTTCTGTCAAACCCTCATTTTTTGGGTTATTGCATTCAAATGGCCTTAACTTGCAAATAAACCATAGGATATCCTCTGTTCTTTGTAAAATGCAAGTTAAGGGGGTTTATTTTCATATTTTAAAAGCTTTGGAACAGGATACTAAGCCAGAGAATTTCAAGAGCAAGCCCTAGGTCAAGAATCTCAATGTTCTTGACTAGGAGTTGATGGATTATGCAAGATCAGAGGGTAGCGGCAAGTAAAGGACCTCAAACCTTGTTGAATCTAGATCTTTAGAGCATGGTGGACATCTTCAAACTCTGATCTTGGTTTCATGCACCCATTTTCAATGCCTTGTTTTGGAACCCACACCCAAAGGCATGCATTAGGTCTGCGGACTCAATAAGGACATTGATATGCTGGAGTGGAGTCAAGGTCTGGGAGTTGGAGGATTGTTAGAAAATCAAAAAGGGTACTCAAAAAACATATAAGTTCATAAGGTCCTTTGTCAAATTGAAGAGTTATTGCTGCAGAACAGGTTTTGGAGACCTACTAGAGTCACTAGGTCTATTTGGACCCGTTTGGACCACGACACACAGTAGCATCTACAGAGAAGAAGTTTGGTATGCAATGGTCTTGAAACCTCCTGAGAAATTATTGGTATGCATTTGTGTGGTGCAAAAGCTTCGTTGAAAGAGAAAAAGAAGAAAAGAATAGAAATGATTTTTTTTCTTTTTATGTCATATACTGTAACCAGCTACTTATAACTTGCAAAAATTATTATAACCATTTGAAATTGAAACTTAGTTTAATGTGAAACTGAGAACTGCTTTATTAGAGTTTTCTGTGATTTAGATTCAGACATCAAGAACATTGTTTGCCTAATATTGTCATTAATGTTTATTTATTAATATCTCATACTGACAAACAATTGATAATTGTAGGGAAAAAATCATTGGGGGTCTTTGAGGATCCACCAGAAGCCAAGGAGAAAATGTATTCAAATGCTAAAGATGGTGTAACAGTCCTTACAGCTATTGAACCTTGCTGTGTAGATCATCTCCGATTCTCCAAGTTCAACAGTACTGTGGTATTCCTTTGGATACTTCTAATGGTAAATTTCAGACATCAAGTTCTTTTCGTATGAAACTACTACATTTGTAATCTGTAGTTTTAAACTTTTAGTTTATAAATGTTCATCAGCTTTTGTTCGTATGCTGCCATTTCAAGTATGATTAAT
The DNA here is from genome assembly GCA_027943335.1 of Chamaecyparis obtusa. NCBI lineage: Eukaryota > Viridiplantae > Streptophyta > Pinopsida > Cupressales > Cupressaceae > Chamaecyparis > Chamaecyparis obtusa. The sequence goes on along the minus strand of BSBK01000322.1, from coordinate 522,677 downwards.
GAAGTTACCTTTATCACAGGATGAAAGTGAGCAGTCAGCATACTGGTACGGAGCTGGCAGCATTGATACGGTGACTAGGGCATCGTTTAATGGTGGTATTGTGTTTCCCGTATTTAGGGCATCGGCCTTTTGAAGCATTGCCTTCATCTTTCTTAAGTCTAAGTTTTAAGTTTGTTTATCTCTCTCGGCGCTATTGAAAATACAAATGACAACGTTCTTGTTTGTTTTGCCCTTATATCCCGATGTGATTTCGCGGAGGGTTACGGCGCTGTTGAAAACACAAATCCCTTGTGTAATTGCCACTTGAAGGAGGACAGTCACTGTAAAGACAACATGATAATGTACACTTACAGTGAGTGTACATTATCATGTTGTCTTTAGAGTGACTATCCTCATTTGTTGAAGAAGAAAAGCATTAATGTGGCTGAATAACAATACATTCAAGTGGCAATCACACAAGGGACAGTCACTGTGAGATGTCCTCATTTGTGATTGTCCTTACAGTGAGTGTACATTATCATGTTGTCTTTAGAGTGACTGTCCTCATTTGTTGAAGAAGAAAAGCATTAATGTGGTTCAATAGCAATACATTCAAGTGGCAATTACACAAGGGACAATCGATCACTGTGAGATGTTCTCATGTGTGACTATCCTTGTCACAAATGAGGACATCTCACAATGACTGTCCCTTGTGTAATTCAAGTGGCAATTATACAAGGGACAGTCACTGTGAGATGTCCTCATTTGTGACTATCCTTACAATGAGTGTACATTATCATGTTGTCTTTAGAGTGACTGTCCTCATTTGTTGAAGAAGAAAAGCACTAATGTGGTTCAATAGCAATACATTCAAGTGGCAATTACACAAGGGACAATCGATCACTGTGAGATGTCCTCATGTGTGACTATCCTTGTCACAAATGAGGACATCTCACAATGACTGTCCCTTCTGTAATTGCCACTTGAATGAGGATAGTCACTCTAAAGACAACATGATAATGTACACATACAATGAGTGTACATTATCATGTTGTCTTTACAGTGGCTGCCCTCATGTTGTATATTCTTCTCTGTAGATGCTACTATGTGCTAGGGAACTTCTTAGAACTGTTGGTATATTCTTACAACTTGTTACACCTGGGATATTCTTCTCTGTAGATGCTATTGTGTGCCATGGTCCAAACAGGCCCATAAATGTGGTTGAATAGCAATACATTCAAGTGGCAATTACACAAGGGACAGTCACTGTGAGATGTCCTCATGTGTGACTATCCTTGTCACAAATGAGGACATCTCACAGTGACTGTCCCTTGTGTAATTGCCACTTGAAGGAAAAAAGCATTAATGTGGTTCAATAGCAATGTATTCAAGCGGCAATTACACAAGGGATAATCACTCTGAGATTTCCTCATTTGTGACTATCCTTACAGTGAGTGTACATTATCATGTTGTCTTTACAGTGACTGTCCTCATTTGTTGAAGGAAAAAAGCATTAATGTGGCTCAATAGTGATGCAGAGTAGTCAGGGCTTTTAGAATATACAAATATACATCCTTAACTCTCATTCCACCAAGGAAGAAGGAATTCCAATGGTTGAAACGTGAGTTAAGGTCTTTACATCAGTCAAACCCTGAAAATGAGGGTTTGTAAACAATGCACAGAAAATTTGAAATAACTTAGATATAAAACAAAGAGAATCAATCAAACCAACTTCCAAAGCATCAGATGTCACTATTACAACTTCCAGGCAAATTTTATCATCCAACCACCATCCGTACAGCCGTACAGAGTTCATTTTTCACCAGAAATGCACTAAAACAAGGTTATTTTTATTTTTTATGAAAGGAAAATGATTACAATACTGGTTCTCTGTCTGTCTTCGACCATTTGAAGCCTAAAATAGGCTCTCCAAATGTTGGTTCAACCATCTAGGTGGTTAGAATAGTTTATCCAACAAATGTCAACTTTGCTAAGCAACTTTTAAAGTTGCATTACAACTTTGCAAACAACTTTGCCGAGAAGGTTAAAAATGTGTTGTGAAACTTTAGGAACCTTATTAAAGTTATTTTGGACCTTCAAACTTCTTAACAACATCTAAAAGACACCTAATAAACACTTACTATGCTCATTTCATCCAAGGACTCAAAAGATGCCCAAGGTTTATAAGTCACCAAGGGGTCTTGTGTCCAACAAGTGGATGTTTATAAGGAGATAAAATCAATCCTTAATATTTATTACAAACCAAGAAAACATCTAAAACTCCTATTCTAATTTATTGTCATTCAAAAAGACTCTGATTTGTCATTCAAAAAGACTCTGATTTGTCAATCAAAAGGACCTTTCACCAGTCAATCCTTCAAAGCTCCAAGGTGAAAATCTTATGTTCCAATTGATAGGATTTGACTCCTTGGCTTCATGGCAACTTCCTTCAATCATGGTGTCTTTGGCTTGCATTAGGGATGCCCCTGCATCAAATAGCAATGCATTCAAGTGGCAATTACACAAGGGACAGTACAAGCCCATTAAAGTTGGTGTTTTGTTAGCCAGCATGACAATGGAGACAACATACTCTGTGTCAATTTTACTGATCAAATTTCCCTCCGCCAGGAAAAGCAACAATTTGGGTATGATAAGGTGAAATTTTGTAGTCCTTTTGGGTATGATAACAGTTCCAGTTTCCAATAAGATGGTTCATTTTTATAATCTAGCTTCAATTTCTCTTGTGAAAATCTTTTTTTCATTTTATGGGTGGTAAAATATAATTATTATGGTAGAGGTGTGTACTTATGGATGATAATGAAACAAAATGATAAGATTTAAGACTCTTGTTTTTTTTTAAAATAGCAATTTAAGTTTCCTTCTATTATAAATTACTGTTTTTCTATTTTTTAATGTATCTTTCCAGATCTTTTATATCAATTTTATTTATGAAATATAAATATATTAATAATGTTTTAGTGTTTTTAGGATTAGTTTATATCGATTCTATGTATCATCATTCGTCATTCAATTGTCAGTATTATTAATTTAGACTGTGCAATTGTAGAACTACTCGAATATGGGTTGGATGGATACTCAAGCAGGGGAACCCTCCTCAAATATCTCAAGCAGTGAACTTGGAAAAATGTGTCCTGAAGGAACCCTTTCCATCAGAGAGATAAAAGTACAAACAAGTAAAAGAAGCAGGCTCTGCAAATATGTTTTTGAGAAGAAAAATGATAGATTATTCGAGTATGGTTCATGAGGTATATCTAAAAAGACATTTTTTTTCTTATTATAATAAAAGAGGAAGTTGTGAATGTCAAAGTTGAGTGAAACAAAAATTATTTTCATCAAATTTTGTTAGGCTTGCTTTTGGGAATAGTTTCTTACAATATTGCTATTAAGATTTTTATTGTGTAGTTTTTAGATTAGGTTTATAAAATTATATTTCATGAGTAGTGATTCATATTAATCAATTAACGATACTTTTGGAAGGTATTTTCAATGTGTCAAATTTTGATATTTTTACAAGAATTAGATTGTGTAATTTTTTTAATTAAAGTCATTGACTCATATTTCATAAATAATAGTTCTCATGAATCCATCTCTTATAAGATTGAATAGTCTATTTAGGAAGTATTTCTGATAGTATGTCAAATTATGATATTACTATTACCATTAGATTGCATGGCTTTGAAGTCAACCTCGTTGACCCATATTCTTCTCTGTAGATGCTACTATGTGCTAGGGAACTTCTTAGAACTGTTGGTATATTCTTACAACTTGTTACACCTGGGATATTCTTCTCTGTAGATGCTACTATGTGCCGCGGTCCAAACGGGCCCATAAATGTGGTTGAATAGCAGTACATTCAAGTGGCAATTACACAAGGGACAGTCACTGTGAGATGTCCTCATGTGTGACTGTCCTTGTCACAAATGAGGACATCTCACAGTGACTGTCCCTTGTGTAATTTCCACTTGAATGAGGACAGTCACTGTAAAGACAACATGATAATGTACACATACAATGAGTGTACATTATCATGTTGTCTTTACATTGGCTGCCCTCATGTTGTATATTCTTCTCTGTAGATGCTACTATGTGCTAGGGAACTTCTTAGAACTGTTGGTATATTCTTACAACTCGTTACACCTAGGATATTCTTCTCTGTAGATGCTACTGTGTGCTGTGGTCCAAACGGGCCCATAAATGTGGTTGAATAGCAATACATTCAAGTGGCAATTACACAAGGGACAGTCACTGTGAGATGTCCTCATGTGTGACTGTCCTTGTCACAAATGAGGACATCTCACAGTGACTGTCCCTTGTGTAATTGCCACTTGAATGAGGACAGTCACTGTAAAGACAACATGATAATGTACACAAGTACCGTGAAGGTAGTTGCAAGTTACGGCTGTTTCATTGCATACCCGAAACAATGAAGATGTTACGGTCCACAAAACGTTTGTGCTTGAAAGATGAACAAATAAAATTAAACTTCTAAATAACCAAAGCCGCTAACAATAAATTCAACACAGATATGTCCTCATTTCTAGGTATTTTAGCTCTGTAACAGCTAAATACCAGATTACATAATAATGACAAAAGAAAAATAAACCCAACGTACTCAGAAATTGTAGCTGTGATTTCGCGGAGGGAATCTCTCTCGGCACTGTTGAAAATACAAATGACAACGTTTCTCTACATTATCATGTTGCCTTTATAGTGACTGTCCCTTGTGTAATTGCCACTTGAAGGAGGATAGTCACTGTAAAGACAACATGATAATGTACACTTACAGCCCATGTACATTATCATGTTGTCTTTAGAGTGACTATCCTCATTTGTTGAAGAAGAAAAGCATTAATGTGGCTGAATAGCAATACATTCAAGTGGCAATCACACAAGGGACAGTCACTGTGAGATGTCCTCATTTGTGACTATCCTTACAGTGAGTGTACATTATCATGTTGTCTTTAGAGTGACTGTCCTCATTTGTTGAAGGAAAAAAGCATTAATGTGGTTCAATAGCAATACATTCAAGTGGCAATTACACAAGGGACAATCGATCACTGTGAGATGTCCTCATGTGTGACTATCCTTGTCACAAATGAGGACATCTCACAATGACTATCCCTTGTGTAATTCAAGTGGCAATTACACAAGGGACAGTCACTGTGAGATGTCCTCATTTGTGACTGTCCTTACAATGAGTGTACATTATCATGTTGTCTTTAGAGTGACTGTCCTCATTTGTTGAAGAAGAAAAGCATTAATGTGGTTCAATAGCAATACATTCAAGTGGCAATTACACAAGGGACAATCGATCACTGTGAGATGTCCTCATGTGTGACTATCCTTGTCACAAATGAGGACATCTCACAATGACTGTCCCTTCTGTAATTGCCACTTGAATGAGGACAGTCACTGTAAAGACAACATGATAATGTACACATACAATGAGTGTACATTATCATGTTGTCTTTACAGTGGCTGCCCTCATGTTGTATATTCTTCTTTGTAGATGCTACTATGTGCTAGGGAACTTCTTAGAACTATTGGTATATTCTTACAACTTGTTACACCTGGGATATTCTTCTCTGTAGATGCTACTGTGTGCTGTGGTCCAAACGGGCCCATAAATGTGGTTGAATAGCAATACATTCAAGTGGCAATTACACAAGGGATAGTCACTGTGAGATGTCCTCATGTGTGACTGTCCTTGTCACAAATGAGGACATCTCACAGTGACTGTCCCTTGTGTAATTGCCACTTGAATGAGGACAGTCACTGTAAAGACAACATGATAATGTACACAAGTACCGTGAAGGTAGTTGCAAGTTACGACTGTTTCATTGCATACCCGAAACAATGAAGATGTTATGGTCCACAAAACGTTTGTGCTTGAAAGATGAACAAATAAAATTAAACTTCTAAATAACCAAAGCCGCTAACAATAAATTCAACACAGATATGTCCTCATTTCTGGGTATTTTAGCTCTGTAACAGCTGAATACCAGATTACATAATAATGACAAAAGAAAAATAAACCCAACGTACTCAGAAATTGTAGCTGTGATTTCACGGAGGGAATCTCTCTCGACACTATTGAAAATACAAATGACAACGTTTCTCTACATTATCATGTTGCCTTTACAGTGACTGTCCCTTGTGTAATTGCCACTTGAAGGAGGACAGTCACTATAAAGACAACATGATAATGTACACTTACAGCCCGTGTACATTATCATGTTGTCTTTAGAGTGACTATCCTCATTTGTTGAAGAAGAAAAGCATTAATGTGGCTGAATAGCAATACATTCAAGTGGCAATTACACAAGGGACAGTCACTGTGAGATGTCCTCATTTGTGACTATCCTTACAGTGAGTGTACATTATCATGTTGTCTTTAAAGTGACTGTCCTCATTTGTTGAAGGAAAAAAGCATTAATGTGGTTCATTAGCAATGTATTCCTAGCATCTGTACCTGCATCTCTCTTATATACTACAAGTTACTTGCCATCAGAAATTGCAGTTCCCTCACGTGACATTGATGGTGAAGTGTTCTTTTCAAAACCATCATCTATGGTTACCAATGCTCCTGTTTTAGGCAATAAGTTTGTTGCATTCCATGAGCCATTGGTCAAGTTTCTTCTCCGAGCTTCTGATGCCTCAAAATCTAAGCAGCGCCTACGCATGCCTCGTTGTGGTTGATTATCATTCTGTACATGAATTATAATGAGTAATCAGTTTTGGGCCTTGGAATCTTGTATGTAACATGCACAGGCATTTCATGGCTAAATGAATCTATTTTAAAAGCATCAACTTTTCTTACATGATGCTGGATACATAAGTAGAACAAGCGTATATCAAATTGGAAGCAATCAGAACTCCACAATGACATATTATTTAGAGTACTCTTCAGTTTAAGTAATAATGCATATATTGACACTGTAAAGACAACATGATAATGTACACTCACTGTAAAGACAACATGATAATGTACACTCACTGTAAGGACAGTCACAAATGAGGACATCTCACAGTGACTGTCCCTAGTGTAATTGCCACTTGAATGTATTGCTATTCAGCCACATTAATGCTTTTCTTCTTCAACAAATGAGGATAGTCACTGTAAAGACAACATGATAATGTACACTCACTGTGAGTGTACATTATCATGTTGTCTTTAGAGTGACTATCCTCATTTGTTGAAGAATAAAAGCATTAATGTGGCTGAATAGCAATACATTCAAGTGGCAATTACACTAGGGACAGTCACTGTGAGATGTCCTCATTTGTGACTGTCCTTACAGTGAGTGTACATTATCATGTTGTCTTTACAGTGGCTGTCCTCATTTGTTGAAAGAAAAAAGCATTAATGTGGTTCATTAGCAATGTATTAAATAAATTTTTTTTTTTAATCCACCCACGGGCGTCGCAATTGTGACGGCAACCCATCGCAATGCGATGCAGGCGCCCGTCGCAATTGCTTGGGAGGTCCGTCGCGATTGCGACGGCCCTCCGAAGCCATGCGACGGGGGGGCGACGCCCATGCCGCTAACAAATCTTAGTTACATTGTGACGGGATATGTGTCACAATTGCGACGGCTACCCATAGAGGTCGCAATTTGCGACTAAAAAATAGCGACGTCTATGGGTGTTGCTATTGCGACACATAGCTGTCGCAATTGCGACACATAGCCATCGCAAAATGCCCCCAAATGTATTAGTGTTAGGTGCCACCCAATTATGGGATTCTCCTCTAGCCCTACTAGGAGATTTATCCTGTTAGGAGTAGCCTTGTTAGAGGACTTCAAACACTAGCTAAAGTGTCACCCTGTTAAAGGATTTACAAATAAGACCTATTAAAGTCCACCCAATAAATGGATTTAACCTATTGTCATTGTTAGGAAATAACAAATGGTTGATCAAGAAATTAGAAACTCCTTTGCTTGATCAAATCCTTTAAAATGCATACATTCTCTCCTCAAATTACTCATGAATACCCTGGCTTGATCGCACCTTCACAATCACAATCTACACACACATCTTCAATTTCATGATATAAATATCACTTTTCAAGCCCTAAAATGTTCCACCAACCTAACACCTCATTGAACACATGAAAATCACCTTTCCAATCTTTGCACCTAGAGAGATCATGCCAAGAAACACATCCAAATTTAATAATAATCTTTATCAAATAGTTCAGCGTGAGGATAGGCCCATACAATTTATTTTACCAAGAACAGTCAAACACATTTTGACCAACTCACCCTTCATCTTGATAAAATATCTACCTTGATCAATGTAATGCCAACTCATCACCATAAATGAATTGATACATGTCAACATGATAACTAGAACACAAATCATTCATTGTGACACAACCACCCATCGCCAATAGAATATCTACCATTGGTAACACAAGAACACTTTCAGCAGACACTAAAATAACTTATGTAGCCACAAAATAAATTCACTGGTCAACCAAATCAGTTACAGTCATAACCATGAGCACAATGTAGTATCATCAACACCTTATTATGAGTGTACCACCTAACTTATCATAGATTTGATAAACCAATCAAATCACTCATTGCTAGTCATAGATTGTTCTAACATTTGCCTTGTAACACTTCAACCAATCATAACTTACTCAAATCATATAATCAACAACTACAATCATATGGTTAGCATCTAGAGACATCCCCAAGTCTCCCTTAAGAATCAAAACCACTAAAACCACTGTTCATCCTTCTCACATACATGGTAACACACTAAGAACACTAGGTTAATACTTGACATCAACAACAACATAATAAATAATCAACTCAATACCAAATCTGTAACATCTTCTCACTAACCATCACTACATCAATTATACCAACAATGCATTAGTTATTCCAACAATCTACTCATTTGGCATTGATGGAAACACAAAAATCAAAATATCTGACTCAATCTAATGACATGTTCTAGTTGTCTTCTTACACGAATCTCCATCTTTGAATCATCTATTTGCTCATCATTGTACCCAGTACATCTCTCACACATATCTCCCCCTTTTAAAATAATTCAAAAGATTCTATACCATAGATTGTTGCATCTCCTTCAGTATCTGTATCACCGACTTCTCCCCCTAAGGAGTAGCTCCTTATTACCTAAATTCAACAAATATTTTCAATACAACACACTAGAATGATGCAACAAAATTATGGTTAATTCTTCTCAGGTAGGGGAAGGACCCCCAACTTTCCTCTTAGATACTCAAACATATCCCTAGGTAATGTATTAGTAAATATGTCCACAACCTACTCCTTAGTTGGCACATACTCCAACTATACTTCTTTCTCCTGAACTTTCTCTCAAGAAAATGGTACTTAATTGCAATATGCTTTGTCTTAGATTGCACCATAGGGTTCTTTGATATGTTAATAGTACTAGTATTATCACAATAGATAACCATTGGTTCAATACCTTTTCCTTAATGCCTTCCAAAAAATGCTTCATTTAAGAAACTTAAGTGTGATTAATAGTAGCAGTGACATATTCTGCCTCTGCAGTAGACTGAGAAATACAATTCTTTTTGCTTGTCCATGAAATAAGTCTCTTTCCAAGAAAGAAAGATCCACCACTTTTGATCTTCCTATCATCAACATTACCTGCCCAATCTACATCTATGAACACACCCAACTAAAATCTCCTTTTAGATCATACCAAAGACCATAATCTTCAGTCCCTTTTAAGTATCTAAAGATTCTCTTCACAACCACCATATGAGATTCCCTTGGATTATATTAAAATATTGCAACAATCCCAACTGCATGAGTAAAGATTCTCTTCACAACCACCATATGAGATTCCCTTGGATTATATTAAAATATTGCAACAATCCCAACTGCATGAACAACATAATGTAACTTATTGATCATGGATTTGTACAAAGTTGAACTCACCTCTTTAGAATCATCTTCCTTGGATAGCTTACAACCGATCACCATTGGAGTCCCAACCAGTCTAGAATCTTCTAACCTAAAAGTCTTCAACACTTCCCTTACATGCTTTGATTGAATGATGTATATTCTATCACTGAACTAAGATACCTACAATCCCACAAAGAATTTGATCTCACCAAATATTAAAATCTCAAATTCTATCCTCATCTCATCTGCAAATGCAATGCTCATCTCATCATTTCCACCAAAAATGATGTCACACAAAAATTTCAGCAATCAACAATCGGTCATCCTTCTCAATCTTCAAGTAAACATTACTATCCTCACTTGTCCTTATGAAAATGATCGTGATCAGATATGAGTGGATTCTCTCATACCATGCTCTTGGTACTTGCTTCAATCCATAAAGAACCTTTTGTAGCTTGCACACCAAGTACTCATCTTATGATAGTGAAAAACCATCAGGTTATCATATGTAACTTTCTCTTCTAGAATTTATTACAAGAATGTAGATTTGACATCCATTTAGAAAACTTTAAAACCTTTATAGGCAACATATGCTAGCAAAATTATCACTCCTTCAAGTCTAGCCACTAGTGAAAAAGTCTCTCCATAATCCAGGCCTACTTCTTGTGGATATCCCTTAACCACAAGTCTTGCCTTATTTCTGACTACTTCGCCATCTTCATTATCAACAGTTCTAGGAATGAATACCCAAGTATTGTTCTTCTTAACTTGGTCCAATTCTTCCTCCATGGCCTTAATCCATTTTTCATTCTTCAATTCTTCTCTTACTGATTTATGTTTATGTTCATAAATCAGACATATACTTTCTCTGATCTTTCTTCTAGTTTGAACACCAACATTCTTATCACCAATAATTTGATCAGTATAATGGTTCAAATTAGCATACCTTCGTATCACCAGTTCAAGTCTAGGATCCTCATCTACTGATCGATTTGGTTCATCATCATTGTTCTAATTTTCAACTTCTTTCTCCACGGTTAAACATATACAATCCCCTGATCAACTCCTAGTTTATCTTTTTTGTAACCATTATTCTTCTCTGGGAATTCATCAATCCTCACATTTGCACTTTTTATCAACTTGTAGGTTTTCTTGTTCAAACACTTGTATGCTTTACATTTTGTAGAATATCCTAGGAATATTCATTCATCACTCTTAGGATCAAATTTCCATGTATAGTAATCTCTTTTTAGGTAGAATCTTCTCCCAAAAAATTTGAAGTATTTCACAATAGGAGTGTGACCATGCCATAACTCATAAGAAGTCTTATCAATGCCCTTCTTCACATTACCTAGTTCAAAGTATAAACAACAGTGCTGATAGATTCTCTCCAAAATTTTTGAGGCATGTCTCTTTGGATCATCATGGTTCTAGCAACATCAATAATTGATTTGTTCCTTCTCTCTGCAATCCCATTTTACTGAGGAGTTCTAGGTTTCCTCTTAATTCCATCTACTTCACAAAACTCAATAAATTCAAATGATGTGAACTCCTCACCTCTGTCAGATCTTAGGAACTTCAAACTCTTACCAATTTCCTTTTCAAATCTGACTTTGAATACATTAAACAAATAGAATTCACATGATTTGTCCTTTAGAAAAGTAACCCACATCATTCTAGAATAATCATCAACAAAAAGCATAAAGTAATTATGTCCATGATAGCTTCTTTTTCTCATAGGACCACACAAATCCATATCAACTAAATCCAAAATACCTTCAGATGAAAAAGATTTACTAATAAAAATAGAACTAGTTAACTTTTCCAACTGACATTCCTTGCACATGGCATTGTTTGGCTTCACTAGTTATGGAAAACCTCTAACAATATTCATCTTACTTACTTTGACCAAAATATCAAAGTTAACATGAAAAAATATCCTATGTCATAGCCAACTATCATCAACTTTTGCAACTAGACAACTCTTTACTACAATATTTAGTCAAAATACGTTACCTTTAGTCTGCATACCAGTAGCAATCTGAACACCAAATCTCCCAAGTATCATGCAGATAACTCCTTTGAACTCTACAAGATAACCTTTATTATTCAATTGTGCTACACTCAAAAAATTATACCCTAGGCCTTCTACCCAATAAACATCATCACAATTTATTTTACTATTTATAAGTACAATAGATCCTATTCCTTTTAGAAAACAAGGAGAGTTGTTACCAAACCTTATTGCTCCACCATCACATTTCTCCAACTTAGTGAACTTACTCTTGTCACCGATCATGTGATGTGTACAACCACTTGTCTATTACCCAATCTTCATCACAATCCATACTAGAAATAAATTTTTTTTCACAATCTGTAAGAGGATTTTCCTTTATAGCATCAAAGGTAAATACATCTTCATCATTTTCCTCATAGTCCTCATTGGTGACCCCTTCATCAATAGAAACAAAATAATTCTTCTTTTTTATTGTCGTTGAATCTCTTATGCTTTTCCTTCTTGTCACCATTAGTACACCTGGCAACAATGTGTCCAATATTTTTACATGAGAAGCATTAAAGAGGTAACTTTCCCTTATACTTACCATTACCTCTAGGTAGTATCCTAGAAAGAAAAGATTCCAACTCATCCTATCTACATTCCCTAGACAAGATAGAATCATAATCATTAGAGTACCTAGTCATAGAAGAGGATTCATGAATAGCTTCCTTTCCTTTCCTTGTAGGTGTAAGAGACATAGATTCTATGAATGCAACTTCCTATTATCAAAATTTATAAGCTCAAAAGTAGTCAATGCATCGAGAGCAACAATTGTCATTCCCATAGATCTTAACTCCTGAATAGTTCAAACCCTAATGGCATAAAGAAGTAAGGTTCTCAATACTTTACTTACCACATCATCTTCTTCAATAGTTCCACTGACACTTTTGATAACAACAACCACTTCCTTGATTCTATGACCATACTTCTCAATGTTTTCACCTTCAACCATCCTCATGTCATCAAATTTTCCTTTTAGGCCGTCAAACTTAACTTTTTGCACATTTTTGTCACCACCATACACTAGCTTCAATTTCTCTCACACAACATGGGCAGTATCAAGATCTTGGATATCAACAAACTCTGCATCAGATAATGTACTAGAAATGGCTTCCATAGCAGTATTATTCTCTAGTTGTTCCCTTAGCTGATTTTCATTAAGAGTCTCGGGGGATACAACATACTGATTAACAACATGATTCCAATATTGATTACCCATACCTTTTAGATAAATTTTCATTCTACCACCCCAAACCGAGTAGTTCTACCTTGTGAAATTAAGACCTTCCTTCCTCATCATTCTTGGATCTTGACCTCAAGCTGAGCTATGCTTCACCAAAAAGAGGAACATGATGTGATACTAATTGTTAGTCCTAAGGGTCCTAGATTACTAAGAGGGGGGGGCGAATAAAAAATCAAGATATCTATAACTTTTTACTTCTTTAACACAAAGATAACATTCTGTTGTTTTACCAATTCATAAGAAAATAAAACTTAGACCAAATAAACACATCCACCATGAAACATGCAACACATAACATAGATATGTTTCCTGTGGAAACCCAAATGGGTGAAAACCTCATGTGAGATGAGACTCACAAATTTTGTACTCTTCTGAAGTACGGCCTATGAGGAGCTTAACCCTGTTAGGAGTTTACAAAGACACTATTAGGTGCCACCCAGTTATGGGATTTTCCTCTGGCCCTGTTAGGATCTTTACCCTATTAGGAGTAGCCATGTTAGAGGAATTCAAAATATAGCTAAAGTGTCACCTTGTTAAAGGATTTACAAATAATTCCTTTTAAAGTTCACTCGATAAAGGGATTTAACCCGTTGTAGCTATTAGGAAATAATTGAGGGTTGATCTAGAAATTAGCAACTCCTTTTATAATTGATCAAATCCTTTGAAATGCATACATCCACTCCTCATATTACTCTAGAATATCTTGGCTTGATCACACCTTCACAATCATAATCTACACACATAAATATTTGATTTCATGATATAAATATCATTGCTCAAGTCCTAAAATATTCCACCGACCTAACACCTCATCCAAAACATGAAAATCAGCTTTCCAATTTTTACACCTAGAGAGATCATGCCAAGACACATGTACCAATGTAAAAATCATCTTTACCAAATAGGTCAACTTGAGGATAGACCCATACAATTTATTTTACCAAGAATAGTCAAACACGTTTTGACCAACTCACCCTTCATCTTGATAAAACATATACCTCAATCAATGTAACACCAAATCATCACCATAAATAAATTTATACACATAAACATGACAACTAAACATAAATCATTCATCACAACATGATCACTGATCACCAATAGAAGATCTACCATTGGTAACACAAGAACATTGTCACCATACATTGTTACAACTTGTGTAGCCAAAAAAAAAGTCACCGATCAACCAAATCAGTTACAATTATAACCATGAGCTCAATGTAGTATCATCAACACCATACTATGAGTGCACCACCTAACTCATCATATATTTGATAAACCAATCAAATCACTCATTGCTAGTCATAAACTGTTCTAGCCGTTGCCCTATCACACTTCAACCAATCATAACTTACTCAAATCATACAATCAATAGTTGTGATTATACAATTAGCATCTAGAGACATCCCCAAGTCTCTCTTAAGCATCACAACCACTAAAACCATTGTTTATCCTTCTCACATACATGGAAACACACTAAGAACACTAGGTCAATACTTGACATCAATGACAACATAATAACTAATCAACTCAATACCAAATATTTAACATCTCACTAACCATCACTGCATCACTTATACCAACAATGCATCAGTTATGCCAACATTTCATACATCACAAAAAAAATGCATTCCAAGGACCCACAAAAGAATTAAAAATAAAAATCCACATGGATTCCCAAATGGGTCCTTGAAACATAGAATCCTAAAGAAAAATCAAAGTTGGCATCCAAAAATGCTATCCTTCCAACTAAATGTTGCCCACCTTCCAAATCCATTTTGGTTCCTTATGTCCCAAAACTCATGGGTAAGTGCACCAAGATGGTGTGCAAAAAGGGGTATAAGTGGTCACATTTTTTATGAAATCAGGTAAACCTAAACTTCAAAGAGAAATTGGAGGGTCTGGCACTCAAAATTAGAAGATGTGTAAAGAATAAGAATTGTGGTACTTTGAATCTAGTTTCTAAAATAGTAATTTTTTTAAAAAATGGATAATATTAAGAGGGTCAAATCCTCCGTGCATGAAAAACTATTCCTAATTTTTTAAGAAAAACATATAGTATTTTCGTTCACTCAACAAAAGATATAGCTAGATTTAATATTTTGAATTTTTTTTTGGTAGGATGGTAGGTAAGAGTGAGATCTAGAATTTGTGTATGTTTTCATTATTTTTTGTTGAGTACTTTTTTTTAATGATTTTATTGAAGTGTCAGCATCTTGAAAATTTGGTACATGTTCGTGCGTTGGACATAACTTACATCAAAATAATTGAAAATGCAATCTTCATTTTTTAAAATTCAAGTGTAGAAAAATAATATGTAATTTATTTTTCAATTGGTTGAGTAGATCAAAAGTTATTAAAAAAAGAGTAGACATGTATGTCTAGCAGGCCTATCAAGACACTGTTATAGAAAATTAAATTTCACTATGTTAATGTTGTCCAAAAATTGAAAAATTTATATGGTTAGAAAGATGAGAAGATGTGTAAGATTATGGTGGTAATTTCAAAGATACCCACTTGATCATTAGTAAACTTGGTGAGGATGAAGTCAAGAATTCATGTTGGAAGATGAAAAAATGTGTAAAGGGCCTAAAATGGAGAGAAAATGGGCTTTCAAGCCTTAGGGTCATTTATTTACCCTTTTTACAAGCCTAAAATGTGTACAAGTTTTTATGTCCATAACTTTCTTGGGTTTTGAAAAGAAAAAAGTACATTTCAAAATTTTCAAAACCCGTACGTGTTTTGGAGATGTAAAGACATGCAATTTATGTTTTACAGAACACATACAGGTTATGAATGCATCAAAACACATGGTCCTAAATTAAGAAAACACTAAATTTATGTATAGATTTATGTAATAATATATGTCTATGTTTGTATATATGCATATCTATAGTTTTATATACATATATTTATATAGATATATACATATGTCTGTATAAATCTCTCTCTCTCTCTCTCTCTCTCTCTCTCTCTCTCTCTCTCTCTCAGGTTCCTATTTTATAAAACATGTACAGGGTATGGAAAAGTAGAGTTGAACCTCTAATTTTTCATAACCCGTACGGGTTATGAGGAAAATGTTAACGTTGGTTTTAGGTTCCCATAACCCATACGCGTTATGAAAAAATCTATATAATATATTCCTAATGGCCTTTAAACCAGCATTACAAGTTTTTTGAAGGTTCCACTGCACTATTTGGTGTTAGTTTTCAAGACAGTAATAGTCAGGTTTACAATTTTTTTTTGTCAATTTTGCATTAAAATTATTGATTTGTTTTATTTTTTGGTTTGTTACTTTAGATTATAATAAAATGATGCTCATTTGTTTTTTCTTGCTATTTGATTGTATATTTTCATCATGATGTTATGTGTAGGACAATCAATATTAATGTAATGGATAATAACGAGAGATGAACAAATGAACAATGTCGAGCATAAGAGATAAGACAAAGGGAGCATATGAGGAGGTTACATGGAGGTACATCATCTAATGCACCTAATGACAGTGATGAACATGGAACAATCCAAATTGACATGATAAATGTACCTAATGCACCAAATCAAAATGATCATTTCATGCATCAATTCAAATGCACGTGATGAAAGCACCTAATGAATGCAATGGCCATACTCCATTTCAAATCAATGTGATGAATGCACCTAATGAATTTTTAGAATATACACCACTTCAGTTTGATGAGATTAATGCACCTAATGAAAACCAAGATCATGCACATGTCTTAACACCTCCTAGAATAATCCATAGAAAACCAAAGTTTCTAGTTGACATTGATGAAAATATTGTGAGGCCAATGCATGATATTCTGAGAGAACTTGTAGAAGAATGGTTAAAATAATTTGGAATAACTATTTTGTAAATTTAAATGAAATTTGAAGATGCCAATTAGTTGTTGAAATGATTAAAAATATGAAATTTAGAGAGATAATGAAAATTTTGGGGTTAAGAACTATGTGTGTGAAAATGTGTCCTTATAAGATACACTACACTTAAATGAGTCATTTTTTGGTTAATCTAAATAAACGAAAGCAAATTGATCTAAACTAAGAAAAACCAAGGCGAATCATTGCCTTCTAGTAGACTTCAGTATAAGTTTTCTCTTAGGTCATTGCAAACTCAGTGACAACAAAAAGACCTAAATGAAGGTATTTTGAATGCATGAAAATGAAAATTTATCCAATTAAATTAAGATCAATCCAATTAATATAAATGAAGTGTTCCTATGATGTGATATTGATGCAACAATGATGAATGAGATAAACTATGCTATCAACAATGATTAAATGCTAAGGTTAATCCATATTAAACAAATTTGAGATGTTCCTATGATTGAATGCAATAAAATAGCTTAAATCATGCAATTGAAATAGCTCAATAAAAGATTGCAAACAAAAATAACAACATTACTTTAGCAAAAATTGGGATCCTTTGTGAAGAAATGAGGCCTTCTTATATAGAATCCATTCAGAAATGAAAGGTTGAGATCGATCGGAGATGAACGGTGAAGATTGCTTCAGAGAATCTGTCATTGTGGAAACTTCCAAATCAACAGGTAAGTTCACTGAACTATTGTGGGAATTTCCAAAATGACTAATGAGTCAACTGGACTAGTTTTCCAGTTAACTAGCATGTTGCCAAAATATGACTTGGTTAATTGAACTGTTGCCAAAATGTTATTCAATTAACTGAGGATGATGACATAAATGTATTTTTAGGTTTTTATTAATAGATTTAATGTATTTTCCTCAAAAGTGACGAGATAATTAATTTAAATCCACTTTTTGATTAATTGACAAATTTTTTTATTTATTTAATCAAAATTTAGAATTAATTAACTAAATAAATGATATAGGGTTGATTTAATTTCAATAATATTTAAGGTTTAGGAATTAATTAATTAAACATGATCAAGTGTAGTAATCGAATAAGGTATAGGTCAGATCAAATTGATGAATTGGATTACCTTAGATTAGGACTTAGGGAATTTGATCAAAATTAGGATTTTATGATGAATAATCGAGAAAAAGGGCTTATAGTTTAGGTGACCATTTTTAGGTGATTACAAGAAAAAAAAAATAGTAGTGAAAGAACCATTGTGAGAAATCTATTTGATGCATACCAAGCCATTGGTATGAAAACACATACAAAAGATGCTAATGTTACTTGACATGTCCTCACATCAACCATAATGGGAAATGAAATGAAAAAATCTCATTTAATGAGAGAAAATTGGTGATCCTAACAATAATTCTCTTTGGGAATTCTTAGGTAGACTCCCACACAAGGACAAAGTTGTTAATGCACTAAGAACGTTAATTGCCAAATTTTGGTATGAAAAAACAAGGGGTTCACCCACAGATTCCCTCGAACGTTCACGAGCACACCGGACCAAAGTGTCCCTAAGGGTCACTAAGAAACATTGGACATCGATCTTTCTTGGGGAATATCTCAGAGCTCATGCAAGGTATCCAAAAATCATCAAGTGCTATAGGATTGTGTTATGGAGGCCTACAATAACCTATCTCAATTTTGGGAGATTCTCCTTAGTTTAAATTTGACATCCCTATCTCGGTTTATGTCAAAAGATGCAATGTTGCTCAATTGAAATGAGAAACATTGGCTATCTTTCAATCCATTCACTATGTGATGAAATTGTTTGCTCCATTAGCTTTGGTTTTTTGGGTAAACACTTACTTGACAACCCCATTTCTCCCATGGAGTCCCTCAAATGTTCGTGAGCACATCAGACCAGAGTGTCCCTAAGGGTCACTAAGAAACATTGGGCAATGATCTTTCTTTGGGCATATCTTGGATATCGTGTGAGGTATCAATGAATCATTAGGTGATAAAACACCATGATATGGAGGCCTACAATAACCCATCTCAGTTTTGTGAGATTCCCCTCCACTTTGATTTGGCATCCCTATCTCGGTTTAAGTCAAAAGATGCAATGTTGCTCAATTGAAATGAGCAACATTTGATATCTTTCAATCCGTTCTCCATGAGATTGAATCATCTACTCCATTAGCTCTGGTTGGCTGGGTAAATGCTAGTGACAACCTTGTTTCACCCACGGAATCCCTCGAACGTTCACGAGCACACCAGACTAAAGTGTCCCAAAGGGTCACTAAGCAACATTGGGAAGTGATCTTTCTTTGGGGATATCTCAGAGCTCATGCAAGGTATCAAAAAATATTTAGGTGATATAGGACCATGTTATTGATTCCTATAATAACCCATATCATTTTTTGGAAATTCCCCTTCATTTTAATTTGGCATCCCTTTCTCAGTTTATGTCAAAAGATGCAATATTGCTCAATTGAAATGAGCAACATTGACTATCTTTAAATCTGTTCACCATGAGATCAAATCATTTATTCCATTAGCTCTGGTTGGTGGGGTAAATTATAGTGACAACCTCATTTCATCCACAGATTCCCTCAAACGTTCACAAGCACACCAAACCAGAGTGTCTGTAAGGGTCACTAAGCAACATTGAGCAACGATCTTTCTTTGGAAATATCTTGGATCTCGTGTGACGTATCAAAAAATCATCAAGTGCTAAAGGACTATGTTATGGAGGCCTCCAATAACCCATCTCATTTTTGGGAGATTCCCCTTTGATTTAATTTGGCATCCCTATCCCAGTTTATGTCAAAAGATGTAATGTTTCTTAATTGAAATGAGCAACATTGGCTATCTTTTAATCCGTTCACCATGTGATCGAATTGTCTACTCCATTAGCTTTGGTTGGCTGGGTAAATGCTAGCATGACAACCCCATTTCACCCATAGAGTCCCTCGAATGTTCACGAGCACACTGGACCAGAGTTTCCCTAAGGGTCACTAAGAAGCATTGGGAAATGATCTTTCTTTGGGCATATCTTGGAGCTCATGTGAGGTATCAATGAATCATCAAGTACTAAAAGACCATGTTATGGAGACCTACAATAACCCACCTCAGTTTTGAGAGATTCCCCTTCATTTTAATTTGGCATCCCTATCTCAGTTTATGTCAAAAGATACAATGTTGCTCAATTGAAATGAGAAACATTGGCTATATTTCAATCCGTTCACCATGTGATCAAATAATCTTCTCCCTTAGCTCCATTTGGTTGGGTAAATGCTAGTGACAAGCCCATTTTTCCAACGGAGTCCCTCAAACATTCGCAAGCACACCAGACCAGAGTGTCCCTAAGGGTCACTAAGCAACGTTGGGGAGTGATCTTTCTTTGGGAATATCTCAGATCTCATGAAAGGTATCAATGAATCATTAGGTGCTACACAACCATGTTATGGAAACCTATAATAACCCATCTCAATTTTGGGAGATTCCCTTTCATTTTAATTTGGCATCCCTATCTCGGTTTATGTCAAAAGATGCAATGTTGCTCAATTAAAATGAGCAACATTGGCTATCTTTTAATTTTTTCATTGTGATATCGAATCATCTGCTCCATTAGCTTTAGTTGGCTGAGTAAACCCTAGTGACAACCCCATTTCTCCCACAGATTCCCTTGAACGTTCACAAGCACACCAGACCAGAGCGTCCCTAAGGGTCACTAAGCAACATTGGGCATTGATCTTTCTTTGGGCATATCTCAGAGCTCGTGCAAGGTATCGATGAATCGTTAGGTACTACATGACCATGATATGTGATGAGTCAAGTTTATGAGATGTTTTGTTTATGATTTTCTAAGTTCAGACTTAAATATCTTATGGTTTTTCATAAACATTATACAGACTTTTATGTTTCTAAGTTTTAGCCATATGTATATTTGATACTTTTGAAACTAAAGGACAAGACTGAATATATATATAGATTAATGAATGTTATGATAAAATATGGTATTTTTCTTCTCTAGCTTTAATGGGTAGTGTTCCTGCAGCCATGTGACAAGGCTACGTTAAAATAGGGAAACTTATTATAATCCCTGCCTTGGATTTGTGTTGTGGATTCTGGTATGCTAACCTTTTGCAGGAGAAGAATAAGTCAGCAAGGAGCGTGGACTCAAGGATGAGTGGGTCTTTTAAGATGAATAACTATTTCAAATTTCATCATAGCTCCACTCCTTCCATAACTTTGTGGTTGTTGATTCAGACCAAGTCAATCTAGTTACCGAGTGTTCCTATATTCTTGAAGCACTAAATGTGGCTTATCTTCTTGCATAAATGATGTTGTCATTCCTATAATTGAAGTTGTTATGCTATGTAATGAAGGACCTAGTTTGTAGGTGTTCTATTTTCTTAGCTGCTTTTAAATAAGCTAGAACTTATGATTCCAGGCTAGTTAGATGTTTTGAGGAATTCATACTGTAATTCAGCAATAAAGTGAAATACTTTGATATCTTATATTGTACTTATGTTTTGTTAAATGAATATATGATAGTTCTAGATTTCAATCTTTGAGTTGTAAATCATTCACACTTCCGTGGGGGCCCATGTGGGAGGTGAATTCCCTGTTCATGTTTAAGTAGGATTTAGTTAAGTTTCTTTGAAGTTGTTAAGCACTATTGCTTGCAGTATAGGTTTACTTTTGAAGCATTATCTATTTATTGTTAAGTTTTTCCTTCAAGTTGAGACTTAATCTGTAGTTTCAGTTTCTAGTATAAATCTCCTATAGCAATAGCTTTTACTTTAGTAGTGATGACTCTTGAAGAGAACTAAAGCATAAACCTTGCAACCATCATCTCAAGTTCACGTTCCTGGATTGATACATTTAATGAAGTCTAGCATGATGTTATAAGTAGATATGTGATAATTTTAAGCAATGAATCACTATCAAAGGATGTCCAATCCTTGGAGTTCCTAGGATATTATTTTGACTAGTCATTTTTGGCATCATTGCTGGGGATGGTGTCAATTTAGTTTGACCTAGAAGTCATTAAGTTAGTTTGCATTTTGCATAATTTTGCATGCATAGAAATAGGGATCATCTTGGGTGATTCCTACCTAACCTTAATCAGGAAGAACCATTTGAGGTTTTCAAACCAATGCTTGAGGAACCCCAATTAGAGAACCCACAAGAAGAAGAACCATTTGAGAATGTGTTTACTGATGCCTATGATCAATTGCCTTCACCACCATCACCTGAAGAGTCTTACCATTTAAATGCCCTCTTTGCTTACCTAGAATATCTAGATAATGCAATGGCTCATCCTACCTTCCCTTTTCCTATTCCTACTTAGCAAGGTAACCAAAATCTGAAGAACATTCCTACAGCCGCACTTCCTAAATTCTATGGACTCATCATAGAGGATCCAGAGACTTTCCTCTTTGAGTTTGATGTCCTCTGCTGAAGCTATGACTACACCACTGACGGCCATAACCTCAAATTGTTTCCTTCCACTTTAAAAGAGGCTTCTCTACAATGGTTTATGAGTTTGAGTGTTGATGTTGTAGCAAATTGAAATGCAATGTGCAACATGTTTCTTGATAAGTACAAAGATTATTGCAGAGGAGGGGACTTAAAAGGAGATAACATATTTAAAATGTCACAAAAGGAAGATGAAACCTTGGAAGACTATGTCTCTAGGTTCATGTTCAGCCTGCAGCGTAACACACAACATGAGCTGAATGAAGAATCTCAAAAGAATCTATTTTTTAGAGTTGTGAATGATGGAAGCATAGAGGCCCTTGACCTTATGGCAGGGGGGGACATTACCCAGAAGACTTGGGATGACATAAAGAGTATATGTTTGAACTATTCTAGAGCTATTGTTAAGAAAGGAAGAGGCTTAAGAGCCTTGCTTCACAAGTCTAACGGCCCAGGTGTGTCCAAAATGGAGCTATCCAATCTATTGTTAGATTTCAAGCAAGACATCATCAATGATGTCGCTACTTAGTTGGACATAATGCAGGCAAGGAGAAAGAAAGATGAAGTTGATGCAATGTTAGCAGAGTACTGTCCACACTATAGGGAGAAGAAAAATAATTATCGGTGTAAGTCTGTTGCAAGCTTAGAGTCCCAACCTATGCCTACCAAGTTCAAAGCCATTGATGAGAATGGAGAGGTGCTCTACGTTGCCCAACAAAGGCCATGGGCTCAGAGACTAGGTATTCCCCAAGATCCTCTTCAAAATTTTAATAGTAATAATGCATGGCAAAACCAATAGCATAGTGGATTTAGTGGGTCTAATAGTTGGCAGCAACCTCAACAAGGTTGGCAACAACCTCAGCAAGGCTGGCAATAGCCTCAGCAAGGTTGGAAACAACCTTAGCCATGATGGCAACAACCTCAGTAGGGTTGGTCACAACCCCAACAAGGTTGGCAGTAGTCTCACCAAGGTTGGCAGCAACCTCAGCAACCCTGGCAACAACCCCAGCAGGGGTGGCAACAACCACACAATTGGATGAACTAATCAAACCATCAAGCTTTGATGCCACCACCTCAGTAGCAGGCTCTAATGCCTCCTCCTGCAGCCAACATTAATTCCCCTAAATAGACTCAGTTGCCTACTTAGCCTACTCCTAATCCCAACAATGCTAAACCAACAATACAATAGCAGAGCTATGCTATTTCCCTGAATAATATCTATTTAAGGTTTGGCACAATCCTTACTCCTCCACAATAGCCTATCATAACCGAAGTTGAGGATACCTCACCTGAGCCAACTGAGGTACTAGTCAAACTTGCTACTCCTGCAACACAAGAACCCCCATTTCCTCATAGGTTGGAGGAACAAGCTAAGCTAGTGGAAAATCAAGCAGTGTTGGATTTTCTTGCCCAACTAAAGCAAATGACAGTTAAAATACCCATGTTAGATGCCATAAAGGAAGTTTCTACATATACTAAATCCATCAAGGAAGCCTGTATAAAACAACCCGAGAGGAAGGAAAAGGATCCCAAAACCATACATGGCCTAGGACAGTTATCTGACCTAATGTTGGAGAAATTGACAGTTCCAAAGTATTTTGATCTTGGTAGCCCTGTGGTCACAGTCACTATTCAAGGAATGCATGTCCAAAATGCTCTAGTTGACTTAGGTGCATCCATAAATGTCATGACCAAAGAAGTAATGTCTTAGTTGCATATCATTGGTCTTAGGGAAACCCCAACCATCCTTCAGCTTGCTGATAGTTCCACCATTACACCTGATGGGATGGTAGAGGATGTAATAGTCACCTTGAATTCTTGGGAATATTCAGTTGACTTTGTTGTCCTTTCTCCAAAGGATAACATGGGAGGGTATCCAATAATTATAGGAAGGCCTTGGCTGGCTACTACAAATGCCTATATAGCTTGTCGGTCAGGAAAAATGACTATATCCTATGGAGTCAACACTAAAAATCTGACTCTATATTCCCCAGCTCAACCCCTGTTGCAAGATGACAAGATAATCTGGCCAGACTTGGATGATACTGAACCTGAGGTCAATTCCATTCACCAGTTAATGATGATATCTAGGGAACCTTTTGTAGCCTCTAGGGGAGAAGATGAGATCATTTCCTCCATTATTATGAATGAGTATGGAGTGCAATCCCAAGTGTGTTCCCAAGAGGACTATGTTCTTGAAACTCTGTTGCCACCTTCCAATGCTCTGCAGTATTCAGAAACTTCAAAATTCCTTCATACATTATTGCCTCATGAAATGGAGTCTGTTCCAATTTCTCAGCCATCCATCATAGAAAAGGTCATTAAGCTAGAGGTCAGCCCATGATGGGAGTTAAATGTAAATAGTGCTTTGACACTCTCTTAGCAGAAAGATGTCTTGCAACTTCTAAAAGAACATCAACAAGCCTTTTCTTGGGATTATACTGACATGAAAGGCCTAGACCCTAAGCTCTACACTCACAAAATTTATATCAGCCCTGACTGTAGACCTATCCGCCAACCTTAGCGAAGGGTTAATCCATCTTTAAGAGATATAGTTAAGAATGAGTTGCAGAAGTTGTTAAATGTTGGATTCATTTATCCCATTTTTGACAGTTAGTGGGTGTCCCCTCTTGTTATAGTACCTAAGAAAGGAGGTAAGTGGAGAGTTTGTGTCGACTATAGGGAGATTAACACAACCACTAAGAAGGACCACTTTCCATTACCATTCATAGATCAAGTCCTTGATAACCTAGTTGGAAAGAAATACTTCTCTTTTATGGATGGATTTAGTCGTTATAATCAGATACAAATAGCCCCTAAAGACCAGGAGAAGACAACATTCACCTGCCCATGGGGCACATTTTCCTATTCAGTGCTGCCTTTTGGGTTGTGCAATGCCCCTGCTACTTTCCAGCAAGTTGTGATCAGTATATTCTCAGATATCTCTGCTGATTGCATGGAGATTTACATGGACGACTTTACCACATATGGTCATACTTTTGATGAGGCCAAGGAAAATTTGGAGAAAGTTCTTCAGAGATGTTGTGATTATAACCTCTCTCTCAATAGTGAAAAGTGCTTCATGATGATGGAAGAAGGGGTTATTTTAGGACATTTCATATCTTCAAAAGGTATTCAAGTGGACCCTGTCAAGATTGAAGTGATTAGCACATTGCCTACTCTAGCAAAACAAAAAGATGTGAAAAGTTTTCTTGGACATGCCAGGTATTATAGAAGGTTTATAAAGGATTTTATTCAGCTTGTAGCACCATTGTATAACTTGCTCAAGAAGGATGCTCAATTTTCTTGGGACTCTGAGCATGCAAAGTATTTCCTGTAGCTTAAAGAAGTTCTCACCACAGCACTGGTTTTGAGAGGACCTAATTGGGGCTTGCATTTTCACATTCATACTGATGCCTTAGACTATGCTATTGGTGTTGTGCTTAGTCAGAAGGTGGACTCAGTTGAGCATGCAATTTACTTTATCAGTAAAAATTTGCAAGGAGCTAAGTTTAATTACACTATCACTGAAAAAGAACTTCTTGCAGTCATCTATGCTCTGAATAAATTCAGACACTACATTATTGAATATGAGATCTATGTGCATACCGACCATTTTACTATTAAGTATCTCATGAACAAGGCTGCAATCTCTAGAAGATTTTCTTGCTGGTTTCTTCTTATGCAAGAATTTGACATTACCATAATAGATAAACCTGGTAAGACCAATGTGG
Organism: Chamaecyparis obtusa; assembly: GCA_027943335.1. Taxonomy (NCBI): domain Eukaryota; kingdom Viridiplantae; phylum Streptophyta; class Pinopsida; order Cupressales; family Cupressaceae; genus Chamaecyparis; species Chamaecyparis obtusa. Next base: position 496,393 of record BSBK01000322.1, on the reverse strand, counting down.
TAGCTGATTTTCTTTCTAGGTTTCATGTACCTGATGATCCTGCAGCCATTGATGATAGTTTTCCTAATGAACATCTCTTCCTGATGTCTACACACAATCCCTGGTATGCCGATATTGCCAATTATCTCACCACTGGTAAGACACCAGCTCATTTCTTTGCTAAAGAAAGAAGATTGTTGACTGAAAAGAGCTTTAATTATTCATGGATGTTTGGATTCATGTTTTATACTGGTCCTGATCAAGTAACTAGAAGATGCATAAGAGAGGATGAAACCTATGATATCCTCAAGGCATTTCATGATGAACCTTGTGGTGGACATTTTGCTACCAAAAGAATAGCATTGAAAATTTTGACTACAGGTTACTATTGGCCCAGTCTACACAAAGATGTTGCTCAGTACACCAAAAAGTGTGACAAATGCCAACACATGGGATGGCCTACTAAGACAGATGAAATTCCCCTATAGCCACAAGTAGTTGTCACACCCTTTGACAAATGGGGGATTGACTTTGTCTATCCTATTGAGCCCTCTTCACAAGGTAAATCCTATATCCTTGTCTGCATTGACTATGTTACAAAATGGGCTGAGGCTAAACCTATGAAGCACCCTAGGGATAACAATGTTCATCTTCACCATATTTGGAGTACCAAGGGAGATTCAATCAGATCAAGGTCTTTAGTTTACTTCCAATTTGATTTCTTCTCTGATGGAGGAATATAACATTAGGCATGGTAAATCTTCACCCTATCACCCCCAAGCTAATGGGCAGGTGGAAGTTACCAATTGGGAGTTGGAGTCTATTCTCACCAAAACAGTAGCCATCCATAAGAAAGATTGGGCTATCCAACTTCTTGAAACACTTTGGGCATACCGAACTACATGGAAGTCTACAACGGGTTTCATGCCATTTGAGCTAGTATATGGTCGCTCTGCAATCATGCCTATAGAGTTTGAACATAAAACTCTTAGGACAACTCTTGATTTTGGCATGGATCTCACTATAGCACAGCAAGACATGATTATGAGTTTGAATGGCCTTGATGAGTGGTGAAAATCTTCCCTCCACAACACAGAATTGATACAACACCAGCACAAGCAATGGCATGACAAGTATGTCAAGGACAAAGTCTTTTCTATAGGTGACTGGGTGCTCCTCTATGACTCTCGGTATCAGCATAACCTAGGGAAATTCCAAACTAGGTGGCTTGGACCATATGAGATTATTGCAGTCTTTCCAAATGGAGTGGTTCAACTCTCCACAGTTGATCCAGTTCATTTCAAACTGTTGGTCAATGATCACAAATTGAAGTTATATCATAAACCCCAGAGTAAGGATGAGTTCTTGCAGCAATTCTCTTTTGTCATTGGTGACACACTTTCTGTAGCAACTCGTAATGAGCTTTTTGCTCATTTACCTTCCTCACTATAGAAGATCTTGACACTTTCATAATAAACACTTTCTTAACGAAAGTCACTTCTCCATAATAAAATTTCATTTCATTTCTTGTCTATCACCCATCCACCTCATTTCTTCTTTCATTTGTGGATAGCAACAACTGCCACCTCAACAACAATTTAGGTTAGCACACATTTCAAGGTATGCAATTTTAATTTGTTTTCCAATTATTTTTTTCATATGCCTTGTCACCATTGCAAGTGTGGGACCACTTGCAATATTTTAGCTAGGGGGAAGTTATATCAGTTTTTTTTGTCATTATGTTTATGCAATCTTAATATTTATTCCTTTCTCCTGTCGTACTTGTATTTTTTGCCATGATTAGACACTTTTGAAAATCATTATGCTACATTGTTATTTTTCGCATGTATGAAGCAAGGTGGAAAGTTATGTTGATTATGAGTTCTACGGAGAGTACTTTTGAGTAATTATGAAATGTTAACAAGATAATTTGCATTTATGTTACTCATAAGCTCATTTCTCAAGCTGCATTGCTAGAAATTTCCAAATTTGAAATCATCCTGCAACCTGCCTTTTCAAGCTTTCTTGTTCAAAATTGTTGTTGTTTTTTTTTATCTCCTGCAACTCCATTTTGGGTATCTCGGGAACCAGATGATGGGAGGTGACCTCATTCGTAGGGAGCCCACTGTGCTTAATGTTTTTCTAGAAGACCAAAACTGTAGGCCATATTTTTCAGGCAAGGGGTTGGATAGATTATATCCAGAATCTAACTAGCTGGGATGACGAAGTTGCACTACAATTTCTGAACTCCTTAAAGGATGGATTGGCTATAGTTAAAGGACTAAAGGTGCCATTTTCTCAAGAAATTTTGGCAGAAGTTATGGAGTTACCGCAAGAAGGGGAGGAATTTGCAAAAAATCTTGATCCTACCATGTCCAAAGCTCAGTTCACTCTGCATTCAAACCCACCGCTTGAAGTTGATTGGAAACAAGGTACATTTAGACTGTCTCTTCTAGAGCCGTTTAGGCAATGTGCGGTTTATGTCATTAGATATTTTACCTATGAAGGATGACATTCATTCTTGCATTCCATTCACTTTAAATTCTTGAGCTGTTTAAGACATGACAATAGGCCTATCAATGTCCCTAGTTTTGAGTTTGGCATCTTGTCGAAGTAGGCCACTCTAGTTCAAGAGGGTAAATGAAATTCTATCTCACACCACTGTTTAATCAAATTAATTGTTGAGAAAGCCTTAAGGGAGTAGTCATAAATCTCCTAGGATGAATTTATGCTGCAAGGGTTTAAGGAACCAACCCCAGAACCAATTGGGTGGAGAGTGGGACAAAGGGTTAAAACCGATAAAGGGGTTAGGAAATTTTTTATTGAAATTGGACAATGTTCTTCATCCAAGAAGAAATCTAGGTTTAAGACCCCTAACTCCCCTCATTCCTCTACTTCAAGATCAATTCATGAAGAGGAATCAAAGAATTCTGCAGGAAAGGCTGAAGTTGCTCCTGCAGCGGAAGCGGTTTCCCTAAAGAGTAGGAAAAAGATTCTAGTTGATGAGCCAAGTATAGAACAAGATTCTGGGTGGAAGAAAGAAGAGATTAGGAATATTCAGCAAGAAGTTGAAATACAACCAGAAATCTCTGGGAAAGAAGAATAGGAAATTGAGATTATGGAGCAGGAAACATTTGAGGGGTTTCCTGATGTTGAAACAGAGCAGGTTCTTGGTAAGCTAGTAAATGTAGAAGTCGTTATAATCAAAGATAACTCCAGCTCAGAAGAGAAAGCTTATGTGTTTCGAAGGAGAGGATCAACCTCTGGGAGTCCTTAGGAAGATGATTTAGATAGTGATGACTCTGATAGTTACATCAGGGAAGAAGATGACACAATGTTTTCTCCTACACCAAGATCTCCTGCAGCAGAAAGGGGTCCCTGTGAAGAAAACCCAGATATTGATGCAGACCTTGTGAATAAGGTAGTAGAGCTAATTTTGAATGAAGGATTAGATAGATTGGCCTCAGTGGCTCAACAATGGTCTAACACCGAGAGGGATATGATCATCTAGATAGATCCTTTGAAGAAGGAAAGTGAAAACAATGGTAAGTCATTTGTTCCTCAAACAACAGATAATTTTGACATTAGTTCAATATCAGATCAATCCAGTTCAACATCTTTGTTATCTGTTATCTTTCAATTGTCTAAGTGATTAAGTTCTGAGAGGGAGCAATGGAAACAGAAAAAAAAGAACTAAATAGGGTAATAGACTATCATTATCAAGAAACACTTGTTCAGGAGGAAAAGATAGAACAGTTGAGTGTGAAACTTAACAAAATCACATCTCTAATTCCTGACCTGATGGGTTGTAGATTTCCATCACCTGTCTATGCCTTGTTTCACAAAGAATAGTTGTTAAACTATCAGATGACCTGCATTATGCAGGATAAATCTCCCTCATTGCAAGAGCCTACTTAGTTTTCTCAAGCCTTCCATAACTCTCCTACAGCCATTCAAAATCTATTATGTGAACTCTATCTCCACAACCTCGCAGTCCCTAATGACCGAGTTTGGAATCCCTTGCTTTATGTTGGGGATATTTAGCTTAGAGCCCTTATGTCCTAGGTATAGAATGAAATTAGTTGGGACACTCAAGCCAAAGTGTATAGGGATTTGGAGCCAGAAATTCCCTTGTATCTAAGGCCTGAAGCCAAAGATCCTCGAAATTACTATTATAATTGGTTAAGAATTTCCCCCTCTGAATCAAGTAGCAAGGTCATCTATCCGATGAGAAATGAAGCATTTAATGCATATGAATAGATGGTAGATTCTGAATTGCCTGAGGCTAGAAATGCCATTTAGTGGTGCTGGAACAGTTTATCTAGGGAGATGAGAAACAGAGAACCACATTCACCTCTCAAATTTGCTATGGCAACCCAGCATGCACCTTGGTATATTTCCTTGGGAAGAGAGAGGGAAAGTTTTTGGATTCCACTAACCTTTTAGCCTCCATTGCTGATGTCTCCTCTACTTACAAACTCAAAAAATTTGGACAATTTTGATATGAAGAAGGAAAAGGACAGGTGGAAGAAACATAGAGAAACAAAGGGACTCTATTGGAGTCTTGCAGAAGGAGGTACTGGGAAGAGGACAACTGCTGATTATAGATTGACAGCCAGGTTGAAGAATTTATTTGTTGCGGGACCAACAAATAGTTAAGCTAGGGGGAATGATGAGTCAAGTTTATGGGATGTTTTGTTTATGATTTTCTAAGTTCAGACTTAAGTATCTTATGGTTTTTCATAAACATTATACAGACTTTTATGTTTCTAAGTTTTAGCCATATGTATATTTGATACTTTTGAAACTAAAGGACAAGACTGAATATATATATAGACTAATGAATGTTATGATAAAATCTAGTATTTTTCTTCTCTAGATTTAATGGCTAGTGTTCCTACAGCCGTGTGACAAGGCTACGTTAAAATAGGAAAACTTATTATAATCTCTGCCTTGGATTTGTGTTATGGATTCTGGTATGCTAACCTTTTGCAGGAGAAGAATAAGTCAGTAAGGAGCACAGACTCAAGGATGAGTGGGTCTTTTGAGGTGAATAACTATTTTAGATTTCATCATAGCTCCACTCCTTCCATAACTTTGTGGTTGCTGATTTAGACCAAGTCAATCTAGTTACCGAGTGTTCCTATATTCTTGAAGCACAAAATGTGGCTTATCTTCTTGCATAAATGATGTTGTCATTCTTGTAACTGAAGTTGTTATGCTATGTAATGAAGGACCTAGTTTGTAGGTGTTCTATTTTCTTAGTTGCTTTAAAATAAGCTGGAACTTATGATTCCAGGCTAGTTAGATGTTTTGAGGAATTCATACTCTAATTCAGCAACAAAGTGAAATACTTTGATATCCTATATTGTACTTATGTTTTGTTAAATGAATATATGACAGTTCCAGATTTCAATCTCTAAGTTGTAAATCATTCACACTTCTGTGGGGGCCCACACGGGAGGTGAATTCCCTATTCATGTTTAAGTAGGATTCAGTTAAGTTTCTTTGAAGTTGTTAAGCACTATTGCTCCTGCAACCACTGGTAGCAGAATCATTGACTATTTCATGCAGCATAGGTTTACTTTTGAAGCATTATCTATTTACTATTAAGTTTTTCCTTCAAGTTGAGAGTTAATCTGTATTTTCAGTTTCCAGTATAAATCTCCTATAGCAATAGCTTTTACTTTAGTAGTGATGACTCTTGAAGAGAACTAAAGCATAAACCTTGCAACCATCATCTCAAGTTCACGTGCTTGAATTGATACATTTAATGAAGTCTAGCATGATGTTCTAAGTAGATATGTGATAATTTTAAGTAATGAATCACTGTCAAAGGATGTCCAATCCTTGGAGTTCCTAGGATATTATTTTGACCAGTCAATATGGAGGCCTACAATTACCCATCTCAATTTTGGGAGATTCACCTTTGTTTTAATTTTTCATCCCTATCTTGATTTATGTCAAATAATGCAATGTTACTCAATTGAAATGAGCAACATTGGCTATCTTTCAATCCATTTGTCGTGTGATCAAATTGTCTACTCTATTATCTCTGGTTGGTTGGGTAAACACTAGTGACAACCCTGTTTCTACCACAAAGTCCCTCGAATGTTCGCAAGCACACTAGACCAGAGTGTCCCTAAGGGTCACTAAGAAACATTTGGCATCGATCTTTCTTTGGGCATATCTTGGAGCTCATTTAAGGTATCGATGAATCATGAGGTGCTATAGGACCATGATATGGAGGCACACCAGACTAGAGTGTCCCTAATGGTCACTAAGAAATATTGGTAAAATTAGGTATTTCACGCTTTTCACCAACTTGCTCCAAAACATAATCCACAAGAAATAGCAACCACATAAACCACCCATTAATATACATCTTCCTATGACCCTTATTTGGTCAATTAGGACAATTTGACACAATAGACAAAATCATTACATATTTTGGCTTTTCATGCCTTATTACACCAAATTAAGTCACATATGACTTTGATTACATTATCCATGCCACAATGGATTTGATAAACATGTTTCAATTCTATTATATTTAATAATGAATGTAAAAATGTTTGATTAATTACAAAAAATTAAGTTTTGAAGTATAATGATATGCACACAATGAACAAATTGGATCAACTATCAAGTTTCATATATATCAAAATAAACAATAATCGTGTACATATAAAAAAATGGCATAAATGCCAAATCAATAATAGTTACAAAAATGTGGCATGTGCCATGTCAAGGTCGATATATATAATACAAATGTCGAATATATACAAAATTGGTCATTTAATGACCACAATAAGATCTATATATCTCTATCAATATATATGACTCTACTAGATCATCAAAATTGAGCCCCTTTGAATAAGTATGTGGTTCGCGGGTGTCTGCACAAGAACAATTCAAATGTTAAATCATATATCTTATCTCCAAATACTATCAAAATAACTAAATACTAGACTATAATTTGTTGGCAATTGAATTGTTGATTACCTCATCTCTTTCTTCTGCACTTGGGTTGTGTAGTAATGTAGATGGGCTCTTTCATGGGTGAGGACTCCTAAAAAAATGGAATGGTAAAGAATCTGTAGGAATTCACGGAGGGTGTTGTAATAGGTATAAGAAAATTAACAAAATTTGATAACCCAAAGTTGATGACAAACACTACAAAAATAAAAATGCATGTACTCATATCTAAATCCATATGTTTAACAAACACACACACACACACACATAATACATACCGAAGCCTCAAATAGATCTCCTGTACTCTTAGGGGGGATCGTCACTGATGAGGCCGCTATGACCATTTCCTGTATGAAAATAATAACATATATCATAGTCATAAAGGAAGGATTTCTAAGAGATTTTGAACAAACAAGAATGCAATCGAAAGTGAATATAGAAATGTTACCTCTTCCCACTCCTGAACATCAGCAACATCTGATGCATTCATTAATTTTGTAAAACCCAACTGTTTATGTATATAGAAAAAATAAGACATGTGCATTCATCAGTATACATGTACATGTTTAATCATAAAACATTTCAACAAATAAACTTAAATTATACTAAATTACCTTTTGTACTTTGGGTGTCCTCAAGGATAATTTTTTTGTCCCCCTGTCTTCAAGCCAGGTGGGGTAACCTAGCAAAAACAAAATTAACATAAGGGAAATGAATATGATAACACATGGGTTCAATTAAAATTATAAACAAGAGGTGTGAAAAATTTGATACCACAAAGCTCTCTAGGCCAAAGTCAATTGCAAAAAGCATCACATCGTCAACTTTGGACATCTGAACCCCATACAAGGCCTATAAAACATCAAATAAATATACATATTAAGAAAAGATACCTTGACACAAAGAAATTATTCTATTTTTATGAATATTTAAAAACTAAACCTCAGATGTCAAAGTTACCCATGCACATCTAGTTGAATGAGAGCTTTGTAGTGTGCTCGTAGTACCACCTACTACACCTTGCAATGCATATTATTCATATATCAATTTAATTTGTTCTCTAAATAAAAATCTATTTACTTTTATAAGATTTAGGTGATTAAAATTAATAACATGTCAAAACACAAATAAACATACCCACGTCTATCTCATAGAAAACACCATTTTCAATAGGTTATTTGTGAGGTACACATCCTCAGCAATGAATGCCTAGCATATAATCCCATAATGTGTACAAGATTGGGATTCCAAACCATCCTCATTCATGTTGGTATCTACCCCAACACATATACCCTGACAACTAGGGTACATATTCTCAATGGATTGGGATGAGCCAAATAGAGCATCTGATGATGATGGAGGTGGTGTAGGTGCTAATCCACCCTCTGCATTGACTAATTGTGTTTCATAATCAATAATGACATCAGTCAATGAAAGGGTCTATAAATACATAGACTCCTTCTCTACTACCGGGACCGCAACATGAACTATGGGTTTTTTAGCTAGACGCCTCCTATTTTGTGGCTCTACCACCCTATGGGCCCTAGTTCTATCCTATGCAAAGCCTCTCCCTCTACCCTGGAACTTTCGTATGTCAAATTAATTTGGCTTCTCGTCGAGGATAAACTCACAATATATATACCTTTCTCAAAAAATATAAAGAAACCTCCTAATTATTACAGGGTGCTTGGTCAAAGACCATAGAACACCCATCCCAAAATGTAGCTCTCATCCTATTATGAACACACCAATGTATGGGAAACTGATTCGTAGTTACTTCTAGGGAGTTAGTACTAATTGGATTAGTGAAAAGAGCACATATGTCTTCTTTAAGTATCCTCTTTTTTTTCACTTGATCATATGACAACCCATTGACATAAAATGTGCGACATCTATCTGTCCATGAACCCCATGTTATAACCTCCTTAGACACACTCATTCACACTATTGGCCATTCTTTCTAAGGAAGTGTGGAGGGATGAGTGGTGCTCAAAACTAGAGGACCTCAACCTATTAACCAATATGGATATTTGGGCACTATTTTATTGAAGGCGGTTGATAAGGTCCTCTTGTTTGACATCAACACGACCTATTGGAGGATGTAGAGGGTTTGGATTCAGGTTTGGCGGTGGTTTTGGTAGTGGATTTGGGTTTTCCTGAGGGTTTTCTTGTTGTGGGGCTACATTTTGGGGGTTCTCTTGTTGCTCATTTCCAACATTATCAAGATTTTTATGTGTTTGAAGAGGTCTTTGTTGTCTCTTTCATGGTTGGGGATTTTTTTCTGAATCTTACATCAAAATAATTTTAAAAAACTTAAATCAATTCAACAAACCCTACTCAATCGAATTTGAAATAAAAATAATTAAAAAAACAAATCCTTACCTATTTGATGGCGTGGCATGGTTTCAAAATGATCAATATGGAAATAAAATCCAATAATGATAAGAACCCACTCAGGTTTTGGTGGTTTCTCTTCATCCTCTCTCCTTTAAACTCAGTTTTGGCATTTAGAAAAATAGTCAAACGCAGATTTTTAAAAAAACTTTATGAAAGTCAAAATGCATACATGTTTTGTAAAGCATTTTTGGCTTTACAAAAAGCGTATGCATTTTGAATAACTTAAGTTTTTTTTTTTTGTGGCTTGGTAAAGGCTCGGGTTTGCCAAGCCTACTCTTTTAAAATTTTGAATAACACAAGCGGGTTATGAAAAGTTTTGGTTTTTTTAAGGAGGTGGCCACTTTTTTGCACACCATCTTGGTGCACTTACGCTCATATACATTCCCCCGTCAAATCTAAAATCTCTTTTTCCTCTATCATTCCATCATCCCTCAAGGTGTGTGCCAATTTTGTTCTTGCCCACATTCCTATCCACTCAAAAACCAATCTTCTTATATTCCCTCCATTATTCAACACCTATTTTCCAACCCTTTATCCATCATATCCAATCCTTTTCTTAAACCCTTATCCCACTTCATCCAATCATCCATTGCATATCCATTTTTCATTGCCTTACCAAAGTCTTTGAGCATACTATCATAGCTATGGTTAATTATTATATTTCATTCAAGAGCACCATCCAAATAACAAGGTTCTTGAGTCCTTTTTCCATGTACTATCATGTGTCCATTATCTTCCTAAAATATCTAAGAGTAAAAAAAGACTCAAAAAAGAAAAAAATTCTAAACAAAAAAAGAGGAAAAAAAGTAAAATAAAAAAAGTTTCCTTGATGAAAACATGGCAAACAGACATCTTGGTAACACATAAAAAAATTAAAGAGAAATAATTTCATCCAAAAGTGAAAACTTGGAAAACATGCACTTTGGGCAAGTACCATGGTGAAAAGATGGCACACAAGCATCATGCATAATTTATGAGCTTCTTGCATTCCATACTTGGGGGCATGTTTCATCCATGTTATCCTATCATACCCTTTTCATTTCCTCCATTATCCTATGTCCCTCGTATCTATTATCTTATCAACATCCACATCCCATTTTTTTTTCCAACTTTGATCTTGACAAACCTATAGATCTCTCTAGAAGCATCACATGCCCTATTTACTTTACGTTGTCCTCATCCCTCTAGTCCACGTCCCTTATCTTATCACAACCTTTAGTCCATATCGCATATCTCATCATAGCCTTTAATCCATATCTCCTTTATCCATTATTAACCTTTCTTATCCCATCCATATCCTATCATATTCCTATCCATATCTCTATCTTGGTCTTGATGTACAAAATAAGGACATAAAACAAAAAACTTATTTTCCAAGAAACCTCTTGACATGCCCATTCCTATGCATCACATGCCATCTATTGCAACAAGTATCATTACCCTATCTTGTCATGTCCGGTCCCTAAGCTTGGTAAAAACATGTTATCTCATTCCATGGATAGTCCTTAACATCCAAACATCTTCAATGCATAATAAGTGAGCTTTGGCCTTCATCCATCTGCTAGTCTATTCGTCAATCCATAATGTCCTATCCTTTCTAGACACAAGGGAAATTCAATACATTTTGCTCAAACAAATAAATAATGTTCTAAAAATAATTCGAAAACATCGAATAATGTCCTGAAAAAAACTTTAAAAAATGTTACATAAAGCCGAGAAAAAATTCAAAAAAAATTGCATTATGTCCTAAAAAAACACAAAAAAGTCAAATATGATATTGAAAAATAGTAAAAATCATAAAAAGTCCTAAAAAAATATATAAAAGCCCTAAAAAGTCATGAAAATTCCTAAAAATCATAAAACATCCAGAAAAAATCCTAAAAATTGTAAAATGTCCTAAAGAAAGCACAAGAAAATCAAATATCTTCAAAACCCTAAAAATTTGAGAAATCTTAAAAAATTTGCAATAAACATGTACATAATCTTTGTCAATAAATCATTTCCTCTTGCGAAAGACAAACATTTAAGAAAACACAATTTGAAGACTCATCAAATATTGTGCTTAACCAAATCACACATCAACAGACAATGTATCCAATCTAGTCAACAATCAGAAAGATCAAACTTGTCTTGTCCAATCAATCAATCCTTTATCAAACCTGTCATTTGTCTTATGTAGGGTGTGGTATACTAGAAAGTAGATAATATTTGTCTTAGAAAGGGTATTTCATTCCTAAAACTACATCATCATAATCATCATCATCATCAATCAAACAAACAGTCAAGTTCGACAACAAGATCAAAATGGTTGTCGAAACGCTTGGTTTAAGGGTCTTATCTTGTATTGATTTATATTTGGTCATGTTCTTATGCTACTCAAGGATATCACTGAGTGATGAGAGTGACCGAGATGGTTCATGGTATTTTATTTATCTTTGTGTCTTTTGTTTATGAGGTGTTTTTCATGAAGCTATGAGGCAACTATGTTCAATGCTTTAGGATAGATGGAACCATTCCTTGTTTGCAATATGTCTGATTTTATGCAAAAGGATTGCATTATCACTCTGGTTTACTATGTCATGATGCGACACATCCGTTTTTCCATATTAAATAATGTTCTTGTGACAAAAGTCCAGTTATGAAAGTAAGTTTCATTACTACTAATCATTCTTCACCCTCTCACCGATTTCTTCTTCCAACTCTTCTTTTGTCGGTCCTTTGCAATCATTTTCTTTTTCAAAAAATTGTCCTCGTGTCAATTTCAGCCAATTTTTTTGAGGGGGCACCCTACCTCAATTGTTTCAATCCACTGGGGCATGATCTTTTACTTTTCTTTGCAGAAACAATGCTCAAAATCACATTGTCTTAAAGAGGGGCAAAATATAGACACTAAAAAATAGTCAATGCCTATGACCCCCTTTTTAACATATCTTCTACATTGCGCATTTGATCTTTATCATTCATCAATATTGTGTCATTCTTCTATTACTTAAATGATTTTAATTATTTAATTAATTACTAATTTTTGTCCTTTGATTTCACCATGTCTTATCAATTTTCTTTGATTAAATAATTTTATCAATTATTTAATCTTGGTCCTAGGGTAGAATATTTATTTATTTTGCCCTCTTATCCTAACATTGTCCCTTTGGTAAATAAATAAATTGTTTATTTACCCCCTTTCTCCTTTTCCCATAATTAAATTATTTAATTATCTAATTTTTCAAATATGAGGGAATTAATAATCTTTAATTATTAAATTCTACTCTCATTTCTAGCTCCACTTATCTTTTTTTCATGCTAATTTGTCTCAAGTTTTTTACTCTTCCACCTTCCACTTTTATCTGCACTTCTAACTCCCACTTAATAATTTCCTTCTTCCCTTTTCTCCCCCTCTTAACTTGTTCACCCCTTATCCTTTCTTCTACTTGCAAATGGCATTTGTTAAAGAAAATAAATATTTATAATATTTATTTTCACTTAACTCTATCATATTTCTACTTTGTCCTCCACTTGAAAATGACATTTTGTGTTGAAAATAAATATTTCCTATATTTATTTTCACTTAAATCTAGATATCTTATTTCTATTTCCTCATTTACTTGAAAATGCAATTTCCAATTTTTAATCAGTTAACTTGTCATCTCATTTAATCTCGATCGTCGATTGAGCTTTGATCTCATCCGCTGACTTGAGTTCAAAAAATCTATAAATTGGACTCTCATTTCTCATTCTTAAAACCACATTTTTTAGTTATTTCACCCTTTCTTTGTCAATATGTCCATTCTTCTTTCATCATTTTGTACACTCATCCAGTTGAGAGAAATGTTGATCAAATTAGAGAAGAAAGAAAGAACAACGAGGCTTCATCAAAGGAATGATTTGATTATTTTATATTTTATGTATTTTATTTTGATGGTCTTCTTAGTGTGATTAGGAATATATTTTACATGATTTCATAGCTTCGTGGTTCACTTTATTATGTATGTTTCTAACTTCCCAATTTCCTAGTCCATAGGAAGTATCATTGATAATTTGTTTGCTAAATTACTTTAAAAAGGTTGAAAGCATGTATAAGCACTTGTGGCTCAAAATGGTTGTTGAAGAGGAAATAAACTATAGGAAGAAGGCTTAGAGGAAACAAAACAACAAGTGGGACATTAAGTAGCATGAGTCACCCAACACTAGCATTGAAATAAAAAAAGATGGTGTTTGAAAAGTTTACAACTGCCATGTGGACAAAACAAAATGGCAGAAGTGAAAAAAAATACATTATGTCAAAGAATTCAACCCCAAGTGGAAAAATTATGTAAAATAATATTTGAGGGCTATAATGAAGGGGAAGGCTAAAATTTAATAGTGGTTATCACCTTATATGTAAAATAGGTAGATGAACTACTCCCAAACAAAAGTGGAAGGAAAAAACTTGTGTCTTTTGTAGCAATGACATAGTTGAAACTAAGTAACACTTCATCACAGAGTGTGCACCATATAAGGATATTTATAAGCAATTTGAAAGTACTTTGAAGGTGCACAATCTAGATGAGATCTTTAAGAAAATAAGACTTCACAAATTAACAAACATGTTGGTCAAGATTCATAATAAAAGATCTAACATTAAGAAAATGAAAACATATTAATATTATGATTTTTGGTCCTTAGTCCTTACAATTCTTAGTCTCATACAAGTCATTAAGATTCCTTCATTCATTCCTTTAAATCATGTTCACTTTTCTAGGATGCATGGATATAATTGTATGTTTACGTGCATTTCTTTCTTAGGACATGCTACTTGCCTTTTGTCGAACCATCCTGAAGCAATAGAATCTTGAAGGTACATTGTTTTGCCGTATTTACTCGTACACTTTGAATACTACTCTACGATGCAGACTAGGCACTTCAATTTTGGTGGAGTTAATCGCTTATGTGCATGTAATTTAAATGTATGAATAGAACAAGAAATTGTTTTATCTTACATAAATCAAAGTTTTAAATAAATATTATACCTTATTGGGCTATCTATCATGGCTCAAGGAAAAGATAAATAGTAGACTAGACCAATGTGTGATCTAGATTCATCCCAAAGAGATTGGATTGCATGTATACAGTCCCATCCAACAATATTTTTCACTTCTTTATGGAATTTTAAGCCAACGCCAGAGCATTTAAATGATGTCTGAAACATACTTTTTAACTCTAGGAAAATGAATGAGGGCCTTTGTTCCATGGAACCATTATGGCCTATAAGAATTAAATTCCCAATGGCTAATGTCAACGTATTTATTAGAACTCCATGGGAGAGAATCTTAAACTCTACTTTTCACTAACTTTTATATATAGTTTATTTGGCAAGGTTTCTATAGGTTTGCATTGTGAAATATGATGACTTATTAATATATTTTTTTTAGTGATCTAATATATTGTACCTAGGTCAATCAATATCACATGATTTGTTATTTTTTAGATCTCAAAAACTTATTTCATTCAATTATGAATTCTCATCAACGACACAACTGTATGTCTACAATTACGAATATTATACTATTAAAGACATTAGACATTAAAATAGAAAATACTCCATTATTAGTACTATACCCTATATAACTACTAAACATGCTCAACTAATGATCTCATTGACCTCTCCAAATTAAAGGAATCTATGTTAAAGTGTTCATTTCCTCTTGAAGGATAATGATGAAAAAGCTACCTTTTTAAAGGAAAGGCTAGAGTTCTAGTTGCACAACTAGAATCAGTTTTCATCATTTTAAATGTGAGATGGGTAGATGGATAGTCTCTAAGGAAGGAAGAGTGGGACAAAAGAACTAATATTTTCTGGAATAAAGGGGTGGTGGAAACTAAATAACACAGTGTGTTTGAATGCACACACAATACAAAAAATGTCTCAATGTAAGCAATCTAAATGAGCTATTTAAGGAGGCAAGGCTTCACAAAACCACAAGTTTCTTAATCTAGATCCACAATAGAAGAACTCACATTGAAAGGAACTTGAAAATTGTTAACGATGATACTCTTGGTCCTACATACTAATGATCTCGTAGATGTCACTAGAAATCATTGATTCAAACATAATGACAAAAGCTTCAATGAAAATTGATCAATCTAGAAAAAAACAATTCATCAAAAATCCATCCTAGCTTTGTGCACCCTAAAATCTTAATTGATAAAAAGAAATAAATATAAATGCCTAAAGATGAACCTATTTCTATATCTCTGTTTCTTCATGTTTAACTTACTGCCTCAAACAAATATACAAGACCAAAAGATTTCATAAACTAATACATATGTAAAAGAAACAGTTGGATGAAAAAGAAAAGAAGGTTATCTTTTTGACACTTAGTCAATTTTTCCCTTATGTTTCCATCAATGACAAAGGGGGAGATTATTGGCATTTTGATGAAGAAAATATGTGTTTTGGCCACACAAGTGTGTTGTGATGTTGTCATTGTTGGAAACATGATATGTCAAGATGTTAAGAGATCAAATTTACAGATGGTGTTGAAGGATCAAATGGAGAAGAAACTAAGTGTTTAGTTAATCAATATGAAGACAGTAAGCAAGACATAGTCAATCAAATCTAGAGTTAGAGATTAAGTTAAGGTGTGTGATCATACAAACATGATCTACAAAGGTATATTAAGTTGTATCTATGATCACATAAGTTAGTTTGAAGATTTGAGTGAGTTATAAAGGATTGAAGTGGAACTGGCAGGAAGAACAATGAACTGGTGGATATAGTTGGTTAGATTAGTGTTGCGGTCAAATGTAAGTCGTGGCCAACATGTTTTCAAGATTTAATGTTTTGATTCGACATCAAGGATGTTTATTTTTGTTTTTGGCACACTTGCTCATATGTTTAAGTTGGATTTGAGGGCTGACTTGTAAAACATTTTAGGATTCTAGCACGGACCTAGAACAAGTATATAAATGGTTATGAATATCGCTAAGGAAGAAGTTAGTTGATATTGTGATGGTATGTGCTAATAGATAGAGATTTTTGAAGACAATACATAGGAAGTAAAGTGCTCGGAGCATCGCAATTGATCAGGAATACATTGGATCTATCATGCATTGAGTGCAAATATCAGGTCATTCTTTACTTGTTGATTCTAACAGATTGGAAAGCTAAATCCTTTAACAGGGTCACTCCTAACAGGGCGAGCAAGATCTTTAATAGGATCTGAATTGAAAATCCTCTAACCAGGTGGCTCTTGAATTAGAGTTTGAAATATCCTAACATAGTAGACTTTAACATGTCTTTATAGATCTTAACCAAGATGTAGATAGCTCTTAACTGGATATGCCCTTAACAAGGTTGTTGTAATCAATCCTAACAGGTCAGGTTTCTTTGGTGCACTAGTGAAAATTGTGGGTATCATCTCACACCTAGTTTTCTCCCTCTAATAAGGGTTTCCATAGTAAAAATCTTGTGTCAAGTGTTCAATATGTCTGAATCTTTTACTTGTTATGACTCATTGTTGTACATTTTCATTTGTATGTTGGTTATTGCGAAAGATAATTGTTAAAAGCATCAGATTTGTGATTGTATTGATTCACCTCCCCTCTCCATGCCTTATTATACTAACAGATTGGGCTATATATCATGACTCGAGAAAAAGCTAAATAGAAGACTAGACCAATGTGAGATCTAGATTCATTCCAGAGAGAATGGATTGCATGTACGTCGTCCCATCCAACAACATTTTTCACTTCTTTATGGGATTTTAAGCCAATGCCAGAGCATTTAAATGACATCTGAAACATACTTTTTAACTCTAGGAAAATTAATGATGGCCTTTGTTCCATGGAGCCATTATGGCCTACAAGAATTAAACTCCCAATTACTAATGTCCACATATTTATTAGAACTGCATGGGAGAGAATCTTAAACTCTACTTTTCATTGACTTTCATATATAGTTTAGTTGGCAAGGTTTCTATAGGTTCGCATTGTTAAATATGGCGTCTTACTAATATACTTTTTATCAATCTAATATATTGTACCTGGATCAATCAATATCACATGATTTGTTACTTTTTAGATCTAAAAAAATCATTTCATTCAATTATGAATGCTCATCAACCACACAACTTTATATCTACAATCATGAATAGTATGTTATTAAAGACATTAGACATTAAAATAACAAATATCTATTATTAGTACTCTCCCCTATACAATTACAAAGCATGCTCAACTGCTCATCTCATTGACCTCTCCAAATTAAAGGAGTATATATTAAAGTGTTCATTTCCTCTTGAAGGATCATGATGAAAAAGACTACCTAAGGGTGCCTATTAAAGGAAAGGCTAGACTTCTAGTTGCACAACTAGAACCGGTTTTCATCATTTTAAATGTGAGATGGGTAGTCTCTAAGGAAGGAAGAGTGAGACAAAAGAACTTGTCTTTTCTGGAGTAAAGGGGTGGTGGAAACTAAATGACACAGTGTGTTTGAAGGCATGCACAATATGAAAACAAGGTGAGCAATCTAAATGAGCTATTTAAGGAGGCGAGACTTCATGAAACCATAGTTTCTTAATCAAGATCCACAATAAAAGAACTCACATTGAAAAGAACTTGAAAATTGTTAACAGTGATACTCTTGATCCTACGTACTAATGATCTCATAGAATTCATTCATTCAAATATAACAACAAAAACTCTAATGAAAATTGAAAAAAAAATCAATCAACGATCCATCCTAACTTGCTGCACCCTAAACTCTTAATTGATAAACAGACCTACCATTACAGGATTCGATCCCCCGACCTCCAGCCTCACCATTTCCATCCCCACACCCGTCGTCACCACAGGACTCGCGTTTCAGGACAGACGACGCTGACGTGGCACTGTCAGATCTCCGCAAGAATGCCAAGTAATGTGCTACAACAGTTTCAGCAAAACGCCCGGTGTGAATAATTTCTGTCAGAAATTTCGAGTTTTTGTTTTTGTTGTTTTACATGCGAAAAAAATTGGGGTCTGTGATTATTTTGGAGTTGTACTTAACGATGCTTAATAAGACATGACTTAGTGATACTTAATAACACCTTCGAATTATTTAAATTATTTTATTACTGTAAGATGACCAACAATGTAAAGAATTCAATCGGATTACACTAAATAGAATGGTCCATGAGTGATGAGTGCAGCATAGTGAAGGAATCTGCCTTCACCACATGTCTTCACCATTCATGGCCTTCTCATCGCCATTTTTGTTAATTCTCATCCATCTGCATATACGTGGCCTCCTTACCTTCACCTTCGCTCTCACCTTTTCACTATATAAACTGCCTCGTACCCCTCTCACTTCAGGCTGGCACCAAAAAACCACTGTTTATGAACTGAGGTATGTAACAATCATAGTTATAGACAAGTGCAATTGAGTTATGCAAAAGTCATAGTTTTAGACAAGTACAATAAATGCATGTTTTAGGATTCCTGACTGTGATGAGACTGTTTGAATGCAGCTTTTGATAGTCATGGCGTTGGGTGAATTGTCTTTGGCGTGTCTGGTTCTTGTGTTTCTGTGTTTAGAGAGTTCAATCCGGTGTAATGAGATCGAAAACAGGGGAGGGGGTGAAGGAAGGAGAAATCCCTACATTTACAAGGCGGAAGAGCATGAGAGGAGATTGAGGACTGATCGTGGTGAAGTACGCGCTGTACCCATCTTCAGATACAGCCGGATTCTGGCAAGAGACCTCCGGCGTTATGAAGTGAATTGCTTCCACATTGAACCCAACTCTTTCATGCTTCCTCATTCCAGCAATGCAGATCATCTCTTGTTTGTCAAGCAAGGTATTCAGATTGGAAATGTTTGATTGTGTGATCCATTTTGTGCTTTTTTTAATTCATATTGTGTTGATGTTCTGCTGTGTTGATTCGGTTGACTGAATTTTGATCACACTCTCCATCTTCATATTATATTGATGTAGTGTGATCACACAAAAGACTGAATTTTGATCACACTCACACTCTTCATATTTTGTTGATACACACTCTTCATATTGTGTTGATATTGATGTAGTGTGATCACACTCTTCGATATTTTGTTGTTTTTAGATTCAATTGTGTAAGAGTTACGATCACATTCTTCATCCATTATCAGAATGTATTGTATATCACACTCCTTATCACTATATTGTATATCACACTCCTTATCACTATATTGTGTTGATAACTTGATGCAGAGTGATCACACTCTTCATCTCCGTATTGTGTAGATGTTTTTTCTGTTTTTATCAACATATCAAACTGTTGATGTTTTTCCTGTTTTTATCAACATATCAAACTCTTAATCACTATATTGTGTTGATAACTTGATGTACACTCTTCATTTTTATATTTTGATTGCATTTTTGGTTAATTTTTATATTTTGATTGCATTGTGGATTTGATTGTGTTTTTTAATTTGATTGTGTGAGAGTTCTGATCTTGATGTTTTTGCTGTTTTTGACAGTTTTTGGACTGTTTTTGGATTTGATTGTGTGAGAGTTTTTAATATATCACACTTTTGATTGCACTCTTCAGATCTCCATCTCCATATCCATATTGTGTTGTGTTGATAACTTAATATAGTGTGATCACACCTTTCATTTATATTGATGTTTTTGTTGTTTTTTATTCGATTTTGTTCTACACTCCATCCATCATCCATCATCCATCATCAGGAAGCTTCAACTTTAAAGAGCTTAAAATTTTGGAATGATATTTAAAGAAGCTACAATTTTGGAATTCGATAATTTGATGTAGTGTGATTACATTCTTCATCTCCATATTGTGTTAATTTTTTTTCTGTTTATGGATTCAATTGTGTGGTCAAAGCTAAAGAAGTTAAAGTTTTGAAATTTAATATTCATAATTTATTTGATAATTTGATGTAGCGTGATCACACTCTTCATTTCTATATTGTGTTGATGTTTTTGTTGTTTTTGGATTCGATTGTGTGAGAGTTAGTCACACTACACTTCATCCATCATTAGGATGCACTATTGATCACACTCTTTATCCAAGTTTTCTTATTGTGTTGATATTTTGCTAGTTTTAGATTGGATTGTGTAAGAGGTTTTTGATGTTTCAAAGTGTAAGTTTCATTGTTTCAAAGGTTAAGTTTCAGTATTGATCACACTCTTCATCTATAATCAGGATGTCTCAAAGTTCAAGTTTTCTTATTGTGTTGATATTTTGCTGGTTTTAGATTGGATTGTGTAAGAGTTTTTTTGATGTTTCAAAGTTTAAGTTTCATTGTTTCAGAGTTTAAATTTCACTATTGATCACACTCTTCATCTATAATCAGGATGTTTCAAAGTTCAAGTTTTCTTATTGTGTTAATATTTTTCTGATTTTAGATTGGATTGTGTAAGAGTTTTTTGATGTTTCAAAGTTTAAGTTTCATTATTGATCATACTCTTCACCTATAATCTGGATGTTTCAAAGTTTAAGTTTTCTTATTGTTTTGACATTTTGCTGTTTTAGTTTAAGTTTTCTTATTGTTTTGATATTTTGCTGTTTTTGATGAGAGTTTTTTATCAAACATATCAGGCTTATCACGCTCTTCATCTCCATACCGAGTTGATGTAGTGTGATCCTACTTTTCATCTCCATATTGTGTTGATGTTGGATGTTTCAAGGTTAAAGTTTTGGAATTTAATATCAATATTTTTTGATGTTTTGCTGTTTTCGGATTTTGATTGTATCTCCATATTGTGTTGATGTAGTGTGATCACACTCTTCATCTTCATATTATGTTGATGTTTTTGGATTCGATTGTGTGCGAATTAGTGATGATGCTTCAAAGTTAATGTTTTGGAATTTAATATTTATAATGTATCACACTCTTGATTACATTCTCCATTCATAATCAGGATGTTGCAAAGTTTAACATTCTCCATTCATAATCAAGATGCAAAAGTTTAAGTTTCCTTATTGTCTTGATGTTTTGCTGTTTTTGTATTTTGTTTTTGTTGTTTTTAGATTCAATTTTGTAAGAATTTTTTATGTTTCGAAAGTTTAAATTTTCTTATTGTGTTGATGTTTTGCTGAAGTAAAATTTTTGAAATTTAATGTTTATAATGTATCACACCCTTCATCCTTAATCAAGATGTTTCAAAGTTTTAAGTTTCCTTATTGTGTTAATGTTTTTTCAAGATTAGAGTTTTTCCAATGTTTGAAAGTGTGATCCATATTGTGATGTTTCAATGTTCATCTGTTTTGGAACTTTTTAAAATCATGACAATCATGATTCAGGCCCAGATGTTTTCAGATTGGAAATGTTGTGATCCACATTGTGTTTTCTTCATAGTTATAAGCCTTGGAATTCAATGTTTATAGGAAAAGCAACTGTCGGATTCGTATTTGGGGGGAAATCCAGAGAGGAGAATTTGGATAGGGGGAGCGTCTTCTTCATTCCCGCAGGTGCCATCTTCTATGTGATTAATACAGAGCAGAGCCAACAACTGGTCGTCATCAATCTGCTCCACAATGAAAACCCTTACCCACAACGACATCACGAGGTTTGTCTGCATAACTTTTTCAGCATATCTGATTGTCGCTCTGCCCTTTGAGTTTCCTGATGTTCATATTCATTATGGTTTCAGGTTGCATTCCTGATATTCATATTAATTTGGGTTTCAGGTTGCATTCCTGATATTCATATTCATTTGAGTTTCAGGTTGCATTCCTGATATTCATATTCATTTGGGTTTCAGGTTGCATTCCTGGCATTCATATTCATTTGGGTTGCATTCCTGATATTCAATAGGGTTTCATGTCGTATTTTCTGATATTCACTAGGATTTAGGGTTTCATGTTTCATTTCTGATATTCATTAGGGTTTGATTCTGCATTTCTGAAATTCACTAGGGTTTCATGCTGCATTTCTGATATTGATTAGTGTTTCATGTTTGGATTTTGAGCAGTCCTTTTACATTGGAGGTGGGCGAAATCCACCCTCTGCCCTGTCTGCTTTCAGAACAGAGACTCTTGAAGCTGCCTTCAATGTACGCGCACTTCTTACTTGAAGGATTTTTCATTAATGTTTGGGTTTTCCAATTGAATGCCTATTATAATTTAGCAAACTTGTTACTTTCCTGGAGTGGAAGAACTTTTTCTAATGTTGGGTTTTCCAATTCAATGGTTATTATGATTTAGCTGATTCAAGTTTTGTGGAACAGACTGAAAGAGGACGCATTCAGAGGGTACTGAGCAGGCAGGATGAAGGGGCATTTGCAAGCTTCAACAGACAACAGGGGAGGGAGTTGATGTCGCTTATGAAAGGAGATCATGGGAACGTATTCCCATTCGGGAGGAGGGGATCTCAGGGTGAGCAGGAGGACTACAAACCATTCAATCTGGAGCAGAAGAAGCCAAGATTTTCCAATGACAATGGACAGGTGATTGTAGGGGATGAAGAGGATCTGGTGAAGGGCCCTTTACAGAGAAGAGACATCGGAATTTACTTCACAAGAATTGGACCTGTAAGTATATATCGCTCTTATTATCAATATACTCTCTCATCCCTATATTATTCAAGCCATACTATATAAGTGTTATTTAAGCTATAATTTTTGGTCCAGTGTATGCTATCTAAGCCAAAATTTAATCATCTAATCAAATCAAACTTAAAGAGTGCGATTCTTGGTTCTAATACTAATGGTGACTCAAAAGTTTAGTGTATATTATTTTTTAGGGGTTCTAACACTGAGTGATGATGGAATATGATGAATATATTATGTTATTTCTTTGGTTCTAACACATGGGATGCAATGATACTTATATTGACTAAAACTTAGAGTGTGTTATTATTTCTTTGGTTCTAACACATGGAATGCGATGATACTTATATTGACTTATATTGACTCAAACTTAGAGTGTGCTGTTTAACTCGAACTTAGAGTGTGTTGTTTAACTCAAACTCAAACTTTGCCGTACTAAGATCATTTGTAATGTCACTTATGATAGAATGCAATGACTGCACCACATTCAGCAAGTCAGGCACACATGATAACATGCGTTGTAAGAGGCCAAGGTAGAGTCGAGATCATCTCGCCTGAGGGAGCTCAGCAGCAGATGAGGAGACAAGGAGGAGGGGGTGAAGAAGAAGAAGAAAGGGAATGGAACGGTGCGAGAGGAGAGGAAAAGGAAGAGGGTGGGAGAGGAGGAAGAGGAAGAGGAAGAGGAGAAGAAGAGGGCGAGAGTGGGAGAGGAGGAGAAGGAGAAATCAGGTTGTCTTACCGCCGAGTAGAGGAGGAGATGCGACAAGGGGACTGTTGGGTAGTCCCGGCAGGACATCTCTCCTCTGAGATATCTTCCTCCAACCAACGCTTTGAACTCCTCACTTTCACTGTCAATGACAATGAGCGCAACCAAGCCATCATCTATGCAGGTATACTTTCTTTTTTTTTTCTTTTTGATAAAATTAGTAGAACCACTACAATTTTATTGATATATAAGAAATGTATAGTTTCCTCCTCCTGCTGCTCTAAACATTTTTATGTAACAAATAAATGATCCTGTGGACCCAATAATGGTTGTGATAAGTGATGTGTGGATCAGGCAAGAACTCTGAGTTAAGGGAGATGAGGAATGAGGTTCTGGCGGCTTCATTCAAGGAAAGAGTAGATGAAGTGAGGAAGGTGTTCGAATCCCAGAACGATCAGATGTTTTTGAAGGGTCCCTCTCAATCGGGTAGAGGGTCAAGGGACATTCTGTAAATATGTTCTCCGATGCTCATGTTTCTAACTTACTTCTAGCAAAGGGTAAGTGTAAATAAGAGGATGAAATAAAATGGCGGAATGGCCAGGTGGAATGGAATGGAGGAGAATATATATATGTAATGACCTTTTTGTAGAGACGCTTAATCTACTATGTCTGTCTATATACTACTATAATAATAATAGTAATGCCTTTCATCATCTCTCATAATGGTTTGATGTTTTTAGCATTTCCACATTAAAATCGTTTTTCCAATCCAGAGATTCCATGATTTCATGCCTATCTAAATGCAAGCATTATCAACCTAATAACAAAATCATCCAAACAATGTTTTTTATGAATAGGTGTACGCTTATTTACAAATTTGGATGAATAGGCGCCTCTTTCACTATTAATATTTAAAAGAACATAATTTGGATTTAATAACGGTACGAAATAGTGAACAAGAACTCGTCAATTATACAATTGTGTCTTATGATTTTAAACAAGAATACAATTGTGTCTTATGATCTTAAATAAGAAGATTAGGTTTTATGATTTTAATAAGACAAATCAATCTTACTCATTCAATACGATTATAAGACAAATCATCTAAAAAATGTGTACCTTCAATTTTGGTTTCAATTTTGGGAATTTTTCGGAATGAGGAAGAAAGAAAAAACCTTCAATTTTGGGTTTTTTTTTGGGAATGGGGAAGAAAGACAAACCTTCAATTTTGAGTTTTGACTTAAACAAGACCTAAAATCTAGAAAGCATCTAAAAATGTCTAAAATTGATTTTGAATTGGCATGAGAGGTAACTATTTTAAGTATTTTATTTACACAATAATTTCAATTTCATTTTTATTAGTACTTGCCAATAGGCTTAGCAAGTACTATTAATGATTTTTGGATTTTAGACAATGTGTAAGGACCAATTAGAAATTAGGATATTTGATATTTTATTAAATATTTCATACTTTGTATAGTGAAATTGAATTTTTTTTTAAGTTTGTAATATGTAAAAATTATTTATTGATAATCTGATTGGTTAAACCATTTAAACTCTTATACACGAAATTTTCTGAATTCTATTTCTCTTACACATTGCTTTATTTTAGGCAAAATTTGTGCATTAAAAAAAGTGTGATAGAAAATACGAATGAGATTGATCTAAATAATTTTTTTATTCTATTAAAAATTAAATTATTATTAAATTTAAAGCATCAAATTATCTTTTATATGTCATAAGAATCTAGGTGTGGATAATTAAATTGTGTAAAATATCAATCCCCTATGAAAAACCATATAAAATATATAATATTATAATATAATACATAATATAATTTTATTGATCATATATAATTAAAAATGTATTAATAAAATAAAATTGAAATTAAGAAATAGTATAAATATAAATAAAACTAGTATCAAAATTAATTATAAATTAAGTTATATTTGTTTAAATAATTATAATTAAAAATAAAATTATTTATTGTTACAACTAATTCATTATAATTATGTAATTTAATCATTACTTAAAATATATTTAATTAAAATTAAGATTATGGTTAAAAGGGACACATTATATTTTTAAGATTATAATTATATTTCTATTCTTAAAATTTTAACCATCATTAATTCTATCAATATGATTCTACATTACAATTTTTTAATTATAAAAAAGTTATTACTTCTACTATATCTATAAAAAATATAATAATTAAAAAATCAATAAACTATTACTTCTCCTTTAATTTCTACAATAACTAACTAAAGGCAAGTACTTAGCCACTGTGTGGCACTTGTTAGTACTTGTTCTAGGCAATACTATTACATTCACTAGTGTCCAATTAATCAATTATTTTCCACCAATCATAACAAATTATTTATTTTATTTTTGAAAATAATCTTAGCTTTCATAAAGTTAAAATATATATTCTAAAATTTAACAAATTTTAACAAATTATTTATTTACAATATGATGGTTTAATCAACTTTGTGTTATAGGGACATTTTTTTAAGATTTTCTATTTTTTAAGCTTCTTTCTAAGCAATAACTATTATAATTCATTGTTATTATAGTATTTACCAATTTTTTCATTCAGTTTTTTTAGAATTTTCCACTCTATATGTTCTACTTCCATTTTTCCATCCATTGGATATAATGGTTTCTATTTACACAATTTATTTTTTCAATAATTTAAAACCCCACACCCAATACTATAGGCAAAACACTTTGGAGCTCTCATTGGTGCACAAAGATCAATATTTGGTTAGATTTTATGGATAAGTGTAAGTTCTTTGTATAAACACAATGATAATGATGCTCACTATTAATTGAAATAATGATTGAGACATCTCACCTAAGTTTAGAGCACTCGTGTGTGGATGAGCCTGTATTGGTGTCTATTTGATTCATAAGGAGCCACTCACCAAAGTTCAGAGCACTTGTGTGTGCATGCATGAGCCTGTATTGGTGTCTATTTGATTCATAAGGAGCATTTGCTAATATTTTTTGATAAAACAAAAAAATTATAAAAAGGAAAGTAAAGTAGACTATACTTTAGAAGGTTAATCTAGATTAATTAAGATAATATATATAGTTTTGTAATATTTCTTTTTATTGGTTTTAATTAGACAAGTTGTTTTCCACCAATTAGAAACAATTATTTATTTCATTTTAAAAATTAATTCATTAACTCTTTTAATTTAATAAAAAATATTTTTCTTAAATCTTATTGGTCTAGAATTTTAGTTTATTAGTTGTTTTTGAAAGATTTGTTTACTATTTATAAATTATTTTTAAAGATCTCCCTATAATTTTATGAATTCCATGAGATTGTTCAAGAGTGCAAATTTTTGTAGTATCTCTCACATGTGAAGTTTGATTTTCTCTCATTAGAAAAAAAATTTATTTAATTTATTTTAATTTCATTAATTATTTTTAAAAATATGTTATAATATTTTGTATTATATTAATAGTTTATATATGAATTATCTTATTTATATAGTTAATTAATATTCTATTAAGATTTAAAATATTATAGAATTGAGGCGATAATTATAGAATTGAGATTTTTAAATATATCTAAATTAAATATAATTTTCAAAATAAAAATAATATAAAACATATAATTTGTTTTGTTTTTATAAATTAAGGATAATTTATATATCTTAATTTTTTTTAATTTCATTCACACAAATATATACACTTATATGTATAAGATTTTAATTTTATTTTAAAAAGGTGGACAAGCCACTTAATATATTTTTATTTATATATTTTTTACTGGGTCACACAAATAGATACACTTATATGTACAAGAGTTGTTTTCTAATCTTTTATTAATTTTATTGAAAATAATGATAATTATATATGTTGAATTTTGTAAAATCAAAAAATCATAATTTTTTACGATTATTACATATTTTAATTTTTTTAGGTAAATAGTTTTGATGGGAGCTATGAACTAGTGAGGTCACAAACTAGGGCCCTCATCCCCAAATCCAACAATCCGCACTTGGAAGCATGACACCAAGCTAAATATTAAATCAAATAATAATATTGGTTCTAAGTAAAATTATCTTACCAAATTGTCTTGTCAATGATGTAGCTACCTGAAGGGTTTGTAAATACATAGAATCCTTCTCTACTACCGGGATTGCAACATGAACTATGGGTTTTTTTAGTTGGATGCCTCCTATGCTGCGACTCTACCACTCTATGGGTCCCAACTCTATCCTACACAGAGGCTTTCCCTCTACCCTGGAACTGTCGGATGTCAAAGTAATTCAACTTCTCACCGAGGATAAACTCACAATCTAGCTTTCTCAAAAAATATAAAGGCACCTCCCAATTATTACAGGCTGCTTGGTCAAAGACCATATACCACCTATCCCAAAATGTAGCTCTCATCCTATTATGAACACACCAATGTATGGGTACTAATTCGTAATTACTTCTAGGGAGTTACTACTAATAGGATCAGTGAAAAGAGCACATATGCCTTCTTTAAGCATCCTCTTTTTTTTTCACTTGAACATATGACAACCTATTGACATAAAATGCACAACATCTATCCCTCCATGAGCCCCATGTTGTAACCTCCTTAGACACCTCATTCACACTATTGGCCATTTTTTCTAAGGAAGTGTGGAGGGATAAGTGGTGCTCAAAACTAGAGGATCTCAACCTATTAACCAATATGGATATTTGGGCACTGTTTTATTGGAGGCGGTTGATATGGTCCTCTTGTGTGACATCAACGCGACCTATTGGAGGATGTAGAGGGTTTCGATTAAGGTTTGGTGGTGGGTTTGGTAGTGGATTTGAGTTTTGCTAAGGGTTTTCTTGTTGTGGGGCTACATTTTGGGGGTTCTCTTGTTGTTGTTATCAAGATTTTCATGTGTTTGAAGAGATCTTTGTTGTCTCTTTCATGGTCAGGTATTGTTTTCTGAATCTTACATCAAAATAATTTAAAAAAACTTAAATCAATTCAACAAACCCTACTCAATCAAAATTGAAACAAAAATAATTAAAAAAACAAATTCTTACATGTTCGATGATGTGGCATGGTTGCAAAATGATCAATATCGAAACAAAATCCAATAACGATAAGAACCCACTTAGGTTTTGGTGTTTTCTCTTCCTCCTCTCTCCTTCAAACTCAGTTTTGGTGTTAAGAAAAATAGTCAACCGCAGCTTTTTAAAAAACTTTATGACAGTCAAAACGCTTGTGCATTTTGTAAAGCATTTTTTTCTTTAAGAAATGCATACGCATTTTGAATAACTTAAGTTTTTTTTTAAATTTTTTTGTGGCTTGGCAAAGGCTCGGATTTTCCAAGCCTACTCTTTTCAAATTTTGAATAACCCGAGCAGGTTATGAAAATTTTTGGTTTTTTTTAGGAGGTGGCCACTTTTTTGCACACCATCTTGGTGCACTTACCCTCATATCCATTCCCCCATCAAATCTAAAATCTCCTTTTCCTCCATCATTCCATCATCCCTCAAGGTGTGTGCCAATTTTGTTCTTGGCCACATTCCTATCCACTTAACAACCAGTCTTCTTATATTCCCTCCATTATGCAACACCTATTTTCCAACCCTTTATCCATCCTATCCAATCCTTTTCTTAAACCCTTATCCCACTTCATCCAATCATCCATTGCATATCCCTTTGTCATTTCCTTACCAAAGAACTTGAGCATACTATCATAGCTATGGTTAATTATTATATTTCATTCAAGAGCACCATCCAAATAACAAGGTTCTTGAGTCCCTTTTCCATGTACTATCATGTGTCCATTATCTTCCTAAAATATCTAAAAGTAAAAAAAGACTCAAAAAAGGAAACAAAGAAAAAAAGTCAAAATAAAAAAAAGAGAAAAATAAAAGTAAAATAAAAAAAAGTTGCCTTGATGAAAACTTGGTAAACAAACATCTTGGTAACACATAAAAAAATTGAAGAGAAATAATTTCATCCAAAAGTGAAAACTTGGAAAACATACGCTTTGGGCAAGTACCATGGTAAAAACCTGGCACACAAGTGTTGTGCATAATTTATGAACTTCTTGCATTTCATACTTGAGGGCATGTTTCATCCATGTTATCCTATCATATCCTTGTCATTTCCTCCATTATCCTATGTCCCTCGTATCTATTATCTTATCAACATCCACATCCCATTTTTTCAAACTTTGATCTTGACAAGCCTAGGGATCTCTCTAGAAGCATCACATGCCCTATTTTCTTTACGTTGTCCTCATCCCTTTGGTCCACATCCCTTATCTTATCAAAACCTTTAGTCCATATCGCCTATCTTATCATAGCCTTTAATCCATATCTCCTTTGTCCATTATTGATCTTGCTTATCCCATCCATATCCTATCATATTCCTATCCATATCTCTATCTTGGTCTTGATGTACAAAATAAGGACATAAAACAAAAAACTTATTTTCCAAGAAACCTCTTGACATGCCCATTCCTATGCATCACATGCCATCTATTGCAACAAGTATCATTACCCTATCTTGTCATGTTCAATCCCTAAGCTTGGTAAAAACATGTTATCTCATTTTGTGGATAGCCCTTAACATCCAAACATCTTCAATGCATAATAAGCGATCTTTGGCCTTCATCCATCTACCAGTCTATTCGTTAATCCATAATGCCCTTTCCTTGCTAGACACGGGGGCAATTCAATACATTTTTCTCAAACAAATTTAATGTTCTAAAAATAATTCAAAAACATCAAATAATGTATTGAAAAAAAATTAAAAAACATTTCATAAAGTCAAGAAAAAATTCAAAAAAAATTTGCATTATGTCCTGAAAAAATACAAAAAAGTCAAATATGATACTAAAAAAATAGTTAAAATCATAAAAAGTCCTAAAAAGTCATGAAAATTCCTAAAAATCCTTAAAAAATCTAGAAAATTTCCTAAAAATTGTAAAACGTCCTTAAGAAAGCACAAGAAAATCAAATATCTTCAAAACCCTAAAAATTTGAGAAATATTAAAAAATCTACAATAAACATGTACATAATCTTTGTCAATAAATCATTTCCTCTTGGGAAAGACAAACATTTAAGCAAACACAATCTGAAGACTAATCAAATATTGTGCTTAACCAAATCACACATCAACCAACAATCTATCCAATCTAGTCAACAATCAGAAAGATTAAACTTGTCTTGTCCAATCAATCAATCCTTTATCAAACCTGCCATTTGTATTATGTAGGGTGTGGTATACTCGAAACTAGATGATATTTTTCTTAGAAAGGGTACTTCATTCCTAAAACCACATCATCATCATCATCAATCAAACAAACTATCAAGTTTGACAACAAGATCAAAATGGTTGTCGACTCGCTTGGTTTAGGAGTCTTCTCTTGTATTGATTTATCTTTGGTCATGTTCCTATGCTACTCAAGGATATCATTGAGTGATGAGAGTGACTAGGATGGTTCATGGTATTTTATTTATGTTTGTGTCTTTTGTTTATGGGGTGTTTTTCATGAAGTTTTGAGGCAAGTATGTTCAATGCCTCAAGATAGATGGAAACATTCCTTGTTTGCAATATGTCTGATTTTATGCAAAAGGATTGCATTATCACTCTGGTTTTCTATTCATGATGCAACACATCCATTTTTCCATATTAAATAATGCTCTTGTGACAAAAGTGCAGTTATGAAAGTAAGTTTCATTACTACTAATTATTCTTCACCCTCTCACTGATTTCTTCTTCCATCCAACTCTTCTTCTATCAGTCTTTTGGAATCATTTTTATTTTTCCAAAAAATGTCCTCATGTCAATTTCAGCCCAATTATTTGAGGGGGCACCCCACCTCCATTATTTCAATCCAATGGGGCATGATCTTTTACTTTTCTTTGAAACAATGCTCAAAATCACATTGTCTTAAAGAGGGGCAAAATGTAGACACTAAAAAATAGTCAATGCCTATGACCCCCTTTTTTAACATATCTTCTATATTGCGCATTTGATCTTCATCAGCCGTTAATATTTTGTCATTCTTCTATTACTTAAATGATTTTAAAAATTTAATTAATTACTGATTTTGGTCATTTGATTTCACCATGTCTTATCAATTTTTTTCAATTAAATAATTTCATCAATTATTTAATCTTGGTCATAGGGGCAAATATTTATTTATTTCACCCTCTTATCCTAATGTCATCCCTTTGGTAAATAAATAAATTGTTTATTTACTCCCTTTCTCCTTTTCCCATAATTAAATTAATTAATTTATTTAATTATCTAATTTTTCAAATACGAGGGAATTAATAATCTTTAATTATTAAATTCCACTCTCATTTCTAACTCCACTTATCTTTTTTTCATGCTAATTTGTCTCAAGTTTTTTACTCTTCCACCTTCCACTTTTCTATGCACTTCTAACTCCCACTTACTAATTTCCTTTTCCACTTAACTCTTTCCTCCTTCCATTTTCTGCCTCTATAAAATTGTTCATCCCTCATCCTTTCTTCTACTTGCAAATGACATTT
This sequence comes from Chamaecyparis obtusa, assembly GCA_027943335.1. NCBI lineage: Eukaryota > Viridiplantae > Streptophyta > Pinopsida > Cupressales > Cupressaceae > Chamaecyparis > Chamaecyparis obtusa. The sequence goes on along the minus strand of BSBK01000322.1, from coordinate 464,301 downwards.
GTTATTGAAAATAAATATTTCTAATATTTATTTTCACTTAACTCTATCATATTTCTATTTTGTCCTCCACTTGCAAATGACATTTTGTGTTGAAAATAAGTATTTCTTATATTTATTTTCACTTAACTCTATCTTATTTCTATTTCCTCATTCACTTGGAAATGCAATTTCCAATTTTTAATCAATTAACTTGTCCTCTCATTTAATCCTGATCGTCGATTGAGCTTTGATCTCATCCGCCGATTTGAGTTCAAAAAATCTATAAACTCGACTCTCATTTCTCATTCTTGAAACCACATTTTTTAGTATTTTCACTCTTTCTTTGTCAGTATGTCCATTCTTCTTTCATCATTTTGTGCACTTATCCACTTGAGAGAAATGTTGATCAAATTAGAGAAGAAAGAAAGAACAACGAGGCTTTATCAAAGGAATGATTTGATTATTTTATATTTTATGTATTTTATTTTGATGGTCTTGTCGATGTGATTAGGAATATAGTTTACATGATTTCATAGCTTTGTGGTTCACTTTATCATGTATGTTTCTAACTTCCCAATTTCCTAGTCTATAGGAAGTATCACTGATAATTTGTTTGCTAAATTACTTTAAAAAGGTTGAAAGCATGTATAAGCACTTGTGGCTCAAAATAGTTGTTGAAGAGGAAATAAACTGTAGGAAGAAGACTTGGAGGAAACAAAACAAGTGTGAGATTAAGTAGCATGAATCACCCAACACTAGAATTGAAATAAAAAAAGATGGTGTTTGAAAAGTTTACAACTGCCATGTGGACAAAACAAAATGGTAGAAGCGAAAAAAAATACATTATGTCAAAGAATTCAACCCCACGTGGAAACATTATGTAAAAGAATATTTGAGGGCTATAATGAAGGGGGAGGCTAAAATTTGAATAGTGGTTATCACCTTATATGTAAAATAGGTGGATGAATTACTCCCAAAGAAAAGTGGAAGGATAAAACTTGTGTCTTTCGTAGCAATGACATAGTTGAAACTGAGTGACACTTCATCATAGATTGTGCACCATATAAGGATATTTATAAGCAATTTGAAAGTACTTTGAAGTTGCACAATCGAGATGAGCTCTTTAAGAAAATAAAACTTCACAAATTAACAAACTTGTTGGTCAAGATTCATAATAAAAGATCTAACATAAAAAAAATGAAAATATATTAATATTATGATTTTTGGTCCTTAGTCCTTACAATTCTTGGTCTCATACAAGTCATTAAGATTCCTTCATTCATTCCTTTAAATAATATTCACTTTTCTAGGATGCATGAATATAACTGTATGTTTACGTGCATTTCTTTCTCAGGACGTGATACTTGCCTTTTGTCAAACTATCCTAAAGCAATAGAATCTTGAAGGGACATTGTTTTGTCGTATTTACTCGTACACTTTGAATACTACTCTACGATGGGGACTAGGCACTGCAATTTTGGTGGAGTTAATCACTTATGTGCATGTAATTTAAATGTATGAATAGAACAAGAAATGTTTTATCTTATATATATCAAATTTTTAAATAAATATTTTACATGATTGAGCTATCTATCATGGCTCAAGGAAAAGATAAATAGTAGACCAGACCAATGTGAGATCTAGATTCATTCTAGAGAGATTGGATTGCATGTATACAGTCCCATCCAACAGCATTTTTCACTTCTTTAAGGAATTTTAAGCCAATGCCAGAGCATCTAAACGATGCTTGAAACATACTTTTTAACTCTAGGAAAATTAATGAGGGTCTTTGTTCCATGGAGCCATTATGGCCTACAATAATTAAATTTCCAATGACTAATGTCGACATATTTATTAGAACTCCATGGGAGAGAATCTTAAACTCTACTTTTCACTAAATTTCATATATAGTTTATTTAGCAAGGTTTCTATAGGTTCACATTGTGAAATATGATGACTTATTAATATAGTTTCTTTAGCGATCTAATATATTGTACCTAGGTCAATCAATATCACGTGATTTGTTATTTTTAAGTCTAAAAAATTCATTTCATTCAATTATGAATGCTCATCAATGACACAAATTTATATCTACAATTACAAATATTATACTATTAAAGACATTAGACATTAAAATAGAAAATACTCCATTATTAGTACTATCCCCTATACAACTACTAAACATGATCAACTAATCATCTCATTGACCACTCCAAATTAAAGGAATCTAAGTTAAAGTGTTCATTTCCTCTTGAAGGATAATGATGAAAAATCTACCTTTTAAAAGGAATGGCTAGACTTCTAGTTGCACAACTAGATCCGATTTTCATCATTTTTAATGTGAGATGGGAAGATGGGTAGTCTCTAAGGAAGGAAGAGTGGGACAAAATAACTAATATTTTCTAGAATAAAGGGGTGGTGGAAACAAAATAACACAGTGTGTTTGAATGCATACACAATATGAAAAAAGTCTCAAGGTGAGCAATCTAAATGAGTTATTTAAGGAGGCAAGGCTTCACGAAACCATGAGTTTCTTAATCAAGATCCATAATAGAAGTACTCACATTGAAAGGAACTTGAAAATTGTTAACGATGATACTCTTGGTCCTACATACTAATGATGTCATAGATGTCAGGAATTCAATTTGTTAGATTGTGGTGGAAATACTGGAAATGGTACCCTACTACGTCCTTCACCAGTTACAAGCCTAAGCTTGGGTATTCTTTCCTTATGCCTCATTTGCCCATGATTGATTCTCTCAACCAGTGTTGGCATCTCTCTTCTTCTCAGAAGAGTTGGGGCTAGAGATTTCATGCTATTTGGGACTCTGTCACTGAACCTAAAATTGCTCATTTTTCCTGGTGTTTGTTATACCAGGGCTTACCTCTGGGAGCTAGACTCGGGCATTTCGGGGTTCCTGATCCTAAATGCAATTTTTGTGGTCACTCTGAGACACTCATGCACATTTTTTGGTTTTGTCGTCCTGCCTAGAATTACTGGGTCTGGATTCACGACTTCTTTGCTCCTTTTAGGCCTGAACCTTTTTCTTGGCACATGGCTCTTCTTGGTGACTCTCCCAGAATGCCTTCCCAGTACACCTAGATATGGCATACTTTCAAGATGGAAATTTTGTTTACCTTGTGGAAAGATTACAACTCTATTCTTTTTTCTCACAGTTTTTTGGATATTCATGTCTCTCTTTATGCTAAGACATGTATTTGTAACAATGTCATGATACAGATCCAGGTGCAAGCAGATAAAGTGGCTCTTGAGTTTTCTCATTTGCAAGAGTTACTCCGGCACTGGGGCAATGCCCCTTGTACTGTGGCTCGAGTGCCTCCAGATTCTCTCTCAGCTAACCGTACGCCACCTAGGGGCCAATGTCGTAGCCAGAGTTCCTCTGCCAGACACTCCAGGACTCTGCATCAATGGAACCTTGCTCCACCTCTCCCCCTCCTTAGAGGGATGCAGGTTCTAATTGGCCTCCTGTGCTTGCTTCTACTGTTGCTGCTTTTGCTCAACCCTTGACATTTATTCCTGCTAATCAAGACAAGTTCCCTCGTCTGGTGCTAGCTATTTCACCCAGGCAAGAGGAAGGAGAATTGGAAAAATATGATCTAGAAGATGACTGGGCCATTCCTGTTCAGACTCCTAGGCCCAATGTTTGGGGCAATCTCGATGATAGAGATCCTCCTCCCTCTTTTACTACTACTCTTGTAGCTTGAGGGTTTCTCATTTTATATAGTTTTTTGATGAATAGTTTTATGTTTCCAGCCTAAGTGTCAAGTGACTTGCAGGGTGATTTCTTCCCCCGACCCTTTTTTGTGAATATTGTACTTTTATATTTTTAATAGGAAAGGCCTCTATTCATCAAAAAAAAATCATTCATTCAAACATAACAAAAAAATCTTTAACGAAAACTGAACAAATCTAGAAAAAAACAATTCATCAATAATCCATCCTAACTTTGTGCACCCTAAACTCTTAATTGATAAGGGTATGTGTAGGATCATGGTATGCCAAAAAGTGGTGATCTGAAAAAATCCTCTTTTCACTCATCCAAAAATGCGCTAAAATGTGTGTTGACTTTTTAGTAGGCCTGGGTGTCAGTACACATGCCCAAGCAAAAACCAAGCCTAATCAGATATCCGATACAATCAGATATCTAATATTTTTGGATATCCGATAATATCAGATATCCAAAAAAGCCCCCCTATTTTGAAATTTGAATTGCCCCACATTTTCCAATTTCAATTTACATTACAATCGGACATCTGATAGTTTTAGATATCGGATATCCGAAAAAGCCGGCCTATTTTGAAATTTGAATTGCCCCACTTTTTCCAATTTCAAGTTACAAGGATTTATACAAATATAACATTTAAGTATAAGTTTGATTTATTTAATTTCTTATACTTTAATTTATATTTGTATAAATACAAGTTAAATACATTCCAGGATGTTTGAGATAGGTTTCAGCTTCATAGGAGTTAAGATGCAAATTCTAGATTTTGGGGGATTTTGAAAAATTTCAGACTTAGCCAAATTTTAGGATTCAACAAGCCTTCACTAGGGTTACCTCCCATAATCCATCATGGCTTTCTAAGGTCAAATTGAATCTAGCAAAAGGATTCTCAAAGGGTTTTAACTCATTTTATCACAAATCACTTGGACCCGTTAGGACACACTTGAGGGTTCTAATGTGTCAAAAGGGGTCATAAGGACTTCCTAGGGGGCCTAACCCATGATAAGGCATACTACAACCCCTATGAAGTCCCCATGACCCCTTTTGACATATTTGAACCCTCAAGTGTTTCTGAAGGGGTTGTAGGACCCCTTAGGACACACTTGAGGGTTTCAATGTGTCAAAAGGTGTCATGGGGACTTCCTAGGGATCCTAATGCGTGATAAGGTGTACTAGGACCCCTAAGAAGTCCCCATGACCCCTTTTAACACATTGGAACCCTCAAGTGTGTCCGAAGGGGTCGTAGGACCCCTTAGGAAACACGTGAGCATTCAAATGTGTCAAAATGAGTCATGGGGACTTCCCAGGGGTCCTAATGTGTGATAAGGCGTACTAGGACCCCTAGAAAGTCCCCATCACCCCTTTCAACACATTGCAACCATCAAGTGTGTCCTAAGAGTTCACACTATCCCTTCAGACACACTTGAGCATTCTAATAGGTCGAAAGGGGTCATGGAGAGTTCTTAGGGGTCCTAGTTGTACACACAAAAGTAGTGCACTTCTATGAATCCTTACATGCAAGGAAACTCAAGAATGAGCCCTCACAAATCGATCCATAGCTCTCTATGCATGGAGTTGCAAGATTATGGATTTTCTCTTAGCTAGAGCTATTGAGCTTGTGACCTTGCTAGTCAACCATACAATGAGAGATTCCAAATCAAAGACAAGGGCAAGAGTGCCAATATCTCCAATGAAATCAATATGAATGCAATGCAACCTACATGATAATGCAAATTACTCTATGAAAATGCAAGTACAAATTATGCTATGAAAGGAAAGAACAAGTATTACCAAGCATTCCTATTAAACTATGTGAGATTAATCTATTGCATAAAAGGAAATCTACACTAAGAATGCCATTATCATGCAACTATGGAAGCAAATATGAAACTAAATGAAATGCAACAACAAAGATCTTCAAAGCTTGGATGCAAGAGTGTCTTCAAAGAAAGCTCCAAATGACTTAGAAAACATGCAGCATAACATTAGCATAAAACAAGTGACCTAGAATGAGGGAGAGAGCTCTCCTTTTATAAGAAATGAGGTGAAATGGACCATTGAGATAAAGAGGCAAAAAGTCTTAATCATTGGTGGAGCTTGAAAGAGGAGCAATCCATGTGCACAAGTATCCTCCAATAGGAAAATAGGAGTTGACTTTATGTCCATGTGAGACAAAAAATATTTTTTCCTTTTTTTATAAAATGAAAATAATGCTTTATTTGTGCAACTTAGGATAAGAGGAAAGTGGGGGCTTTTTATTTAATAAAAGGGGAGGAAATTCCTTTTAATTAAATAAAGGCTTAGGATAAATGGTTAGCCCATAGGATAAAAATCTAATATATGATCGAAATTAAGATTTGATCAAGAAATTGATAATGTTGAAAAATATTGATTATTGATAAAACTGATTCAAGATTGATAAATCAAATAAATGGGGCCCAAAGTCTAGGCGACCATTTTTGGGTGCATACATTTTCCCCTCTTTGACTAATGTGTGATCGATCTGGGAACACATGTAGTCAAAGAATGAAGTTGAAATGTGAGATCAATTTGGAATCACAAAACAACTCAGATATGAGGTCGATTCGGGATCACATCCGGACAAAGCATAAACAAAGGCCTTTGAACATGAGGTTGATTCGGGATCATATTCAAAGTAAGAGATAAGAATCTCAAATTTGAGCAAAAGCTCACAAAAGATGTTTGAATCAAGAGAATCAAGAAAATCAGGGATGAGAATCCCATAGGTACTGCCCCCTCGGAATCGAAAGTGAAATCAGATAGAGGAGAACAGTAGAAAGATTGGATCAAATCAATCATAATTGAAGATAAGGTCAATAGGATAACCATTAGGTAGTGAAACATGCCCCAGTGATGAATTAGAACAAAAGAAGTGGGGTGAATGAAAGACTAGAAGTTTGAAAGACATGAAAAAGGAAGAAATTCCATCAAAGATCGAAGAATTATGCCTCAAAAGGTCAGTCAACTACGTAGAAGAGGATGAAAATTTAGAAATGCGATTTTGACTATCAAGATGACCTCAGATTTTGATTTCAAGTCTGAAAATGGATCCAGGACGTTGAAATTAGCTAGGGATGCAATTTTTGCGCAATTTCGAAGTGTTTGGAAATTTGGTCAAAAATTCAAAATGCTATAGGAATAGAAAAGGATGTGATATGAAAGACTAGAAATGAAAGACATGATCAAGAAGAATCAGAAAATGAGCATAGTTGACCAACTAGTCTGTAGATGATAAAAATGAGAGCTCTCTCCATATGCAAGATGCAAAAACTAAACTATGATGAACCTAAAAATGCAAGCTACTATGAAAGTGGTTGACTTTCAAGGTCACAACGCCTATAGACATCTAATTATCATCATCGAACATTATTGGTAGCGTTGTAAGATCATAAAATGCACACTAGCATAACTATGTGGATATGAATATGATCTTTATCAGATAGAAATGTGGAAATCTCACCTAGGCATCAAATACATGTAGGTCAAGATGACTAATGCAGTGAGATTACCTAAGTTTGATATGGCGAGATTATGCTTGTATCAAGACACATGAAAGTCAGGATAACTAGAAGCATGCACTCGCAAAACAGTCAAGGATAATACCTTGTCAACCCATAGTGTCAAGTAAGACTAGCATAAATGCTCATGATAGTTAGGATCAACAAAATATACCCGCAAGCAGATAAAGAAATAAAACATGTTCTCATACCCTTAGTCTTCTAGCTATGCATCATCGAAAACTTCTCAAGGAGAGACCACTCATCAAAGAAATCCTCATAAACAGCACACAAAGAAAAATAAAGTCAACATATCTCAACGAGTTGATTGTTTAAGTGCGTGTGTGTTGGTCATAGAGTCAAACTTTGAGTATCACAGTTGTCAATGAGAAATATCGCATCATACTAGACTGTTGGATAAGACATCTGATAAGTGTTAAGAAACACTTGATGCAAGGGTAGTGTTGAGAAACACTATTTGGGGTGGTGTTGAAAAACACTAGTTTGTGAAATGCCCCAAGAGACAAACACACCAAAAGACCTATGCTAACAGTTATGCCCCCTAGACAAAGACAAAGACCAATTCCAGACTAAGCCAAATAAGGTCAGGGTATGATGGAGAAAGGTAAAGTGTTGAGGATGCATGCTAATAAATAGGAGTGTAAAGGCCACAAGTAGCGCCTGTTTCCAGGTTTTCACCACTTGGAATCTTTTTTCATTTTTTCATTTTTTCTCTTTTTTTTTTTTTTTTGTATTTTTGCTACCAAGGTGCCTGTTTCCAGGTTTCCACCAAAGCACTTTTTCTACTTTTTTTTTGAATTTTTTGCATTTTTAAATTTTTTTGTATTTTTTCAGGACTATATATGCTTTTGAGGATTTTTTTCAGCATCATACATCAATTTTTTTTGGTATTTTTTTCAGGATCATAAAGTATGTACAAAGGATGCCCCCAGACAGAAACAGGCATTAAGGATAGAACTTCTTTAGGTGCAAAATGTTGATGGGATCAGGAAGCTATTCTCCATTGGGATCTGATAGTAAATATGCACCGGTACCAAAAGCAGCTGTAATAATGTATGGTCCAAACCAATTAGGTTCGAACTTGCCCTTTTGTTCTCTGTTCTGTTGATTCTTAGGGTTCTCTCTCAAAATAAGATCACCTATCTGAAATTCCCTAGGGTGAACCTTCTTGTTGAATGCTTTGGACATACACTTCTGATACACTCTCATATGATCAAATGAAGCCTTACGCTTCTCATCTAGAAGTTCAAGTTCCTATAACCTCATGGCGCGGTAATCCTCATTTGTTATCAATCCTTTGAGTGAGACTCTAAGTGAAGGTATCTCTACTTCTAAAGGCAACACCGCTTTAGTGCCATAGGTAAGAGAAAAAGGAGTAGCTCTTGTAGGTGTACAAATGCTAGTTCTGTAAGCCCATAGTGTTGGATTGATTTGCAAGTGCCAATCCCTGCCATTCTTGTGCACTGTCCTATGAAGAATCTTAAGGATGGTTTTATTGGAAGCCTCTGCCTGTCCATTTCCCTGTGGAAAGTAAATGGAGGACCAATGTTGCTTGATTTTAAACTTTTTGCATAAATTTTTTAGGTCCTTATTCTTGAATTGACCTCCATTATCAGTGATAATCTCAGAAGGTACTCCAAATCGGCAAATAATATGATTCAAGATGAACAACAAGATAGTCTTCCCTGAAGCCACAGAAAGTGGCATGTCTTCCACCCATTTTGTGAAGTAGTCAGTAGCAGTAATAATGAACTTATGTCCACCTGATGAGTTGGGGTGAATCTGCCCAACTAGATCAAAGGCCCAGCGCTGAAATGGCCAATGAGAAATGGAAGGAATCAGCTCCCTACCTGGAGCATGAATCAGGTTTCCATGTTTCTGATATTTTTCACAAGACTTAGCAAAGGCTACTACGTCTATCTGCATCATGGGCCAATAATACCCTGCCCTAAGCAACCTTCAAGCCATGGCAAGACCGTTGGAATGTCCACCACAAATGCCCTCGTGGATGTCGGCTAACGCTTGGTCAGATTCCTCCTTTTCCAAGCACCTAAGGAGTGTCCCATCTAAACCCCTCCTATATAAATCACCAGAGATAAGGGTGTGGCATGAGGCATTGCGGACAAGGTTTCAATGTTCAGAATGGTTGAATGTGTCGGGGATGATGCCATCACGGAGATATGAATAGATAGCACCATATCGGGAAGATTCATGTGTGACAAGGGTACAAATGACATGGCTTTTAGATGAGTCAAATATGGGATGTTGTAGCTCTTCCACCAAGAATTCAAATCTGGATTCATGTTGTTCCAACTATAGGAGTGAAGCTAATGTAGCCATAGCATCTGCATCTTTGTTCTCTGTCCTGGGGATCTTTTGAAATGTCACAAATGTAAAGTAACGTCTCAATGATTCAACCATCTTTTTGTAAGGTATCAATTTATCATCCTTGGTTTGATACTCCTCATTGACTTGGTTGATAATTAACTGGGAATCCCCAAAGACATATAACTCTGTTATGTTCCATTCTATAGCCATTTTCAATCCATTGGTTAAAGCTTCATATTCTGTAATATTATTTGTACATGGGAATAAAATTTTGTAAGACTTTGGAATGTTGTACCCATGTGGAGAGACAAATAATACTCCAGCACCTGATCCATTTTGCATGTGGGAACCATCAAAGAACATCTTCCAAGTGCGGGTAGTCATATACAGTATGTGTTCATCTGGGAATTCTACCTGAATAGGTATACTATCCTTAACTGGAAAGTCAGCTAATTGGTCAGCAATAGCTTGCCCTTTTATGGCCTTTCTTTCAATGTACTCTATATCAAATTCAGATAAAACCATCATCCACTTGGCAAGCCTACCCGTGAGGGTGGCCTTACTAAGCAAGTACTTAAGAGGATCAATTTTTGCAACCAAATGTATAGTATGAGCAAGCATATAGTGTCACAACTTTTGGGAAGCAAACACTACTACCAGACAAGACTTTTCAATGCTATTATAATTGATCTCATAAGATACTAGAGTACGACTAATGTAGTAAATGGCCCTTTCTTTCCCAGTGTCATCTAATTGAGCCAACAATGCCCCCAAGGAAGACTCTATTGCTGAAATGTACAAAATCAATGGTTTCCCTGGAATAGGAGTTATCAAAATTGGAGGATTAGCCAAATACAGTTTTATTTGATCTAGGCTCTTTTGGCATTCCTCATTCCACACGCAAGAAGCACCCTTATGCAATGTTTTATTAAAAGGTTGTGCTCTATCTGCAAGCTGAGAAATAAACCTCTTGATCAACTGAAGACGTCCCTGAAGACTTCTCATTTGACTAATATTTCTTGGAGGTGGCATATCTAATATAGCTTGGACCTTTTCAGGATCAACCTCTATTCCTTTTGCTAAAATTATGAATCCGAGGAGTTTACCTGAGGCAAGTCCAAATGCACACTTTTTCAGATTCAATCTAAGTTGGAACTGTTCCATGCGATCTAGAATTACTTCCAAATCGTCGAGGTGTGTATCCCATTTTCTTGATTTAGCCAAGGTATCATCCACATAATCTTCCATGTTCTTATGCATCATATCATGAAAAATTATGGTCATAGCTCGCTGGTATGTTGCTCTTGCATTCTTTAGGCCAAATGGCATGACATTCCAACAATAGGTTCCCCATGCACATGTGAAAGCTATTTTCTCTTGATCTTTAGGAGCTATTTTTATTTGGTTATATCCAGAAAAACTATCCATTAAAGAGTATATCTCATAGCCCGCGGTCATATCCACTATCATGTCTATGTTAGGGAGTGGAAAGTCATCCTTTGGGCATGCTTTTTTGAGGTCTTTGAAGTTTGTGCAAATGCGAATGGACCCGTCATGTTTTGAAATTGGAACAATATTGGAGATCCACTCAACATAGTTGATAGCTCGAATGAATCCTACACGTAAGAGCTTTTCTAATTCAGCTTTAACAAGAAGAGCTATGTGAGGATGCATTTTCCTCAACTTTTGTTTAACCAGTTTTATTCTTGAAGCTATAGATAGATGATGCATAATAAGATCAGTGTCAAGCCTTGGCATATCAGAATATGTCCAAGCAAAGTTGATTTTCTTCTTTTGCAAAAATTTTGTATATGCCTCTTTTTCTCCAACTGATAGAGACTGAGCTAGGTGCACTATTTGGGGAGCCTCTTCTGTATTCAAATTGACTGGTTGTGTAGGCTCAATAAGAACTAATGACCTATCTTGGAAGTAACTTGGAAAGTTATTAAGTACCCCATCCTTAGGCACCTCAAAGAGGTTTTCACCCTCGGATACGTCTTTTCTTTTTACTATTTTTAGTTCTGACACGGCCACAAAGTGGTTTTCGCCATCAGACCTTTTTTTCTTTTTTTCTTTTTCTTTTATTTTTAGACTAAGGTACTTAATATCAGGCTCCGTCATACTTGTTGTCAGTTCACTGGTGGAAGAGACTACAGATTCAAGAGCATTTAGATAACAGGCAATTTCATAGTCATTCTGAAAAGTGAGAAGTTTAGGCTCTTGACGTCGTTGAGACTAGTCAATTAGGTGGAAATGAACAAGGGGTAGGTCAATGACTGGTTCAACATTGTGTATGTGGAAGGTGTTATCTCTAGTGACCATACAATCGAGATTCATCCGGTCCCCTCCTGAGATACCCGAGTCAAGATTTGTCCTATCAAACGAAGTGTCGTCCACTAAGGCAATTCGAGGAGTCCAATCCTCCAGTCCTACACTAGGCTCATTGGTCACATCGGGTTGAGTACTATAAGTATGGACTACATCCATGTCCAAATCAACTGTTGCATCTAAAAGTGAGTCCCATTTGAACTCATGTGAGTCTATTTCTAAATCATTATTTGGGCCTTATGATGTAGAAGCCTCAAGATTGGGAAGAGTTTCCCCTTCTCTAACACTAGCATTGTTACTATCCATCGTAGCTAGGATAGCAACAATTTCTTTTGTCAATCTAGCATTCATACTATCAGTTGTCAAATCTTGTGAATCTCCCCAAAGGAGATTTGTTGAAGGCACCCAATCATCAGACATGTCTTGTTGGTTAGAGAGATTAGGTGTGTAGTCTGAGTCATTGTCACTATCCGTCGTAGCTGAGATAGGGACACTTTTTTGTTTCTTATTTTTGAAACCTAAGCCAACTATTGACTTATTCCTTCATCCAAAAATGGCATGGTTAAGAGGTTCAGCCCTAGCATCCAGCCTATGACTAAGGGGACCCTGTCCTGGATAACCCATATTCTTGACCAATGTATACCCTCTCCCATAAGTTCTAGGGGAAGGTGCAAAATTCTCATTATGTAGGTATTTCTCTTCTCGATAAATCCAGTCCCTAACAGCAACCTCTTCTTTTTCTTCTTGAATCGAAACTGAGGATTCCACAAACTTATCAAACAATGTCATGGCTGAAGACAAGGGCTTCATTTCTTGAGAAGGTTTGCCATAAGACCTAGGGGAAATTGGCAATTTTGTGAATGAATCCAATTTTTAATCCCCCATACCAAGATCTATGGTCTTGAATTTATTCTTGCATTGTTCAAATGTAGTATCAAAAGTGTTAGCCTTCCTATTCAAAGGAATGTGAGACCTTGCTGAAATTGTGTTGACTGACAATGTGTTGTCTCCAGGTATGTAGACTTCTATTCCATTGTAAGGGAATTTTACACACTGATGATAGGTAGATGGGACCACTTGCATCTCATGTATCCATGGTCTACCTAACAAAATATTGTAAGCCAAAGGACCAGCATCAACAATCTGGAACAAAATATCTTTCTCTACAGGACCAATTCGGATAGGAAGAACGACCAATCCTTTATAACTACGTTCTACTTTATCATAAGCCTTGATAGTTATTTTCTTCCTTGTGTCAATGACTTCTTTTGAATAACCCAAGGCCTTCAATAAGCTTAAAAAAAAAATATTAATCCCAGCACCCCCATCTATCAACACACACCTGACACAGGTCTTGTGGATCATAACCTCTATATGAAGGGCCAAATTATGTGGGTGGCTTAATGACTTGTCATCTTCTTCTGAGAATGTAAGGTAGTGAGGGCTAGCCAAGTGGTTGACCATATTCTAGAATTGATCTACATCTATATCATTAGGGACATTAGCCGCTCGCAAGGCATCCTCAAGGACACGCTTATGCTTAGGGGACAGTTCCAAAAGCTCAAAGATTGAAATCTACACTGGTGTACGTTGTAATTGGTCAACAAGATTATAATTCAACTCAGGACCAACAACAGCTTTTGGAAGAACACCCTTTGACACTGGTTGCTTAGACTTACTAGAGTTAGGACCTCTAATAACAATGGGAGCTTGAGACTGGCTTCTAGTGACAGCATTGAGGGGTTGAGACATCCTTCGTGAGTGAGGACCTCTTAGGACCACAACGGGTCCTTCATCAAGCATAGGATTTGAATCCACATCATATCCTTAAGGGTCTTTCCCTCTCATCATGTTGACATTGTCACCAACAACTTCAAGCATATTAATAACATTTTCAGCATTTGTGTAGGTGTAGTTGATAGCAGCCTTGCCATTCTTGTTTTTAGAATTCTCTCCTTTCTCATATTTGGCCAAGGGTTCTTTAAAAGCTTTATGATCCGGATTAGTGGTTAAACCATCAACTTGTAATTTTTTGCTCTCAAGGTCTTGAACAAGATGTTTAAGTCTAAAACAATTTTCTATATCATGTCCAATTCCATTGTGAAAGACACAAAAGGCCTTCTCATCCCACTAATGAGGTTTAGGATCTGGTATGCAGTGTTTGGCAAGATCCTGAGGGTGTGCCAAATTGTGAGAAATTAATGTCTTGAAAATGTCTGCATAGGAGTCCCCAAGTTTAGTAAATTGTCTCTTTTCCTTTTTAGGTTTCCCTTGATACTTGGGTTTATTCTCTGGTTGTCCTGAAGATGTTTGTAGCTTCATAGCTTGAACTGCATGAGAGAGATTAAGAAATCCTTCATTCTTAGGTTGTGATGAGTCAACAACTCCGTCATTGACCACCTACTTATTCTTATTCCAATAAGAGTTCTTTTTGTCCTTATTACCATTATTGTTGTTGTTTTGGCCATTGTTGCTATTAGTTGATTTAGCCAAAATTCCTTGTTCTTTTAGGACATCCTCTATGCGACAGGCCACTTCTACCATGGTATCAAAAGAATTAAACGGGATCTTCCTTACTTCATATCTTAACTTCGGTACCAAGTTGCTCACAATGATGTCTATTCTTTCCTCCTCAGGAATTGTCCTTGGATATTTCAAGCACAAACGTCTCCATCTTTGTAGAAAGGTAACAAAGGATTCCCCTTGGTTCTGCTTGATTTTGCACAAATCAAGCATGGTGACCGACCTTGATAAGTTGTAAGCAAAATGTTGGACAAATCTTTCCACAAGCTCTTTAAATGTCTTAACTGGAGGAGTAAGGTTAGTAAACCACTCCATGGCTTGACCCTTGAGGCTCCTTGGAAATAATCTCATCAAATAGGAGTCTTCATGGTGAAAAGAAAAACTCATTATATAAAATTGTCTAATATGGTCATGAGGATCACCAACGCCATCATATTTGTCATAGGTTGGAAACTCAATTTTCTTAGGAAACTCAATTTTCTTGTCGATTGGGTTGGGACATGTGGAATCCAAATTAAAGGTGCTCTTATGAGCCCTCATCCTTTCTATATCCTTTTGCATTTGCATGATCACCTCATTGGTTGAAGGATTCTGTTTCTTAATCTTTTGGTGGACATCAAAATTGTGTGGGACCTTAGCACCTTTGTTGAAAAGGCTTTCTAGGAATTGATCCTTGTTTTGTTCCACATATCTTTCCACATATGCTTGAATGGATGGTTCTTGTTGCATAGTCATAAAATCCATTTTATCAAAGTTGGTATAGCTTCCTCCATGTTGTGAGCCATGATGTGCTTGTTGGGAGGGTTTCTTTGAATGTCTATGAGGCGATCATCTCCTATGATGATCATATCTTGAAGTCCTTCTTCCTCTAGGACTTGGGGATCATGAGGGCATCCATGACCTTCTTCTAGGACTTGGTGAGGGGGTAGATGGGGGTGAGTTGGTCCCACTATTGGTACCCCTCCCATTGAATCTATTTTGGAGTTGTTGTGCATAGAGCCTATCTTCTTCTTCTTGGGCAACTCTTTTGCTTATGTCTAATAATGCACATTCCTCTTCTTCGAGTTGTCTGAATTTCTCCTTTTTGGTGGCTTGTTCATCTAAATAGGCTTGTTTCTCCCTTTCAATGCTTTTCAACCTTGTATTTGCATATCGAGAGGTATCTTTAAGTGGAGAAGATTGTCTTGAATGCCTTATTGCGTTGGTTGCGTTGATGTGATGGTCACTAGATTTGTTGTTCTGGTCCTCATGTTGTGACCCTAAATCTAAGTGAGTTTGCCTATAATGTCTCTCAGCTCATTGGTGAGCATCTAAATATCTTGTGTTGTTGGGAGGTGACTCGAGTGGACTAGCATGAGAAGAACCACCGTACTCTCTCCTATGTCATTGGAAGATATCCTCAAGAGTTTGATTCATGGCTTATCTTTGTTGTCGAGTGAAAGTGTAACTCATGTCCATACTTGATGAAAGTGGTGCGAAAGAGGTGCTCACTTCACTAGGATTACCTTTTGGATTAAAACAAACTTCAGATTCACTTTTAGGAGATTGATTGAAAAGGGGTTCTTTTCCCTTGTGCTATTGATGAGTCTTAACTGGTGGTAACTAGCTAAAGACAACAGGGGGTCACTTCCCTTGATTGACTTGGTACCTTGTTGTAACTGACATGAAAGAAAGAGATTCTTAATGATAGGGTGACCTCCCAAAGTGTCAACGCCAAACTAGGATAATCAAAGTTCTCTATTGTCCAAAGAGAAATGAAAAGATAGAAATATCAAAGGGGCTTTACCAACACTATCAAAGAGGTGCTTCAAATCAAAGGGTGACTACGCTTGCACTTTTGAACCAGGGGTTTGGACTAGGCCAAAATATAATTGAAATTGAGATTTAAATGAAAGCGATTTGGACAATAAGAGCACTAAAATTTTCCAAGAATGTAGCCAACAATCCTAGAGATAAACTTTGTCACCAAGAATGGCCTTCTAACTTGACAATTGTTCCCAAAGTGACCTTGTAAATCAGATGATGCTATCCCAGAGGACTAAAACCAGAAATTTAGAGCCAAGACAGGTCTCTAATGACAAAGTAAGAAACCTATTCAAAGACCTAACCTGACTAATAGCAATTGAAACTGACCAAACTGAAAGCACGACAGAAACTACCCAGGTGATATACTCTAGGCTAATAAGGCGATACACCTATAACTGGGTGATACTTCACCCTACACCAGGCGATAGACCTCACAATATCTGGGTGATAAACACCAGGTAGGTCAGGTGATAGTCCAGTAGGGGTGAACTATCGCGCGATGTTTCTTCTCAAAGCAGGCGATACTGTTGCAAAATTGTTTAACTCTTGACCAGAACTATGTAAAATTTGTATTTTTTGGGTCTGTTTGGTCAAAATTTTCATTCTGAGGGTTGATGTTTTCGATCTCAATCACAATATCAGTAGAATTTTGGCAAGTTTGTAAACAGTGAGGGATCAAACATGTCTCAAAACACTTGAAACAAGGGCAAAAGCAACCTTTCCAAGACAAACACTTGTGATATCAAAATAAAATTGCACCCTATGAATGCTACCAATTGTTTTTATATTGAGAACGTTTACACTGGTATCACACAATCAAAGACAATTTAAGAAAATCTATCCTAAAAACTCAAGGCTCAATACTTACCAACTTAGCCCACAACTTGGTGTCCCCTTGCCTCACACAAAGTGGTTACCCGCAATAGATGTTGGCTTTGTCATGGAAGTGTCAAAGACACAACCAAAGGAACACATATGGTGAGTATCTTAAGGTGATCTGGGTTTTTCCACTTGGATCAATCCTTGCACTAAGAAGATAAGCGGCTAAATAAGATGGCTTCTATCTAAAGGTTCTTAATAAGGGATTCCATTCATAACACCCCTCTTGCTCCTCATAGAGGACTGGGACCTCGTGGCCTCAAGAGTACCTTAAGCATTCTTGCTTAATGCTTTCCCCATGGTCACAATCCCACGAGTTACTCACATCAAGCGAAGACAAGTGTTATGTCTACCAAGGTTTTGTGTCCTCGACAGCCTTGAGATTATAGTGAGTTGGAATCACTCGCCACCAAGGAAAATGATGACAAGGTTGTCCCCACTTGGGTCATTCCTCTTGATTTCTCAAGAGTAGGTCCGCTAAAAGATCCTAAACTAAACAAAGAATGGATGATTTTTGAGGTTCAAGGTTTTGGGTCCACCACAAGGGTGAAGAGCATACTCCCCTATCTCAAAAACTTCTCCTAAACACACCAAGCAAAATTTAATTACCCCCTTGCTTCCAAAAACCTTAAGATGGGTTAGGATTTTCTAGTTCACCTAAAGGTGAAGAGCATACTTCTCCTACCACCACAAAATCTCTTTCACAAGGTATTAAAGTTCCTAATACAATTAGTAAATGCCACACTTGAAAGGAAATAAATCACAAACACTTTTAAAACAAAAATTCTTTTTGCTTTTGTTTATGCTTTGGGCAGCCCTACAAAAATGTTAGTAGCCCTCTTTGACATGCGATTTATAGCAATTTCCTTTCAAGCAAAGCTCCTACAACCACAACTTGTTAGACAACTAGGGTTAGGAAAACCAAAATCTAAGTGAAAGTAATGTAAAGATCTGATCAATTCAAACTAAGAAATGTAAATTAACCATGTTTAAATGCATCAAAGTAAGCCAGCAAGTTAAATGTGATCAAATTCGGCTGATAAAACTCAGAATCCAGCTCTTTGCTGTATCAGGCAATATACCTCAGACTTCACAAGTATTGCGTGACACATTTTCCTATATCCGGGCGATATACCTCAGTCTGGGCGATAGACTGCACAATAGGCGGGTGATACTTCGCACGACACTAGGTGATAAACCTCAATACGTGCGTGCGATTCTTCTAAGACATGAAGTGTCACACTGGTATTATAAGGTACATCATGCAATATACCTGAGAAGTGTCACGTGATACTCTAAGACAGAAAACTAGAGAATGCAAAATATCCAAAAATTAAGCTAAAAACTTGCCAAAAAATTGACAAAAAATAATGAAAAATGCAGAAAAAGAAGAGACAAAGCTAGTCTACTCTGCCCCACGGTGGGCACCAAAACTGTACACACAAAAGTAGTGCACTTCTATGAATCCTTACATGCAAGGAAACTCAAGAATGAGCCCTCACAAATCGATCCATAGCTCTCTATGCATGGAGTTGCAAGATTATGGATTTGCTCTCAGCTAGAGCTATTGAGCTTGTGACCTTGCTAGTCAACCATACAATGAGAGATTCCAAATCAAAGACAAGGGAAAGAGTGCCAATATCTCCAATGAAATCAATATGAATGCAATACAATGAAACCTACATGATAATGCAAATTACTCTATGAAAATGCAAGTACAAATTATGCTATGAAAGGAAAGAACAAGTATTACCAAGCCTTCCTATTAAACTATGTGAGATTAATCTATTGCATAAAAGGAAATCTACACTAAGAATGCCATTATCATGCAACTATGGAAGAAAATATGAAACTAAATGAAATGCAACAACAAAGATCTTCAAAGCTTGGATGCAAGAGTGTCTTCAAAGAAAGCTCCAAATGACTTAGAAAACCTGCAACATAACATTAGCATAAAACAAGTGACCTAGAATGAGGGAGAGAGCTCTCCTTTTATAAGAAATGAGGTGAAATGGACCATTGAGATTAAGAGGCAAAAAGTCTTAATCAGCGATGGAGCTTGAAAGAGGAGCAATCCATGTGCACAAGTATCCTCCAATAGGAAAATAGGAGTTGACTTTATGTCCATGTGAGACAAAAAGTGTTTTTTCCTTTTTTTATAAAATGAGAATAATGCTTTATTTGTGCAACTTAGGATAAGAGGAAAGTGGGGGATTTTTATTTAATAAAAGGGGAGGAAATTCCTTTTAATTAAATAAAGGCTTAGGATAAATGGTTAGCCCATAGGATAAAAATCCAATATATGATCAAAATTAAGATTTGATCAAGAAATTGATAATGTTGAAAAATATTGATTATTAATAAAACTGATTCAGGATTGATAAATCAAATAAATGGGGCCCAAAGTCTAGATGACCATTTTTGGGTGCATACACTAGTATGCCTTATCAGGCGTTAGGACCCCTTGGAAGTCCCCATGACCCATTTTGACACATTAGAACCCTCAAGTGTGTCCTAAGGGGTCCTACGACCCCTTATGACACACTTGAGGGCCCCTTTTGACACATTATAACCCTCAAGTGTGTGCTAAGGGGTCCTACGACCCCTTAGGACACACTTGAGGGTTCTAATGTGTCAAAAGGGGTCATGGGGACTTCCTAGGGGTCCTAACGCATGATAAGGCATACTAGGACCCCTAAGAAGTCCCCATTGTATGTGGTTGAATGTGGATCTCTAATCCAACTACACACGCTACATAGTCATTACTCACACAATCGAATTACAAAAGAGAGTATTGATTACTCAATTCAAAATCCATGGTGAAGCGACCTGTTGCCTCCTATGTAGACAGGGTGTTTAATTACTCTCAAAATGAGAGCCAACAACCATAAGACCAATACTACAATGGAAGATTTGAAAGATATGAAGATAATCAAAGTACAATTAATCTAGAATGAAGTGCAATTAATCTAAGAGCTTGAAAGAAATATGAAATGCAGATTTACTCTAAAGAACTTGAAATAAAGATGAGATTAAGCTATGAGCATGTAAGTAAACTAATTACAATGAAAATGCAATATTAAACTAGATGAAATTAATCTAAAATATGCAATGAAAGCTTGAAATAATGAAATTGAAACAAAAAAATGCTATAGTTTAGTTACTCTCAAAATTGCTCTCTTTTCGAATGAAGAATGAGGTTCAATAAATAGACAAGCCCGAGGAGAGAATGAAGAGGTTCTTGATTTGAAACTCCTGACTCTGCATTCCCAATTGAGACAAAAAGGCATGAATTACTTAATTAAAAGAATGTTTATTGCCACATAAGGGTGACCATTCGAATAATTTGAATTATTAATTCAAATAAAGGTGTCCATTCAAATAACAAGTAATATTAATTCCTTTTTATATATATTAGCCAAATGGGGTGGGTTTAATTTAATTTAAAGCACTTAGGACTTTAGAATTAAATTAATTTATCATAGGGGTAATTTAGCTAATAAAAGTTGAAGACTTTAGGAAATAATTTTAATATTTGATTAATGCAATTTAGGGTTTTTGCAATTGACATCAAGTCGAATTAAGTCAGGTAGGAGAGAGAAAATTGCCTAGTAAACTAGGACTTTGATGATGTAAAATTGATGAAAATGCACCAAAATTGATTGAATTTATTAGGTGCCAATTTTAGGGTATTACATTTGCCCCTCTTTGAATTGATGTGCGAACAACATGTTGATTCAAAGAATAGTCTGAAGTGATAGATGACAAGAAATTCAGAAGTCTAGGTTAGGTTGCCAAGACACCGAACAGATCAAAGCATGATTTCCCGAAGTCTAAGTTAGATTGCAAAGAAAATGGTCTTGAGAGAACTAGAATTAGGGTTAGATTGCCCCAATACAAATTGATGAGAGATGCAGACTTAGGACTATCTCCAGAATCAGGGTTAGATCACCCCAATACGAAGCTTAGCCCTCTGAGACCCGAGTTAGATTGCCTAGATAATGGTCTAAAAGAGATTTCAAGAGCTATCTCCAGAATGAAGATTGACTCCTAGGAATTAGGGTTAGATTGCCCCAATACCTAAAAATATTTTGAGAACCATCTCCAGAATGAAGCTTGAATCCCAAGGATCTGAGTTAGATTGCTTAGATACCTAAAAGATAGATGACCAGATAGCAAGATGTCAGGCACTGAGATGCCCCTAGTGATGAGATGTCTCAAGCTGTGAGGAGTTAGATTTAGATCAGACTGATTCAAGAATTGATTCGATGAGATTCAAATGATGCAATCATCCTACCCCCTCAAGAGTGAAATCGAAAGATGACATAAGAGGGATGATTAACAACAAGAGGTAGGAGAGTAGAAGCAATCAGACTAGATTCAAGAAGCTGCAGAAGCAAATCAGAGTAATGCAGAGGTCCTATTGACCGATTTTGACCATGGTTGACCAAATTGGACTAGAGTTGACTTTGATGAAAAGGGCAAAGATCTTGAGAACATGATGTGAAGATGAGGGTCTGGCAGGAAGATGACGCCAGAAGGCTGACTGCACAAGTGTCCGATCCCAAATGGTCCCAAAATTTAAAATGTGATTTTGAGCGATCTAGAGATGTCAAATTTTGATTTCGATCCCGAAAATGGATCCAAAGTAGTCGATTTAGCCAAGGGTGCAAATTTTTCACAAAATAGAGCACTTTTGAAAATTAGGTCAAAAGCTATATAAGGCCCAGAGGGGTCATTTTCAATTCAGTATTCACTTTGTCTTCTTATTGATTTTGAGCTCTGAGAGAGAAATGGAGGGTCTTCTACTACATATGCATCGATTTGAGCACTCCTGATGACACGCCCAGCCACCGGAGTATGATGCACCTGTAAGTAGTCAATAAACCTCCTCGCATTTCGATTTGTACCACTTTCTAGGTCAATTTAGGGTAGATCTAGCAAGTTTTAGGGCGTGTTCTTCCAATCTCGCGTGAGGAAGTAGTTTCCTTGCGCCAGACTAAATCTCCTTTCGTGCAAGAAAGTAGTTTCCTCACATTAGTTAGGGTTTCTTCATGTGGGCTCTGTCTAGAAGCTCACACGAGCTGAAAGGTGGTCTCATGTGAAATTTCTCCTACTCGCGCATTAACAAGTCCTGTCTTGCGTGAGGAAACAGTTTCCTTGCGTGAAAAGTTGCTGCAAAGTTTGAATGTCTTTGTCAAAATTTGTTGATTTTGCATAAAATCAGCCAAGTATAGCATCGCAAAGTCATGTCTAGGGTAGATGCCTTACTGCATTTATTGTTGTTATTTTGAAAACCATCATGTTGAGATATTGATCCAATGTCCTCGCTCGCTTTGCAGGTTGACTTCCTTGATGACACCTTTAGGTCACATCATCCGATGATCACTACATTAGTTCAGAGACTGACAGATGTAGAGAGTGCTCACATTGAGGGACTTGGTTTAGGATATTTGCATGATCTACCTGACATTCAGGTAAATCATGGTCTTCTTGGTGCACTCGTAGAGCATTTCCATTCGGAGATGAACACTTTCCATTTTTCGATGGGGGAGATGACTGTGACTCCCGAGGACATATATAGGATCCTGAGGATACCCATCCATGGTACTTGAGTAGAGTACAATACACAGCCGTAATAGAGTATAGTAGCCTTGAGGACTATCTTTAGAGATGATCTAGTGATGTGCCAGGCCATCTCCTGGGAGGATCTTATTCACAGATACAGCGGTGCTCACCCATTAGCTATTGTACTCCCTATGTTCCTGAGCTGCTACCTTGTTCCAGATTGAGGTCAGCATGGTTTAGAGTGTGGTTGGGGGACGATGCTAACCAGACCAACAGTTAGATTTGGATGGGCCAAGTGCAAGCTCGCATAGATGTACCATGAGATTCATGAGATCGCGTATCAAGGCATCAGGATGATGGTGGTAGGTGTCTTTGTTTTGTAGATCTGGGCCTAGGAGCATCTCCTTGTTTGCAGGCCTATTTTCCATGATACACAGCAGACACTGGAGCCTTATATTTATAGGTACACAGGTCTGATGACTCAGCCTTTGCTGGGTAAGATGAAGCAGTGGCAAGGATAGCTAGATGACATGGTAGTTATTTTCTGGAGACCTTGGTTTGCCACTGAGCCCTGGAATGATGCTCGTCGAGAGCTTTCTTTCATGTTTGTGTCATGTCCACTGATTGGACGTAGTGTTACTACCATTGAGTGATTCCTTGTCACACGTGTCTTGCACCAGTTTGGTAGGTAGTAGGACATTTCACATGAGTATTTCCCCTATGCCCACTTCGCCGATGAGGAGAAGAAGGGGTGGCATGCGAGACTTAATCCAGGATGATGAGTGATAGAGGCACGTATACCAGCTGCACAATGGGACTATATGGTGGATGTCACCAATGTAGGGGTGACACCTACATACAGAGATTAGTTGATAGCACGACCACATCCTATTTTCACTTATCCTGTCAGTATTGGAGTACAGCAATAGCCTGCACAGTAGCAGCAGGTACCGGCTCAGTGGGTACCAGTTCAGCAACCTGCACAACAACAGGTACCAGTTTAGCAGCCTACATAGTAGTAGGTTGCACAAAAGGGGCCACAGGGATAGCAACAGAGAGTGTTGAGTCCTAGATCAGGATAGACTAGCATCCCCACCAGGACCATGGGTTCAGATGCAGGAGCTGGGAGCAGTGGGGCCCAGCAGAGGCCACTAGGCAATGGATAGGTGATTCATCGTAGCAGGCTCCTCCAGATGATGATACTGATATGCATAATATTTTGGTAGGAGCATGATGACTACCATACCCAAGTCATTAGAGAAGAGACCCACATAGCTAATAGGGATGCTGAGATCAGGCAGCTATAGGAGGAGCTAGCACGGTCGAGGATCGAGATGAGATATGAGGTTGCTCAGGCAGCTTATTACTATACAGCTTACTACAGAGTTGTGCTGGATCTATCAGAGCAAGTGTCACCATTTTCTAAGTACACTGAAGCTCCACAGGTACCACCACCACCAACATCACAAGCACCTCCATAGCAGGAACCTCCACAATGGCCGATGCCACCACCGCAAAGATCTATGCCCCTTCCATAGAGACCACTGCCACCACCTCCTCTAGGTGGCACAGGACATAGTTAGCACATTTTGATATATATTGTAGCCCATTTTTTATACTGTTCTTGAGTAGCACCCTTCTCTTTTGTACATGACATTGTTTCGAGATATATATATATATATATATATATATATATATATATATATATATATATATATATATATATATATATATATATATATATATATATATATATATATATACATATATATATATATATATATATATATATATATATATATATATATGAGATCGATAGTTTTGATATCATCGTACTTGTTGATATATTGCTTTGATATTGATGTTTATGAGATGTTTCCTAGATACTTAGATGTATGGATTAGAAAAGTATGAAATGCACATGTTTCCTTTTATGAATATGAATATGCACATCTTTTATTTTTATGATGATGCAATGTGAAATGCAGTGATAGATGGATAGAATGTATGCATATGTGTAATGTATGATTTGAGTTATGCTTATAGTGGATGCACATGTATATGTAGATGCAAATGAATTTATGAATGCAAATTGAAATAAAATGAAAATGCAATGGATATGTAATGTATATGGTACTAATCATCTCATGCAAGATTACCACAATATATGACAGGTACTAATCAAAAGGAATATGTTTTGAAGATCGAGAACAAGGACCAAACACTTATGCAGCCAAGATGAAAACTGGGACAAAAGATGAGAACCTTCGATGAACAAAAAGCAATCAAGAGAGTACCAAGATATCGTCTCAAATGAAAGCTTAACATGAAAGATGCAAGCCTAAGCTAAATGCAAGCCTAGAATGAGGGGATGCAATTCCTAGGACTTGGTTGTTGGACTCACCATTTTTATCATCATCGAGTTCATTTAAGCATGGGATGATCGCAAGATGCCATATAAACCTCACTAACATTGCAATCATGAGAATATGAATATGACATAAGTCTTAGATTTGTCAGAATGAGGTGTAAGCACTAAGGCACAAGAAGCCAGAATGACCTGAACACCTATTCCTTTTGATTTAGCAAGTTAACATAAGCATCAAAGCACAATTGCTAGAATGACCTGAATGTTGCTTGCGAAAAAACACACCAAACACGCAAGAGTTCCTTCCTTAACCAAAGGATGCTCGCTGTGACCCTTACGTTCACTTAGCAGGATGAGCGTTAGCAATTTTACTTGTAGAAGAAAGAAGTCACTCAAAACAGACAAGGAGAAGAACCAACCTCACCAAAGTGTCCATATAAAAGGATTTGAGGTACGCATGGCCATCCAATATGAGATGAAGGCTCTTACAGATGGACACCCCTCTTAGATAGATTCTTTGGATCATTGGAACTAAACCAGCAAATAGAAAGCCAAGAAAAGATCATGCCCCCCAGTCTTCACGTTTCTCAATCAAGAAAGACATCTTAGATTCGCTCGAAGGGAAATAATAAAGCAAACAAACAAACAAGAAAAGGAAAAGCTCAGCATGCCTCAAAGGAACATAAAGTCAGTTTTAGTTTCAGTTTATGTTTGTGTTCAAGCAGATTGAAGTTGAATCAGAAGCGAACAACATTCGAAGTCTCGACGGGATAGTGATAGCAGGTAGACACAGTGAGAACCACTGGTGACCATCATGAGAGACAAAGTCTCAAGAAGATATCGGAGCCCAAACCAAGTATGAGCAGGTGAACATAGTGAGAACCACTGGTGACTGATACGAGGAAGATTCTCAAAAGAGAGAATAAAGCACGAGCGAAACATCAGTAGGAAGACACAGTGAGAACCATTGGTGACTGATGTAATGAAGAGATCCCGAAAGAGAGGGGTTCAAACAAGAGCTAAGTATCAGTAGGTAGGCACAGTGAGAACCATTGGTGACCGCTACACGAGAGATCCTCAAGGAGAGAGATCTCAAAAGTAGCTAGGCATCAGCAGGCAAACGCAATGGGAATCGTTGGTGACTGATGCATGAACAAAACTTCTGAAAGTGTTAGGACAATGCCCCCCTAAGTGTGAACCAGTTCCAATCCATGAAGAGTCGAGGAAAATCTTGAAGACAAATGAAAGCAAGTGCATGAGCTAGCAAACTAAAGCAAGAAATGAGCTAAAACTAGGAAACAAACTAAAACGGGAAAGTGGGAAAGAAAACTAAAGCAGGAATGCAAGGAAACTAAAGCAGGAAACTAAGAGCCAAGTGATGCTAAGATGAGATGTAACTTTAGGAAACAAGAGGCACCTATTTACTAGGTTTTCACCATCTTGGCAGAGATTCTATTTTTGCTACCATGACGCCTATTTACCAGGTTTTCATCAATGGCACATTTTCTTCTTTTTTTATTTTTTTGTACTTTTCACTTTTTTTTATTTTTTTGTATTTTTGAATATTTCATTTTTTTTGTATTTTTTATCTTTTCACTTTTTTTAAAAAAAATTTTCAATTTTCAATTTTTTTTTATTATTATCAAGGCACCTGTTTACCAGGTTTTCACCAAGATAATAGATACATCAAAGTGCCTATTTACCAGGTTTTCACTAAGATGATCATTTTTTAGGACATTTTGCAATTTTTAGGATTTTTGCCAATATATCATTTTTTTGGATTTTTTCAAGACCAATAAGTATGTACATGAGCACACAGAGAATGCCTTAGCTATAGAATTTCTTTAAGTGAATAGTGTTGATAGGCTCTTTGAGTTGTTCTCCTTTAGTGGTGGAGAGTCGATAAGCGCCAGACCCAAATGCTACAATAATAACATACAGACCAAGCCAGTTTGGTTCAAATTTCCCTTTCTGGACTCACTGCTGCTAATTTTTGGGGTTCTCTCTCAGGATGAGATCACCCACTTGGAATTCTCTTTGTTTGACTTTCTTATTGTAGGCTTTGGACATCCTCTTTTGGTATGCTCAAAGATGATCAAACACCACCTTCCGACGTTCATCCAATAACTCAAGCTCTTGAAGCTGAGATATTCTATTTTCTTCATCAGTGATGAGGCCCCTCAGAGAGATTCACAATGTAGGAATCTCGACCTCAATAGGTAATACTGCATTTTCTCCATAAACCAAGGCAAAGGGAGTGGCCCCCGTTGGTGTTCGGATACTTGTTCTGTAGGCCCACAAAGTCAGATTAATTTGGAGATGCCAATCTCTACCAGATTTATGAACTGTTCAGTGCAAAATTTTGAGAATTGTCTTATTAGAAGCTTTTACTTGTCTATTACCCTGAGGATAATAAATAGATGACCAATGCTGAATAATTTTGAATTTGGTGCATAAGTCTATCAGGTCCTTATTCTTGAATTGTCCCCCATTGTCAGTGATAATGGATGAGGGTACACCATATCTACAAATGATATAGTTCAGTATAAACATAGCCACAGACTTGCCATCAGCTACAGCTAGAGGCACTACCTCAACCCACTTGGTAAAGTAATCAGTAGCTATGATGATAAACTTATGTCCTCTTGAAGAAGGATGTATCTAACCTACCAAATCAAAGGCCCATTGATGAAATGGCCAGAAACTGATGAGAGGACTAAGCTCTTTAGCAGGAGCATGAATCAGATTCCCATGGAATTGGCATTGTTTGCAAGTCTTGGCATATTGAACAGCTTCTTTTTCCATGTCTGACCAATAATAACCATCTCTAATAAGTTTCTAGGCTAACGTCAGACCATTCGAATGAGACCCACAAATACCTTTGTGTACCTCAGCTAGCACACGTTTGAACTCATCAGGTTCTAAACACCTAAGGAGGGTACCGTCTAGACCCCATCTATACAAGTCATTTTCTATGAGGACATACCGGGAAGTAGTACGAATGAGGTGACATTTTTCATTCCGAGTATAGGTGTCTGG
The DNA here is from genome assembly GCA_027943335.1 of Chamaecyparis obtusa. Lineage (NCBI taxonomy): Eukaryota > Viridiplantae > Streptophyta > Pinopsida > Cupressales > Cupressaceae > Chamaecyparis > Chamaecyparis obtusa. The sequence continues at coordinate 436,198 of BSBK01000322.1, read as the reverse complement.
AATGATCTGGTCATGAAGGTAGGAATAGATATGGTGGTAGCGGGATGAATCATGTCCAATGACTGAATAGATCATCCTGGATTCAAGAATATCATAGGCTGGGTAGTGTAATGCCTCCACCAGGAATTCATGTCTAAATTCATTTTCTGGCATTTGTAACATTGAAGCAAGAGTGGCCATAGCATCAACTACTTTATTGTCTGCCCTTAGAATTTGCTAGAAAGAAATGTGTACAAAATATTGTTTGAGATCATCCACCATTCTTTTGTAAGGTACTAGCTTGTCATCTTTTGTTTGGTAGACATCATTGACTTGGTTGATGATTAACTGAGAGTCTCCAAAGACCTTGAGCTCATCCACATGCCATTCAAGGGCTATCTTCATACCATTAATGAGAGCTTCAAATTCAGCTATGTTGTTTGTGTAGGGAAACAACATTTTATAAGCTTTTGGCAACGAGTATCTTTGAGGTGTTATAAACAAAATGCCTGCACCGGATCCTTGCTGAGTGAATGATCTATCAAAGAACATGCTCCAAGATAAATGTGTGAGAAGCATGATGGATTCATCTAGGAATTCAATACCCAAAGGATAGTGATCTTTCAAAGGAGCTTCCACCAGTTGATCAACAATTTCTTGTCCTTTAATAGCTTTTCTCTCCACATACTCAATGTCAAATTCACTAAGTATCATCACCCATTTTGCTAACCTACTCGTGAGGGCAGCCTTGCTCAGTAGGTACTTCAATGGATCATTTTTTGCAATAAGCCTTGTGGTGTGAGCTAGCATATAATGCCACAACTTCTGAGAAATAAATACCACTATTAAACAAGCCTTCTCAATGATAGAATAATTCATTTCATAGGAAACCAATGTTCTGCTAATATAATATATGGCTCTCTCTTTGTTGTTTTGATCTTCTTGAGCTAGGAGAGCACCCAAAGATGTGTTCATTGCTGAGATGTACAGTATTAGCAACTTCCCATGAACAAGAGGCATCAAAATAGGTGGATTAGAAAGATACTGTTTAATCTGAGTGAGTCCCCTATCACATTCTTCATTCCATTCATAGGTCACACCCTTATGCAAGGTTTTAGTGAACGGTTGTGACTTGTCAGCCAACTGTGAAATGAAGCACCAAATAGATTGTAGCCTTCCCTGTAATCCTCTCATTTGACTGATGTTCTTGGGTGGAGGCATGTCCATAATAGCTTGCACCTTTTTAGGATCCACTTCTATGCCTTTAACTGAAATGATATAACCCAAGAGTTTCCCAGAAGTCACACCGAATGTACATTTTTTTGGATTAAGTCTGAGACTAAATTGTTCCATGTGGTCAAGTATGGGACCCAAATCTGTGAGATGAGTTCTTCGCTGCATGCTTTTGGCTAAAGTATCATCCACATAATTCTCCATCATTTTATGCATCATATCATGGAAAATAGTAGTAACAGCTCTCTGATATGTTGATCCAGCATTCTTAAGCCCAAAAGGCATGACATTCCAACAAAAGGTGCCCCAGGCACATGTGAAAGTAGTCTTTTCTTGATCTTTTGGCACAATTTTTATTTGATTATAGCCAAAAAATCCATCCATCAAGGAATACATCTCATATCCTACTATCATGTCTACTATCATATCAATATTAGGCACTAGGAAGTCATCTTTTGGACATGCCTTATTGAGATCCCTGAAGTCTGTACACACACGAATGGATTTATCATGTTTGGTGATTGGTACAATATTTGAAATCCATTCTACATAATCAATAGTTCTTATGAAACCATCCTTAAGAAGCTTTTCTAGCTCTACTTTGACCAAAAGTGCTACATGTGGACGCATCTTTCGCAGCTTCTATTTAACAGGTTTGATACTCGGTGCAATGGATAAATGGTGCATGATTAGATTGGGGTCTAATCTAGGCATGTCAGAGTAGGTTCATGGAAAGTTTATTTTCTTGATCTGAAAGAAGCTAGTGAACTCTTCTTTTTCTTTGGCAGACAATGATTGTGCTAGATGAATAATATGTGGAGCAACCTCTGTACCCAAATTTACTGGCTGTGTCAACTCAATCAATACTGATGACCTCTCTTGAAAGTGGCTTGGAAGTGTATCAAGTATCTCATCCTTGGGCACCTCAAAGAGGTTTTCACCGTTGGATACATCTTTTATTTTTACTATTTTTGGCTCTGATACTGCCACAAAGTGGTTTTCACCATCAGAGCATCTATTTTTTCTTCTTTTAATTTTATGACTAAGATACTTGATATCCACCTCTGTCATGCTGACACTGCTTTCACTGGTGGAGGACATCATAGGTTCAATAGCATGGAGGTAATAGGCTAGATCATAATCATTCTAGAATGTTAGGACTTCATTGGATGCGGAAGGGGAGTTCCAGTTTATTAGATCGGGATGACGGAGTGAAAGGGAAGTAGTGACTGGTTCAATCACATTCATGGTATAACCATCAAAAGAATGGATAAGCAAGTCAAGACCTAGAGCGATCTCATCCAAAGGAGTGTTCAAATCCCTATAAGACCTTACGTCATAAGTAGAGGACAAGTTAACACTGGTGGCATCTAATTCATGTGGCCTAGTGCTAAACCCTTCACCTACTTCAAGGAGTCTTTCATACACATGAAAAATATCTATGTCTACATCATAAGTAGCATCAGACAAAGAGTCAAACTCATATTCATGTGAGTTAGTACTTGATGTGGGAATTTCATTAGTACTAGCTGTATCACCTAACTCATCTTCATTCCTTGTGGCATTAATGGTTTGCTGGAGTTGTTCTTGGTCAAGATACTTTTGAAAATGTGGTGGCCTATATTGTTCACCTAGAAAATTGGGATCATCATTTAGTGTTGCTTTCCATTCCTCATATGTGAATTGATACACTGAAGAAGTCTTATCAGAATCAATATCAGTATTAGTATCAGTCTCTACCATATGGATAGGTATGATAGGCTCATCAGGTTCTGCAAAGAGTACCACAAGATCTAGAGGAATTGGATATGGAAATGTGTCTTCATCAGAGCTAGCCTCTAGATTTACCTCTGGAGTGGCATCTTCAATTTCTTGTTTAGGTTCAGGTTTAGGTTCCGGCACAAACTTGTTAATCCCTAAATGAAAGCGGATCTTCTTGAAACCTAAGCCAGTGGTATCCTTTGTGCTATGGCATGTAGCTTCAATGGGCTTTAGCAAACCATTGTCATTCTTCCCTATAGGACCACTCCCCTTATAGCCGAAGTGCTTCATGATCTTGAAGGCTTCACTGTATGGTTCTTGCTCTAAATCTGGAGGTGAAGTAGTTGTTTCAGCTATTTCTTTTCCCTTATAGATCCAAGCTCTGATAGCTCTTTCTTCATCCTCATCTTCTAAAGGTATAGAGGCCCTTACAAAGGCACCATCATAAACTATTTGAGGAGAAGCATTAGAAGGTGTGTTATTCTTGAAAGGTCTCTCATAAGAGTGTGGGGATAGAGTTAGAGCGACAAGTGATAGCACAGGTTCAATTTGGTATTCTCCCATGCCTGTATCCTTAAGTCTCAAATTTTGTTCCATTTCTTTCAACTTAGCATCATAAAACTCAATGGATTCTCTATTTGCCAAAACAAAGCTATCTACAGATTGCGCAAGAGTATTGCAAGAGTAATTGGTATTAGCAGGCACAGTGACTTCCACCCCATGGAATGGAAACTTAATGCATTGATGATACACAGATGGAATAGCTTACATCTCATGAATCCAAGGCCTACCCAACAAGATATTTTAGGCAAGAGGAATGTCAAGAACTTGAAAAGTAACATCTCTCTTGACAGGTCCTACGCAGATAGGTAGCACAACTAAGCCTTGGGACTTGCATTCTTCCTCATCATAAGCTTTGATGGTAATCTTCTGGCGGGAGTCTACAAAATTCTCATCATATCCTAGCTGAGTAAGTAGCTTGGTGGAACAGATAGTAAGACTAGCACCATTGTCTATGAGCACTCAGTAGACATGCCTAGGACCTATCATGACCTCTATATGCAAGGGAGCATTATGCGGGTGACTCAAAAAGTGATCTTCTTCAGAGAAGGATAGATACTGAGGAAAGGTTAAATGACCCACCATAGATTGGAACCGGTTTAGATCAAGATCCTTGGGAACATTTGCGTCAGTGAGGGCTTTATCCAAAATCTGCCTGTGAGCAGGCAAGATCTTCAACAACTTAAAAATGGTAATCTGAGCATTGGTTCACTGGAGTTGATCTAAGATGCTATAACTAGTCGAGCTAGCTGTAGGAATAGATTTTTTGTTCTTGTTGGTGGGGTCAATAGTAGTCTTATCCATAGTTTGATTTGGGGTGGGTGTAGAAGTATCAAGACCCTTATCCAAAGTTTTCTTCAGAGTGGATGTAGAAGTATCAGGACCTTTCAAAACAACTCTTTGTTAGAAAGTAAAGTCCACCAAGATAACTGAGAGGGGGGGGGGGGTGAATCAATTATCAGATAATTATAACTTTTATCATCTTCAACAACATTAAACCATATAAGAAATATAATTACCAACCATAGAAAGATATTCATACACAATAACACAATGACACAAGATATGTTGACTAGGGAACCTCTTGATCAAAGAGTAAACCCCAGTGGGAATGATGCCCACAAAAGATACACTAATATGAATATTCCTTGTGAGAGGATGGACTATGTTAGGAGTCTTATGAAATACATTCAGTACATATGAATCCCTTTTAGGAGATTTTGAATCCTTGTTAAAAGATTCTAACCCTGTTAAGAGTTATGGAAGACAGAAGGACCCATTGCCCAAACAACTTCAGGGTAAGATCACTGAACACACTATCCAAATAATCTTTGCATTTCTCAATAGAATAATATGTTACCTCTTCTCTGGCTATGCCAAACTAAACTCACTGTTACATCAGATCTCAATTTTAGATCTCTGTACTTCGCATGTCTTCCTTCACACATTCGCTTTCATACTTAGCTCTTTTCTTCACTTCATGCATACAACATCACAACTGCTGCTACTATTACACACTTTCACATTACAACCACATGCTACTACATAAAAAATTACTTTACAACAAGGAAATACATTCCTTCCTTTATACCACACTCAAATAATTACAAATGAATCGGCATACAATTACAAAATAAAAGTTTCCACACGCTACACCAAAATTACATAAAATTGTCAGCTTCCAAATACAATAAATCTTCACTCATCTGACCTCAAAGTCTGAACTATCATCCACATCACTATCAATGTGTCTTCAACTTCCCTTTAACTATGCAAAACTAGATTCCATCCCGATTAGGAGATATCATCCGATTTCCACAAACCTCTACTCAGGAACACTGCTTGAATACTGCTTCCACCAAAATGATCATAACTTCCATGAATCAATGAATTACTATCTATGCTCTTAACCATAAACATATGACATATCAAAGAGTATATCCTCAATGTTGGATAGCTCCAACTATAATAACCCATGTGCGCTAATCCAAACTCTATTTGCTTCTCTGCAAGTCTTCGATAAATCACTGTGTTGACATCAATGACAATCATAGTCATGAATGCAACAACAACTGCTATAGAATGGCTGCCAAACACTTTAGCATTCATTCCTAACAATCTCCCCCATTGGCATTGATGGCAACATAGATGAAAAACATCCAATGTTCCAAAAATCCAATACTGCAACACTTCTTCTTCAAATCCTCTTCATCAATCAAATCTTGCTTCGTTATCCTGTTCAATTCTCTCCAACAGATGTCTCATATTGTTTTTCATGCATACTTCTCCCCCATTAACATCAATGACAAAAATTCCATCACTAAGTGAACAACAACTCAATTTTAAAAGACACTTTTTAGAAAATACATTTACTAGAGTCCTCATGACTCAGCTCAGATACACATACTCCCCCATAGAGGAAGTACCAAAATCTAGTCCAGAAGAAAGATAAGGCTCATATACCACTGGATGGATGCAACCAACTGCATCAATTCTCAAAAGTAGGTTGGGGCATAACCCCAAGCATACCTCTCAGATACTCAAATGTATCCTTAGGCAAAGGCTTTGTGAATATATCTGCTATCTGCTCCTTTGTACTTATGTACTCAAGTCTGACTTCTTTTTCAGCAACTTTCTCTCTTACAACATGATACTTAATCTCTATATGCTTTGTCTTAGAATGTAATATAGGATTCTTAGACATACTAACTGTACTGGTGTTATCACAATGTATAATAACAGGTTCAACAAATTTTATTCCAATATCCTTCAGCATCTGCTTCATCCAAATTATCTGGTTACAATTGTTTGTTGCTGCTACATATTTTGCTTTTGCTATGCTTTGTGAGATACAATTCTGCTTCTTACTTAGCCAAGAAAATAATCTTCCTCCAAGGAAAAATGCTCCACCACTGGTGCTTTTCTTATCATCAACACTGCCTCCCCAATCAACATCTGTATATGCACATAGAGTAAAATCATCAGATTTTTCATACCATAATCCATAGTCCATTGTGCCTCTTAAATATCTCAGTATCCTCTTTACTGTTGCATAATGTGATTATCTAGGTTCAGCTTGAAATCTTGCTACAATTCCAATTGAATGTGCTATATCAGGTCTTGTATGAGTCAAATACTACAATCCTCCAATCATAGATCTGTATTTCTTTTGTTCTACTGCAAGAGTCTCATCTGTGCTAGATAACTTATGTCCGGTCACCATAGGTGTTCCAACTGGTTTACAATCCTCCATTCCAAATCTTTTCAACAAGTCATTCAAGTACTTTGTCTGACTTACAAAGATACCATCATTGTTTTGTGTTATCTATAATCCCAAAAAGTATTTCATTTCACCAATCATACTCATTTCAAATTCAGTCTTCATTTCATCAGCAAATTTGTCACTAGCTTCATCTTCTCCTCCAAAGATAATGTCATCAACAAAAATAACTATAACTAACAAACCATTTTCAATTTCTTCTGTCTATAGACTGCTATCATCTGTGCCTTTTATAAATCCCAACTTTAACAAATACTTATCCAGTCTTGCATACCAAGTTCTAGGTACTTGTTTAAGTCCATATAAAGCTTTCTTTAATTTACATACCATGTCTCCTTCTTGAGTTAAAGGAAAACCTTCAGGCTTCTCAATGTAGACTTCTTCTTCTAATTCTCCATTCTGAAATGCTGACTTCACATCCATCTAACACACTTTGAATTTCTTGTAAGCTGCATATGCCGAAAACATTCTTACTGCTTCAATTCTCACAACAGGTGCAAAGGTTTCTTCATAGTCAATTCCTTCTTGTTGTGAGTAACCCTTACATACCAATCTTTCTTTGTTTCTTACTACTTCTCCTTGTTCATTCATCTTGTTTCTGAATACCCATTTGGTTCCAATAACATTCTTGTCTTTAGGTCTAGGGACCAATTCCCATGTCTTGTTCTTTTCAATCTGATTTAGTTCTTCTTTCATAGCATTAGTCCAACTTTCATCTTCACAAGCTTCATTAGTAGTCTTAGGTTCAATTTCAGAAATCAAACATAACTATTCTTGTGCCTTATTTCGAGTAAGAATCCTCTTTTGATGCTCCCAATAATCTATTCAAAAGGATGATTCCTTAACAAACTCTTGCTAGGTGTCATTGTCTCAGATCTCTCTTCAGATGTAGGTTCTTCAATAACTTCACTGTGGCTTTCATTCAACAAATCACTATCAGTTTCATAAAACAATTTAGTAGTTCCAGTATTAGGCTTAGGATGATTTTCTTCATCAGATTCATAATCAAGCATTCTTTCCTGAATTTTGAACTTTTCATCAACTTTAACATTTGCGCTCTCAAAAATAGTCTTAGTTCTTTTATTGAAACATCTATATGCTTTGCTTTTCAAAGAATATCCAAGAAACATACCTTCATCACTTCTAGGATCAAACTTTATAATATCATCATCTCTCTTTATATAACATTTGCTTCCAAAAATTCTAAAATACTTAACTGAGGGTGCATGTCCAAACCATAATTTATAAGGTGTGTTGTCTGTGTCTGCTCTTATTTGTACTCTGTTCATTGTATATAATGTTGTGTTCACTGCTTCTCTCCAGAATATCTTTGCCAAATTATTTTCAAACAACATAGCTCTTTCTACTTCAGTCACTGATGTATTCCTTCTTTCTGCAATGCCATTTTGTTCAGGTGTTCTAGGGGCTGAATATTGTCTTTTAATGCCATTTTCTTCACAAAAGTTGTTAAACTCTCTAGAAGTAAATTCTCTACCTCTATCAGATCTTAAACATTTAATCTTCATTCCAGATTCATTCTCAACTTTATTCTTAACAATCTTAAACTTATCAAATGCTTCATATTTTTCTTTAATAAATGCAATCCACATCATTCTTGTAAAATCATCAACAAGAATCATAAAATACCTTTCTCCATAGAATCCTCTAGTCCTGGTAGGATCGGTCAAGTTTGTATGAACAATCTCCAACTTCTCTGTCGATGTAAACTTCTTACTAGGAAAAGACCTTCTCTTCTGTTTAGCCATTACACATTCTTTGCAAATCATGTTAGTAGGCTTCATAATTTTAGGTAAATCTCTTACTACAAGTGTAGTACTTACTTTCACAATGTTATCAAAGTTTATATGACAAAACCTTCTATGCCATAACCAAGTGTCATCAATCTTTGTAATCAAACATGTCATCTCAGTAGGATTCAACTAAAATACATTACCTCTGGTTCTAGATCCAGTTCCAATCAGATTTCCATCTTTATCCTTTATCACACAAGTTTTCTCAGTAAACCAAACTTGATATCCCTTATCAACTAACTATCCAACACTCAAAAGATTATGTTTCAATCCATCCACAAAATAAACATAATCAGTATTAGTCTTTCCATCAAGAGTAATAGATCCTATACCTTTAATCAAACAAGGTGTATTGTTTCCAACTCTAACAACTCCACCATCATATTCATTCAACTTTATGAACTTTTTCATATCTCCAGTCATATGATGTGAACAACCACTATCTATAATCCAATCAGCTTTCTTTTCAACTTGAGAAACTAAGGCTTTTTCTTCCTTAACATCAGTTTCAGGATTTTCTTCTTTAATTGCTACAAATCCTATGTCATCATTATTTTCAGTATCACTTTCACTTAAAGTTCTTTCTATGCTAGCTTCAAGATCTTCATCATTAGCATAATAACATTCCTTAGATCTTCTAGGTTTGAAATTGCTTCTATACTTTTTAACTCTCTTAGGACATTTAGATGCAAAATGACCATATTCTTGACAAGTCCAACATTTAAAAATTTTCTTACCATCTGGTTCTCTTTTCACAAGCAAGGCAATACCTTCTTCAATCTTATTGTCTTCTTCATTTCTAGATCTACTACTACTAGCATAATCTCTACTCACACTGATGCTTCTTGACAAAGTGGGGTGAACACTAAGAGCACTAAATGTTGTGTCCATTCTAGGTAAGTCTCCAGATAATCTTAGGTTCATTTCTACTGCTTCCAATCTTCCAAGAAGAGTCTCTCTTGTAAATTTTGTTGTACAAGGTATCACTTGTTCAATCATCTATGTTATCTACTTAAATACAGGAGTCAATGTCCTCAGAATTTTCCATATCACTTCATTCTCTGTCTTGTTCCTCCACGAGATTTTATACTTGAAATGATCTCTGACATTCTACCAATATAACTTCTAACAGATTCATCTTCCAACATTCTTATATCTTCAAATGCACATATCCAATTATGTAATCTAACCCTTTTTGCATGTTCATCACCTTCAAAAGTAGAGTGTAAAGCATTCTAAATTTTATGAGATTTTTTTAAATATTTTACCTGACTGTACTCATTCTCCGAAAGTGCTGTCAAAAGTGCTTCTCTTGCAAGTATGTTACACATGAATAGATCTCTCTCTTCTGTAGTACATGTTTCAAGATTATCCTCTTCAATGATAGTCTTATTATTCTTTGTAATCAACCAATAGCCTGGTCCTAAACATAATAGGTGTGTCTTCATCTTTTCTTTCTAGCTGTCAAAATTTACTCCATCAAACTTAGGGCTTTCTTTCCTATAATTTTCCATGGATCTCCTTAAGTTGTTAAAATTCTTTTTCAAGGACCTGCTGCTCTGATACCAATTGTTAGAAAGTAAAGTCCACCAAGATAACTGAGAGGAGTGGGGGGGGGGGGGGGGGTGAATCAGTTATTAGATAATTATAACTTTTATCATCTTCAACAACATTAAACCATATAAGCAATATAATTACCAACCATAGAAAGATATTCATACACAATAACACAATGACACAAGATATGTTGACTAGGGAACCTCTTGATCAAAGAGTAAACCCCGGTGGGAATGATGCCCACAAAACATGCACTAATATGAATATTCCTTGTGAGAGGATGGACTCTGTTAGGAGTCTTATGAAGTACATTCAGTACATATGAATCCCTGTTAAAAGATTCTAACCTTGTTAAGAGTTATGGAAGACAAAAGGACCCACTACCCAAACAGCTTCAAGGTAAGATCACTGAACACACTGTCCAAATAATCTTTGCATTACTCAACAAAATAATATGTTACCTCTTCTCTGACTATTCCAAACTACACTCACTATTACATTAGATCTCAATTTCACATCTCTGTACTTCGCATGTCTTCCTTCACACATTCACTTTCATACCTAGCTCTTTTCTTCACTTCATGCATACGGCATCACAACTGCTGCTACTATTACACACTTTCACATTAAAACCACATGCTACTACATAAAAAATTACATTAAAACAAGGAAATACATTCCTTCTTTTATACCACACTCAAATAATTACAAATGAGTCGACATACAATTACAAAATAAAAGTTTCCACACGCTACACCAAAATTACATAAAACTGTCAGCTTCCAAATACAATAAATCTTCACTCGTGTGACCTCAAAGTTTGCACTATCATCCACATCACTATCAATGTGTCTTCAACTTCCCTTTAATTTTTCAAAACTAGATTCCATCCCGATTAGGAGATATCATCTGATTTCCACAAACCACTACTCAAAAACACTACCTGAACACTGCTTCCACCAAAATGATCATAACTTCCATGAATCAATGAATTACTATCTGCACTCTTAACCATAGACATATGACATATCAAAGAGTATATCCTTAATGTCACATAGCTCCAACTATAATAACCCATGTGCGCTAATCCAAACTCTATCTGCTTGTCTGCAAGTCTTCGGTAAATCACTATGTTGACATCAATGACAATCATAGTCATGATTGCAACAACAACTACTATAGAATGGCTGCCAAACACTTTAGCATTCATTCCTAACACTCTTCCACATGATCAAGTGACAACATTAGCACAATCTTGAGGTTGTTCAGATTCAGACGAACAAGATGCAGAACTACGCAAGATCAAAGGAGTCTTAGGTTTGGGAGCATCGTCGCTTCCCTTAATAGTAATCACATTGCAATACTCTATCTCAACAGGTTTGATCATACCAATAACATTTTCATCATTATTGTATGTGTAATTGACTTTAGCATTGGTATTCTTGGTGTTTGAAGACTCACCCTTCTCATGAGGAGGGAAGGGATCCTTAAATGCTTGATGGTCTGAATTCTTATTATGGCCATCCACAACAATATCACCACTATCAATCAAATCTTGGACCTTGTGTTTCAGCTGAAGACAAGTAGAAGTCTTATGACCCTTATTCTTGTGATAGTCACAATAAGTGTTGTCATTCCACCAATGAGGTCGTGGTTGTGGGTCATAAAGATGCTTTTCCAAAGGAGTAAAAATCTGATTCTACACAAGAGTTTTATAGACCACATCAAGCGGTTCTCCCAAGGAAGTGAATTCATGCTTGGGTCGAGATGCCCAAGGTTTGTTTCTAGAAAACCTCAAAGTTTGCTGATTTTCCACCACAAGCTTTTCAGCCGCTTTAACTACTTGTATGGTGGAAGAGAGATTAAAACCAAACTTAGCGGGTTTCAGGGTCACATTGTCAACCACTCCATCATTCACTATGTCTCTATTCTTATTCACAAACTTCCCTTTATCTTTATATTCACCTTTCTTGATCATAAAGGCCTCTATTCACACTGCTTGTTTGATCATGCTATCAAAAGTTAGAGGACCTTGTAATTGCACTTGGTATCCAAAGTCTGGGACAAGATTGTCCAAGAAAATGTCGAGTCTCTCGGACTCTGGTAGCTTGTGAGGACACCTTGTACATTATTGTCTCCACCTTTGGAGGAATGTTAGGAAAGATTCTCCTTGTCACTGTTTTAAATTGCAAAGATCCCGCATGTTGACCGGATGCTAAATATTATGTGAGTAATGTTGGAGAAATAGATTAGCCATTTCATCAAAAGTCTTAATGCCAGTAGACAATCTAGAAAACAATTCCATCGCGGGTCCACCCAAACTACGAGGAAATAAGCACATAAGATATGTTTGATCGTGTATAAATTCCATAGATAATGCGCCAAACTCCCTTAAGTGATCTTCGGGATCGGTTGCACCCAAGTATTTGTCATATTTAGGGAGTTCTACACCTCTGGGAAAAGGTGGCATATGAAGACTTCTATCAAAAGGGAAAGGACAAATGCTTTCCATTGTAAATTGTTGAGCGGGTCTATCCTTATTCTTTGCAAGTTGACTAATCTGATCTTGCATGTCTCGGATCATCTTTTGCAACTTTGCAGTCTCATTTTCTTCTTCCTTGGCTACAAGTGTTTCAACTTGATAGTCTGGGGGTAACTTGGCTCCTTGTTTAGCTAACTCAAGGAAGTATTTTTATTTCTCCTCTAGGAGAAGGATCTCCATCATTTTAACAAGACTCTTATTAGCTTTGGTAGTGTTTATATCATGTTGATTTATCACATCATTTTCATTCCCAAGGATCTCATAAATTCTTGAAATCTAATCTTGTTGCCGATCATCTTGGTTTTGATCAAACAGAGGAGGGCGATAGAAATATGTGGGTTGTCTATCACCTTGAGGTTTGTTTCGAGATTGATCATCATTGTGGGACTGATTTTGGTCATATTGAGATTGACCATGAGGTTTCTCATTTCGAGGTTGAGCATGATGTGGGTCATTAGAGGTTTGACCATGATACTAATTATTTTGAGATTGATCAAAAGTTTGACTGTACTTGCCTAGTTGGAAATCAAATGGATCTCCCATCTTGTTGTAGACTTGCATAGTACACGAAGACTTAGTAAAGTGATATGAACGAGATCGAAAGGGTGCGGCTAAGCTAACCTTTGGTGAATGAATAGGATCAAAAGATTTAAAAAATTCAGGTGAGAAGATATCATCAATAGTAACAACAAATTCAATGATAGGACTATTCTCAGCAGAATCAATAGGTACGATGATAGGATTAGTCTGAGGAAAAGGTCTCTCAATGTTATGAAACAATGAGTTGTTTTGGAAGTATGAGTTGTCTTTCTCTTGAAATGAGAAACCAGGTTGTGATTCAAACAATGGATTAAAACACTCTTGAAACACCAGAGGTGATGGTTGAGATGGACTATCTTTCGAAGTACTCAATGAGGAAATCGAGGATATCTCACAAAGTCTAGATTTTGTGAAAGATTTAGGATGATCTATTTCTTGATTAGGAGGTTCACTTCTACCTTGATCAGTATTCTGAATGCGATAAGTCTTGCCACTTCTAGTCGTGATAGTCATAGATGAAGATGTGACAAGAGAAGACTCAAGATAATGCTAGACTCTATCTCTAAGATAATGGAAAGCATATAAATGGCTAGAACAACCAAGATGCGAGATGGACCTAGTACGAATCATCAAAAGAGGGGGCTAGAACAGCCGAGATAAGACTATCACAACACAAGATACAAAAGGCATAAATAGATAAGGTAAACCAATGAGAGACAATGCGAGTCAAAGAAAAGATCGATCGATTCCTAACTTGAGACAACCAGTTTCTGATAGTGAACGATAGGAAAATAGAAAAACAAACCTCAGACAAAAAGTAGATCAAATAAAAAGTTAAATAGTCAACGTGAATCTAGTCTCTATTTTTTAAAACTGGGCTAGAGTCTCATGCGAGAGAGTACCAGGCCACACAAGAAAACACCAAACCTCACGTGAAAGAACAAAGTCTCACGCGAGAAAGTGCTCTAAAAAGTGAAACTTTGCACGGGAAAATCCAAAATCTGACAGTTTGACACAATTTTTGAGGTAAAAAGTTGAATTCTAAGGTACAACCTAAATTGATGTCTGACAAAAAATCCAGTTTCCTGATAGGTTTGAAGAACAGTTTAATCAACAATCTCATTTTGAGGTTTCAAGCATTCGTTTAAAGACACAAAGGTTTAGATCAAGTAGTTGTGATACAAGAAGTAGTCATTAACAAATTTATCAAGGACAAAGCAACTTGATAGCATCAGGGGGAGTCTGTTTGATAATGATTGGACAATGTTAAAGACTCGATAACAAACACATAGCTTATCCCTACCAAAAAAATGGTGAGAAGACAAAACCTTTGCCCCATTGTTTATGCGCATACTTGAACCTCACACAGTCGTGTAACCCCCTAGAGGGTGCCCGTGTTTTTTGTGTTTCCAAGGACTCAATAGTATATGTTCAAAGGTTACCCTTGTGGCAGGGGTCGTATACCACCTTCAAGCATCTAGGTGTATGCCTATGATGGGAATCTATGAGAGAGATTCTTCCCCCTCCCTGCGCAAAGATTATGACTCCTTGCGGAGGTGAATTGGGTAGGTCACTAGCTAAGGAAAGTTTTTAATAGGCTTCCATTCATACTAACCTATAGTTCCCCTGATACAAGGTTGAGGACTCATAGCCACACCAACACTTGAAAGTCATACACCCTCGTAAGTAGGGCTAGGAGTAGCACCACTCAGTACAACAAACAAGGCCTTCTCAAGATGATAGTCAAAATCATGAGAAGGAAGCTAATATGGCTTTGGAGTCTTTAGACTCAAAAAAGTGTTGTTTATTAAAGTGATGCGGAATCACCGGTGAAAGGTGCGTACTCACTTGGGTCATTCCCGGAGGTTCAACTTCTGGTAGGCCCTCTAAAGGTGACACAACTTGGCTTAGATTTGAGGATTTGATTTTTTGTTTCTCTCAAAGAGAGAAGAGCATACTTCTCTACCTCATCACTTCACCCAAACACATCAAGCAAGTTCATCACTGAGTTAGCTTCACTTCACCAAATCCACAAGCTTTTGGGTTTCTGGTTCTCTCAGACAGAGAAGAGCATAATCCCCTAGCAAGTAGAAGTGTTAAAGATTGACTACCTTTCTCCACTTCCCCAAGAATCTGTCATATTAGTAGGATCATTAGGTTTTTAGGTTCATTCATGGTCATCACCTCCATGTAATGAAGAGCCAAATTCCCTACCCACTATCAAAATTCTCAAGAAATTTTAATGGAGCCCTATTTAGACTATGTGAATGAAAGTAAGAAACAAACACAATATTTTATGAGATCTTTGACTATCGTCCTTCAATCAAACCATTAGCATGTTTTATGTTCTTCATCAAATGTCCTACAGAAAACTATTATGCTATGAAAAGAACAAAGAAATGGAAATTAACAGCAAACAAAATCTGTCAGAAATCTGGAACAGGAAAGATAGAGACTAGAAAATTTAAAAAATTGTAATCAAATCTCGCGCGAGGAAGTACACCACAGCGCGTGAGAAAACACAGGGTGCCATGCAAGGATGCAAAATTTCATGCGAGAGAGTGCTACTGGGAGTGAAACTTCTTGTGGTACGCTCTAGATTCTCGCACAAGAATCTGTACACAAGAAGTACAGACACACAGCAGAGCTCAAATTTCCTGTCAGAAAAATCAAGAATGAGGCCAGAAATTGATCTTTTATGCCCCACGATGGGCACCAAAATGTATGTGGTTGAACATGGACCTCTAATCCAACTACACACACAACATAGTCATTACTCACACAATCGAATTATGAAAGAGAGTATTGATTACTCAATTTGAAATCCATGGTCAAGCAACCTGTTGCCTCCTATGTAGATGGGGTGTTTAATTACTCTCAGAACAAGAGTCAACAACCATAAGACCAATACTACAATGGAGGATTTGAAAGCTATGAAGATAATCAAAGTGCAATTAATCTAGAATGAAGTGCAATTAATCTAAGAGCTTCAAAGAAATATGAAATGCAAATTTACTCTAAAGAACTTGAAATAAAGATGAGATTGAGCTATGAGCATGTAATTAAACTAATTACAATGAAAATGCAATATTAAACTAGATGAAATTAATCTAAAATATGCAATGAAAGCTTGAAATAATGAAATTGAAACAAAAAAATGCTATAGTTTAGTTACTCTCAAAATTGCTCTCTTTTTGAATGAAGAATGAGGTTCAATAAATAGACAAGCCCGAGGAGAGAATGAAGAGGTTCTTGATTTGAAACTCCTGACTCTTCATTCCCAATTGAGACAAAAAGGCATGAATTACTTAATTAAAAGAATTTTTATTGCCACATAAGGGTGACCGTTCAAATAATTTGAATTATTAATTCAAATAAAGGTGTCCATTCAAATAACTAGTAATATTAATTCATTGTTATGTATATTAGCCAAATGGGGTGGGTTAAATTTAATTTAAAGCACTTAGGACTTTAGAATTAAATTAATTTATCATAGGGGTAATTTAGCTAATAAAAGTTGAAGACTTTAAGAATTAATTTTAATATTTGATAAATGCAATTTAGGGTTTTTGCAATTGACATCAAGTCGAATTAAGTCAGGTAGGAGAGATAAAATTGCCTAGTAAACTAGGACTTTGATGATGTAAAATTGATGAAAATGGACCAAAATTGATTGAATTTATTAGGTGCATATTTTAGGGTATTACACCCATGACCCCTTTTGACACATTAGAACCCTCAAGTGTGTCCTAAGAGGTCCTACGACCTCTTAGGACACATTGATAGTTCAAATGTGTAAAAACGGGGTCATGGGGACTTCCTAGGGGTCCTAACATGTGATAATGCATACTAAGACCCCTAGGAAGTCCCCATGACCCCTTTTTATACATTTGAATGCTCAAGTGTGTCCGAAGGGGTCGTAGGACCCCTTAGGACACACTCGAGGGTTCTAATGTGTCAAAAGGGGTCATGGGGACTTCCTAGGGGTCCTAACATGTGATAAGGTGAACTAGGACTTCTAGGAAGTCCCCAAGAAGACTTTTGACACATTGGATAGATAAAGCATGTCTGAAAGGGTCCTACGACCCCTTAGGACATAGTTGAGGGTTCCAATGTGTCAAAAGGGGTCATGGGGAATTCCTAGAGGTCCTAACACGTGATAAAGCATACTAGGACCCCTAAGAAGTCCCAATGACTCCTTTTGACACATTTGAATTCTCAAGTGCATTTGAAGGGGTTGTAGGACCCCTTAGGACACACTTGAGGGTTCAAATGTGTCAAAAGGGGTCATGGGGACTTCCTAGCAGTCCTAACATGTGATAAGGCATACTAGGACCTCTAGGAAGTCCCCATGACTCTTTTTGACACATTTGAATGCTCAAGTGTGTCCTAAGGGGTCTTTGGGGTCCCCATGACCCCTTTTGACACATTTGACTACTCAAGTGTGTCCGAAGGGGTCGTAGGACCTCTTAGGACACACTTGAAGGTTCAAATGTGCCAAAAGGGGTCATGGGGACTTTCTAGGGGTCCTAACATGTGATAAGATGTACTAGGACCCCTAGGAAGTCCCCATGACCCCTTTTGACACATTTGAATACTAAAGTGTGTTATAAGGGGTCGTAAGACCCCTTAGGATACACTTGAGAGTTCTAATGTGTTAAAAGGAGTCATGGGGACTTTGTAGGGGTCCTAACATGTGACAAGGCATACTAGGACCCCTAGGAAGTCTCGATGACCCCTTTTGACACATTTGAACACTCAAGTGTGTCTGAAGGGGTCGTAAGACCCCTTTGAACACACTTGAGTGTTCAAATGTGTCAAAAGCGGTCATCGAGACTTCCTAGGGGTCCTAACACATGATAAGGAATACTAGGACCCCTAAGAAGTCCCCATGGCCCCTTTTGACACATTGGAACCCTCAAGTGTGTCCTAAGGGGTCCTACAACCCCTTAGGACACACTCGATGGTTTGAATTTATCAAAAGGATTCATGGGGACTTCCTAGGGGTTCTAACGCATGATAAGGTGTACTAGGACCCCTAGGAAGTCCACATGACCCCTTTTGACACATTTGAACTCTCAACTATGTTTGAAGGCATCATCCATAACCCCTTTTGACATATTTGAATGCTCAAGTGTGTTTGAAGGGGTCCTATGACCCCTTCAAACACACTTGAGTGTTCAAATGTGTCAAAATGGGTCATGGAGACTTCTTAGGGGTCCTAGTACACCTTCCCACATGTTAGGACCCCTACAAAGTCCCCACGACCCCTTTTGACACATTAGACCCCTAAAGTTTGTCCTAAGGGGTCCTACGACCCCTTCAGACACACTTGAGTGTTCAAATGTGACAAAAGGGGTCATCAAGACTTCCTAGGGGTCATAATGCATGTAAAGGCGTACTAGGACCCCTAGGAAGTCCCCATGACCTCTTTTTACACATTAGAACCCTTAAGTGTGTCCTAAGGGGTCTTAGGGGTCCCCATGACCTCTTTTGACACATTTGAATGCTCAAGTGTGTCTGAAGGGGTCACAGGATCCCTTAGGACACACTTGAGGGTTCAAATGTGTCAAAAGGGGTCATGGGGACTTCCTACAGGTCCTAACACATGATAAGGCATACTAGGAGCCCTAGGAAGTCCCCATGACCCCTTTTGACACATTTGAATGCTCAAGTGTGTTCAAAGGGATCATAGGACCCCTTAAGATACACTTGAGAGTTCTAATGTGTTAAAAGGGGTCATGGGGACTTCGTAGAGGTCTTAACGCGTGACAAGGCATACTAGGACCCCTAGGAAGTCTCCATGAACCCTTTTGACACATTTGAACACTCAAGTGTTTTTGAAGGGGTCGTAGGACCCCTTCAGACACACTTGAGTGTTCAAATGTGTCAAAAGGGATCATGGAGACTTCCTAGGGGTCCTAATGCATGATAAGGCATACTAGGAACCCTAAGAAGTCCCCATGACACCTTTTGACATAATGGAACCCTCAAGTGTGTCCTCAAGGGTCCTATGACCCCTTAGGATACACTTGATGGTTTGAATGTGTTAAAAGAGGTCATGGGGATTTCCTAGGGGTTCTAATGCTTGATAAGGCGTACTAAGACCCCTAGGAAGTCCACATGAACCCTTTTAACACATTTGAACTCTCAAGTGTGTCTGAAAGGGCCATCCATAACCCCTTTGGATATATTTGAATGCTCAAGTGTGTCTAAAGGGGTCCTATGACCCCTTCAGACACACTTGAGTGTTCAAATGTGTCAAAATGGGTCATGGAGACTTCCTAGGGGTCCTAGTATGCCTTCTCGCATGTTAGGACCCCTACGAAGTCCCCATGACCCCTTTTGACACATTAGAACCTTAAATTTTGTCCAAATTGTTCCTACGACCCTTTTAGACACACTTGAGTGTTCAAATGTGACAAAAGGGGTCATGGAGACTTCCTAGGGGTCATAATGTGTGATAAAGCATACTAGGACCCCTAGGAAGTCCCCATGATCCCATAGGACCCCTTAGGACACACTTGAGGGTTCTAATTTGACAAAAGGGGTCATGGGGACTTTGTAGGGGTCCTAACATGTGAGAAGGCATACTAGGACCCCTAGGAAGTCCCCATGACCCCTTTTGACACATTTGAATGCTCAAGTGTGTTTGAATGGCTCCTACGACCCCTTTGGACACACTTGAGCATTCAAATTTGTCAAAAGGGGTCATGGGGACTTCATAGGGGTCCTAATGTGTGATAAGGCATACTAGGACCCCTATGAAGTCCCCATTAGACCTTTTGATACATTGGATAGCTCAAGTGTGTCTAAAGGGGTTGTAGGACCCCTTCGAACACACTCAAGCATTCCAATGTGTCAAAAGGGGTCATGGGGACTTCCTAGGGGTCCTAACCCATGATAAGGCATACTAGGACCCCTTGGAAGTCCCCATGAACCCTTTTGACACATTTGAACCCTCAAGTGTGTCTGAAGGGGTGGTAAGACCCATTAGGAAACACTTGAGGGTTCTAATATGTCAAAAGGGGTCATCGAGGCGTCCTAGGTGTCCTAACACATGATAAGGCATACTAGGACCCCTAAGAAGTCCCCATGACCCCTTTTGACACATTGGAACCATCAAGTGTGTCATAAGGGGTCCTACGACCCCTTAGGAAACACTTGATGGTTTGAATGTGTCAAAAAGGGTCATGGGGACTCCCTACGGGTCCTAACATGTGATCAGGCATACTAGGACCCCTAGGAAGTCCCCATGACCCCTTTTGACACATTTGAATGCTCAACTATGTTTGAAGGGGTCGTAGGACCCCATAGGACACACTTGAGGGTTCTAATGTGTAAAAAGGGGTCATGGGGACTTCGTAGGTGTTTTAACGCATGATAAAGAATACTAGGACCCCTAGGAAGTCCCCATGACCCCTTTTGACACATTTGAATGATGAAGTGTGTTTGAAGGGGTCGTACGACCCCTTCAAACACACTTCAACATTCAAATGTGTCAAAAGGGGTCACAAGGACTTCTTAGGGGTCCTAACGCATGATAAGGTGTACTAGGAGCTCTAAGAAGTCCCCACGACCCCTTTTGACATATTTGAACCCTCTGGTGTGTCCAAAGGGGTCGTCCAAAACCCATTTTGACATATTTGAATGCTCAAGTGTGTTTAAAAGGGTCCTATGACCCCTTTGGAGACACTTGAGTGTTCAAATGTGTCAAAAGGGGTCATGGAGACTTCCTAGGGGTCCTAACGTGTGATAAGTCATACTAGGACCCCTAGAAAGTCCCCATGACCCCTTTTTACACATTAGAACCCTCAAGTGTGTCATAAGGGGTCATAGGACTGCTTAGCACACACTTGAGGATTCTAATGTGTCAAAAGGGGTCATGGGGACTTCTTATGGGTCCTAACACATGATAAGGTGTACTAGGACCCCTATGAAGTCTCTAGAACCCCTTTTGACACATTTGAACCCTCAAGTGTGTCTGAAGGGGTGATAGGACCCCTTAGGACACACTTGAGGGTTCTAATGTGCCAAAAGGGGTCATGGGGACTTCCTAGGGGTCCTAACGCGTGATAAAGAGTACTAGGACCCCTAAGAAGTCCCCATGACTCCTTTCAAAAAATTAGAACCCTCAATTATGTTCGAAGGGGTTGTAAGACCCCTTAGGACACACTTGAGGGTTCCAATATGTCGAAATGGGTCATGGGGACTTCCTAGGGGTCCTAATGCATTATAAGGTGTACTAGGACCCCTATGAACTCCTCATGACCCCTTTTGACCTATTAGAATGCTCAAGTGTGTTTGAAGGGGTCGTAAGAACCTTTAAGACACACTTGAGGGTTCCAATGTTTTGAAAGGGGTCATGGGGACTTTTTAGGGGTCCTAGTATGCCTTATCACGCATTAGGACCCCTAGGAAGTCCCCATGACCCCTTTTGACACATTAGAACCCTCAAGTGTGTCCTAAGGGGTCCTAAAACCCCTTAGGACACACTTGAGGGTTATAATGTGTAAAAAGGGGTCATGGCGACTTCCTATGGGTCCTAGTATCTCTTATCACACTCTAGGACCCCTAGGAAGTCTCCATGACCCCTTTTCAAATATTTGAACACTCAAGTGTTTCCAAAGGGGTTGTAGGAGTTGTTCAAACACACTTGAGCATTCAAATATGTCAAAAAGGGTTATGGATGACCCATTCAGAGACACTTGAGGGTTCAAATGTTTCAAAAGGGGTCATGCGGACTTCCTAGGGGTCCTATTATGCCTTATCACGCGTTAGGACCCCTACGAAGTCCCCATGACCCCTTTTGACACATTTGAAAGCTCAAATGTGTTCGAAGGGGTCATAGGACCC
Organism: Chamaecyparis obtusa; assembly: GCA_027943335.1. Lineage (NCBI taxonomy): Eukaryota > Viridiplantae > Streptophyta > Pinopsida > Cupressales > Cupressaceae > Chamaecyparis > Chamaecyparis obtusa. Next base: position 414,078 of record BSBK01000322.1, on the reverse strand, counting down.
CTTTGGGAACACTTGAGCAATCAAATGTGTCAAAAGGGGTCATGGGGACTTTCTAGGGGTCGTAGTATCCCTTGTCATGTGTTAGGACCCCTACAAAGTGCTCAAGTCCCCTTTTGACACATTAGAACCCTCAAGTGTGTCCTAAAGGGTCCTAGGACCCCTTTCAACACACTTGAGCATTAAAATGTGTCAAAAGGGGTCATGGGGACTTCCTAGGGGTCCTAGTATGCCTTATCACATGTTAGGACCCCTTAGGACACACTTGAGGGTTCCAATATGTCAAAAAGGGTCATGGGGACTTCCTAGGGCTCCTAGCACATTATAAGGTGTACTAGGCCCCTAGGAACTCCCCATGACCCCTTTTGACCTATTGGAATGCTCAAGTGTGTTTGATGGGGTAGTGCAAACCCTTAGAACACACTTGAGGGTTCCAATGTGTCAAAAAGGGTGATGGGGACTTTCTAGGGGTCGTAGTATGCCTTATCACGTGTTAGGGCCCCCTAGATAGTCCCCATGACCCCTTTTAATACATTGGAATGCTCATGTGTGTCCTAAGGGGTCCTACAACCCCTTCAGACGCACTTGATGGTTCCAATGTGTCAAAAGGGGTCATGGAGACTTCTTAGGCATCCTAGTATGTCTTATCATGCGTTAGGACCCCTAGGAAGTCCCCATGACCCCTTTTGACACATTTGAACCCTTAAATGTGTCCTAAGGGGCCTACAACCCCTTTAGATATAGTTGTACATTCAAATGTGTCAAAAGGGGTCATGGGGACTTCTTAGGGGTCCCAGTATGCCTTATCATGTGTGAGGACCCATAGGAAGTCCCCATGACCCATTTTGACACATTGGAACCCTCAACTATGTCCTAAGGGGTTGTAGGCTCCCTTCGAACACACTAGAGCTATCCAATGTGTCAAAAGGGTTCATGGGGACTTCCTAGGGGTCCTAGTTCACCTTATCACATGTTAGGACCCCTAGGAAATCCCCATGACCCCTTTTGACACATTAGAACCCTCAAGTGTGTCATAAGGGGTCCTATGACCCCTTCAAACACACTTGAGCATTCAAATGTGTCAAAAAGGGTTATGTGGACTTTCGAGGGGTCATTTTACGCGTGATAAGGCGTACTAGGACCCCTAGGAAGTCTCCATGACCCCTTTTGACACATTAGTGTTAGAGTAATCATACTTTATGCTTATTAATTAAATCACTTTGGTTTAATTAATTAAGTCATTTATTACTCTATTTACTTAAGCTATCTTTTAGGTGCATTATAATTAATATATTTATTAATTATAATGTGCAACTTAGCTTTATTTTTTGCTTTATATCTTTAGGGTTTTATTGTTCACCTATATGGTTGAACCCTTTGTATATTCTTTTTAGATAATTTTGGAATACATTTTCTCTTTGCATGTCCATAAGATGTCTCTGGCTTTTTGGCCTCCACGATTTTCTTGGTTTCTGTTCTTTGCTTCTTCCATGTGACAGGGTTATGCATGTAGGTGTTCTTGGGAGATTAGTTTTTACCTAATCTAACATGGTATTAGAGCCATCTTGCTGCTCGCTATTCGTGTTTTGTTGAAGTGCTTTAGAAGCAGGAGGTTTTCAAGGGTTTCAGAAGTTTTTTTTTGTGGATCTGGGGGGGAGCCAAAATTTGGCTCACCTTGGGCAAAAATGGACACCACCATTGTGTCCGAAAGGCCCAAGAACCCCTAAATCCATATAAAACTTGTCCATTTTGGACACAGTGGCATCAGAGGCAAAAAAAATTTTAGCCTCGGGACTACACGCATCCCGAGGTGGGCCGTATAGTCTGCACGCATATCAAAAAAATTTAAAAAAGTGCAGGGGCGCTGCGGCCCCTGCACCGCCCACCCGCCACCGCTTCCCGCCACCTCCCAACCCGCCACCGGCCCCGGCCGCTTCCCGCAGGCACCACCGGCGCCGCAGTGTCACCGCCGGTGACTGCGGTGACCACCAGCGGTTACCCGTGGTGTCACTGCCCGTCACTGCGGTGACCACCGCGGGTCCCACCTTACCCGCCGGCATTTTTTTGGGGTTGCCTTTTTATTTTGCAATTTTTTTTGCATGGCTTGTTTTCTAAGCCCGCCTGTGCAAGCTCGGCCTCCAGGGCCTTAACTTCTTCATCTGGAGGCGTATTTGGGAGTTTTTTATATCATCAGAAAGCTCTTTCCAAGACGAACGCAATTATGGAGGTTTCTTTTCAAGTTTTTTGCCTCATTTTTCATACCATGCCTTCGAAGGCAGGACTGCTTTTTTGCCTTCCTGGAGCACCTGATGCTTTTTTTGGCATAATTTGCTCATACGGAGGAGTTAGTGGGCGCACGAGACATCATCAAAAAGATGATTCTGAGACGGTCTTTCCAGATTCTTCTTCCATTTTTCGCACCAGGCTGTTGAATTCAGAGGTTTTCTTTTTTAGGTGCCTGCCAGAGCACCTGTCACTATTTTTGCCGTAACTTGAGCATACGATGGCATTTTTTGCCAAACGAGATATCAACGGAAAGCTGGTTCCGAGACCGTTCTATTTTTTTCAGTTTGGTTGTTTGATTTTTCCGTTTGCAGGGGTTTTCTGCCAGTCAAAGTCACGGGTACTTTTTGCATTCCGGACACTATATCTCTCACATTCGGGCTCAGTTTTCAGCAAACTTGGTATTTTCGGAAAGCTTGTTCAGTGTTCTTTTCAGTTTCAGAGGTCTTATTTCCAGATTCTATACTAGGTTCTTCCTCCATTGAGTTTTGCTTTTCTGCACTCAAATGGACTACTTGGCTTTTACAGGTCCACGGATCTCCATTCTTGGGATGACTTCTGCTTCTATTCTCACTGTTCTTCTTTCCTTCTTCTTTTGAGTATTGTATATATCTCCACTGTTGCATTCTTTTTTCTGTAAACGCACTGAGATAAAGTGCCTACTTTTGCATATCTGGGATCTTGTACACCTTGTGTTTGTTTGTACTCGCACTCAGTTATAAAGTGCCATGGGGGGTTATGATGTTTTGCCTTTTGTGCTCATCCACCTTTGTCAAGTGAGTGTACCTTCCACGACATTAGCCCATGTTGTGTGTCCAGAAGATCTATTCTTCTTCTTCGACACCACCCTTTATCCTGTGCGTGTACTTCTGTTGCACTGTTGGTGTTCCTGATTCTTCTTCTTGCAGATGTTTCTGGCATTGCATTTCAGTGTTCCTGTCACCCCTCTCCCTGTTCAGCATTATGGGGGGGTTCACCTGTTGGCTCTATTGCTTCCTTGGTTCGGTTGAGTGATCTACGTATTCAGTTTTTGTTCCTATGTACTAGGCGGATGCAGTGGCTAGGCACCTATGCATTTCGGTGAGATGGTTCATCTACTATATAGACACTCATTCATTCCTATTTTGGAGGTCACCTCTTTGATTGATCAGCTCTTCAGACTTTGTCTTCTCTACCTGGTCATGCACTATTACAGTCGGGGTTCCAGCAGTATTCTTCTGACAGTGTTTGCAGCTTCATGCTTCGGAGATGCTTCATGCTCTTTCTTGTTCCTTTCTTTGGGACATTCCCTAGATTGGAGGCTTTGTTTCCTTCATCTAGTTTATTTCTTGTACTTGGGTACCTGATCAGGCCTTGTTGCCGGGACCCATTTTCTGCTTTCATAGCTGTGCTAGGTTAGCTTCCCTCTTGAGCTACGCTTAAGGGGGGGTGTTAGAGTAATCATACTTTATGCTTATTAATTAAATCACTTTGGTTTAATTAATTAAGTCATTTATTACTCTATTTACTTAAGCTATCTTTTAGGTGCATTATAATTAATATATTTATTAATTATAATGTGCAACCTAGCTTTATTTTTTGCTTTATAGCTTTAGGGTTTTATTGTTCACCTATATGGTTGAACCCTTTGTACATTCTTTTTAGATAATTTTGGAATACATTTTCTCTTTGCATGTCCATAAGATGTCTCTGGCTTTTTGGCCTCCATGATTTTCTTGGTTTCTGTTCTTTGCTTCTTCCATGTGACAGGGTTATGCATGCAGGTGTTCTTGGGAGATTAGTTTTTCACCTAATCTAACAATTAGAACCCTCAAGTTTTTCTTAAGGGGTTCTACGACCCCTTCGGATACACTTGAGGGTTTAAATGTGTCAAAATGGGTCATGGGGACTTCATAGAGGTCCTTGTATGCCTTATCACGCGTTAGGTTCCTAAGAAGTCCCCATGACCCCTTTTGACACATTAGAACCCTCAAGTGTGTCCTAAGGTGTCGTAGGACCCCTTAGGACACACTTGAGGGTTCTAATGTGTCAAAAGGGGTCATGGGGACTTCCTAGGGGTCCTAGTATGCCTTATCATGTGTTAGGACCCCTAGGAAGTCCCCATGACCCCTTTTGACACATTTGAACCCTCAAGTGTGTCCTAAGGGGTCCTACGACCCCTTCAGACACACTTGAGCATTCAAATGTGTCAAAAGGGGTCACAGGGAGTTCTTAGGGGTCCTAGTATGCCTTATCATGTGTTAGGACCCCTAGGAAGTCCCCATGACCCCTTTTGACACATTGGAACCCTCAAGTGTGTCCTAAGGGGTCGTAGGACACCTTCGGACACACTTGAGCTATCCAATGTGTCAAAAGTGTTCATGGGGACTTCCTACGGGTCCTAGTTCACCTTATAACATGTGAGGACCCTTAGGTAGTCCCCATGATCCCTTTTGACACATTAAAACACTCAAGTGTGTCCTAAGGGGTTCTACGACCCCTTCGGACACACTTGAGCATTCAAATGAATAAAAAGGGGTTATGGGCACTTCCTAGGGGTCCTAGTACACCTTATCACATTGTATGACCCCTATGAAGTCCCCATGACCCTTTTTGACACATTCAAACTATCAAGTGTGTCCTAAGGGCTCGTAGGACCCCTTAGGACACACTTGAGGGTTCCAATGTGTCCAAATGGGTCATGGGGACTTCTTAGGGGTCCTAGTATGCCTTATCTTGTGTTAGGACCCCCAATAAGTCCCCATGACCCCTTTTGACACATTAGAACCCTGAAGTGTGTCCTAAGGGGTCCTACAACCCCTTAGGACACACTTGAGGGTTCTAATGTGTCAAAAGGGGTCATAGGGACTTCCTAGGGGTCCTAACGCGTGATAAGATGTACTAGGACCCCTAAAAAGTCCCCATGACCCCTTTCGACACATTGGAACCCTCAAGTGTGTACGAAGGGGTCATAGGACCCCTTAGGACACACTTGAGGGTTCTAATATGTCAAAAGGGGTCATGAGGACTTTCTAGGGGTCCTAACATGTTATAAGGTGTACTAGGACCCCTAGGAACTCTCCATGACCCCTTTTGACCTATTGGAATGCTCAAGTGTGTTTGAAGGGGTCATGCGAACCTTAAGGACACACTTGAGGGTTCCAATGTGTCGAAACAGGTGATGGGGACTTTCTAGGGGTCCTAGTACGCCTTATCATGTGTTAGGACTCCTAGGAAGTCCCCATGACCCCTTTTGACACATTGGAATGCTCACGTGTGTCCTAATGGGTCCTACGACCCCTTCAGACACACTTGAGGGTTCCAATGTATCAAAAGGGGTCATGGGGACTTCTTAGGGGTCCTAGTATGCCTTATCACGTGTTAGGACCCCTAAGAAGTCCCCATGACCCCTTTTGACACATTAGAACTCTCAAGTGTGTCCTAAGGGGTCCTATGACCCCTTTGAACACACTTGAGGGTTCAAATGTGTCAAAAGGTGTCATGGGGACTTCATAGGGGTCCTAGTATGCCTTATCACGCGTTAGGGCCCCTAAGAATTCCCCATGAGGCCCTTTGACACATTAGAACCCTCAAGTGTGTCGTAAGGAGTGTAAGTGATTTGTGATAAAATGAGTTAAAACCCTTTCAGAATCCTTTTGCTAGCTTTACTTTGACCTTAGAAAGCCATGATGGATTATGGGAGGTAACCCTGCTGAAGGTTTGCTGAATCCTAAAATTTGGCTAAGTTTGGAATTTTTTGAAATCCCTCAAAATCTAGAATTTGCATCTCAATTCCTATGAAGCTGAAACCTATCTCAAACATCCTAGAATGTATTTAACTTGTATTTATACAAATATAAATTAAAGTATGAAAAATTAAATAAATCAAACTTATACTTAAATGTTATATTTGTATAAATCCTTGTAACTTGAAATTGTAAAAAGTGGGGCAATTCAAATTTCAAAATAGGTGAGCTTTTTTGGATATTTGATTAGGTTTGGTATTTCCTTCGGCATTACCAAACGTGGGTGGTCAACCCTTTAGGCATGTTTCAGGAGATAGATCTTGATACCAAGACTTCGACCATGTAGCTGAGGACTATTTTTTCACCCGAAATTGATGAAACAAAAAGGGTTTCTTAAAGACATTATCGGCTTTCCATCAATATAATTGCTGTCAAATTTTGAGTTCTATAAGTAATTATTACTTATTTTTTAATTGAGTTATCTTTAAAGTTGTAACTGACATACTGATTGAAAAACAACTATAACTTTCAAACCGTTTAACCTTTTTGAAATCCGAAACATGCATCACATTCTATGCTTTGGCTACTATAAGAAAAAAAAAGTTTTGAATTTGGTAAAATTTTGAATTAGTTAAGGTGGTCAGACACGCGAGTTTTTTTATTCTAAAAATTTGTAGCAGAAAATTCATAATTAATTATTTATTTGACCAAAAATTACAAAAAAATATGCATCACATCCGGGCATGAGTCTACTACTTATATCTAGAATCTTGGGAAAATATATTATCATTTGATTGTGATTAAGGTGGTCAGACATACGCGTACTTTTTATCTTTTCCCTAAAAATTTTGTAGTACTGCATTGAAATCTAAAATTTTGAACAATTAGACAACAAAAATTTCAAATAAGGGCTAGTAGTTTAGAAACTACATTCAATTTCCTACAGATTCTACTCTTACAACTTTTTCACATAAGGTTCAGAAGATGTTCAACCTTTTACGTCAAGTTGACTAACCCTAATTTTCTGATTTTTCATTGCCACTTAAGGCCATAGTTTGGTATACTATGATCCTGCACATACCCATAAAAAGAAATAAATATAAATGCCTAAAGATGAACCTGTTTCTATCTCTCTCTTTCTTCATGTTTAACTTACTACCTCAAACAAATATACAAGACCAAAAGATTTCATAAACTGATCATACATATGTAAACGAAACAATTGGATGAAAAAGAAAAGAAGCTTATGTTTTTGACACTTAGTCAATTTTTTCCTTATGTTTCCATCAATGTCAAAGGGGGAGATTGTTGGCATTTTTAATGAAGGCAATATGTGTTTTGGCCACACAAGTGTGTTGTGATGTTGTCATTGCTAGAAACATGATATGTTGATGTAAAGAGATCGAATTTACTGATGGTGTTGAAGGATCAAATGGAGAAGCAACTAAGTGTTCAATTATTCAGTAAGAAGAAAGTAAGCAAGACATAGTCAATCAGATATGGAGTTAGAGATCAAGTTAAGGTGTATGGTCATACAAACATGATCAACAGAGGTATATTAAGCTATATCTATGATCACATCAGTTAGTTTGAAGATTTGAGTGAGCTATAAAGGATTGAAGTGGAATTGGCAGGAAGAACAATGAACTAGTGCATACAACTGGTTAGATCAGTGTTGCGGTCAAATGTAAGTGGTTGGCCGAGCTATTTTTGAGATTTAATGTTTCGAGCCAACATCAAGGATGTTTATTTTTGTCTTTGGCATGCTCACTCATATGTTTAAGTTGGATTTGAGGGCTGACTTGTAAAACATTTTAGGGTTCTAGCACCGACCTAGAACAAGTATATCAGGTTATTCTTTACTTGTTGATTCTAACATATTCGAAAGCTAAATCCTTTAACAGGGTCACTCCTAATAGGGCAAGCAAGATCTTTAACAGGATCTGAAGTGAAAACCTCTAACCAAGTGGCTCTTGAATTAGAGTTTGAAATATCCTAACATAGTAGACTTTAACATGTCTTTATAGCTCTTAACCAAGATGCAGATAGCTCTTAACTGGGTATGCCCTTAACAGTGTTGTTGTAATCAGTCCTAATAGGTGAGATTTATTTGGTGTACAAATGAAATTTGTGGGTATCATCTCACATGTGATTTTCTCCCTCTAATAAGGGTTTCCACAATAAAATCTTGTGTCAAGTGTTCAATATGTCTTAATGTTTTACTTGTTATGACTCATTGTTACATTTGCATTTGTATGTTGGTTATTATGGAAGATAATTGTTAAAAGTATCAGATTTGTGATTGAATTGATTTACCTCCCCTCTCAATGCCTTATTGTACTAACAGACTGGGTTACCTATCACGACCCGAGGAAAAGCTAAATAGAAAACTAGATCTATGTGAGATCTAGATTCATTCTAGAGAGATTGGATTGCATGTATGTCGTCCTACCCAACAATATTTTTCACTTCTTTATGGAATTTTAAGCCAATGCCAGAGCATTTAAACGACATCTGAAACATACTTTTTAACTCTAGGAAAATTAATGAGGTCCTTTGTTCCACGGAGCCATTATGGCCTACAAGAATTAAACTCCCAATGACTAATGTCCACATATTTATTAGAACTCCATGGGAGAGAATCTTAAACTCTACTTTTCACTGACTTTCATATATAGTTTAGTTGGCAAGGTTTTTATAGGTTTGCATTGTTAAATATGATGTCTTACTAATATACTTTTTATCAATCTAATATGATGTTTAACTTACTACCTCAAACAAATATACAAGACCAAAAGATTTCATAAATTGATCATACGTATATGTAAAAGAAATAGTTGGATGAAAAAGAAAAGAAGCTTATCTTTTTGACACTTAGTCAAGTTTTTCCTTATGTTGCCATCAATGCCAAAGGGGGAGATTGTTGGCATTTTGATGAAGGCTATATGTGTTTTGGCCACACAAGTGTGTTGTGATGTTGTCATTGCTGGAAACATGATATGTTGATGTAAAGAGATCAAATCTATCGATGGTGTTGAAGGATCAAATGGAGAAGCAACTAAGTGTTTAGTTATTCTGTAAGAAGAATGTAAGCAAGACATAGTCAATTAGATCTGGAGTTAGAGATCAAGTTAAGGTGTGCGGTCATACAAACATGATCTATAGAGGTATATTGAGCTATATCTATGATCGCATCAGTTAGTTTGAAGATTTGAGTGAGTTATAAAGGATTGAAGTGGAATTGGTAGGAAGAACAATGAACCAGTGCATACAACTGGTTAGATCAGTGTTGCAATCAAATGTAAGTGGTTGGCTGACATGTTATCAAGATTTAATGTTTCGAGCCGACATCAAGGATGTTTATTTTTGTTTTTGGCGCGCTCGCTCATATGTTTAAGTTGGATTTGAGGGCTGACTTGTAAAAAATTTTAGGGTTCTAGCACCGACCTAGAACAAGTATATAAATGGTTATGAAAATCACTAAGGAAGAAGTTAGTTGATATTGTGATGGTATGTGCTAATAGACAAAGATTTTTTAAGACAATAAAAAGGCAGTAAAGTGCTCGGAGCAATGCAATTGATCATGAATACATTGGATTTTTCATGCATTGAGTGCAAATATCAAGTCATTCTTTACTTGTTGATTCTAACATATTGGAAAGCTAAATCCTTTAACAGGGTCACTCCTAATAAGGAAAACAAGATCTTTAACAGGATCTGGAGTGAAAATCCTCTAACCAGGTGGCTCTTGAATTAGAGTTTGAAATATCCTAACATAGTTGACTTTAATAGGTCTTTATAGCTCTTAACCAAGATGCAGATAAATCTTAACTGGGTATGCCCTTAACAGGGTTGTTGTAATCAGTCCTAATAGGCTAAATTTCTTTGGTGCACTAATGAAATTTGTGGGTATCATCTCACATGTGGTTTTCTCCCTCTAATAAGGGTTTCCACGGTAAAAATCTTGTGTCAAGTGTTTAATATGTCTTAATGTTTTTCTTGTTATGACTCATTGTTACATTTGCATTTGTATGTTGGTTATTGTGGAAGATAGTTGTTAAAAGTATCAGATGTGTGATTGAACTGATTCACCTCCCCTCTTAGTGCCTTATTATACTAATAGATTGGGTTATCTATCACGACTCGAGGAAAAGATAAATAGAAAACCAGACCAATGTGAGATCTAGATTCATTCTAGAGAGATTGGATTGCATTTATGTTGTTCTATCCAACAACATTTTACCAATGTGAGATCTAGATTCATTCCAGAGAGATTGGATTGCATGTATGTCGTTCTATCCAACAACATTTTTCACTTCTTTATGGAATTTTAAGCCAATGCCAGGGCATTTAAACAACCTCTGAAACATACTTTTTAACTCTAGGAAAATTAATGAGGGCCTTTGTTCCATGGAGCCATTATGGCCTACAAGAATTAAACTCCCAATGACTAATGTCCACATATTTATTAGAACTGCATGGGAGAGAATCTTAAACTCTACTTTTCACTGACTTTCATATATAGTTTAGTTGGCAAGGTTTCTATAGCTTCGCATTGTTAAATATGATGTCTTACTAATATACTTTTTATCAATCTAATTTATTATACCTGGATCAATCAATATCACATGATTTGTTACTTTTTAGATCTAAAAAAATCATTTCATTCAATTATGAATGCTCATCAACCACACAACTTTATATCTACAATTATGAATAGTGTGTTATTAAAGACATTAGACATTAAAATAGAAAATATCCATTATTAGTACTCTCCCCTATACATTTACAAAACATGCTCAACTACTCATCTCATTGACCTCTCCAAATTAAAGGAATATATATTAAAAAATTTATTTCCTCTTGAAAGATCATGATGAAAAAGACTACCTAAGGATGCCTATTAAAGGAAAGGCTAGACTTCTAGTTGCACAACTAGAACCAGTTTTCATCATTTTAAATGTGAGATGGGTAGTCTCTAAGGAAGGAAGAGTGAGACAAAAGAACTTGTCTTTTCTGGAATAAAGGGGTGGTGGAAACTAAATGACAGTGTGTTTGAAGGCATGCACAATATGAAAAAAGACTCAAGGTGAGCAATCTAAATGAGCTATTTAAGGAGGCAAGGCTTCATGAAACCATAGTTTCTTAATCAAGATCCACAATAAAAGAACTCACATTGAAAGGAACTTGAAAATTATTAACAGTGATACTCTTGGTCCTACGTACTAATGATCTCGTAGAACTCATTCATTCAAATATAACAACAAAAACTCTAAGAAAATTGAAAAAAAAATCAATCAACGATCCATCCTAACTTGCTGCACCCTAAACTCTTAATTGATAAACAGACCTACCATTACAGGATTCGATCCCCCGACCTCCAGCCTCACCATTTCCATCCCCACACCCGTCGTCACCACAGGACTCGCGTTTCAGGACAGACGACGCTGACGTGGCACTGTCAGATCTCCGCAAGAATGCCAAGTAATGTGCTGCAACTGTTTCAGTAAAACGCCCGGTGTGAATAATTTCTGTCAGAAATTTCGAGTTTTTGTTTTTGTTGTTTTACATGCGAAAAAAATTGGGGGTCTGTGATTAGTTTGAAGGTGTACTTAACGATGCTTAATAAGACATGACTTAGTGATACTTAATAACACCTTCGAATTATTCAAATTACTTTTATACTGTCAGATGACTAACAATGTAAAGAATTCAATCGGATTACACTAAATAGAATGGTCCATGAGTGATGAGTGCAGCATAGTGAAGGAATCTGTCTTCACCACATGTCTTCACCATTCATGGCCTTCTCATCGCCATTTTTGTTAATTGTCATCCATCTGCATATACGTGGCCTCCTTACCTTCACCTTCACTCTCACCTTTTCACTATATAAACTGCCTCGTACCCCTCTCACTTCAGGCTGGCACCAAAAAAACCACTGTTTATGAACTGAGGTATGTAACAATCATAGTTATAGACAAGTGCAATTGAGTTATGGAAAAGTCATAGTTTTAGACAAGTGTAATTGAGTTATGCAAAAGTCATAGTTTTAGACAAGTACAATAAATGCATGTTTTAGGTTTCAGGATTCCTGACTGTGATGAGATTGTTTGAATGCAGCTTTTGATAGTCATGGCGTTGGGTAAATTGTCTTTGGCGTGTCTGGTTCTTGTGTTTCTGTGTTTTGCGAGTTCAATACGTTGCAATGAGATCGAAAACAGGGGGTCGGGTGAAGGAAGGAGAAATCCCTACATTTACAAGGCGGAAGAGCATGAGAGGAGATTGAGGACTGATCGTGGTGAAGTACGCGCTGTACCCATCTTCAGATACAGCCAGATTCTGGCAAGAGATCTCCGGCGTTATGAAGTGAATTGCTTCCACATTGAACCCAACTCTTTCATGCTTCCTCATTCCAGCAATGCAGATCATCTTTTGTTTGTCAAGCAAGGTATGCAATCATGATGCAGAGCCAGATGATTTCAGATTGGAAATGTGTGAGCGTGTGATCCATTTTGTGCTTTTCTTAATTCATATTGTGTTGATGTTCTGCTGTGTTGATTTGATTGAGTAAATTTTGATCACTCTTCATCTTCATCTTCATATTATATTGATGTAGTGTGATCACACTCTTCATATTGTGTTGATATTTTGTTGTTTTTAGATTCAATTGTGTAAGAGTTAGGATCACATTCTTCATCCATTATCAGAATGTATTGTATATGACACTCTTGATCACTATATATTGTGTTGATAACTTGATGCAGAGTGATCACACTCTTCATCTTCGTATTGCGTTGATGTTTTTTCTGTTTTTATCAACATATCAAACTCTTAATCACTATATTGTGTTGATAACTTGATGCACACTACTCATTTTTATATTTTTAATAATTTTATTGCATTTTTGGATTTGATTGTGTTTTTTAATTTGATTGTGTGAGAGTTCTTGATGTTGATGTTTCTCTTAAGGAGGTTAAAATTTTGGAATGATGCTTAAAGTAGTTAAAATTTCGGAATTCGATAACTTGATTTAGTGTGATTACACTCTTCATCTTCATATTGTGTTGATGTTTTTGCTGGTTTTTTTTTTGGATTCAATTGTGTGGTCAAAGTTAAAGAAGTTAAAGTTTTGTAATGTATTTGATAATTTGATGTAGTGTGATCACAGTCTTCATTTCTATATTGTGTTGATGTTTTTGTTGTTTTCGGATTCGATTGTGTGAGAGTTAGTATCACACACTTCATCCATCATTAGGATGCACTATTGATCACACTCTCTATTTATAATTAGGATGTTTCAAAGTAAACTATTGATCAGACTCTTTATCTATAATTAGGATGTTTCAAAGTAAGTTTTTTTATTATGTTGATATTTTGCTGTTTCTAGATTTGATATGTTTCAAAGTTTAAGTCTCACTATTGATAACACTCTTCATCTATAATCAGGATGTTTCAAAGTTCAAGTTTTCTTATTGAGTTTTTTTGATGTTTCAAAGTTTAAGTTTCACTATTGATCACACTCTTCATCTATAATCAATAATCAGGATGTTTCAAAGTTCAAGTTTTCTTATTGCGTAAGAGTGTTTTTTTTTTTGTCTCAAAGTTTAAGTTTCATTATTGATCATACTCTTCATCTATAATCTGGATGTTTCAAAGTTTTAAGTTTTCTTATTGCTTTGACATTTTGCTGTTTTAGTTTAAGTTTTCAAAGTTCAAGTTTTCTTATTGTGTTGATATTTTGCTGCTTTTAGATTGGATTGTGTAAGAGTTTTTTTTATGTCTCGATTTTTAAGTTTCATTATTGATCATACTCTTCATCTATAATCTGGATGTTTCAAAATTTAAGTTTTCTTATTGCTTTGACATTTTGCTGTTTTAGTTTAAGTTTTCTTATTGTTTTGATATTTTGCTGTATTTAAATTCGATTGTGAAGTCTTTTTTTGATGTTTCAAAGTTTAAGTTTCCTTATTGTGTTGATATTTTCCTAGTTTTGGATTTGATTGTGTGAGAGTTTCTGATGTTTTAAAGTGTAAGTTTTCATGTTGTGTTGATGTTTTCCTATTTTTGGATTTGATTGTTTGAGAGTTTTTGATGAGAGTTTTTTATCAAACATATCATGCTTATCACACTCTTCATCTCCATACTGAGTTGATGTAGTGTGATCCTACTTTTCATCTCCATACTGTGTTGATGTCGGATGTTTCAATTTTGGATTTGATTGTTTGAGAGTTTTTTATCAAACATATCATGCTTATGACACTGTTCATCTCCATACTGAGTTGATGTAGTGTGATCCTACTTTTCATCTTCATCTCCAGACTGTGTTGATGTTGGATGTTTCAAAGTTAAAAGTTTTGGAATTTAATATCGATATTTTTTTGATGTTTTGCTATTTTTGGATTTGATTGTCTGAGAGTTATAACATATTACACTCTTAATCTCCATATTGATCTTGTAATCTCCATATTGTGTTGATGTAGTGTGATCACACTCTTCATCTTCATATTGTGTTGATGTTTTGCTGTTTTTTGGATTCGACTGTGTGAGAGTTAGTGATGATGTTTCAAAGTTAATGTTTTGGACTTTAATATTTATAATGTATCACACTCTTGATCACATTCTCCATTCATAATCAGGATGTTACAAAGTTTAAGTTTCTTTATTGTGTTGATGTTTTGCTGAAGTTGAAATTTTGGAATTTAATGTTTATAATGTATCACACTCTTCATCCATAATCAAGATGTTTCGAAGTTTAAGTTTCCTTATTGTGTTGATGTTTTTTCAATTGTGTGAGAGTTATTGATTAGAGTTTTTTCATCAACATATCAGGCCCAGATGATTTCAGATTGGAAATGTTTGAAAGTGTGATCCATATTGTGATGTTTCAATGTTCATCAGTTTTGGAATTCAATGTTCATAAGTTGGAATTCAATCGTGACTCAGGCCCAGATGATTTCAGATTGGAAATGTTAGTGTAATCCATTTTGTGTTTTTTTTTTTTTGAAAATCATGACAATCATGATTCAGGCCCAGATGTTTTCAGATTGGATATGTTGTGATCCGTATTGTGTTTTTTTAAAGTTAGAAGCTTTGGATATTGTGTTTTTTTAATACAAAGTTATAAGCTTTGGAATTCAATGTTTATAGGAAAAGCAACTGTCGGATTCGTATTTGGGGGGAAATCCAGAGAGGAGAATTTGGATAGGGGGAGCGTCTTCTTCATTCCCGCAGGTGCCATCTTCTATGTGATTAATACAGAGCAGAGCCAACAGCTGGTCGTTTTCAATCTGCTCCACAATGAAAACCCTTACCCACAGCGACATCATGAGGTTTGTCTGCATAATTTTTTCAGTATATCTGATTGTCACTCTGCCCTTTGAATTCCTGATATTCATATTCATTAGGGTTTTAGGTTGCACTCCTGATATTCATATTCATTAGGGTCTTAGGTTGCACTCCTGATATTCATATTCATTAGGGTTTCATGTTTCATTTCTGATATTCATTAGGGTTTCATGTTTCATTTCTGAAATTCACTAGGGTTTCATGCTGCATTTCTGAAATTCATATTCATTAGGGTCTGATGCTGCATTTCTGATATTCACTAGGGTTTAGGGTTTGATGCTGCATTTCTGATATTCACTAGGGTTTCATGCTGCATTTCTGATATTGATTAGTGTTTCATGTTTGGATTTTTGAGCAGTCCTTTTACATTGGAGGTGGGCGAAATCCACCCTCTGCCCTGTCTGCTTTCAGAACAGAGACTCTTGAAGCCGCCTTCAATGTACGCACTCTTCTTACTTCAAGGATTTTTCATTAATGTTTGGGTTTTCCAATTCAATGCCTATTATAATTTAGCAACCTTGTTACTTTCCTGGAGTGGAAGAACTTTTTCTAATGTTGGGTTTTCCAATTCAATGGTTATTATGATTTAGCTGATTCAAGTTTTGTGGAATCAGACTGAAAGAGGACGCATTCAGAGGGTACTGAGCAGGCAGGATGAAGGGGCATTCGCAAGCTTCAACAGACAACACGTGAGGGAGTTGATGTCGCTTATGAAAGGAGGTCATGGAAACGTATTCCCATTCGGGAGGAGGGGATCTCAGGGTGAGCAGCAGGACTACAAACCATTCAATCTGGAGCAGAAGAAGCCAAGATTTTCCAATGACAATGGACAGGTGATTGTAGGGGATGAAGAGGATCTGGTGAAGGGCCCTTTACAGAGAAGAGACATCGGAATTTACTTCACAAGAATTGGACCTGTAAGTATTTGTCGCTCTTATTAGCAATATACTCTCTCATCCCTATATTATTGAAGCCATACTATCTAATCCAATAAAAGTCTAGACCGTGTTATTTGAGCTATAATTTTTGGTCCAGTGTATACTATTTAAGCCAAAATTTAGTCATCTAATCAAATCAAACTTAAAGAGTGCGATTCTTGGTTCTAATACTAACGGTGACTCAAAAGTTTAGTGTATATTTTTTTTTAGGAGTTCTAACACTAAGTCATGATGGAATGTGATGAATATATTATGTTATTATCAAACTTAATGAGTGCGATTCTTGGTTCTAATACTAATGGTGACTCAAAAGTTTAGTTTATATACTTATATTGACTCAAACTTAGAGTGTGTTGTTATTTCTTTGGTTCTAACACATGGAATGCTTATATACTTTGTTTAACTCAAACTTAGAGTGTGTTGTTTAACTCAAACTTTGCGGTACTAAGATCATTTGTAATGTCGCTTATGACAGAATGCAATGACTGCACCACATTCAGCAAGTCAGGCACACATGATAACATGCGTTGTAAGAGGCCAAGGTAGAGTCGAGATCGTCTCGCCCGAGGGAGCTCAGCAGCAGATGAGGAGACAAGGAGGAGGAGGTGAAGAAGAAGAAGAAGAAAGGGAATGGGAGGGTGGGAGAGGAGAGGAAGAGGAAGAGGGTGGGAGAGGAGGAGGAGGAGGAAGAGGTAGAGGAGAAGAAGAGGGCGAGAGCGGGAGAGGAGGAAGAGGAGGAGAAGGGGAAGGGGAAATCAGGTTGTCTTACCGCCGAGTAGAGGAGGAGATGCGACAAGGGGACTGTTGGGTAGTCCCCGCAGGACATCTCTCCTCTGAGATATCTTCCTCCAACCAACGCTTTGAACTCCTCACTTTCACTGTCAATGACAATGAGCGCAACCAAGCCATCATCTATGCAGGTATACTTTCTTTTTCTTTTCTTTTTGATAAAAGTAGTAGAACCACTACAATTTTATTGACATATAAGAAAGGTATACTTTCCTCCTCCTGCTCTAAACATTTTTATGTAACAAATGTATGATCCTGTGGACCCAATAATGGTTGTGATTACTGATGTGTGGATCAGGCAAGAACTCGGAGTTGAGGGAGATGAGGAATGAGGTTCTGGCGGCTTCATTCAAGGAAAGAGTAGATGAAGTGAGGAAGGTGTTCGAATCCCAGAACGATCAGATGTTTTTGAAGGGTCCCTCTCAATCGAGTAGAGGGTCAAGGGACATTCTGTAAATATGTTCTCCGATGCTCATGTTTCTAACTTACTTCTAGCGAAGGGTAAGTGTAAATAAGAGGATGAAATAAAATGGCGGAATGGCCAGGTGGAATGGAATGGAGGAGAATATATATATATGTAATGACCTTTTTGTAGAGACGCTTAATCTACTATGTCTGTCTGTCTATATACTACTATAATAATAATAGTAATGCATTTCATCATCTCTCAGAATGGTTTGATGTTCTTAGCATTGCCACATTAAAATCGTTTTTCCAATCCAGAGATTCCATGATTTCATGCCTATCTAAATGCAAGCATTATCAACCTAATAACAAAATCATCCAAACAATGCTTTTTTATGAATAGGTGTACGCTTATTTACAAATTTGGAGGAATAGGCGCCTCTTTCACTATTAATATTTAAAAGAACATAATTTGGATTTATAACGATACGAAATAGTGAACAGGAACTCGTCCCATAAGATTGTGTCTTATGATTTTAAAGAAGAATACAATTGTGTCTTATGATCTTAAATAAGAACTTGTTCAATAAGATTGGGTTTTATGATTTTAATAAGACAAATCAATCTTACTCATGAATATGATTATAATACGATTATAAGACAAATCAATCTTACTCATTCAATATGATTATAATACGATTATAAGACAAATCATCTAAGAAAGACAAACCTTCAATATTGGATTTTTTTGGTGGGGTTTTTTTTGGGGGGGGGGCGGAATGGGGAAGGGTTTTTTTTTGGTGGGGGGAATGGGGAAGAAAGAGATACCTTCAGTTTTGGGTCTTGATTTAAATAAGACAAAGTATCTAAATTCGGATAATTTAGAAAACATCTAAAAATGTCTAAGATTGATTTTTAAAAAAATTTAAATAAGATAAAATATGTAAATTTAGATAATCTAGAAACATCTAAAAATGTCTCAAATTGATTTTGAATTGGCATTAGGAAGGAAGAAATATTTTCATTATTTTCATTTAAACAATAATTTTAATTTCATTTTTACTACAAGAACTAATCTAAATTGTTCTAATACAATTTTGAGTTATGATTTAAATAACATAAACCATCTAAAGAGTTTAAAATTGAGAATTGGTTTTGGATTGTGATTTAAATAACATAAATTGTCTAATGACTTTTGGATTGGCATAGGAAGAAATAAAGGTAAAGCTTTATAAATAATAGAACTATTTCTATTCAAATAATAATTTAAATTTCATATTTTAGAATGAAATAATAATCATCCAATACAATTTTGGATTATGATTTAACACAAACCATCTAAAAATGTCTAGAATTTCTTTTGACTTGGTAGGAGGAAGGAAAGAAAGAAATTTTTTTTTCCTCTTTCCTTAAAATACTATGTTATCTTAGAAACTTCTAATTATTTCTTCTAAATCAATTATGACTATTTTGGGGTTATGAATTAAATAACAAAAGCCATCTATAAATGTCTAGAATTGGTTTTGGATTGGCACAAAGAAAGAAAAAAAAGATAAACCTTTTATTCATTTTCTTTTCACAACATCACATCTTATCTAACCTTTTAATTATTTCTTCACAATCAATTATGAGAGAAGGTGCTATCACCAATACAGTTTTGGATTATTAGTTAAATAATACAAACTATCGAATTTCTCGAACTAGTTTTGGATTGGCATGAAGGAAGAAATATAAACTTTTTATTTATCTTTTGAACCAATTATGATCATAGTAGTGTTATTTATGGATGTGAATCTATATCAATTGAAAATTTTAGGCTCTTTTAAATATTAATAATTATTTATTTAGAGCCATTAATGCATATGCTTCAAATAATGTTGTTGAGAGATCTTCCCTTTAAAAGATAGATTGCAAAATTGATACCTAATTCACTTGAGTTTTGTGTAGTGGTTTTAATATAATTGAGATCATGTCTTATGATAAATATGGGACACTACTAATGTATTGGATAGTCAGTGAAAGAGGGGAATGGTATTATATATATAATAAATTGATTTCTTAAAGCATGCTTTTATAGAAGAGCTTAGATAGTTTGTTAAGTGTAAACTTGTTATTAATTTTTTAGTAAAATTTAGTTATTTTATTTGGTGTCAATGATTTTTTATGTTATTTTTAGACTAAATATAGCATATTAAACTTAAAAGGGCTTTGTCTTATCTAGACATGGAAAACATACATAAAATTAATAAAAATATTTGTATAGGGTAAGTGCACTAATATGGTGTGAAAACAATTGGCCACCCACCCGAAAAAACCCAAAACACCAATAATCTGATTGGAGTTTTATTATAACCAAAATAGGACCAGGTTTAAAATAAAACCAAAACTTTATCACACTTTTAATATATAATTTAAGTATTTTTCATATTATTAGAAACTCGTATGGGTTTTAATCTTCTAAAAAGAAAACAAGGGAAGGGATGAAATAGAAGGGAGAGAGGGGAGAGGGGAGGGAGTTGGAGTAGAGAGACAAAAGGGGTTGAGAGAGAGAGGGTAATTAAGGGGGAATATATTGAGAGAGAGAGGGTGAGGGGGGGGGGGGATTACGGGGGGACGTGTGTGAGAAAGAGAGAGTGAAAGAATGAGGAGAGGGTGAGAGAAATGAGGTAGAGATAGAGAGTAAATGAGCGGAATGAGAATGTGTGTGTGTGAGAGAGAGAGAGAGAGAGAAAGAGAGAGAGAGAGAGAGAGAGAATGTCCACTACTCCTTGAGCACATTACTTATAAACAACTCAAGTCTACTGGTATTTCCAAGTGGATGAAGTTTTTCAGTAGTTCCACCTCTATCAAAACATTTTCCTATTTCTAAAACTTAATCACCAACTAAATATGGTGACCTAGGTTGTCTAGTCAATAGACAATACAATTTGAAGCAACACACACACACATACATAAATATATACTTACATATATACATGCACATATATATACATGTATGGCTTTATGTTTTTAATGTTTAAAAACCCTATCGGATTATTGAACATTAAAAAAATGATCGAATTATGCCTAGGTAATAGACTTGGATAACAAGGTTGAGCTTTGGGAGCTTCATTTCCCTCTATTTCCTTCATTTTTCACATCTTTTGTTCTTCCAAACGAGTTTCTCAACTTCCTCGTCATTAGGTTTACATGTCATCAATTGGGTGTTTGTAAAATTACCACCATAATTTCACATGTCTTATGAGCTTTTTAACCATATATTTTTTTCTATTTTTGGACAACATTAACATATTAAACTTTAATTTTTTTTACGAGTGTCTCCATAGTTCTTAGAGACACGTGCACCATTTTTTTTAATAACTTTTGATCTACTTTACTAAATTTAAAGAAAACTATATATTATTGTTGTCCACTTGATTCTTTACACATTTTTTTTTATTAGCATTTTCAATTATTTTGATGAAAGTTATGTTTTGCGCAGAAACATGCACCTGATTTTCAGGATGTGCCCACTTCAAAAAATCATTAAAAAAAATACTCAACAAAAAATAGACAACTTCTAGCTCTCACTCTTAACTATCTTTCTACCAAAGGATTTTTCAAAAGACTAAATCTAACTATGACTTTTTTTATGTGCACATCAGACACTACGTTATATTTTTCTAAAAAAATCAAGAACATTTTTTTGTGCACAAAGGATTTGACCCTCTTATTTTAATCCATTTTTAAAAAGCTTTAGTAGTTTAGAAGCTAGACTCAAAGTAATACAATTATTTTTCCTTTCACATCATCTAATTTTGAGTGCATGAATCTCAAATTCCTCCTCCAAGTTCAAGTTTAATTGATTTTAGGAAGGAAAAAAGAAAAGAAAAGAAAAGAAAAGAAAAAAGTGGCCACTTATACCCCTTGTTTTGCACTCCATCTTGGTACACTTACCTCATAAACATTCTAAAAATTAGGTGTAATAGGAATGGAACAACATATGCATCAAAATGTGTAATAGCTACACAAACCATAGACTATAAAGATGAAACTTAAGCGCGCTATAAAAAATGACTTGAAGAAAATACACCTCTAGGGAAATTTGGAGATATCCATTGAAAATCATTTTCTAAAAGAAGTTATCTTCTAGTAGTCATAGGCACAAATATTAACTCCATTACTAAAAATTGTTATTTACTCCAACATTCAAATTATAAGACATGTTGTAGGCATAAGCCTATTAAATTTGATACTCTTGATTATTATATACTCATTCTCTAACTTTGGCAATAGTTACCTAATAGTAATGTTTTACATACCTTTATAATGGGAAACTACTATGTAGTTCATTATCAAACTCGTGTCCTTATAATATGTAGATAGTGCCAAAAAATGCTACATTAATTTTTTGAATTTTTCATTCATGACCCTAATATCTACCTCCTAAATAATCTTACCATTATATATCCATAATTATGCATCCCAGTTAGGCACCACCATCTCTTCTTGGTTCTCCACTTCCTACATAACCAAGTTGATACATAATGTTTAAAGGATCTCCCTAAACTCTAAATTTCATACTGGGTATATGCACAAAGATGGGGGACCAAAAAGGTGCCACTTTGCTTTTTGGTCCCCCATCAACCATAGTGCATACACACTAAAGCGTGTGCGCCCTATAGGGCACACGCGCTTTGTAAAACACTAAAAAGTGTTTTTACAAAGTGCATGCGCCCTATAGCGCGCATGCACTTTGTAAAAACACTATTTAGTGTTTTTTGTGGTTGGGAAAGCTCATTTTGCTTTCCACAAACCCGCATTTGCAGAAAAAAAAACCTTCCCAAGTGCGTACGTAGAATCATTTGGGCTTGTTGAATCCATATCTTTCATTCATTCATCCATCAATTTGTATACAAAATGGCTCCATGACGTTGTCAAGCTCGATCTAGAAGAAGAGGTAAGTGTTTTTATAGCCCACACCTCTTATTTATATTGAAATTTCAGTTTTGTTAAAATTTGTTTTCTTAAAATTTATTTTCTTGAAATTTGTTTTCTTAGATTTTATGCACATAATTAAGATTTTAAAATCTAGTTTTTTTAATTGCCAGGAAGAAATAATCTCCCTCAACCAAACCCTTCGTCTCCTCATGAAGAAATGAATGAAGAAACAAATGAAGAAAATAACCAAGAAAATGAACCTCAATTGGCTCCACCAATTGAGAAACCTCCTCCTGGAACATAAGAAAATTTGATGAACCAAATTGAAAGAGGGAAAAAAGAATTAGAATTTTTAATTAAGATGTTAAAAAATTCTATTAGTACAAATCATGGAAGGGAAAGACTTACGAACTCATTGGAAGCAATCTTGAACCATGTAAGCTAAGTTAGTGGGCAAATTAATTTATGGCAAGATAAAAGAGAAGAACAATAAAAAGATTATGAAAATAAATTATCTTATGCGGACATAAAAAAGAAAAAAATCACAAAAGATGACATTTGCAAACTCTTTAAAAAACTAGGGGACACAAATACTCTTATAACTACAACAAGGAGGTTCCCAATTCATTGGTGCTTAAATGAAGACATTAAAAATAACTTTTGGGAGAGATGGTAGATGGTCTTTGATTCACCTCCATGTAACAATCATGAGGTTCCTATATATTTCTTGAGGAAACTCTATTGCGAGTTTCTACTCAAGGAGGTGCCAAATTATTTTGACTATCTAGATTCTCAGGGTAGAGGAGGGGGGTCATCATTTGATAGAGCGGGGGCACATCGTGACCCTAACACACCTAGGGTTCCTATTGGCAAGCCACAGGTGGATCATGTTACTATTCCTTCCATTGTGAAGGAACATGTAGACGAAGACACACTAGGCAGGATTAGTGCTCTGACAGAGACTCTCATTCAATGTGCCACTCCTTTAGTTGAGGGTGACCATGGTCAATCTTTGAGGGGGCATATTTGTTGGTCATGTGGATGCTTGTGTACATTTGGTTCTGCTGAGAGAGAGGAAGAGGATCCTAGAATGATGACTGATAATTTTCTAAATATGACATTTGACATTGACCAACAGGTAAATATTTCCAAGTTCATTAAATTGCTTTGATCATATTTCATTTATAAAAGAATAACTAATTAATTTAGTATCTATTGATTATGATCAAAATTTAGGGCAAGAGTGTCAGTGGCGATGGCAGTGGCAATGATCCTCCTATCCCCTTCTACACATCATCGTCAATTCCACAAGTATGTATCGAATAAAATATTTTAATTAATATATTTGATTATTATGTAATTATATGAACAATTGTATCATAACTTATTGTGCATATGCATTAGTTTACTGGTGGGCCATCGACATTCACAATAGACAGCGAAGGGTATTGTGCCACTTTCCTTGAGGTATCTTTATTTGCATGTTAATTTGATTTATTTGATTATATTTAATTAATAAATGAATGAATAACTAAATTACTAGACAAATTATGATCAAAATCCAGAGGCAAAGTGGTCATTGCGGTGATCACATTCTTTCACCTGGCTTTGTGACATCACCATTGAGTCCACAGGTATATATGTAATAATGCATTATAATTAACATGTCAATAGTACATTCTTATATGAATGATTATCTTATAATTTTCCATGTACATGTGCACTAGTTGAATGCTAGAGCTTTGACATCGACACCGCACACCGAAGGACGCGATGGAATCTTCACGGAGGTATCATTTACTCATTAGTAGGGTTGTAAAATATATATGTAATCTTGATAACTACATAATACTATTTTTGTTTCATTTTCAGTTATTGACATCAGAGACTCCTCCTTCTGTTTGTGATACTTGGTATCCTGGAGTAGCTACAGCAATAGCTAGTTCTGAAGCACTGATTGAGGTATGAAAGAGATCACTTAATTTTAATTATTATTTTAATAGTTTGTATTGAATTGTATAATGATATTCATGTATGTATTTTAATTATTATTTTGATCATTATTGTAGGGACTTATTACTCTAGATCACCAGCATGCACCTTTGGTGGATGTACATAGTGACTATTTGCTAGCGGTAAGCAAATATTCAATTTTATGTCATTGTATAATTCAATTTTGATGTATATTAGTTATTGATGCTAAAAAAAAATTTATCGTCTTGAGCTATAGAAGAGTCTAGATAGGAGGACAAGTTAGCACACTCAGAAGACTACAACATCCACTGCATCTCCATCGATGTGACGATCGAAGATAGCCCGGGATTTGTTTTCTTCCCCTGACTGGAAAGGACTAGATTAGGGATATAGATTGTATGCCTATATGGCATTAGTGGACATATTTTTTGTATATTGTATAAGTGATAAATTGTACATCCATTTGGCTTTGAGGAAGCTAGTTTAACTGTATTGAATATATTCAATGTATGACATTATTGGACATATATATTTGGCTTCATGGCCTACGAATATTTGTTTTTTATGTTTTAGGTATGCAATTCATGTGTTTGGTGTATTGATGTATACTAATTTATGTTTATGTGGATGTCTTATGCTTTGTAAATTTCCCATGCCTTATAGTTATGCTTGTATGTTTATCGATGTATATTGTTAATGTCACCCTAAGGAGACTAACTCAACTCAAGGATTCTACAAACAACTTGGAATCCACTCAAGGAATTAACCTCACTCAAGGATCTAATTGAGTTCTCTGACTTTGTAAGTCACTCCCACAACCATACTACTCAAATTCACTTCCTTGTTTCCTTGTTCCAATGCCTTCTAGCATCAACTCTATCCTGGGCCACCTAGTGCACCTAGTGCCTCCACCATGCCAAAACTACAACTAGACCTCTTACCTTGTTCCCAACACCATAAATCATCTTATCATGGTCTATTTACCATGTTCCAACTTCCTGTTCACTCTCATCAACTCAACTTCAACCATTTCTCTTTTATAGCCTTTCTAGGCCTATATAGTAGCCCTTCACACCCTAAAATCAGCAATTTACTCACAAAATCCCCAAAAAACCTAGCAAGGTATTTAAATTTTCAAATACCCTTTTCAAAGTTATTAAACTCCTAACAACCTTAGGTTTCTACCATTTGACTGGTGAAGACTTTCTCCACCCTCTAGTTCTCCATCTAAGCCTAATTAGCCCTTGCTCAAAGAAGCAACTCTTATCACCACTTATCTGCAGGACTCAAAGGCTTGAAATAGTCTTCCTAGACCTTCCAAAACACAATATTTTCAAACTCTTAAAGTCCCACCATTCATCAAACTCCCAAATCAATAAACCCTTGTTTCTAGGGTCAATAACCTAGGGTTTTAGGGAAACTACCCTTACCTGCAACTCACAACCACACTAAAGGTTCTAACACCTTCCCCTACATCCACATAGACCATTTAAACCATCCCTTACACACTCCCTTCATCGGGCATCTTCCAGGCATGACTAGTACTAATCAAATACACTCTTCGTTGTATGTGTTCACCAGGCCTGACACTGTTCCTTCTCATCACCTTTGCTCCTTCCCTGCACTTAAAGTCATATAAAATGCATGAAATATATACAAGGCATCTCCCACCAATCTATAATTAACACAGGGGTGGAAGTGCCCTTACATTTTAGGGAATTTCAACCCTTAGTTGCTGACTGTACCCCTATACTAGTCATTGTCAATACACCAGTTGAATCCTTGGTGTTGTCAGTGATGAAGGTAATGAAAATATATTATAGCCAAGTCAAAACAAATGCAAATAAATGTTCCTAAATCAAAATAAACAAGGATCACATTCAGATCAACTACAATAGTTCACTATTGTTGACTATACCCATAACCCAGTGGAATACCAATGTGCAGAGAAATTTTGATTTTATTGATTCAAGCTAATACAAACTCGATCCATTTCAGATCAACAACATTCTCACCCTATCAACTCACGTGGATCCCTTCCAAATAAACTCTAATCTTCCAAAAGACTGACTGGAACCTACAAACTAACTTCTAACTGTCCCCTAACTGACTGATTGTTAATGACAAACACTAGAATTAGTTGTCAAGTTGACAACAAAAGTTATCAACTCGACAACCCAACACCCTTTGCCCACTCTAACTACTTATAAAAGGTTTAGAGACAACCTTTACAAACCAAACTAACTTAGAATTCCTACTAATCTCTACTAACTCCAATTAAGCCCTATTTGGCTTATATTGCCAATATAGGCAATTTACAAGATTGTTCACATTTAGTGCTTTTAACACTATGTAAAGGCTCTAATGGCCTTAGTACATATTTATAGACCCTTATAGGTTATTTCCATTAACCCCTAACCTAGGATCAATACATAACCATTCCTAGTGACCCCTAGGTACCTTTTAGGCTTATTAGTGCCATTAAGGCTTACATTTAAGATTGGGTTATAATATGATCAATACATGATACAAATAGCATTCCATGATCCAAATACATGATCAAATTTCAAAAAGGACCACAAGCCCTTTTGCATCTAAATACATATTTGCACTCATCATTCTACTCGCCCCGGAGTGGTTGGCAGCATTCAAATGACTGTGTGTGCCAAACAAGGTTGTAAGTAGCATTTACCCGGCCATTCAGAGCTATTGGAACAGATGGTTTGATGCTACGACTGATGGTTTGAAAGACACGCAATATGGGCCATTTGAATTGAGGAACACTTTGAGTTTTGACATCAACTGCGAATGTGTTGCCAAATTTAAACAAACTTGAATCTCTGAAAACTGAGACAGGCTATTGTAGGCCTAGGAAACACGGTCTCGTAGCACTTGAAGACTTGATGCTACCTCATATGAGCTCAAGGATATGACCCTGTAAAGATCACTGATTTAATGTTGAAGGGACCTTGAGGGACACTTCAGCCCGGAGTGGTCGGCGGCGTTCAAACAAATGTGTGTGGCAAACGAGGTTGCCACTAGCATTTACCTAGCCATTCAAAGCTGTTGGAACAGACAGTTCGATGCTACAACCAACGGTTTGAAAGATACACAATGTTGGCCGTTTGAACTGAGGAACACTGTGAGTTTTGACATCGACCGAGAATGTGTTTCCAAATTTAAACAAACTTGAATCTCTGAAAACCGAGATAGGTTATTGTAGGCCCCGCCAACATGGTCCCGTAGCACCTGACGGCTTGATGCTACGTCCTCACACAAGCTCTGAGATATGACCCCGTAAAGATCACCAATTTCATGTTCAAGGGAACTTGAGGGACACTTCAACCCCGAATCATTGGCGGCATTCAAACGACTGTGTGTGGGAAATGAGCTTTCCCCTAGCGTTTACGCGGCCATTCGGAGTTGTTGGAATAGATGGTTTGATGCTACGACCAACAGTTGGAAAGATACGCAATGTTGGCCGTTTGAACTGAGGAACACTGTGAGATTTCACATCAACCGAGAATGTGTTGCCAAATTTAAATGAACTTGAATCTCTAAAAATTGAGATAGGTTATTATAAGCCCTGGCAACACGGTCTTGTAGCACCTAATGGCTTGATGCTACCTCGCATGAGCTCCGAGATATGACCCTGTAAAGATCGCTTATTTCATGCTAAAGGGAACTTGAGGGACACTTCAGCCTGGAGTCGTCAATGGTGTTCGAATGACTATGTGTGGAAAACAAGGTTGTCCCTAGGATTTACCCGGCCATTCGGAGTTGTTCGAATAGATGGTTCGATGCTACGACTGATAGTTTGAAAGATACACAATGTTGGTCATTTCAATTAAGGAACACTTTGAGTTTTGACATCGACTGATAATGTGTTGCCAAATTTAAATGAACTTGAACATCTGAAAACCATGATAGGTTATTGTAGGCTCAGGCAACACAGTCCCGTAGCACCTAACAGCTTGATGCTACCTAGCACGAGCTCTGAGATATGACCCCGTAAAGATTGTCGATTTCATGCTGAAGGGACCTTGAGGGACACTTCAGCCCAGAGTCGTCAGTGGTGTTCGAACGATTGTGTTTGGAAAATGAGGTTGTCATTAGCATTTACCTGACCATTCAGAGCTATTGGAACAGATAGTTCGATGCTACAACCAATGGTTAGAAAGATACACAATGTTGGCCGTTTCAACTAAGGAACACTTTGAGTTTTGACATCAACCGGGAATGTGTTGCCAAATTTAAACGAACTTGAGTCTCTAAAAATTGAGACATGTTATTGTAGGCCCCGCCAACACGGTCCTGTAGCACCTGATGGCTTGACGCTACCTCGCACAAGCTCCGAGATATGACCCCGTAAAGATCATTGATTTCATGCTGAAGGGACCCTGAGGGACACTTCGGCCCGGAGTGGTCAGTGGCAGTTGAATGACTATGTGTGGAAAAAGAGGTTGCCACTAGCATTTATCCAACCATTCAGAGTTGTTGGAATAGATGGTTCAATTCTATGACCGACGGTTTGAAAGATACGCAATGTTGGTTGTTTGAACTGAGGAACACTTTGAGTTTTGACATCGAACGAGAATGTGTTGCCAAATTTAAACAAACTTGAATCTCTGAAAAAAGAAATAAGTTATTGTAGGCCCCGATAATACAATCACGTAACACCTGATGTCTCGATGCTACCTCGTACGAGCTCTGAGATATGACCCCATAAAGATCATTGATTTCATGTTGAAGGAACCTTGAGGGACACTTCAGCCTGGAGTCATCGACGGTGTTTGAACGACTATGTGTGGAAAAATAGGTTTCCCCTAGCATTTACTCAGCCATTCAGAGCTATTGGAACAGACAGTTTCATGCTACGACTGACGGTTGGAAAGGTACGCAATGTTGGCCATTTCAACTGAAGAACACTTTATGTTTTGACATCGACTGAGAATGTGTTGCCAAATTTAAACGAACATGAATCTCTGAAAATTGAGATAGGTTATTGTAGGCCCCGTAACATGGCCCCGTAGCACCTGACGGCTTGATGCTACCTCACACGAGCTCCAAGATATGACCCTGTAAATATCACCAATTTCATGCTAAAGGAACCTTGAGGGACACTTCTGCTCAGAGTCGTTGGCGGCGTTCGAACGACTGTGTGTGGCAAATGAGGTTTCCACTAGTGTTTACCTAGCCATTCGGAGCTGTTGGAATAGATGGTTCGATGCTACGACCGATAGTTTGAAAGATACACAATGTTGGCCATTTGAACTGAGGAACACTTTGAGTTTTGACATTGACCAAGAATGTGTTACCAAATTTAAACGAACTTGAATCTCTGAAAACCAAGACAAGTTATTGTAGGCCCTAACAACATGGTCTCGTACCACCTAATGGCTCGATGCTACCTTGCACGAGGTTAGAGATATGACCCCGTAAAGATCACCGATTTCATGATGAAGGGACCTTTAGGGACACTTCGGCCCAGAGTTGTTAGTGGCGTTCGAAAAACTATGTGTGGCAAATGAGGTTTCCCCTAGCATTTACCCACACATTCAGAGCTGTTGGAATAGACGGTTTGATGCTACGACTGACGGTTGGAAAGATATGCAATGTTGGCCGTTTCAACTAAGGAACACTTTGAGTTTTGACATCGACTGATAATGTGTTGCCAAATTTAAATGAACTTGAATCTCTAAAAACTGAGACAGGTTATTGTAGGCCTCGATAACATGGTCTCGTAGCACCTAACGGCTCGATGCTACCTCATACGAGCTATGAGATATGACCCCTTAAAGATCATCAATTTCATGCTGAAGGGACCTTGAGGGACACTTCAGCCCGGAGTCGTCGGCGGTGTTCGAATGACTATGTGGAAAATGAGGTCGCCACTAGCGTTTACCCGGCCATTCGGAGCTATTGGAACCAAAGATCCAAGAATTGCCATTGAACCGCGTGAATCACTAGTTTGGCGATTCGGTTCATGCCAAACAATTTTTTTTGAATCAGAAATCGTTTCAAATGATTTTATCCCATGAATTGCCTAAATTACCAAATCGGTGATTCACGGCATAAAATTGCCTGAATCGACTCAGGAAATCGACGTGAATTGACAGATAGCTAAAAAGTCAAGTCAAATTTTTAAAAAATAGAAATATTTTCAATGTTTTTTTTTGCCTTTCCTATTTGTTGTAAGTTTATACAAATATAACATTTAAGTATAAGAAATTTAATTTCTTATACTTTAAGTTATATTTGTATAAATTATAAAATATAAATACTTCAGGATGTTTGAGATAGGTTCTAGCTTCATAGGAGTTAAGATGCAGATTCTAGATTTTAGGAGTTTTTGAAAAATTCGAGACTTAACCAAATTTCAGGATTCAACAAGCCTTTAGCAGGGTTACCTCCCACAATCCATCATGGCTTTCTAAGGTCAAACTGAAGCTGGCAAAAGGATTCTCAAAGGGTTTTAACTCATTTTATCACAAATCACTAGGCTTCAACCCCATCTCTATGACAAACTTAGCTTAGCTCTCACCCAAATCCCAGATAGACATGACTTCCCAATAGGCCAAAAGCATTCAAACCTCATTTGCCGGACGTAGGGACTTGAAAACAGCCACCAACAAAGACTACCTAAGATCTAGTTATGAAGACTTTGACATTTGGCATTGATCAATGATCAAGCATCACATATTCATACTATGAAACGATTTACAGAGAAGAGACATCGGAATTTACTTCACAAGAATTGGACCTGTAAGTATATATCGCTCTTATTATCAATATACTCTCTCATCCCTATATTATTCAAGCCATACTATATAAGTGTTATTTAAGCTATAATTTTTGGTCCAGTGTATGCTATCTAAGCCAAAATTTAATCATCTAATCAAATCAAACTTAAAGAGTACGATTCTTGGTTCTAATACTAATGGTGACTCAAAAGTTTAGTGTATATTATTTTTTAGGAGTTCTAACACTGAGTGATGATGGAATGTGATGAATATATTATGTTATTTCTTTGGTTCTAACACATGGGATGCAATGATACTTATATTGACTAAAACTTAGAGTGTGTTATTATTTCTTTGGTTCTAACACATGGAATGCGATGATACTTATATTGACTTATATTGACTCAAACTTAGAGTGTGCTGTTTAATTCGAACTTAGAGTGTGTTGTTTAACTCAAACTCAAACTTTGCGGTACTAAGATCATTTGTAATGTCACTTATGATAGAATGCAATGACTGCACCACATTCAGCAAGTCAGGCACACATGATAACATGCGTTGTAAGAGGCCAAGGTAGAGTCGAGATGATCTTGCCTGAGGGAGCTCAGCAGCAGATGAGGAGACAAGGAGGAGGAGGTGAAGAAGAAGAAAGGGAATGGGAGGGTGCGAGAGGAGAGGAAAAGGAAGAGGGTGGGAGAGGAGGAAGAGGAAGAGGAGAAGAAGAGGGCGAGAGTGGGAGAGGAGGAGGAAGAGGAGGAGAAGGAGAAATCAGGTTGTCTTACCGCCGAGTAGAGGAGGAGATGCGACAAGGGGACTGTTGGGTAGTCCCCGCAGGACATCTCTCCTCTGAGATATCTTCCTCCAACCAACGCTTTGAACTCCTCACTTTCACTGTCAATGACAATGAGCGCAACCAAGCCATCATCTATGCAGGTATACTTTTTTTTTTTTCTTTTTGATAAAAGTAGTAGAACCACTACAATTTTATTGATATATAAGAAAGGTATAGTTTCCTCCTCCTGCTGCTCTAAACATTTTTATGTAACAAATAAATGATCCTGTGGACCCAATAATGGTTGTGATAAGTGATGTGTGGATCAGGCAAGAACTCTGAGTTAAGGGAGATGAGGAATGAGGTTCTGGCGGCTTCATTCAAGGAAAGAGTAGATGAAGTGAGGAAGGTGTTCGAATCCCAGAACGATCAGATGTTTTTGAAGGGTCCCTCTCAATCGGGTAGAGGGTCAAGGGACATTCTGTAAATATGTTCTCCGATGCTCATGTTTCTAACTTACTTCTAGCGAAGGGTAGTGTAAAAAAGAGGATGAAATAAAATGGCGGAATGGCCAGGTGGAATGGAATGGAGGAGAATATATATATATGTAATGACCTTTTTGTAGAGACGCTTAATCTACTATGTCTGTCTGTCTATATACTACTATAATAATAATAGTAATGCCTTTCATCATCTCTCAGAATGGTTTGATGTTCTTAGCATTGCCACATTAAAATCGTTTTTCCAATCCAGAGATTCCATGATTTCATGCCTATCTAAATGCAAGCATTATCAACCTAATAACAAAATCATCCAAACAATGCTTTTTTATGAATAGGTGTACACTTATTTACAAATTTGGATGAATAGGCGCCTCTTTCACTATTAATATTTAAAAGAACATAATTTGGATTTAATAACGGTACGAAATAGTGAACAGGAACTCGTCATTTATACAATTGTGTCTTATGATTTTAAAGAAGAATACAATTGTGTCTTATGATCTTAAATAAGAACTTGTTCAATAGGATTAGGTTTTATGATTTTAATAAGACAAATCAATCTTACTCATTCAATACGATTATAAGACAAATCATCTAAAAAATGTGTACCTTCAATTTTGGTTTCAATTTTGGGGATTTTTTGGAATGAGGAAGAAAGACAAAACCTTCAATTTTGGGTTTTTTTTTGGGAATGGGGAAGAAAGACAAACCTTCAATTTTGGGTTTTGACTTAAACAAGACCTAAAATCTAGAAAGCATCTAAAAATGTCTAAAATTGATTTTGAATTGGCATGAGAGGTAACTATTTTAAGTATTTTATTTACACAATAATTTCAATTTCATTTTTATTAGTACTTTCTAATAGGCTTAGCAAGTACTATTAATGATTTTTGGATTTCAGACAATGTGTAAAGACCAATTAGAAATTAAGATATTTGATATTTTATTAAATATTTCATACTCTGTATAGTGAAATTGAATTTTTTTTTAAGTTTGTAATATGTAAAAATTATTTATTGATAATCTGATTGGTTAAATCATTTGAACTCTTATACACGAAATTTTCCGAATTCTATTTCTCTTACACATTGCTTTATTTTAGGCAAAATTTGTGCATTAAAAAAGGTGTGATAGAAAATACGAATGAGATTGATCTAAATAATTTTTTTATTCTATTAAAAATTAAATTATTATTAAATTTAAAGCATCAAATTATCTTTTATATGTCATAAGAATCTAGGTGTGGATAATCAAATTGTGTAAAATATCAATCCCCTATGAAAAACCATATAAAATATATAATATTATAATATAATACATAATATAATTTTATTGATCATATATAATTAAAAATGTATTAATAAAATAAAATTGAAATTAAGAAATAGTATAAATATAAATAAAACTAGTATCAAAATTAATTATAAATTAAGTTATATTTTTTTAAATAATTATAATTAAAAATAAAATTATTTATTGTTACAACTCGATCATTATAATTATGTAATTTAATCATTAATTAAAATATATTTAATTAAAATTAAGATTATGATTAAAAGGGACACATTATATTTTTAAGATTATACTTATATTTCTATTCTTAAAATTTTAACTATCATTAATTCTATCAATATGTTTCTACATTACAATTTTTTAATTATAAAAAAGTTATTACTTCTACTATATCTATAAAAAATATAATAATTAAAAAATCAATAAACTATTACTTCTCCTTTAATTTCTACAATAACTAACTAAAGGCAAGTACTTAGCCACTGCGTGGCACTTGTTAGTACTTGTTCTAGGCAATACTATTACATTCACTAGTGTCCAATTAATCAATTATTTTCCACCAATCATAACAAATTATTTATTTTATTTTTGAAAATAATCTTAGCTTTTATAAAGTTAAAATATATATTCTAAAATTTAACAAATTTTAACAAATTATTTATTTACAATATGATGGTTTAATCAACTTTGTGTTATAGGTTTAATCAACTTTAAATAACTATTATAATTCATTGTTATTATATTATTTACCATTTTTTTCATTCAGTTTTTTTAGAATTTTCCACTCTATATGCTCTACTTCCATTTTTCCATCCATTGGATATAATGGTTTCTATTTACACAATTTATTTTTTCAATAATTTAAAACCCCACACCCAATACTATAGGCAAAACACTTTGGAGCTCTCATTGGTGCACAAAGATCAATATTTGGTTAGATTTTATGGATAAGTGTAAGTTCTTTGTATAAACACAATGATAATGATGCTCACTATTAATTGAAATAATGATTGAGACATCTCACCTAAGTTTAGAGCACTCGTGTGTGGATGAGCCTGTATTGGTGTCTATTTGATTCATAAGGAGCATTTGCTAATATTTTTTGATAAAACAAAAAAATTATAAAAAGGAAAGTAAAGTAGACTATACTTTAGAAGGTTAATCTAGATTAATTAAGATAATATATATAGTTTTGTAATATTTCTTTTTATTGGTTTTAATTAGACAAGTTGTTTTCGACCAATTAGAAACAATTATTTATTTCATTTTAAAAATGAATTCATTAACTCTTTTAATTTAATAAAAAATATTTTTCTTAAATCTTATTGGTCTAGAATTTTAGTTTATTAGTTGTTTTTGAAAGATTTGTTTACTATTTATAAATTATTTTTAAAGATCTCCCTATAATTTTATGAATTCCATGAGATTGTTCAAGAGTGCAAATTTTTGTAGTATCTCTCAAATGTGAAGTTTGATTTTCTCTCATTAGAAAAAAAAATTATTTAATTTATTTTAATTTCATTAATTATTTTTAAAAATATGTTATAATATTTTGTATTATATTAATAGTTTATATATGAATTATCTTATTTATATAGTTAATTAATATTCTATTAAGATTTAAAATATTATAGAATTGAGGCGATAATTATAGAATTGAGATTTTTACATATATTTAAATTAAATATAATTTTCAAAATA
Source organism: Chamaecyparis obtusa (assembly GCA_027943335.1). NCBI lineage: Eukaryota > Viridiplantae > Streptophyta > Pinopsida > Cupressales > Cupressaceae > Chamaecyparis > Chamaecyparis obtusa. The sequence goes on along the minus strand of BSBK01000322.1, from coordinate 378,687 downwards.
AAAATAATATAAAACATATAATTTGTTTTGTTTTTATAAATTAAGGATAATTTATATATCTTATTTTTTTTTAATTTCATTCACACAAATATATACACTTATATGTATAAGATTTTAATTTTATTTTAAAAAGGTGGACAAGCCACTTAATATATTTTTATTTATATATTTTTTACTGGGTCACACAAATAGATACACTTATATGTACAAGAGTTGTTTTCTAATCTTTTCTTAATTTTATTGAAAATAATGATAATTATATATGTTGAATTTTGTAAAATCAACAAATCATAATTTTTTACGATTATTACATATTTTAGATTTTTTAGGTAAATAGTTTTGATGGGAGCTATGAACTAGTGAGGTCACAAACTAGGGCCCTCATCCCCAAATCCAACAATCCGCACCTGGAAGCATGACACCAAGCTAAATATTAAATCAAATAATAATATTGATTCTAAGTAAAATTATCTTACCAAATTGCCTTGTCAATGATGTAGCTACCTGAAGGGTTTGTAAATACATAGAATCCTTCTCTACTACTGGGATTGCAACATGAACTATGGGTTTCTTTAGTTGGATCCCTCCTATGTTGCGACTCTACCACTCTATGGGTCCCAACTCTATCCTACACAGAGGCTTTCCCTCTACCCTGGAATTGTCAGATGTCAAAGTAATTCAGCTTCTCACCAAGGATAAACTCACAATATATCTTTCTCAAAAAATATAAAGGCACCTCCCAATTATTACAGGGTGCTTGGTCAAAGACCATATACCACCTATCCCAAAATGTAGCTCTCATCCTATTATGAACACACCAATGTATGGGTACTGATTCGTAATTACTTCTACGGAGTTACTACTAATAGGATCAGTGAAAAGAGCACATATGCCTTCTTTAAGTATCCTCTTTTTTTTTCACTTGAACATATGACAACCTATTGACATAAAATGCACAACATCTATCCCTCCATGAGCCCCATGTTGTAACCTCCTTAGACACCTCATTCACACTATTGGCCATTTTTTCTAAGGAAGTGTGGAGGGATAAGTGGTGCTCAAAACTAGAGGATCTCAACCTATTAACCAATATGGATATTTGGGCACTGTTTTATTGGAGGCGGTTGATATGGTCCTCTTGTGTGACATCAACGCGACCTATCGGAGGATTCAGAGGGTTTGGATTAAGGTTTGGTGGTGGGTTTGGCAGTGGATTTGAGTTTTGCTAAGGGTTTTCTTGTTGTGGGGCTACATTTTGGGGGTTATCTTGTTGTTGTTATCAAGATTTTCATGTGTTTGAAGAGATCTTTGTTGTCTCTTTCATGGTCAGGTATTGTTTTCTGAATCTTACATCAAAATAATTTTAAAAAACTTAAATCAATTCAACAAACCCTACTCAATCAAAATTGAAACAAAAACAATTTTAAAAAAAATTCTTACATGTTCAATGATGTGGCATGGTTGCAAAATGATCAATATGGAAACAAAATTCAATAACGATAAGAACCCACTCAGGTTTTGGTGTTTTCTCTTCCTCCTCTCTCCTTCAAACTCAGTTTTGGTGTTAAGAAAAATAGTCAACCGCGGGTTTTTAAAAAACTTTATGAAAGTCAAAACGCTTGCACATTTTGTAAAGCATTTTTTTCTTTAAGAAATGCATACGCATTTTGAATAACTTAAGTTTTTTTAAAAAATTTTTGTGGCTTGGCAAAGGCTCAGGTTTTCCAAGCCTACTCTTTTCAAATTTTGAATAACCCGAGCAGGTTATGAAAAATTTTGGTTTTTTTTAGGAGGTGGCCACTTTTTTGCACACCATCTTGGTACACTTACCCTCATATCCATTGCCCCATCAAATCTAAAATCTCCTTTTCCTCCATCATTCCATCATCCCTAAAGGTGTGTGCCAATTTTGCTCTTGGCCACATTCCTATCCACTTAACAACCAGTCTTCTTATATTCCCTCCATTATGCAACACCTATTTTCCAACCCTTTATCCATCCTATCCAATCCTTTTCTTAAATGCTTATCCCACTTCATCCAATCATCCATTGCATATCCCTTTGTCATTTCCTTACCAAAGAACTTGAGCATACTATCATAGCTATGGTTAATTATTATATTTCATTCAAGAGCACCATCCAAATAACAAGGTTCTTGAGTCCCTTTTCCATGTACTATCATGTGTCCATTATCTTCCTAAAATATCTAAAAGTAAAAAAAGACTCAAAAAAGGAAACAAAGAAAAAAAGTCAAAATAAAAAAAAGAGAAAAATAAAAGTAAAATAAAAAAAAGTTGCCTTGATGAAAACTTGGTAAACAAACATCTTGGTAACACAAAAAAATTGAAGAGAAATAATTTCATCCAAAAGTGAAAACTTGGAAAACATACGCTTTGGGCAAGTACCATGGTAAAAACCTGGCACACAAGCGTCATGCATAATTTATGAACTTCTTGCATTTCATACTTGGGGGCATGTTTCATCCATGTTATCCTATCATATCCTTTTCATTTCCTCCATTATCCTATGTCCCTCGTATCTATTATCTTATCAACATCCACATCCCATTTTTTCAAACTTTGATCTTGACAAGCCTAGGGATCTCTCTAGAAGCATCACATGCCCTATTTTATTTACGTTGTCCTCATCCCTTTGGTCCACATCCCTTATCTTATCAAAACCTTTAGTCCATATTTCCTATCTTATCATAGCCTTTAATCCATATCTCCTTTGTCCATTACTGATCTTGCTTATCCCATCCATATCCTATCATATTCCTATCCATATCTCTATCTTGGTCTTGATGTACAAAATAAGGACATAAAACAAAAAACTTATTTTCCAAGAAACCTCTTGACATGCCCATTCCTATGCATCACATGCCATCTATTGCAACAAGTATCATTACCCTATCTTGTCATGTTCAATCCCTAAGCTTGGTAAAAACATGTTATCTCATTTTGTGGATAGCCCTTAACATCCAAACATCTTCAATGCATAATAAGCGATCTTTGGCCTTCGTCCATCTACTAGTCTATTCGTTAATCCATAATGCCCTTTCCTTGCTAGGCATGGGGGCAATTCAATACATTTTTCTCAAACAAATTTAATGTTCTAAAAATAATTCAAAAACATCAAATAATGTATTGAAAAAAAATTTAAAAACATTTCATAAAGTCGAGAAAAAATTCAAAAAAAATTTGCATTATGTCCTAAAAAAATACAAAAAAGTCAAATATGATACTAAAAAAATAGTTAAAATCATAAAAAGTCCTAAAAAGTCATGAAAATTCCTAAAAATCATAAAAAATCCAAAAAATTTCCTAAAAATTGTAAAACGTCCTTAAGAAAGCACAAGAAAATCAAATATCTTCAAAACCCTAAAAATTTGAGAAATATTAAAAAATCTACAATAAACATGTACATAATCTTTGTCAATAAATCATTTCCTCTTGGGAAAGACAAACATTTAAGCAAACACAATCTGAAGACTAATCAAATATTGTGCTTAACCAAATCACACATCAACCAACAATCTATCCAATCTAGTCAACAATCAGAAAGATCAAACTTGTCTTGTCCAATCAATCAATCCTTTATCAAACCTGCCATTTGTATTATGTAGGATGTGGTATACTCGAAACTAGATGATATTTTTCTTAGAAAGGGTACTTCATTCCTAAAACCACATCATCATCATCATTAATCAAACAAACTATCAAGTTTGACAACAAGATCAAAATGGTTGTCGACTCGCTTGGTTTAGGAGTCTTCTCTTGTATTGATTTATCTTTGGTCATGTTCCTATGCTACTCAAGGATATCATTGAGTGATGAGAGTGACCAGGATGGTTCATGGTATTTTATTTATGTTTGTGTCTTTTGTTTATCGGGTGTTTTTCATGAAGTTTTGAGGCAAGTATGTTCAATGCTTCAAGATAGATGGAAACATTCCTTTTTTGCAATATGTCTGATTTTATGCAAAAGGATTGCATTATCACTCTGGTTTTCTATTCATGATGCAACACATCCATTTTTCCATATTAAATAATGCTCTTGTGACAAAAGTGCAGTTATGAAAGTAAGTTTCATTACTACTAATTATTCTTCACCCTCTCACTGATTTCTTCTTCCATCTAACTCTTCTTCTATCAGTCTTTTGGAAACATTTTTATTTTTCCAAAAATTTGTCCTCATGTCAATTTCAGCCCAATTATTTGAGGGGGCACCCCACCTCCATTATTTCAATCCAATGGGGCATGATCTTTTACTTTTCTTTGAAACAATGCTCAAAATCACATTGTCTTAAAGAGGGGCAAAATGTAGACACTAAAAAATAGTCAATGCCTATGACCCCCTTTTTTAACATATCTTCTATATTGCGCATTTGATCTTCATCAGCCGTCAATATTGTGTCATTCTTCTATTACTTAAATGATTTTAAAAATTTAATTAATTACTGATTTTTGTCATTTGATTTCACCATGTCTTATCAATTTTTTTTGATTAAATAATTTCATCAATTATTTAATCTTGGTCATAGGGGCAAATATTTATTTATTTCACCCTCTTATCCTAATGTCGTCCCTTTGGTAAATAAATAAATTGTTTATTTACTCCCTTTCTCCTTTTCCCATAATTAAATTAATTTATTTATTTAATTATCTAATTTTTCAAATACGAGGGAATTAATAATCTTTAATTATTAAATTCCACTCTCATTTCTAACTCCACTTATCTTTTTTTCATGCTAATTTGTCTCAAGTTTTTTACTCTTCCACCTTCCACTTTTCTATGCACTTCTAACTCCCACTTACTAATTTCCTTTTCCACTTAACTCTTTCCTCCTTCCATTTTTTGCCCCTATAAAATTGTTCATCCCTCATCCTTTCTTCTACTTGCAAATGACATTTGTTATTGAAAATAAATATTTCTAATATTTATTTTCACTTAACTCTATCATATTTCTATTTTGTCCTCCACTTGCAAATGACATTTTGTGTTGAAAATAAGTATTTCTTATATTTATTTTCACTTAACTCTATCTTATTTCTATTTCCTCATTCACTTGGAAATGCAATTTCCAATTTTTAATCAATTAACTTGTCCTCTCATTTAATCCTGATCGTCGATTGAGCTTTGATCTCATCTGTCGATTTGAGTTCAAAAAATCTATAAACTCGACTCTCATTTCTCATTCTTGAAACCACATTTTTTAGTATTTTCACTCTTTCTTTGTCAATATGTCCATTCTTCTTTCATCATTTTGTGCACTTATCCACTTGAGAGAAATGTTGATCAAATTAGAGAAGAAAGAAAGAACAACGAGGCTTTATCAAAGGAATGATTTGATTATTTTATATTTTATGTATTTTATTTTGATGGTCTTGTCGATGTGATTAGGAATATAGTTTACATGATTTCATAGCTTTGTGGTTCACTTTATCATGTATGTTTCTAACTTCCCAATTTCCTAGTCTATAGGAAGTATCACTGATAATTTGTTTGCTAAATTAGTTTTAAAAGGTTGAAAGCATGTATAAGCACTTGTGGCTCAAAATAGTTGTTGAAGAGGAAATAAATTGTAGGAAGAAGACTTGGAGGAAAAAAAACAACAAGTGTGAGATTAAGTAGCATGAATCACCCAACACTAGAATTGAAATAAAAAAAGATGGTGTTTGAAAAGTTTACAACTGCCATGTGGACAAAACAAAATGGTAGAAGCGAAAAAAAATACATTATGTCAAAGAATTCAACCCCACATGGAAACATTATGTAAAAGAATATTTGAGGGCTATAATGAAGGGGGAGGCTAAAATTTTAATAGTGGTTATCACCTTATATGTAAAATAGGTGGATGAACTACTCCCAAAGAAAAGTGGAAGGATAAAACTTTTGTCTTTCATAGCAATGACATAGTTGAAACTGAGTGACACTTCATCATAGATTGTGCACCATATAAGGATATTTATAAGCAATTTGAAAGTACTTTGAAGGTGCACAATCTAGATGAGCTCTTTAAGAAAATAAAACTTCACAAATTAACAAACTTGTTGGTCAAGATTCATAATAAAAGATCTAACATAAAAAAAATGAAAATATATTAATATTATGATTTTTGGTCCTTAGTCCTTACAATTCTTGGTCTCATACAAGTCATTAAGATTCCTTCATTCATTCCTTTAAATAATGTTCACTTTTCTAGGATGCATGAATATAAGTGTATGTTTACGTGCATTTCTTTCTCAGGACGTGCTACTTGCCTTTTGTCAAACTATCCTAAAGCAATAGAATCTTGAAGGGACATTGTTTTGTCGTATTTACTTGTACACTTTGAATACTACTCTACAATGGGGATTAGGCACTGAAATTTTGGTGGAGTTAATCACTTATGTGCATGTAATTTAAATGTATGAATAGAACAAGAAATTGTTTTATCTTACATATATCAAATTTTTAAATAAATATTTTACGTGATTGAGCTATCTATCACGGCTCAAGGAAAAGATAAATAGTAGACCAGACCAATGTGAGATCTAGATTCATTCTAGAGAGATTGGATTGCATGTATACAGTCCCATCCAACAACATTTTTCACTTCTTTAAGGAATTTTAAGCCAATGCCAGAGCATCTAAACGATGCTTGAAACATACTTTTTAACTCTAGGAAAATTAATGAGGGTCTTTGTTCCATGGAGCCATTATGGCCTACAATAATTAAATTTGCAATGACTAATGTCGACATATTTATTAGAACTCCATGGGAGAGAATCTTAAACTCTACTTTTCACTAAATTTCATATATAGTTTATTTAGCAAGGTTTCTATAGGTTCGTATTGTGAAATATGATGACTTATTAATATAGTTTCTTTAGCGATCTAATATATTGTACCTAGGTCAATCAATATCACGTGATTTGTTATTTTTAAATCTAAAAAATTCATTTCATTCAATTATGAATGCTCATCAACGACACAACTTTATATCTACAATTACAAATATTATACTATTAAAGACATTAGACATTAAAATAGAAAATACTCCATTATTAGTACTATCCCCTATACAACTACTAAACATGCTCAACTAATCATCTCATTGACCACTCCAAATTAAAGGAATCTAAGTTAAAGTGTTCATTTCCTCTTGAAGGATAATGATGAAAAATCTACCTTTTAAAATGAATGGCTAGACTTCTAGTTGCACAACTAGATCCGGTTTTCATCATTTTTAATGTGAGATAGGAAGATGGGTAGTCTCTAAGGAAGGAAGAGTGGGAAAAAATAACTAATATTTTCTAGAATAAAGGGGTGGTGGAAACAAAATAACACAATGTGTTTGAATGCATACACAATATGAAAAAAGTCTCAAGGTGAGCAATCTAAATGAGCTATTTAAGGAGGCAAGGCTTCATGAAACCACGAGTTTCTTAATCAAGATCCATAATAGAAGTACTCACATTGAAAGGAACTTGAAAATTGTTAACGATGATACTCTTGCTCCTACATACTAATGATCTCATAGATGTTAGGAATTCAATCTGTTAGATTGTGGTGGAAAGACTGGAAATGGTACCCTGCTACGTCCTTCACCAATTACAAGCCTAAGCTTGGGTATTCTTTCCTTATGCCTCATTTGCCCATGATTGATTCTCTCAACCAGCATTGGCATCTCTCTTCTTCTCAGAAGAGTTGGGGCTAGAGATTTCATGCTATTTGGGACTCTGTCACTAAACCTAAAATTGCTCATTTTTCCTGGTGTTTGTTATACCATGGCTTACCTCTGTTAGCTAGACTCAGGCATTTGGGGGTTCCTGATCGTAAATGCAATTTTTGTGGTCACTCTAAGACACTCATGCACATTTTTTGGTTTTGTCATCCTGCCCAGAATTACGGGGTCTGGATTCACAACTTCTTTGCTCCTTTTAGGCATGAACCTTTTTCTTGGCACATGGCTCTTCTTGGTGACTCTCCCAGAATGCCTTCCCAGTACACCCAGATATGGCATACTTTCAAGATGGAAATTTTGTTTACCTTGTGGAAAGATTACAACTCTGTGAGTTTTTCTCACAGTTTTCTGGATATTCATGTCTCTCTTTATGCTAAGGCATGTATTTGTAACAATGTCATGATACAAATCCAGGTGCAAGCAGATAAAGTGGCTCTTGAGTTTGCTCATTTGCAGGAGTTACCCTAGCACTGGTGCAATGCCCCTTGTACTATGGCTCGAGTGCCTCCAGATTCTCTCTCAGCTAACCATACGCCACCCAGGGGCCAATGTCGTAGCTAGAGTTCCTCTGCCAGACACTCCAGGACTCCACATCAATTGCACCCTGCTCCGCCTCTCCCCCTCCTTGGAGGGATGTGGGTTCTAGTTGGCCTCCTATGCTTGCTTCTACTACTGCTACTTTTTCTTGACCCTTGGCATTTGTTCCTGCTAATCAAGACAAATTCCCTCATCTGGTGCTGGCTATTTCACCCAGGCGGGAGGAAGAAGAATTGGAAAAATATGATCCAGAAGATGACTAGGCCGTTCTTGTTCAGACTCCTAGGCCCGATGTTTGGGGCAATCCCGATGATAGAGATCCTCCTCCCTCTTTTGCTACTGCTCTTGTAGCTTGAGGGTTTCTCATTTTATATAGTTTTTTTATGAATAGTTTTATGTTTCTAGCCTAAGTGTCAAGTGACTTATGGGTGATTTCTTCCCCCGACCCTTTTTTGTGAATATTTTACTTTTATATTTTTAATAGGAAAGGCCTCTATTCATCAAAAAAAAATCATTCATTCAAACATAACAAAAAAATCTTTCACGAAAACTGAACAAATCTAGAAAAAAACAATTCATCAATAATCCATCCTAACTTTGTGCACCCTAAACTCTTAATTGATAAGGGTATGTGTAGGATCATGGTATGCCAAAAAGTGGTGATCTAAAAAAATCCTCTTTTCACTCATCCAAAAATGTGCTAAAAAGTGTGTTGACTTTTTAGTAGGCCTGGTTGTCAGTACACATGCCCAAGCAAATACCAAGCCTAATCAGATATCAGATACAATCAGATATCTGATATTTTTGGATATCTGATAATATCAGATATCCAAAAAAGCCCCCCTATTTTGAAATTTGAATTGCCCCACATTTTCCAATTTTAATTTACATTACAATCGGATATCTGATATTTTCGGATATCGGATATCCGAAAAAGCCGGCCTATTTTGAAATTTGAATTGCCCCACTTTTTCCAATTTCAAGTTACAAGGATTTATACAAATATAACATTTAAGTATAAGTTTGATTTATTTAATTTCTTATACTTTAATTTATATTTGTATAAATACAAGTTAAATACATTCCAGGATGTTTGAGATAGGTTTCAGCTTCATAGGAGTTAAGATGCAAATTCTAGATTTTGGGGGATTTTGAAAAATTTTAGACTTCGCCAAATTTTAGGATTCAGCAAGCCTTCACTAGGGTTACCTCCCATAATCCATCATGGCTTTCTAAGGTCAAATTGAATCTAGCAAAAGGATTCTCAAAGGGTTTTAACTCATTTTATCACAAATCACTTGGACCCCTTAGGACACACTTGAGGGTTCTAATGTGTCAAAAGGGGTCATAAGGACTTCCTAGGGCGCCTAACACATGATAAGGTGTAATACAACCCCTATGAAGTCTCCATGACCCATTTTGACATATTTGAACCCTCAAGTGTGTCTGAAGGGGTTTTAGGACCCCTTAGGACACACTTGAGGGTTTTAATGTGTCAAAAGGGGTCATGCGGACTTCCTAGGGATCCTAATGCGTGATAAGGCGTACTAGGACCCCTAAGAAGTCCCCATGACCACTTTTGACACATTGGAACCCTCAAGTATGTCCGAAGGGGTCGTAGGACCCCTTAGGACACACATGAGCATTCAAATGTGTCAAAAGGGGTCATGGGGACTTCCCAGGGGTCCTAACATGTGATAAGGCGTACTAGGACCCCTAGAAAGTCCCCATCACCCCTTTCAACACATTGCAACCCTCAAGTGTGTCCTAAGGGTTCACACTATCCCTTCAAACACACTTGAGCATTCCAATAGGTCAAAAGGGGTCATGGGGAGTTCTTAGAGGTCCTAGTACACCTTATCAGGCGTTAGGACCCCTTCGAAGTCCCCATGACCCATTTTGACACATTAGAACCCTCAAGTGTGTCCTAAGGGGTCCTACAACCCCTTATGACACACTTGAGGGCCCCTTTTGACACATTATAACCCTCAAGTGTGTCCTAAGAGGTTGTAGGACCCCTTAGGACACACTTGAGGGTTCTAATGTGTCAAAAGGGGTCATGGGGACTTCCTAGGGGTCCTAACGCATGATAAGGCATACTAGGACCCTTAAGAAGTCCCCATTGTATGTGGTTGAATGTGGACCTCTAATCCAACTACACATGCCACATAGTCATTACTCACACAATCGAATTACAAAAGAGAGTATTGATTACTCAATTCAAAATCCATGGTGAAGCGACCTGTTGCCTCCTATGTAGATGAGGTGTTTAATTACTCTCAAAACGAGAGCCAACAACCATAAGACCAATACTAGAATGGAGGATTTGAAAGCTATGAAGATAATCAAAGTACAATTAATCTAGAATGAAGTGCAATTAATCTAAGAGCTTGAAAGAAATATGAAATGCAGATTTACTCTAAAGAACTTGAAATAAAGATGAGATTAAGCTATGAGCAAGTAAGTAAACTAATTGCAATGAAAATGCAATATTAAACTAGATGAAATTAATCTAAAATATGCAATGAAAGCTTGAAATAATGAAATTGAAACAAAAAAATGCTATAGTTTAGTTACTCTCAAAATTGCTCTCTTTTCGAATGAAGAATGAGGTTCAATAAATAGACAAGCCTAGGGAGAGAATGAAGAGGTTCTTGATTTGAAACTCCTGACTCTGCATTCCCAATTGAGACAAAAAGGCATGAATTACTTAATTAAAAGAATGTTTATTGCCACATAAGGGTGACCCTTCAAATAATTTGAATTATTAATTCAAATAAAGGTGTCCATTCAAATAACAAGTAATATTAATTCCTTTTTATATATATTAGCCAAATGGGGTGGGTTTAATTTAATTTAAAGCACTTAGGATTTTAGAATTAAATTAATTTATCATAGGGGTAATTTAGCTAATAAAAGTCGAAGACTTTAGTAAATAATTTTAATATTTGATTAATGCAATTTAGGGTTTTTGCAATTGACATCAAGTCAAATTAAGTCAGGTAGGAGAGAGAAAATTGCCTAGTAAACTAGGACTTTGATGATGTAAAATTGACGAAAATGTACCAAAATTGATTGAATATTAGGAGCCAATTTTAGGGTATTACATTTGCCACTCTTTGAATTGATGTGCGAACAACGCGTTGATTCAAAGAATAGTCTGAAGTGATAGATGACAAGAAATTCAGAAGTCTAGGTTAGGTTGCCAAGACACCGAATAGATCAAAGCATGATTTCCCGAAGTCTAAGTTAGATTGCAAAGACAACGGTCTTGAGAGAACCAGAATCAGGGTTAGATTGCCCCAATACAAATTGATGAGAGATGCAGACTTAGGACTATCTCCAGAATTAGGGTTAGATCACCCCAATACGAAGCTTAGCCCTCTGAGACCCGAGTTAGATTGCCTAGATAATGGTCTAAAAGAGATTTTGAGAGCTATCTCCAGAATGAAGATTGACTCCTAGGAATTAGGGTTAGATTGCCCCAATACCTAAAAATATTTTGAGAACCATCTCCAGAATGAAGCTTGACTCCCGAGGATCCGAGTTAGATTGCTCAGATACCTAAAAGATAGATGACCAGATATCAAGATGTGAGGCACCGAGATGCCCCTAGTGATGAGATGCCTCAAGCGGTGAGGAGTTAGATTTAGATCAGACTAATTCAAGAATTGATTCGATGAGATTCAAATGATACAATCATCCTACCCCCTTAGGAGTGAAATCGAAAGATGACATAAGAGGGATGATTGACAACAAGAGGTAGGAGATTAGAAGCAATCAAACTAGATTCAAGAAGCTGCAGAAGCAAATCAGAGCAATGCAGAGGTCCTATTGACTGATTTTGACCATGGTTGAACAAATTGGACTAGAGTTGACTTTGATGAAAAGGGCAAAGATCTTGAGAACATGATGCAAAGATGAGGGTCTGGCGGGAAGATGACGCCAGAAGGCTGACTGCACAAGCATCTGATCCCAAAGGGTCCCAGAATTTAAAACATGATTTCGAGTGATCTAGAGATGTCAAATTTTGATTTCGATCCCGAAAATGGATCCAGAGTAGTCGATTTAGCCAAGGGTACAATTTTTTCACAAAACGGAGCACTTTTGAAAATTAGGTCAAAAGCTATATAAGGCCCAGAGGGGTCATTTTCAATTCATTATTCACTTCGTCTTCTTGTTGATTTTGAGCTCTAAGAGAGAAATGGAGGGTCTTCTGCTACATATACATCGATTTGAGCACTCCTGATGACATGCCCAGCCACCGGAGTATGACACACCTATAAGTAGTCAATAAACCTCCTTGCATTTCAATTTGTACCACTTTCTAGGTCAATTTAGGGTAGATCTAGCAAGTTTTAGGGTGTGTTCTTCCAATCTCGCGTGAGGAAGTAGTTTCCTCACACCAAACTAAATCTCCTTTCATGCGAGAAAGTAGTTTCCTCACATCAGTTAGGGTTTCTTCACGCGGGCTCTGTCTGGAAGCTCGCACGAGCTGAAAGGTGGTCTCGCTCAAAATTTCTCCTGCTCGTGCATTAACAAGTCCTGTCTTGCGCGAGGAAACTGTTTCCTCATGCGAAAAGTTGCTACAAAGTTTGAATGTCTTTGTCAAAATTTGTCGAGTTTGCATAAAATCAGCCAAGTATAGCGTCGCAGAGTCATGTCTAGGGTAGATGCCTTACTGCATTTATTGTTGTTTTGAAAACCATCATGTTGAGATATTGATCCAATGTCATCGCTTTCTTTGCAGGTTGACTTCCTTGACGTCACCTTCAGGTCACATCATCTGGTGATCACTACATTAGTTCAAAGACTGACAGATGCAGAGAGTGCTCACATTGAGGGACTCGGTCTAGGATATTTGTGTGATCTACCTGACATTCAGGTAAATCACGGTCTTCTTGGTGCACTCGTAGAGTGTTTCCATTCGGAGATGAACACTTTCCATTTTTCGATGGGGGAGATGACTATGACTCCCAAGGACATATACAGGATCTTGAGGATACCCATCCATGGTACTCGAGTAGAGTACAATACATAGCCGCAACAGAGTACAGTAGCCTTGAGGACTATCTTTAGAGATGATCTAGTGATGTGCCAGGCCATCTCCTGGGAGGATCTTATTCGCAGATATAGCGGTGCTCACCCATTAGCTATTGTACTTGCTATGTTTCTGAGCTGCTACCCTATTCCAGATCAAGGTCAGCATGGTTTAGAGTGCGGCTGGGGGATGATGCTAACCAGACCAGCAGTTAGATTCAGATGGGGTGAGTGCAAGCTCGCATAGATGTACCATGAGCTTCATGAGATCGCGTATCAAGGCACAAGGATGATGGCAGCAGGTGTCTTTGTTTTGTAGATCTAGGCCTAGGAGCATCTCCTTGTTTGCAGGCCTATTTTCCATGATACACAGCAAGCACTGGAGCCTTATATTTATAGGTACACAGGTCTGATGAATCAGCCTTTGCTAGGTAAGATGAAGCAGTGGTAAGGATAGCTGGATGACATGGTAGTTGTTGTCTGGAGACCTTGGGTTGCCACTGATCCCTGGAATGATGCTCGTCGAGAGCTTTCTTTCATGTTTGTGTCGTGTCCACTGATTAGATGTAGTGTTACTACCATTGAGTGATTCCTTGTCACACGTGTCTTGCACCAGTTTGGTAGGCAGTAGGACATTTCACATGAGTATTGCCCCTATGCCCACTTCGCTGATGAGGAGAAGAAGGGGTGGCATGCGAGACTTGATCTAGGATGATGAGCGATAGAGGCACATATACCAGCTACACGATGGGACTATATGGTGGATGTCACCAATGCAAGGGTGACACCTGCATACAGAGATCAGTTGATAGCATGACCACATCCTAGTTTCATTGATCCTATCAGTATGGGAGCGCAGCAGTAGCCTGCACAGCAGCAGCAGGTACCGGCTCAGTAGGTACCAGTTCAGCAGCCTGCACAATAATAGGTACCAATTTAGTAGCCTACATAGCAGTAGGTTGCACAATAGGGGCCATAGGGATAGCAACAAAGAGTGTTGAGGCCTAGATCAGGATAGACTAGCATCCCCGCCAGGACCATGGGTTCAGATGCAGGAGCTGGGAGTAGTGGGGTCCAGTAGAAGCCACTAGGCAACGGATAGGTGATTCATCATAGCAGGCTCCTCCAGATGATGATATTGATATGCCTGATATTTTGGTAGGAGCAGGATGACTACCATACCCGAGTCATCAGAGAAGAGACCTGTGTAGCTGATAGGGATGCTGAGATAAGGCAGCTACAGGACGAGCTAGCACGGTCGAGGATCGAGATGAGATATGAGGTTGCTCAGGTAGCTTATTACTATACAGCTTACTATAGAGTTGTGCTGGATCTATCAGAGCAAGTGTCACCATTTTCTGAGTATGCTGGAGCTCCATAGGCACCACCACCAGCACCACCACAAGCACCTCCACAGCAGGCACCTCCACAGCGGCTGATGCCACCACCGCAGAGACCGATGCCCCTTCCACAGAGACCACTGCCACCACCTCCTCCAGGTGGCACAGGACATAGTTAGCACATTTTGATATGTATTGTAGCCCATTTTTTATACTATTCTTGAGTAGCACCCTTCTCTTTTGTACATGACATTGTTTCAAGATATATATATATATATATATATATATATATATATATATATATATATATATATATATATATATATATATATATATATATATATATGAGATCGATAGTTTTGATATCATCGTACTTGTTGATATATTGCTTTGATATTGATGTTTATGAGATGTTTCCTAGATGCTTAGATGTATGGATTAGAAAAGTATGAAATGCACATGTTTCCTTTTATGAATATGAATATGCACATGTTTTATTTTTATGATGATGCAATGTGAAATGCAGTGATAGATGGATAGAATGTATGCATATGTGTAATGTATGATTTGAGTTATGCTTATAGTGGATGCACATGTATATGTAGATGTGAATGAATTTATGAATGCAAATGGAAATAAAATGAAAATGCAATGGATATGTAATGTATCTGGTACTAATCATCTCATGCAGGATTACCACAATATATGACAGGTACTAATCAAAAGGAATATGTTTTGAAGATCGAGAACAAGGACCGAACACTTGTGCAGCCAAGATGAAAATCAGGACAAAAGATGAGAACCTTCGATGAACAAAAAGCAATCAAGAGAGTACCAAGATATCGTCTCAAATGAAAGCTTAACATGAAAGATGCAAGCCTAAGCTAAATGCAAGCCTTGAATGAGGGGATGCAATTCCTAGGACTTGGTTGTTGGACTCACCATTTTTATCATCATCAAGTTCATTTAAGCATGGGATGATCACAACATGCCATACAAACCTCACTAACATTGCAATCATGAGAATATGAATATGACATAAGTCTTAGATTTGTCAGAATGAGGTGTAAGTATTAAGGCACAAGAAGCCAGAATGACCTGAACACCTATTCCTTTTGATTTAGCAAGTTAACATAAGCATCAAAGCACAATTGCTAGAATGACCTGAATGTTGCTAGTGAACAAACACACCAGACACACAAGAGTTCCTTCCTTAGCCAAAGGATGCTCGCAGTAACCCTTACATTCACTTAGTAGGATGAGCGTTAGTGATTTTACTTGTAGCAAAAAGAAGTCACTCAAAACAGACAAGGAGAAGAACCAACCTCACCAAAGTGTCCATATAAAATGATTCAAGGTATGCATGGCCATCCAATACGAGATGAAGGCTCTTACAGATGAACACCCCTCTTAGATAGATTCTTTGGATCATTGGAACTAAACCAGCAAATAGAAAGCCAAGAAAAGATCATGCCCCCCAGTCTTCGCATTTCTCAGTCAAGAAAGACATCTTAGATTCACTCGAGGGGAAATGATAAAGCAAACAAACAAACAAGCAAAGGAAAAGCTCAGCATGCCTCAAAGGAACACAAAGTCAGTTTTAGTTTCAGTTTATGTTTGTGTTCAAGTGGATTGAAGTTGAATCAGAAGAGAACAACATTCGAAGTCTCGACGGGATAGCGATAGCAGACAGACGTAGTGAGAACCACTGGTGACCGTCGTGAGAGACGAAGTCTCAAGAAGATATCTGAGCCCAGACCAAGTATGAGTAGGTGAACATAGTGAGAACCACTGGTGACTGATACGAGGAAGATTCTCAAAAGAGAGAATAAAGCACGAGTGAAACATCAGCAGGCAGACACAGTGAGAACCATTGGTGACTGATGTAAGGAAGAGATCCTAAAAGAGAGGGGTTCAAACAAGAGCTAAGTATCAATAGGCAGGCACAGTGAGAACCATTGGTGACCGATACACAAGAGATCCTCAAGGAGAGAGATCTCAAAAGTAGCTAGGCATCAGCAGGCAGATGCAGCGGGAATCGTTGGTGACTGATGCACGAACAAAACTTCTAAAAGTGATAGGACAATGCCCCCCTAAGTGTGAACCAGTTCCAATCCATGAAGAGTTGAGGAAAATCTTGAAGACAACTGAAAGCAAGTGCATGAGCTAGCAAACAAAAGCAGGAAATGAGCTAAAAGTAGGAAACAAACTAAAGCAGGAAAGCGAGAAAGAAAACTAAAGCAGGAATGCAAGGAAACTAAAGCAAGAAACTAAGAGCCAAGTGATGCTGAGATGAGATGTAACTTTAGGAAACAAGAGGTGCCTGTTTACCAGGTTTTCACCATCTTGGCAGAGATTCTATTTTTGCTACCATGACGCCTGTTTACCAGGTTTTCATCAATGGCACATTTTCTTCTTTTTTAATTTTTTTGTAATTTTCACTTTTTTTTATTTTTTTGTATTTTTGAATATTTCATTTATTTTTTATTTTTTATCTTTTCACTTTTTTTTAAATTTTTTTCAATTTTCAATTTTTATTATTATTATCAAGGCGCCTGTTTACCAGGTTTTCACCAAGATAATAGATACATCAAAGTGCCTATTTACCAGGTTTTCACTAAGATGATCATTTTTTCAGGACATTTTGCAATTTTAAGAATTTTTGCCAATATATCATTTTTTGGGATTTTTTCAGGACCAATAAGTATATACATGAGCACACAGAGAATGCCTCAGCTGTAGAATTTCTTTAAGTGAAGAGCGTTGATAGGCTCTTTGAGTTGTTCTCCTTCAGTGGTGGAGAGTCGATAAGTGCCAGACCCAAATGCTGCAATAATAACATACAGACCAAGCCAGTTTGGTTCAAATTTCCCTTTCTGGACTCACTACTGCTAATTTTTGGGGTTCTCTCTCAGGATGAGATCACCCACTTGAAATTCTCTTTGTCTAACTTTCTTATTGTAGGCTTTGGACATCCTCTTTTGGTATGCTCAAAGATGATCGAACACCACCTTCTGACGTTCATCCAATAACTCAAGCTCTTGAAGCCGGGATATTCTATTTTCTTCATCAGTGATGAGGCCCCTCAGAGAGATTCACAATGTAGGAATCTCGACCTCAATAGATAATATTGCATTTGCTCCATAAACCAAGGCAAAGGGAGTGGCCCTCATTGGTGTTCAGATACTTGTTTTGTAGGCCCACAAAGTTGGATTAATTTGGAGATACCAATCTCTACCAGATTTATGAACTGTTCGGTGCAAAATTTTGAGAATTGTCTTATTAGAAGCTTCTGCTTGTCTATTACCCTGAGGATAATAAATAGATGACCAATGCTGAATAATTTTGAATTTGGTGCATAAGTCTGTCAGGTCCTTATTCTTGAATTTTCCCCCATTGTCAATGATAATGGATGAGGGTACACCATATCTACAAATGATATAGTTCAGTATAAACATAGCCACAGACTTGCCATCAGCTACAGCTAGAGGTACTACCTCAACCCACTTGGTAAAGTAATCAGTAGCTATGATGATAAACTTATGTCCTCTTGAAGAAGAAGGATGTATCTGACCTACCAAATCAAAGGCCCATTGCTGAAATGGCTAGAAACTGATGAGAGGACTAAGCTCTTTAGCAGGAGCATGAATCAGATTCCCATGGAATTGGCATTGTTTGCAAGTCTTGGCATATTAAATAGCTTCTTTTTCCATGTCCAGCCAATAATAACCATCTCTAATAAGTTTCTAGACTAACGTCAGACCATTTGAATGAGACCCACAAATACCTTTGTGTACCTCAACTAGCACACGTTTGGACTCATCAAGTTCTAAACACCTAAGGAGGGTACTGTCTAGACCCCATCTATACAAGTCATTTTCTATGAGGACATACTGTGAAGCAATACGAATGAGGTGACATTTTTCATTCCGAGTGTAGGTGTCTGGAATGATCTGGTCACAAAGGTAGGAATAGATATGGTGGTAGCGGGATGAATCATGTCCAATGACTGAACAGATCATCCTGGATTCAAGAATATCATAGGCAGGGTAGTGTAATGCCTCCACCAGGAATTCATGTCTAAAGTCATTTTCTGGCATTTGTAACATTGAAGAAAGAGTGGCCATAGCATCAGCTGCTTTATTGTCTGACCTTAGAATTTGCTAGAAAGAAATGTGTACAAAATATTGTTTGAGATCATCCACCATTCTTTTGTAAGGTACTAGCTTGTCATCTTTTGTTTGGTAGACATCATTGACTTGGTTGATGATTAACTGAGAGTCTCCAAAGACCTTGAGCTCATCCACATGCCATTCAAGGGCTATCTTCATACCATTAATGAGAACTTCATATTCAGCTATGTTGTTTGTGCAGGGAAACAACATTTTATAAGCTTTTGGCAATGAGTATCTTTGAGGTGTTATAAACAAAATGCCTGCACCAGATCCTTGCTGAGTGAATGATCCATCAAAGAACATGCTCCAAGATTGATGTATGAGAAGCATGATGGATTCATCTGGGAATTCAATACTCAAAGGCTGGTGATCTTTCAAAGGAGCTTCCACCAGTTGATCAACAATTGCTTGTCCTTTAATAGCTTTTCTCTCCACATACTCAATGTCAAATTCACTAAGTATCATCACCCATTTTGCTAACCTACCCGTGAGGGCAGCCTTGCTCAGTAGGTACTTCAATGGATCATTTTTTGCAATAAGCCTTATGGTGTGAGCTAGCATATAATGCCACAAATTCTGAGAAACAAATACCACTATTAAACAAGCCTTCTCAATGATAGAATAATTCATTTCATAGGAAACCAATGTTCTTCTGATATAATATATGGCTCTCTCTTTGTTGTTTTGATCTTCTTGAGCTAGGAGAGCACCCAAAGATGTGTTCATTGCTGAGATGTATAGTATAAGTGGCTTCCCATGAACAAGAGGCATCAAAATAGGTGGATTAGCAAGATACTATTTAATCTGAGTGATTCCCCTATCACATTCTTCATTCCATTCATAGGTCACACCCTTATGCAAGGTTTTAGTGAATGGTTGTGACTTGTCGACCAACTGTGAAATGAAGCGCCAAATAGATTGTAGCCTTCCCTGTAATCCTCTCATTTGACTGATGTTCTTGGGTGGAGGCATGTCCATAATAGCTTGCACCTTTTTAGGATCCACTTCTATGCCTTTAGCTGAAATGACATAACCCAAGAGTTTCCTAGAAGTCACATCGAATGCACATTTTTTTGGATTAAGTCTGAGACTAAATTGTTCCATGTGGTCAAGTATGGGACCCAAATCTATGAGATGAGTTCTTCACTACATGCTTTTGGCTAAAGTATCATCCACATAATTCTCAATCATTTTATGCATCATATCATGGAAAATAGTAGTAACAGCTCTCTGTTATGTTGATCCAGCATTCTTAAGCCCAAAAGGCATGACATTCCAGCAAAAGGTGCCCCAGGCACATGTGAAAGCAGTCTTTTCTTGATCTTCTAGGACAATTTTTATTTGATTATAGCCAAAAAATCCATCCATCAAGGAATACATCTCATATCCTACTATCATGTCTACTATCATATCGATATTAGGCAGTGGGAAGTCATCTTTTGGACATACCTTATTGAGATCCCTGAAGTCTATACACACATGAATGGATTTATCATGTTTGGTGATTGGTACAATATTTGAAATCCATTTCGCATAATCAATAGTTCTTATGAAACCATCCTTAAGAAGCTTTTCTAGCTCTACTTTGACCAAAAGTGCTACGTGTGGATGCATCTTTCGCAGCTTCTGTTTAACAGGTTTGATACCTGGTGCAATGGATAAATGGTGCATGATTAGATTGGGGTCTAATCCAAGCATGTTAGAGTAGGTCCATGGAAATTTTATTTTCTTGATCTGAAAGAAGCTAGTGAACTCTTCTTTTTCTTTGGTAGACAATGATTGTGCTAGATGAATAATATGTGGAGCAGCCTCTGTACCCAAATTTACTAGCTGTGTCGACTCAATCAATACTGATGACCTCTCTTGAAAGTGGCTCAAAATCATATCAAGTATCTCATCCTTGGGCACGTCAAAGAGGTTTTCACCCTTGGATACATCTTTTATTTTTACTATTTTTGGCTCTAATACTGCCACAAAGTGGTTTTCACCATCATAGCATCTATTTTTTCTTCTTTTAATTTTTTGACTAAGATACTTGATATCCACCTCTGTCATGCTGACACTGCTTTCACTGGTGGAGGACATCATAGGTTCAATAGCATGGAGGTAACAAGATAGATCATAATCATTCTAGAATGTTAGGACTTCATTGGATGCGAAAGGGGAGTTCCAGTTTATTAGATCGAGATGACGGAGTGAAAGGGAAGTAGTGACTGGTTCAATCACATTCATGGTATAACCATCAAAAGCATGGATGAGCAAGTCAAGACCTAGAGAAATCTCATCTAAAGGAGTGTTTGAATCCCTATAAGACCTTACGTCATAAGTAGAGGACAAGTTAACACTGGTGGCATCTAATTCATGCGGCCTAGCGCTAGACCCTTCACCTACTTTGAGGAGTCTTTCATACACATGAACAATATCTATGTCTACATCATAAGTAGCATCAGACAAAGATTCAAACTCATATTCATGTGAGTTAGTACTTGATGTGGGAATTTCATTAGTACTAGCTATCATCTTCATTCCTTGTGGCATTAATGGTTTGCTGGAGTTGTTCTTGTTCAAGATACTTTTGAAAATTTGCTGGCCTATATTGTTCACCTGGAAAATTGGGATCATCATTTAGTGTTGCTTTCCATTCCTCAAATGTGAATTGATACATTGAAGAAGTCTTATCAGAATCAATATAAGTATTAGTATCAGTCTCTACCATATGGATAGGTATGATAGGCTCATCAGGTTCTACAAAGAGTACCACAAGATCTAGAGGAATTGGATATGGAAATGTGTCTTCATTAGAGCTAGCCTCTGGATTTACCTCTGGAGTGGCATCTTCAATTTCTTGTTCAGGTTCAGGTTCAGGTTTCGGCACAAACTTGTTAATCCCTAAATGAAAGCGGATCTTCTTGAAACCTAAGCCAGTGGTATCCTTTGTGCTATGGCATGTAGCTTCAATGGGCTTTAACAAACCATTGTCATTCTTCCCTATAGGACCACTCCCCTTATAGCCGAAGTGCTTCATGATCTTGAAGGCTTCACTGTATGGTTCTTGCTCTAAATCTGGAGGTGGAGTAGTTGTTTTAGCTATTTCTTTTCCCTTATAGATCCAAGCTCTGATAGCTCTTTCTTCATCCTCATCTTCTAAAGGTATAGAGGCCCTTACAAAGGCACCATCATAAACTATTTGAGGAGAAGCATTAGAAGGTGTGTTATTCTCAGAAGGTCTCTCATAAGAGCATGGGAATAGAGGTAGAGCGGAAAGTGATAGCACAGGTTCAATTTGGTATTCTCCCATGCCTGTATCCTTAAGTCTCAGATTTTGTTCCATTTCTTTCAGCTTAGCATCATAAAACTCAATGGATTCTCTATTTTCCAGAACAAAGCTATCTGTAGATTGCGCAAGAGTATTGCAAGAGTAATTAGTATTAGCAGGCATAGTGACTTCCGCCCCATGGAATGGAAACTTAATGCATTGATGATACGCAAATGGAATAGCTTACATCTCATGAATCCAAGGCCTACCCAACAAGATATTGTAGGCAAGAGGAATGTCAAGAACTTGAAAAGTAACATCTCTCTTGATAGGTCCTACGTAGATAGGTAGCACAACTAAGCCTTGGGACTTGCATTCTTCCTCATCATAAGCTTTGATGGTAATCTTTTTGCGGGAGTCTAAAAAATTCTCATCATATCCTAGCTGAGTAAGCAGCTTGGTGGAACAGATATTAAGACTAGCACCATTGTTTATGAGCACTCAACAGACATGCTTAGGACCTATCATGACCTCTATATGCAAGGGAGCATTATGCGGGTGACTTAAAGAGTGATCATCTTCTTTAGAGAAGGATAGATAGTGAGGTGAGGTCAAATGACCCACCATAGATTGGAACCAATTTAGATCAAGATCCTTGGGAACATTTGCATCAGTGAGGGCTTTATCCAAAATCTTCCTGTGAGCAGGAAAGATCTTCAACAACTCAAAAATGGTAATCTGAGCATTGGTTCACT
This sequence comes from Chamaecyparis obtusa, assembly GCA_027943335.1. NCBI lineage: Eukaryota > Viridiplantae > Streptophyta > Pinopsida > Cupressales > Cupressaceae > Chamaecyparis > Chamaecyparis obtusa. Next base: position 355,856 of record BSBK01000322.1, on the reverse strand, counting down.
GGAGTTGATCTAAGATGCTATAACTAGTCAAGCTAGCTGTAGGAATAGATTTTGTGTTCTTGTTGCCGGGGTCAATACTAGTCTTATCCATAGTTTGATTTGGAGCAGGTGTAGAAGTATCGAGACCCTTATCCACAATTTTCTTCTGAGCGGATGTAGAAGTATCAGGACCTTTCAAAATAACTCTTTGTTAGAAAGTAAAGTCCACCAAGATAACTGAGAGGTGGGGGGGGTGAATCAATTATCAGATAATTATAACTTTTATCATCTTCAACAACCTTAAACCATATAAGCAATATAATTACCAACCATAGAAAGATATTCATATACAATAACATAATGACACAAGATATGTTGACTAGGGAACCTCTTGATCAAAGAGTAAACCCTGGTGGGAATGATGCCCACAAAAGATGCACTAATATGAATATTCCTTGTGAGAGGATGGACTTTGTTAGGAGTCTTATGAAATACATTTAGTACATATGAATCCCTTTTAGGAGATTTTGAATCCTTGTTAAAAGATTCTAACCCTGTTAAGAGTTATGGAAGACAGAAGGACCCATTGCCCAAACAACTTCAAGGTAAGATCACTGAACACACTATCCAAATAATCTTTGCATTACTCAATAGAATAATATGTTACCTCTTCTCTGACTATTCCAAACTACACTCACTGTTACATCAGATCTCAATTCCAGATCTTTGTACTTCGCATGTCTTCCTTCACACATTCGCTTTCATACTTAGCTCTTTTCTTCACTTCATGCATACAACATCACAACTGCTGCTACTATTACACACTTTCACATTACAACCACATGCTACTACATAAAAAATTACTTTACAACAAGGAAATACATTCCTTCCTTTATACCACACTCAAATAATTACAAATGAGTCAGCATACAATTACAAAATAAAAGTTTCCACACGCTACACCAAAATTACATAAAATTGTCGGCTTCCAAATACAACAAATCTTCACTCATGTGACCTCGAAGTTTGCACTATTATCCACATCACTATCAATGTGTCTTCAAATTCTCTTTAATTGTGCAAAACCAGATTCCATCCTGATTAGGAGATATCATCTGATTTCCACAAATCGCTACTCAGGAACACTGCTTGAACACTGCTTCCACCAAAATGATCATAACTTCCATGAATCAATGAATTACTATCTACGCTCTTAACCATATACATATGACATATCAAAGAGTATATCCTCAATGTCAGATAGCTCCAACTACAATAACCCACGTGCGCTAATCCAAACTCTGTTTGCTTCTCTGCAAGTCTTCGGTAAATCACTGTGTTGACATCAATGACAATCATAGTCATGAATGCAACAACAACTGCTATAGAATGGCTTCCAAACACTTTAGCATTCATTCCTAACAATCTCCCCCATTGGCATTGATGGAAACATAGATGAAAAACATCCAATGTTCCAAAAATCCAATACTACAACACTTCTTCAAATCCTCTTCATCAATCAAATCTTGCTTTGTTATCCTGTTCAATTCTCTCCAACAAATGTCTCATATTGTTTTTCATGCATACTTCTCCCCCATTAACATCAATGACAAAAATTCCATCACTAAGTCAACAACAACTCAATGTTAAAAGACACTTTTTAGAAAATACATTTACTAGAGTCCTCATGACTCAGCTCAAATACACATACTCCCCCATAGAGGAAGTACCAACATCTAGTCCAGAAGAAAGATAAGGCTCATATACCATTGGATGGATGCAACCAACTACATCACTTCTCAAAAGTAGGTTGGGGCATAGCCCCAAGCATACCTCTCAGATACTCAAATGTATCCTTAGGCAAAGGCTTTGTGAATATATCTGCTATCTGCTCCTTTGTACTTATGTACTCAAGTCTAACATCTTTTTCAGCAACTTTCTCTCTTACAACATGATACTTGATCTCTATATGCTTTGTCTTAGAATGTAATATAGGATTCTTAGACATACTAACTGTACTAGTGTTATCACAATGTATAATAACAGGTTCAACAAATTTTATTCCAATATCCTTCAGCATCTGCTTCATCCAAATTATCTGGTTACAATTATTTGTTGTTGCTACATATTTTGCTTCTGCTATGCTTTGTGAGATATAATTCTGCTTCTTACTTAGCCAAGAAACTAATCTTCCTCCAAGGAAAAATGCTCCACCACTGGTACATTTCTTATCATCAACACTACCTCCCCAATCAGCATCTGTATATGCACATAGGGTAAAATCATCAGATTTTTCATACCATAATCCATAGTCCATTGTGCCTCTTAAATATCTCAGTATCCTCTTTACTGCTACATAATGTGATTATCTAGGTTCAGCTTGAAATCTTGCTACAATTCCAATTGAATGTGCTATATCAGGTCTTGTATGAGTCAAATACTGCAATCCTCCAATCATAGATCTGTATTTCTTCTGTTCTACTATAGGAGTCTCATCTATGCTAGATAACTTATGTCCAGTCACCATAGGTGTTCCAACTGGTTTACAATCCTCCATTCCAAATCTTTTCAACAAGTCATTCAAGTACTTTGTCTGACTTACAAAGATACCATCATTGTTTTGAGTTATCTATAATCCCAAAAAGTATTTCATTTCACCAATCATACTCATTTCAAATTCAGTCTTCATTTCATCAGCAAATTTGTCACTAGCTTCATCTTCTCCTCCAAAGATAATGTCATCAACAAAAATAACTATAACTAACAAATCATTTTCAATTTCTTTTGTGTATAGATTGCTATCATCTGTGCCTTTTATAAATCCCAACTTTAACAAATACTTATCTAGTCTTGCATACCAAGTTCTAGGTACTTGTTTAAGTCCATATAAAGCTTTCTTTAATTTACATACCATGTCTCCTTCTTGAGTTAAAGGAAAACCTTCAGGCTGCTCAATGTAGACTTCTTCTTCCAATTCTCCATTCTAAAATGCTGACTTCACATCCATCTGATACACTTTGAATTTCTTGTAAGCTGCATATGCCAAAAACATTCTTACTAATTCAATTCTCACAACAGGTGCAAAGGTTTCTTCATAGTCAATTCCTTCTTGTTGTGAGTAACCCTTACATACCAATCTTTCTTTGTTTCTTACTACTTCTCCTTGTTCACTCATCTTGTTTCTAAATACCCATTTGGTTCCAATAACATTCTTGTCTTTAGGTCTAGGGACCAATTCCCATGTCTTGTTCTTTTCAATCTGATCTAGTTCTTCTTTCATAGCATTAGTCCAACTTTCATCTTCACAAGCTTCATTAGTAGTCTTAGGTTCAATTTGAGAAATCAAACATAACTATTCTTGTGCCTTATTTCGAGTAAAAACTCCTCTTTTGATGCTCCCAATAATCTATTCAAAAGGATGATTCCTTAACAAACTCTTGTTAGGTGTCACTGTCTCAGATCTCTCTTCAGATGTAGGTTCTTCAATAACTTCACTGTGGCTTTCATTCAACAAATCACTGTCAATTTCATAAAATAATTCAGTAGTTCCAGTATTAGGCTTAGGATGAGTTTCTTCATCAGATTCATAATCAAGCATTCTTTCCTGAATTTTGAAATTTTCATCAACTTTAACATTTGCGCTCTCAAAAATAGTCTTAGTTCTTTTATTGAAACATCTATATGCTTTTCTTTTCAAAGAATATCCAAGAAATATACCTTCATCACTTCTAGGATCAAACTTTCCAATATCATCATCTCTCTTTATATAACATTTGCTTCCAAAAATTCTAAAATACTTAACTGAGGGTGCATGTCCAAACCATAATTTATACGGTGTCTTGTTTGTGTCTGCTCTGATTTGTACTCTGTTCATTGTATATACTGTTGTGTTCACTGCTTCTCTCCATAATATCTTTGCCAAATTATTTCCAAACAACATAGCTCTTGCTGCTTCAGTCACTGATCTGTTCCTTCTTTCTGCAATGCCATTTTGTTCAGGTGTTCTAGGGGCTGAATACTATCTTTTAATGCCATTTTCTTCACAAAAGTTGTTAAACTCTCTAGAAGTAAATTCTCCACCTCTATCAGATCTTAAACATTTAATCTTCATTCTAGATTCATTCTCAACTTTATTCTTAACAATCTTAAACTTATCAAATGCTTCAAATTTTTCTTTAATAAATGCAATCCACATCATTCTTGTAAAATCATCAACAAGAATCATAAAATACCTTTCTCCATAGAATCCTCTAGTCCTGGTAGGACCGCTCAAGTTTGTATGAACAATCTCTAGCTTCTCTGTAGATGTAAACTTCTTACTAGGAAAAGAACTTCTCTTCTGTTTAGCCATTACACATTCTTTGCAAATCATGTTAGTAGGCTTCATAATTTTAGGTAAATCTCTTACTGCAAGTGTAGTACTTACTTTCACAATGTTATCAAAGTTTATATGACAAAACCTTCTATGCCATAACCAACTGTCATCAATCTTTGTAATCAAACATGTCATCTTAGTAGGATTCAACTGAAATACATTACCTCTGGTTCTAGATCTAGTTCCAATCAGATTTCCATCTTTATCCTTTATCACACAAGTTTTCTCACTAAACCAAACTTGATATCCCTTATCAACTAACTGTCCAACACTCAAAAGATTATGTTTCAATCCATCCAAAAAATAAACATCATCAGTATTAGTCTTTCCATCAAGAGTAATAGATCCTATACCTTTAATCAAACAAGGTGCATTGTTTCCAAATCTAACAACTCCACCATCATATTCATTCAACTTTATGAACTTTTTCATATCTCCAGTCATATGATGTGAACAACCACTGTCTATAATACAATCAGCTCTCTTTTCAACCTGAGAAACTAAGGTTTTTTCTTCCTTAACATCAGTTTCAGGATTTTCTTCTTTAATTGCTACAAATCTTATGTCATCATTATTTTCAGTATCACTTTCACTTGAAGTTCTTTCTATGCTAGCTTCAAGATCTTCACCATTAGCATAATAACATTCCTTAGATCTTCTAGGTTTGAAATTGCTTCTATACTTTTTAACTCTCTAAGGACATTTAGATGCAAAATGACCATATTCTTGACAAGTCCAACATTTAAAAATTTTCTACCGTCTGGTTCTCTTTTAACAAGCAAGGCAATACCTTCTTCAATCTTCTTGTCTTCTTCATTTCTAGATCTGCTGCTACTAGCATAATCTCCACTCACACTGATGCTTCTTGACAAAGTAGGGTGAACACTAAGAGCACTGAATGTTGTCTCCATTCTAGGTAAGTCTCCTGATAATCTTAGGTTCATTTCTATTGCTTCCAATCTTCCAAGAAGAGTCTATCTTGTAAATTTTGTTGTACAAGGTATCACTTGTTCAATCATCTGTGTTGTCTACTTAAATACAAGAGTCAATGTCCTCAAAATTTTCCATATCACTTCATTCTCTGTCTTTGTTCCTCAACAAGATTTTATACCTGAAATGATCTCTAACATTCTACCAATATAACTTCTAACAGATTCATCTTCCAACATTCTTATATCTTCAAATGCACATATCCAATTATGTAATCTAACTCTTTTTTCATGTTCATCACCTTCAAAAGTAGAGTTTAAAGCATTCTAAATTTCATTAGATTTTTTTAAATATTTTACCTGACTGTACTCATTCTCTGAAAGTGCTATCAAAAGTGCTTCTCTTGCAAGTATGTTACACATGAATAGATCTTTCTCTTTCGTGGTACATGTTTCAAGATTGTCCTCTTCAATGATAGTCTTATTATTCTTTGTAATCAACCAATAGCCTGGTCCTAAACATAATAGGTGTGTCTTCATCTTCTCTTTCTAGCTGTCAAAATTTACTCCATCAAACTTAGGGCTTTCTTTCCTGAAATTCACCATGGATCTCCTTAAGTTGTTAAACTTCTTTTTCAAGGACCTACTGCTCTGATACCAATTGTTAGAAAGTAAAGTCCACCAAGATAACTGAGAGGGGGGGGGGTGAATCAGTTATCAGATAATTATAACTTTTATCATCTTCAACAATATTAAACCATATAAGCAATATAATTACCAACCATAGAAATATATTCATACACAATAACACAATGACACAAGATATGTTGATTAGGGAACCTCTTGATCAAAGAGTAAACCCCGGTGGGAATGATGCCCACAAAACATGCACTAATATGAATATTCCTTGTGAGGGGATGGACTCTGTTAGGAGTCTTATGAAATACATTCAGTACATATGAATCCCTGTTAGGAGATTTTGAATCCCTGTTAAAAGATTCTAACCCTGTTAAGAGTTATGGAAGACAGAAGGACCCACTGCCCAAACAGCTTCAAGGTAAGATCACTGAACACACTGTCCAAATAATCTTTACATTACTCAATAAAATAATATGTTACCTCTTCTCTGACTATTCCAAATTACACTCACTATTACATCAAATCTCAATTTCACATCTCTATACTTTGCATGTCTTCCTTCACACATTCGCTTTCATACTTAGCTCTTTTCTTCACTTCATGCATACAGCATCACAACTGCTACTACTATTACACACTTTTGCATTACAACCACATGCTACTAAATAAAAAATTACATTAAAACAAAGAAATAAATTCCTTCCTTTATACCACACTCAAATAATTACAAATGAGTCGGCATACAATTACAAAATAAAAGTTTCCACACGCTACACCAAAATTACATAAAACTGTCAGCTTCCAAATACAATAAATCTTCACTCATGCGACCTCAAATTTTGCACTGTCATCCATGTCACTATCAATGTGTCTTCAACTTCCCTTTAACTACACAAAACTAGATTCCATCCTGATTAGGAGATATCATCTTATTTCCACAAACCGCTACTCAAAAACATTGCTTGAACACTGCTTCCACCAAAATGATCATAACTTCCATGAATCAATGAATTACTATCTATGCTCTTAACCATAGACATATGACATATCAAAGAGTATATCATCAATGTCACATAGCTCCAACTATAATAACGCACATGCGCTAATCGAAACTCTATCTGCTTCTCTGCAAGTCTTCGATAAATCACTGTGTTGACATCAATGACAATCATAGTCATGAATGCAACAACAACTACTATAGAATGGCTGCCAAACACTTTAGAATTCATTCCTAAAACTCTTCCACATGATCAAGTGACAACATTAGCACAATCTTGAGGTTGTTCAGATTCAGACGAACAAGATGCAGAACTACGCAAGATGAAAGGAGTCTCAGGTTTGGGAGCATCGTCGCTTCCCTTAATAGTAATCATGTTACAGTACTCTATCTCAATAGGTTCGATCATACCAATAACATTGTCATCATTAGTCTATGTGTAATTGACTTTAGCATTGGTATTCTTGGCATTTGAAGACTCACCCTTCTCATGAGAAGGGAAGGGATCCTTAAATGCTTGATGGTCCGAATTCTTATTATGGCCATCCATAACAATATCACCACTATCAATCAAATCTTGGACCTTGTGTTTTAGTTGAAGACAAGTAGAAGTCTTATGACCCTTATTCTGGTTATAGTCACAATAAGTGTTGTCATTCCACCAATGAGGTCATGGTTGTGGGTCATAAAGATGCTTTTCCAAAGGAGTAAGAATCTAATTTTGCACAAGAGTTTTATAGACCACATCAAGCAGTTCTCCCAAGGAAGTGAATTCGCGCTTGGGTCGAGATGCCCAAGGTTTGTTTCTAGAAAACCTCAAAGTTTGTTGATTTTCCACCACAGGCTTTTCAGCTGCTTTAACTGCTTGTATGGTGGAAGAGAGATTAAAACCAGACTTAGCGGGTTTCAGGGTCACATTGTTGACCCCTGCTTGTTGTCTTTACTCAAAGTCAATTCACCTTTCTTGATCATAAGGGCCTCTATTCGCACTGCTTGTTTGATAATGCTATCAAAACTTAGAGGACCTTGTAATTGCACTTGGTATCTGAAGTCTGGGACAAGATTGTCCAAGAAAATGTTGAGTCTCTCGGACTCTGGTAGCTTGTGAGGACACCTTGTACATAATTGTCTCCACCTTTGGAGGAATGTTAGGAAAGATTCTCCTTGTCACTATTTTAAATTGCAAAGATCCCGGATGTTGACCGAATGCTAAATATTATGTGAGTAATGTTGGAGAAATAGATTAGCCATTTCATCAAAAGTCTTAATGCCAGTAGGCAATCTAGAAAACCATTCCATCGCGGGTCCACCCAAACTATGAGGAAATAAGCACATAAGATATGTTTGATCATGCATAAATTCCATAGATAATGTGCCAAACTCCCTTAAGTGATCTTGGGGATCGGTTGCACCCAAGTATTTGTCATATTTAGGGAGTTCTACACGTCTGGGAAAAGGTGGCATATGAAGACTTCTATCAAAAGGTAAAGGACAAATGCTTTCCATTGTAAATTGTTGAGCGGGTCTATCCTTATTCTTCACAAGTTGACTAATCTGATCTTGCATGTCTTGGATCATCTTTTGCAACTTTGCAGTCTCAGTTTCTTCTTCCTTGGCTACAAGTGTTTCAACTTGATAGTTTGGGGGTAACTTGGCTCCTTGTTTAGCTAACTCAAGGAAGTATTTTTCTTTCTCCTCTAGGAGAAGGATCTCCATCATTTTAACAAGACTCTTATTAGCTTTGGCAGTGTTTATATCATGTTGATTTATCGCATCATTTTCATTCCCAAGGATCTCATAAATGCTCAAAATCTGATCTTGTTGTTGATCATCTTGGTTTTGATCGAACGGAGGAGGGTGATAGAAATATGCGGGTTGTCGATCGCCTTGAGGTTTGTTTCAAGATTGATCATCATTGTGGGACTACTTTTGGTCATGTTGAGATTAACCATGAGGTTTCTCATTTTGAGGTTGAGCATGATGTGGGTCATTAGAGGTTTGACCATGATACTGATTGTTTTGAGATTGATCAAAAGTTTGATTGTACTTGCCTAGTTGGAAATCAAACGGATCTCCCATCTTGTTGTAGACTTGCATAGTAAATGAAGACTTAGTAAAGTGATATGAACGAGATTGAAAGGGTGCAGCTAAGGTAACCTTTGGTGAATGAATAGGATTAAAAGATTTAACAAATTTAGGCAAGAAGATATTGTCAACAGTATCAACAAATTCAATGATAGGACTATTCTCAGTAGGATCAACAGGTATGATGATAGGATTAGTCTGAGGAAAAGGTCTCTCAATGTTATGAAACAATGAGTTGTCTTTCTCTTGAAATGAGAAACCAGGTTGTGATTCAAACAATGGATTAAAACACTCTTGAAACATCAGAGGCGATGGTTGAGACGGACTATCTTTCGAAGTACTCAATGAGGAAATCGAGGATATCTCACAAAGTTTAGATTTCATGACAAATTTAGGATGATCTATTTCTTGATTAGGAGGTTCGCTTCTACCTTGATTAGTATTCTGAATGTGATAAGTCTTGCCACTTCTAGTCATGACAGTCATAGACGAAGATGTGACGAGAGAAGACTCAGGATAATGCTAGACTCTGTCTCTAAGATAATGGAAAGGAGATAAATGGCTAGAACAACCAAGATGCGAGATGGACCTAGTACAAATCATCAAAAGAGGGGGCTAGAATAGCCGAGATAAGACTATTGCAACATGAGATACAAAAGGCATAAATAGAAAAGGTAAACCAATGAAAGACAACATGATTCAAAGCAAAGATCGATCAATTCCTAACTCGAGACAACCAGTTTCTAATAGTGAACGATAGGAAAATAGAAAAACAAACCTCAGACAAAAAGTCAAATAGTCAACTTGAATCTAATCTCTATTTTTGAAAACTGGGCTAGAGTCTCGCGCGAGAGAGTACCAGGCCGCACGAGAAAACACCAAACCTCACATGAAAGAATAAAGTCTCGCGCGAGAAAGTGCTCTGAAAAGTGAAACTTCGCATGGAAAAATCCAAAATCTAACAGTTTGACACAGTTTTCAAGGTAAAAAGTTGAATTTTGAGGTACAACCTAAATTGATGTCTGACAAAAATTCTAGTTTCCTGATAGGTTTGAAGAATAGTTTAATCAACAATCTCATTTTGAGGTTTCAAGCATTCGTTTAAAGACACAAAGGTTTAGATCAAGCAGTTGTGATACAAGAAGTAGTCATTAACAAATTTATCAAGGACAAAGCAACTTGATAGCATCAAGGGGAGTCTTTGTTTGATAATGATTAGACAATATTTAAGACTTGATAACAAACACATAGCTTATCCCTACCAAAAAAATGGTGAGAAGACAAAATCTTGCCCCATTGTTTATGCACACACGTGAACCTCACACAGTCATGTAACCCCCTAGAGGGTTCCCGTGTTTTTGGTGTTTCCAAGGACTCAATAGTATACATTCAAAGGTTACCCTTGTGGTAGGGGTCGTATACCACCTTCAAGCATCTAGGTGTATGCCTATGATGGGAATCTATGGGAGAGATTCTTCCCCCTCCCTGCGCAAAGATTATGACTCCTTGCGGAGGTGAACCGGGTAGGCCACTAGCTAAGGAAAGTTTTTAATAGGCTTCCATTCATACTAACCTGTAGTTCCCCTGATACAAGGTTGAGGCCTCATAGCCACACCAACACTTGAAAGTCATACACCCCCGTAAGCAGGGCTAGGAGCGGCACCACTCAGTACAACAAACAAGGCCTTCTCAAGATGATAGTCAAAATCATGAGAAGGAAGCTAATATGGCTTTGGATTCTTTAGACTCAACAAAGTGTTCTTTATTAAATTGAGGTGGAATCACCAGTGAAAGGTGCGTACTCACTTGGGTCATTCCCAGAGGTTCAACTTCTGGCAGGCCCTCTAAACGTGACACAACTTGGCTTAGATCTGAGGATTTGATTTTTTGTTTCTCTCAAAGAGAGAAGAGCATACTTCTCTACCTCATCACTTCACCCAAACACATCAAGAAAGTTCATCATCGAGTTAGCTTCACTTCACCAAATCCACAAGCTTTTGGGTTTCTGGTTCTCTCATAGAGAGAAGAGCATAATCCCCTGGCAAGTAGAAGTGTTAAAGATTCACTACCTTTCTCCACTTCCCCAAGAATCTGTCATATTAGTAGGATCATTAGGTTTTCAGGTTCATTCATGGTCATCACCTCCATGTAATGAAGAGCCAAATTCCCTACCCACTATCAAAATTCTCAAGAAATTTGAATGGAGCCCTATTTAGACTATGTGAATGAAAGCAAGAAACAAACACAATGTTTTATGAGATCTTTGACTATCGTCCTACAATCAAACCATTAGCATGTTTTATGTTCTTCCTCAAACATCCTACAGAAAACTGTTATGCTATGAAAAGAACAGAGAAATGGAAATTAATAGCAAATAGAAACTGTCAAAAATCTGGAACAGGAAAGACAGAGACTAGAAAATTTTTAAAACTATAATCAAATCTCACGCGAGGAAGTACACCACAGCGCGTGAGAAAACACAGGGTGCCACGCAAGGATGCAAAATTTCATGTGAGAGAGTGCTACTGGGAGTGAAACTTCCTATGGTATGCTCTACATTCTCGCACAAGAATCCCTACACAAGTATGGATGCACAGCAGAGCTCAAATTTCTTGTCAGAAAAATCAAGAATGAGGCTAGAAATTGATCTTTTCTACCCCACGGTGGGTGCCAAAATGTATGTGGTTGAACATGGACCTCTAATCCAACTACACACACAACATATTCATTACTCACACAATTGAATTATGAAAGAGAGTATTGATTACTCAATTCAAAATCCATGGTGAAGCGACCTGTTGCCTCCGTTTTAGACAGGGGGTTTAATTACTCTTAGAACGAGAGCCAACAACCATAAGACCAATACTACAATGGAGGATTTGAAAGCTATGAAGATAATCAAAGTACAATCAATCTAGAATGAAGTGCAATTAATCTAAGAGCTTGAAAGAAATATGAAATGCAGATTTACTCTAAAGAACTTGAAATAAAGATGAGATTGAGCTATGAGCAAGTAAGTAAACTAATTACAATGAAAATGCAATATTAAACTAGATGAAATTAATCTAAAATATGCAATGAAAGCTTGAAATAATGAAATTGAAACAAAAAAATGCTATAGTTTAGTTACTCTCAAAATTGCTCTCTTTTCAAATGAAGAATGAGGTTCAATAAATAGACAAGCCTAGGGAGAGAATGAAGAGGTTCTTGACTTGAAACTCCTGACTCTTCATTCCCAATTGAGGCAAAAAGGCATGAATTACTTAATTAAAAGAATGTTTATTGCCACATAAGGGTGACCGTTCAAATAATTTGAATTATTAATTCAAATAAAGGTGTCCATTCAAATAACAAGTAATATTAATTCATTGTTGTGTATATTAGCCAAATGGGGTGGACTAACTTTAATTTAAAGCACTTAGGACTTTAGAATTAAATTAATTTATCATAGGGGTAATTTAGCTAATAAAAGTGGAAGACTTTAGGAATTAATTTTAATATTTCATTAATGCAATTTAGGGTTTTTGCTATTGACATCAAGTCGAATTAAGTCAGGTAGGAGAGAGAAAATTGCCTACTAAACTAGGACTTTGATGATGTAAAATTGATGAAAATGTACCAAAATTGATTGAATTTATTAGGTGCCAATTTTAGGGTATTACACCCATGACCCCTTTTGACACATTAGAACCCTCAAGTGTGTCCTAAGGGGTCCTACAACCCCTTAGGACACACTTGATAGTTCAAATGTGTAAAAAAGGGGTCATGGGGACTTCCTACGGGTCCTAACATGTGATAATGTGTACTAGGACCCCTAGGAAGTCCCCATGACCCCTTTTTATACATTTGATTGCTCAAGTGTGTCCAAAGGGGTCGTAGGACCCCTTAAGACATACTCGAGGGTTCTAATGTGTCAAAAGGGGTGATGGGGACTTCCTAGGGGTCCTAACATTTGATAAGGTGAACTAGGACCCCTAGGAAGTCCCCATGAACACTTTTGACACATTAGATAGCTAAAGCATGTTTGAAAGGGTCCTATGACCCCTTAGGACATAGTTGAGGGTTCCAATGTGTCAAAAGGGGTCATAGGGACTTCCTAGAGGTCCTAACATGTGATAAGGAGTACTAGGACCCCTAAGAAGTCCCAATGACCCCTTTTGACACATTTGAATTCTCAAGTGCATCTGAAGGGGTTGTAGGACCCCTTAGGACACACTTGAGGGTTCAAATGTGTCAAAAGAGGTCATGGGGACTTCCTAACGGTCCTAACACGTGATAAGGCATACTAGGACCTCTAGGAAGTCCCCATGACTCCTTTTGACACATTTGAATGCTCAAGTGTGTCTGAAGGGGTCTTAGGGGTCCCCATGACCCCTTTTGACACATTTGACTGCTCAAGTGTGTCTGAAGGGTTCATAAGACCTCCTAGGACACACTTGAGGGTTCAAATGTGCCAAAAGGGGTCATGGGGACTTCCTAGGGGTCCTAACATGTGATAAGACGTACTAGGACCCCTAGGAAGTCCCCATGACCCCTTTTGACACATTTTAATGATGAAGTGTGTTATAAGGGGTCGTAAGACCCCTTAGGATACACTTGAGAGTTCTAATGTGTTAAAAGGGGTCATGGGGACTTCGTAGGGATCCTAACATGTGACAAAGCATACTAGGACCCTTAGGAAGTCTCCATGACCCCTTTTGACACATTTGAACACTCAAGTGTGTCTGAAGGGGTTGTAGGACCCCTTTGAACACACTTGAGTGTTCAAATGTGTCAAAAGGGGTCATGGAGACTTCCTAGGGGTCCTAACACATGATAAGGCATACTAAGACCCCTAAGAAGTCCCCATGGACCCTTTTGACACATTGGAACCCTCAAGTGTGTCCTAAAGGGTCCTACAACCCCTTAGAACACACTTGATGGTTTGAATTTGTCAAAAGGATTCATGGGTACTTCCTAGGGGTTCTAACGCATAATAAGGTGTACTAGGACCCCTAGGAAGTCCACATGACCCCTTTTGACACATTTGAACTCTCAAGTGTGTCTGAAGGGGTCATCCATAACCCCTTTTGACATATTTGAATTCTCAAGTGTGTTTGAGGGGGTCCTATGACCCCTTCGAACACACTTGATTGTTCAAATGTGTCAAAATGGGTCATGGAGACTTCTTAGGGGTCCTAGTACACCTTCTCACATGTTAGGACCCCTACAAAGTCCCCATGACCCCTTTTGACACATTAGACCCCTAAAGTTTGACCTAAGGTGTCCTACGACACCTTCGGATACACTTGAGTGTTCAAATGTGACAAAAGGGGTCATCAAGACTTCCTAGGGGTCATAATGCATGTTAAGGGATACTAGGACCCCTAGGAAGTCCCCATGACCTCTTTTTACACATTAGAACCCTCAAGTGTGTCCTAAGGGGTCTTACGGGTCCCCATCACCCCTTTTGACATATTTTAATGCTCAAGTGTGTCTGAAGGGGTCGTAGGATCCCTTAGGACACACTTGAGGGTTCAAATGTGTCAAAAGGGGTCATGGGGACTTCCTACGGGTCCTAACACATGATAAGGCATACTAGGAGCCCTAGGAAGTCCCCATAACCCCTTTTGACACATTTGAATGGTCAAGTGTGTTCAAAGGGGTCATAGGACCCCTTAAGATACACTTGAGAGTTCTAATGTGTTAAAAGGGGTCATGGGGACTTCGTAGGGGTCCTAACACATGACAAGGCATACTAGGACCCCTAGGAAGTCTCCATGACCCCTTTTGACACATTTGAACACTCAAGTGTTTTTGAAGGGGTCATAGGACCCCTTTGGACACACTTGAGTGTTCAAATGTGTCAAAAGGGGTCATGGAGACTTCCTAGGGGTCCTAATGCATGATAAGGCATACTAAGAACCCTAAGAAGTCCCCATGACACCTTTTGACATAATAGAACCCTCAAGTGTGTCCTCAAGGGTCCTACGACCCCTTAGGACACACTTGATGGTTTGAATGTGTCAAAAGAGGTCATGGAGATTTCCTAGGGGTTCTAATGCTTGAAAAGGCGTACTAGGACCCCTAGGAAGTCCACATGACCCCTTTTGACACATTTGAACTCTCAAGTGTGTTCGAAAGGGTCATCCATAACCCCTTTGGACATATTTGAATGCTCAAGTGTGTCTAAAGGGGTCCTATGACCCTTTCGGACACACTTGAGTGTTCAAATGTGCCAAAATGGGTCATGGAGACTTCCTAGGGGTCCTAGTATGCCTTCTCACATGTTAGGACCCCTACGAAGTCCCCATGACCCCTTTGACATATTAGAACCCTAAATTTTGTCCAAATTGGTCCTACGACCCCTTCAGAAACACTTGAGTGTTCAAATGTGACAAAAGGGGTCATGGAGACTTCCTAGGGGCCATAATGCATGATAAGGCATACTAGGACCCCTAGGAAGTCCCCATGATCCTGTAGGACCCCTTACGACACACTTGAGGTTTCTAATTTGTCAAAAGGGGTCATGGGGACTTTGTAGGGGTCCTAACATGTGATAAGGCATACTAGGACCCCTAGGAAGTCCCCATGACCCCTTTTGACACATTTAAATGCTCAAGTGTGTTCGAATGGCTCCTACGACCCCTTCAGACACACTTGAGCATTCAAATATGTCAAAAAGGGTCATGGGGACTTCATAGGGGTCCTAATGTGTGATAAGGCATACTATGACCCCTATGAACTCCGCATTAGACCTTTTGATACATTGGGTAGCTCAAGTGTGTCTAAAGGGGTTGTAGGACCCCTTCGGACACACTCAAGCATTCTAATGTGTCAAAAGGGGTCATGGGGACTTCCTAGGGGTCCTAACCCATGATAAGGCATACTAGGACCCCTAGGAAGTCCCCATGAACCCTTTTGACACATTTGAACCCTCAAGTGTGTCTGAAGGGGTGGTAGGGCCCCTTAGGAAACACTTGAGGGTTCTAATATGTCAAAAGGGGTCATCAAGGCGTCCTAGGTGTCCTAATGCATGATAAGGCATACTAGGACCTCTAAGAAGTCCCCATGACCCCTTTTGACACATTGGAACCATCAAGTCTATCCTAAGGGGTCCTACAACCCCTTAGGAAATACTTGATGGTTCGAATGTGTCAAAAGGGGTCATGGGGACTTCCTAGGGGTCCTAACATGTGATCAGGCATACTAGGACCCCTAGGAAGTCCCCATGACCCCTTTTGACACATTTGAATGCTCAAGTATGTTCAAAGGGGTCGTAGGACCCCTTAGGACACACTTGAGGGTTCTAATGTGTCAAAAGGGGTCATGGGGACTTCGTAGGTGTCGTAACATGTGATAAGGAATACTAGGACCCCTAGGAAGTCCCCGTAACCCCTTTTGACACATTTGAATGCTGAAGTATGTTTGAAGGGGTCGTAGGACCCCTTCAAACACACTTCAGCATTCAAATGTGTCAAAAGGGGTCACAAGGACTTCTTAGGGGTCCTAACGCATGATAAGGCATACTAGGAGCCCTAGGAAGTCCCCATGACCCCTTTTGACATATTTGAACCCTCCGGTGTGTTCAAAGGGGTCGTCCAAAACCCCTTTTGACATATTTGAATGCTCAAGTGTGTTCGAAGGGGTCCTATGACCCCTTTGGAGACACTTGAGTGTTCAAATGTGTCAAAAGGGGTCATGGAGACTTCCTAGGAGTCCTAACGTGTGATAAACCATACTAGGACCCCTAGGAAGTCCCCATGACCCCTTTTTACACATTAGAACCCTCAAGTGTGTCCTAAGGGGTCGTAGGACCGCTTAGCACACACTTGAGGATTCTAATGTGTCAAAAGGGGTCATGGGGACTTCTTACGGGTCCTAACACATGATAAGGCATACTAGAACCCCTATGAAATCTCCAAAACCCCTTTTGACACATTTGAACCCTCAAGTGTGTCTGAAGGGGTGATAGGACCCCTTAGGACACACTTGAGGGTTCTAATGTGCCAAAATGGGTCATGGGGACTTTCTAGGAGTCCTAACGCATGATAAGGAGTACTAGGACCCCTAAGAAGTCCCCATGACCCCTTTTGAAAAATTAGAACCCTCAATTATGTTCGAAGGGGTCATTGGACCCCTTAGGACACACTTGAGGGTTCCAATATATCAAAATGGGTCATGGGGACTTCCTAGGGGTCCTAACACATTATAAGGTGTACTAGGACCCCTATGAACTCCCCATGACCCCTTTTGACCTATTAGAATGCTCAAGTGTGTTTGAAGGGGTCGTAAGAACCCTTAAGACACACTTGAGGGTTCCAATGTTTTGAAAGGGGTCATGGGGACTTTTTAGGGGTCCTAGTATGCTTTATCACGCATTAGGACCCCTAGGAAGTCCCCATAACCCCTTTTGACACATTAGAACCCTCAAGTGTGTCTTAAGGGGTCCTACAACCCCTTAGGACACACTTGAGGGTTATAATGTGTAAAAAGGGGTCATGGCAACTTCCTATGGGTCCTAGTATCTCTTATCACACGCTAGGACCCCTAGGAAGTCTCCATGACCCCTTTTCAAACATTTGAACACTCAAGTGTTTCCAAAGGGGTTGTAGGAGTTGTTCAAACACACTTGAGCATTCAAATGTGTCAAAATGGGTTATGGATGACCCCTTCAGAGACACTTGAGGGTTCAAATGTGTCAAAAGGGGTCATGGGGACTTCCTAGGGGTCCTATTATGCCTTATCACGTGTTAGGACCCCTACGAAGTCCCCATGACCCCTTTTGACACATTTG
This sequence comes from Chamaecyparis obtusa, assembly GCA_027943335.1. Taxonomy (NCBI): domain Eukaryota; kingdom Viridiplantae; phylum Streptophyta; class Pinopsida; order Cupressales; family Cupressaceae; genus Chamaecyparis; species Chamaecyparis obtusa. The sequence goes on along the minus strand of BSBK01000322.1, from coordinate 338,076 downwards.
AAAGCTCAAGTGTGTTTGAAGGGGTCGTAGGACCCCTTCGGGAACACTTGAGCAATCAAATGTGTCAAAAGGGGTCATGGGGACTTTCTAGGGGTCCTATTATCTCTTATCATGCGTTAGGACCCCCACAAAGTGCCCAAGTCCCCTTTTAAAATATTATAAACCTCAAGTGTGTCCTAAAGGGTCCTAGGACCCCTTCGAACACACTTGAGCATTCAAATGTGTCATAAGGGGTCATGGGGACTTCCTAGGGGTCCTATTATGCCTTATCATATGTTAGGACCCCTTAGGACACACTTGAGGGTTCCAATATGTTGAAAGGGGTCATGGGGACTTCCTAGGGCTCCTAGCACATTATAAGGTGTACTAGGACCCCTAGGAACTCCCCATGACCCCTTTTGACATATTAGAATGCTCCAGTGTGTTTGATGGGGTAGTGCAAACCCTTAGGACACACTTGAGGGTTCCAATGTGTCAAAAAGGGTGATGGGGACTTTCTAGGGGTCGTAGTATGCCTTATCATGCGTTAGGGCCCCCTAAATAGTCCCCATGACCCCTTTTAATACATTGGAATGCTCATGTGTGTCCTAAGGGGTCCTCCAACCCCTTTGGATGCACTTGATGGTTTCAATGTGTCAAAAGGGGTCATGGAGACTTCGTAGGCATCCTAGTATGTCTTATCATGCGTTAGGACCCCTAGGAAGTCCCCATGACCCCTTTTGACACATTTGAACCCTCAAGTGTGTCCTAAGGGGTCTTAGGACCCCTTTAGACATAGTTGAGCATTCAAATGTGTCAAAAGCGGTCATGGGGACTTCTTAGGGGTCCTAGTATGCCTTATCATGTGTGAGGACCCATAGGAAGTCCCCATGACCCGTTTTGACACATTGGAACCCTCAACTATGTCTTAAGGGGTCATAGGCTCCGTTCGGACACACTAGAGCTATCCAATGTGTCAAAAGGGTTCATGGGGATTTCTTAGGGGTCCTAGTTCACCTTATCACATGTTAGGACCCCTAGGAAATCCCCATGACCCCTTTTGACACATTAGAACCCTCAAGTGTGTCATAAGGGGTCCTACGACCCCTTCAGACACACTTGAGCATTCAAATGTGTCAAAAAGGGTTATGGGGACTTCTGAAGTGTCATTTTACGCGTGATAAGTGTAAGGAAACTCAGGTGCGGAAATAGCTTCCTACACTAATCTCTATAGGAGAGTATTGTGCAAATTCTTATAAATCCTTACAATTTCAGATTCGTTAACTACTTTAACAAAGATATTGCAACCACATACCATACATATAGAAAAATAGGGAATGACACAATGATATACCTTGGGGAAAACCTTTCGGTAAAAAACCCCAGCACTCCAAAACCTGCACAATGTATTATCTTCAACACAAAGATTACAATACACTTGCAATGCAAGTTCTTTCAGGAAATGAGAGACAAAGCCAACAAGACTTAAATTTTGTTATATCTCTCCCATAGGAGCAAAATCATATATATAGACTCCTCTGGACCCAAAAATAGGCACAACCACCAAGACCCATGCACAAAGCCACATGTACACAGTTGTTACATGCAATCCCAAGAATAGGCGTCCATCCCTAGAATAGACTATGACAGCTTGTCATAGAATCCACCAAAAATAACGGTCACAAGAGAAGTGTAAGAGAATCTGTTATACCAACCTATTTTTGGCATATTCTCTTACACACACCAACCACTTCTTCTTGGGTGCCCAAATAGGCCCAAGTCATAAGATGCTCTTACACCTGTCATAGCACAATCCTTAAATAGTTCTTACGCATCATAGGAATCCGTCATGACCATTTCAGTCATGATCTCCTTACGCACAAGATGCTGACACATCAAGTGGAGTGACACATCAACATGCCAACTAGACATGTACACTCACACTTAATTACATTATTTGCAAAAAATACATTTACAAAACAAATAATAAGAATAGGAATTATCCAAGGTTGAGACACCTTATTCCTAACAATAAGGCGTACTAGGACCCCTAGGAAGTCTCCATGACCCCTTTTGACACATTAGAACCCTCAAGTTTTTCTTAAGGGGTTCTACAACCCCATCAGACACACTTGAGGGTTTAAATGTGTCAAAATGGGTCATGGGGACTTCATAGAGGTCCTTGTATGCCTTATCACGCGTTAGGCTCCTAAGAAGTCCCCATGACCCTTTTGACACATTAGAACCCTCAAGTGTGTCCTAAGGGGTCCTACGACCCCTTAGGACACACTTGAGGGTTCTAATGTGTCAAAAGGGGTCATGGGGACTTCCTAGGGGTCCTAGTATGCCTTATCATGCGTTAGGACCCCTAGGAAGTCCCCATGACCCCTTTTGACACATTTGAACCCTCAAGTGTGTCCTAAGGGGTCCTACGACCCCTTCAGACACACTTGAACATTCAAATGTGTGAAAAGGGGTCACAAGGACTTCTTAGGGGTCATAGAATGCCTTATCACATGGTAGGACCCCTAGGAAGTCCCCATGACCCCTTTTGACACATTGGAACCCTCAAGTGTGTCCTAAGGGGTTGTAGGACACCTTTGAACACACTTGAGCTATCCAATGTGTCAAAAGTTTTCATGGGGACTTCCTAGGGGTCCTAGTTCACTTTATCACACGTTAGGACCCCTAGGTAGTCCCCATGACCCCTTCTAACACATTAAAACACTCAAGTGTGTCCTAAGGGGTTCTACGACCCCTTCGAACACACTTGAGCATTCAAATGTATAAAAAGGGGTCATGGGGACTTCCTAGGGGTCCTAGTACACCTTATCATGTTGTATGACCCCTACGAAGTCCCCATGACCCTTTTTGACACATTTGAACTATCAAGTGTGTCCTAAGGGGTCGTAGGATCCCTTAGGACACACTTGAGGGTTCCAATGTGTCAAAATGGGTCATGGGGACTTCTTAGGGGTCCTAGTATGCCTTATATTGCGTTAGGACCCCCAGTAAGTCCCCATGACCCCTTTTGACACATTAGAACCCTCAAGTGTGTCCTAAGGGGTCCTACGACCCCTTAGGACACACTTGAGGGTTCTAATGTGTCAAAAGGGGTCATAGGGAATTCCTAGGGGTCCTAACGTGTGATAAGATGTACTAGGACCCCTAAAAAGTCCCCATGACCCCTTTCGACACATTGGAACCCTCAAGTGTGTCCGAAGGGGTCATAGGACCCCTTAGGACACACTTGAGGGTTCTAATATGTTGAAAGGGGTCACGAGGACTTTCTAGGGGTCCTAACGCGTTATAAGGTGTACTAGGACCCCTAGGAACTCCCCATGACCCTTTTTGACCTATTAGAATGCTCAAGTATGTTTGAAGGGGTCATGCAAACTTTTAGGACACACTTGAGGGTTTCAATGTGTCGAAAGGGGTGATGGGGACTTTCTAGGGGTCCTAGTACGCCTTATCACGTGTTAGGACTCCTAAGAAGTCCCCATGACCCCTTTTGACACATTGGAATGCTCACATGTGTCCTAAGGGGTCCTACGACCCCTTCAGATACACTTGAGGGTTCCAATGTATCAAAAGGGGTCATGGGGACTTCTTAAGGGTCCTAGTATGCCTTATCACAAGTTAGGACCCCTAGGAAGTCCCCATGACCCCTTTTGACACATTAGAACTCTCAAGTGTGTCCTGAGGGGTCCTATGACCCCTTCGAACACACTTGAGGGTTCAAATGTGTCAAAAGGTGTCATGGGGACTTCATACGGGTCCTAGTATGCCTTATCATGCATTAGGGCCCCTAGGAATTCCCCATGAGGCCTTTTGACACATTAGAACCCTTAAGTGTGTCGTAAGGAGTGTAAGTGATTTGTGATAAAATGAGTTAAAACCCTGTGAGAATCCTTTTGCTAGCTTTAGTTTGACCTTAGAAAGCCATGATGGATTATGGGAGGTAACCCTACTGAAGGTTTGCTGAATCCTAAAATTTGGCTAAGTCTGGAATTTTTTTAAATCTCCCAAAATCTAGAATTTGCATCTCAACTCCTATGAAGCTAAAACCTATCTCAAACATCCTAGAATGTATTTAACTTGTATTTATACAAATATAAATTAAAGTATAAAAAATTAAATAAATCAAACTTATACTTAAATGCTATATTTGTATAAATCCTTGTAACTTGAAATTGTAAAAAGTGGGGCAATTCAAATTTCAAAATAGGTGAGCTTTTTTGGATATCCGATTAGGCTTGGTATTTCCTTCGGCATTACCAAACGTGGGTGGTCAACCCTTTAGGCATGTTTCAGGAGATAGATCTTGATACCGAGACTTCGACCATGTAGTTGAGGACTATTTTTTCACCTGAAATTGATGAAACAAAAAGGGTTTCTTAAAGACATTATCGACTTTCCATCAATATAATTGCTGTCAAATTTTGAGTTCTATAAGTAATTATTACTTATTTTTTAATTGAGTTATCTTTAAAGTCGTAACTGACATACTGATTGAAAAACAACTATAACTTTCAAACCATTTAACCTTTTTGAAATCCGAAACATGCATCACATTCTATGCTTTGGCTACTATAAGAAAAAAAAAGCTTTGAATTTGGTAAAATTTTGAATTAGTTAAGGTGGTTAGACACGAGAGTTTTTTTATTCTAAAAAAGTTGTAGAAGAAAATTCATAATTAATTATTTATTTGACCAAAAATTACAAAAAAATATGCGTCACATCCGGGCATGAGTCTACTACTTATATCTAGAATCTTGGGAAAATATATTATCATTTGATTGTGATTAAGGTGGTCAGACATATATGTACTTTTTATCTTTTCCCTGAAATTTTTGTAGTACTGCATTGAAATCTAAAATTTTGAACAATTAGACAACAAAAATTTCAAACAAGGGCTAGTAGTTTAGAAACTACATTCAATTTCCTACAGATTCTACTCTTACAACTTTTTCACATAAGGTTCATAAGATGTTCAACCTTTTACATCAATTTGACTAACCCTGATTTTCTAATTTTTCATTGCCACTTAAGGCCATAGTTTGGTATACTATGATCCTGCACATACCCATAAAAAGAAATAAATATAAATGCCTAAAGATGAACCTTTTTCTATCTCTCTCTTTCTTCATGTTTAACTTACTACCTCAAACAAATATACAAGACCAAAAGATTTCATAAACTGATCATACATATGTAAAAGAAACAATTGGATGAAAAAGAAAATAAGCTTATGTTTTTGACACTTAGTCATTTTTTCCTTATGTTTCCATCAATGTCAAAGGGGGAGATTTTTGGCATTTTGATGAAGGCAATATGTGTTTTGGCCACACAAGTGTGTTGTGATGTTGTCATTGCTGGAAACATGATATGTTGATGTAAAGAGATCGAATTTACCGATGGTGTTGAAGGATCAAATGGAGAAGCAACTAAGTGTTCAGTTATTCAGTAAGAAGAAAGTAAGCAAGACATAGTCAATCAGATATGGAGTTAGAGATCAAGTTAAGGTGTATGGTTGTACAAACATGATCGACAGAGGTATATTAAGCTATATCTATGATCACATTAGTTAGTTTGAAGATTTGAGTGAGCTATAAAGGATTGAAGTGGAATTGGCAGGAAGAACAATGAACTAGTGCATACAACTAGTTAGATCAGTGTTGCAGTCAAATGTAAGTGGTTGGCCGACTTGTTTTCAATATTTAATGTTTCGAGCCAACATCAAGGATGTTTATTTTTGTTTTTGGCATGCTCGCTCATATGTTGAAGTTGGATTTGAGGGTTGACTTGTAAAACATTTTAGGGTTCTAGCACCAACCTAGAACAAGTATATCAGGTTATTCTTTACTTGTTGATTCTAACATATTGGAAAGCTAAATCCTTTAACAGCGTCACTCCTAACAGGGCAAGCAAGATCTTTAACAGGATCTGAAGTGAAAACCTCTAACCAGGTGGCTCTTGAATTAGAGTTTGAAATATCCTAACATAGTAGACTTTAACATGTCTTTATAGCTCTTAACCAAGATGCAGATAGCTCTTAACTAGGTATGCCCTTAACAGTGTTGTTGTAATCAGTCCTAATAGGCGAGATTTATTTGGTGCACAAATGAAATTTGTGGGTATCATCTCACATGTGATTTTCTCCCTCTAATAAGCGTTTCCACAATAAAAATCTTGTGTCAAGTGTTCAATATGTCTTAATGTTTTACTTGTTATGACTCATTGTTACATTTGCATTTGTATGTTGGTTATTATGGAAGATAATTGTTAAAAGTATCAGATTTGTGATTGAACTGATTCACCTCCCCTCTCAGTGCCTTATTGTACTAACAGACTGGGTTACCTATCACGACCTGAGGAAAAGCTAAATAGAAAACTAGACCTATCTGAGATCTAGATTTATTCCAGAGAGATTGGATTGCATGTGTGTCGTCCTACCCAACAATATTTTTCACTTCTTTATGGAATTTTAAGCCAATGCCTGAGCATTTAAACGACGTCTGAAACATACTTTTTAACTCTAGGAAAATTAATGAGGTCCTTTGTTCCACGGAGCCATTATGGCCTACAAGAATTAAACTCCCAATGACTAATGTCCACATATTTATTAGAACTCCATGGGAGAGAATCTTAAAATCTACTTTTCACTGACTTTCATATATAGTTTAGTTGGCAAGGTTTTTATAGGTTTGCATTGTTAAATATGATGTCTTACTAATATACTTTTTATCAATCTAATATGATGTTTAACTTACTACCTCAAACAAATATACAAGACCAAAAGATTTCATAAATTGATCATACATATATGTAAAAGAAATCGTTGGATGAAAAAGAAAAGAAGCTTATCTTTTTGACACTTAGTCAATTTTTTCCTTATGTTGCCATCAATGTCAAAGGGGGAGATTGTTGGCATTTTGATGAAGGCTATATGTGTTTTGGCCACACAAGTGTGTTGTGATGTTGTCATTGCTGGAAACATGATATGTTGATGTAAAGAGATCAAATCTATCGATGGTGTTGAAGGATCAAATGGAGAAGCAACTAAGTGTTTAGTTATTCTATAAGAAGAATGTAAGCAAGACATAGTCAATCAGATCTAGAGTTAGAGATCAAGTTAAGGTGTGCGGTCATACAAACATGATCTACAGAGGTATATTGAGCTATATCTATGATCGCATTAGTTAGTTTGAAGATTTGAGTGAGTTATAAAGGATTGAAGTGGAATTGGTAGGAAGAACAATGAACCGGTGCATACAACTGGTTAGATTAGTGTTGCAGTCAAATGTAAGTGGTTGGCCGACATGTTATCGAGATTTAATGTTTCGAGCCGACATCAAGGATGTTTATTTTTGTTTTTGGCGCGCTCACTCATATGTTTAAGTTGGATTTGAGGGCTGACTTGTAAAAAATTTTAGGGTTCTAGCACCGACCTAGAACAAGTATATAAATGGTTATGAAAATCACTAAGGAAGAAGTTAGTTGATATTGCGATGGTATGTGTTAATAGACAAAGATTTTTTAAGACAATACAGAGGCAGTAAAGTGCTCGGAGAAATGCAATTGATCATGAATACATTGGATTTGTCATGCATTGAGTGCAAATATCAAGTCATTCTTTACTTGTTGATTCTAACATATTGGAAAGCTAAATCCTTTAACAGGGTCACTCCTAACAGGGAAAACAAGATCTTTAATAGGATCTGAAGTGAAAATCCTCTAACCAGGTGGCTCTTGAATTAGAGTTTGAAATATCCTAACATAGCTGACTTTAACAGGTCTTTATAGCTCTTAACCAAGATGCAGATAAATCTTAACTGGGTATGCCCTTAACAGGGTTGTTGTGGCTAAATTTCTTTGGTGCACTAATGAAATTTGTGGGTATCATCTCACATGTGGTTTTCTCTCTCTAATAAGGGTTTCCATGGTAAAAATCTTGTGTCAAGTGTTTAATATGTCTTAATGTTTTACTTGTTATGACTCATTGTTACATTTGCATTTGTATGTTGGTTATTGTGGAAGATAGTTGTTAAAAGTATCAGATGTGTGATTGAACTGATTCACCTCCCCTCTTAGTGCCTTATTATACTAATAGATTGGGTTATCTATCACGACTCGAGGAAAAGATAAATAGAAAACCAAACCAATGTGAGATCTAGATTCATTCTAGAGAGATTGGATTGCATTTATGTCGTCCTATCCAACAACATTTTACCAATGTGAGATCTAGATTCATTCCAGAGAGATTGGATTGCATGTATGTCGTTCTATCCAACAACATTTTTCACTTCTTTATGGAATTTTAAGCCAATGCCAGGGCATTTAAACGACCTCTAAAACATACTTTTTAACTCTAGGAAAATTAATGAGGGCCTTTGTTCCATGGAGCCATTATGGCCTACAAGAATTAAACTCCCAATGACTAATGTCCACATATTTATTAGAACTGCATGGGAGAGAATCTTAAACTCTACTTTTCACTGACTTTCATATATAGTTTAGTTGGCAAGGTTTCTATAGCTTCGCATTGTTAAATATGATGTCTTACTAATATACTTTTTATCAATCTAATTTATTGTACCTGGATCAATCAATATCACATGATTTGTTACTTTTTAGATCTAAAAAAATCATTTCATTCAATTATGAATGCTCATCAACCACACAACTTTATATCTACAATTATGAATAGTATGTTATTAAAGACATTAGACATTAAAATAGAAAATATCCATTATTAGTACTCTCCCCTATACATTTACAAAACATGCTCAACTACTCATCTCATTGACCTCTCCAAATTAAAGGAATATATACTAAAAAATTTATTTCCACTTGAAGGATCGTGATGAAAAAGACTACCTAAGGATGCCTATTAAAGGAAAGGCTAGACTTCTAGTTGCACAACTAGAACCGGTTTTCATCATTTTAAATGTGAGATGGGTAGTCTCTAAGGAAGGAAGAGTGAGACAAAAGAACTTGTCTTTTCTGGAATAAAGGGGTGGTAGAAACTAAATGACATAGTGTGTTTGAAGGCATGCACAATATGAAAAAAGTCTCAAGGTGAGCAATCTAAATGAGCTATTTAAGGAGGCAAGGCTTCATGAAACCATAGTTTCTTAATCAAGATCCACAATAAAAGAACTCACATTGAAAGGAACTTGAAAATTGTTAACAGTGATACTCTTGGTCCTACGTACTAATGATCTCCTAGAACTCATTCATTCAAATATAACAACAAAAACTCTAATGAAAATTGAAAAAAAAATCAATCAACGATCCATCCTAACTTGCTGCACCCTAAACTCTTAATTCATAAACAGACCTACCATTACAGGATTCGATCCCCCGACCTCCAGCCTCACCATTTCCATCCCCGCACCCGTCGTCACCACAGGACTCACGTTTCAGGACAGACGACGCTGACGTGGCACTGTCAGATCTCCGCAAGAATGCCAAGTAATGTGCTGCAACTGTTTCAGTAAAACGCCCGGTGTGAATAATTTCTGTCAGAAATTTCGAGTTTTTGTTTTTGTTGTTTTACATGCGAAAAAAATTGGGGGTCTGTGATTATTTTGAAGGTGTACTTAACGATGCTTAATAAGACATGACTTAGTGATACTTAATAAAACCTTCGAATTATTCAAATTACTTTTATACTGTCAGATGACTAACAATGTAAAGAATTCAATCGGATTACACTAAATAGAATGGTCCATGAGTGATGAGTGCAGCATAGTGAAGGAATCTGTCTTCACCACATGTCTTCACCATTCATGGCCTTCTCATCGCCATTTTTGTTAATTGTCATCCATCTGCATATACGTGGCCTCCTTACCTTCACCTTCACTATCACCTTTTCACTATATAAACTGCCTCGTACCCCTCTCACTTCAGGCTGGCACCAAAAAAACCACTGTTTATGAACTGAGGTATGTAACAATCATAGTTATAGACAAGTGCAATTGAGTTATGGAAAAGTCATAGTTTTAGACAAGTGTAATTGAGTTATGCAAAAGTCATAGTTTTAGACAAGTACAATAAATGCATGTTTTAGGTTTTAGGATTCCTGACTGTGATGAGATTGTTTGAATGCAGCTTTTGATAGTCATGGCGTTGGGTAAATTGTCTTTGGCGTGTCTGGTTCTTGTGTTTCTGTGTTTTGCGAGTTCAATACGTTGCAATGAGATCGAAAACAGGGGGTCGGGTGAAGGAAGGAGAAATCCCTACATTTACAAGGCGGAAGAGCATGAGAGGAGATTGAGGACTGATCGTGGTGAAGTACGCGCTGTACCCATCTTCAGATACAGCCAGATTCTGGCAAGAGATCTCCGGCGTTATGAAGTGAATTGCTTCCACATTGAACCCAACTCTTTCATGCTTCCTCATTCCAGCAATGCAGATCATCTTTTGTTTGTCAAGCAAGGTATGCAATCATGATGCAGACCCAGATGATTTCAGGTTGGAAATGTGTGAGCGTGTGATCCATTTTGTGCTTTTCTTAATTCATATTGTGTTGATGTTCTGCTGTGTTGATTTGATTGAGTAAATTTTGATCACTCTTCATCTTCATCTTCATATTATATTGATGTAGTGTGATCACACTCTTCATATTGTGTTGATATTTTGTTGTTTTTAGATTCAATTGTGTAAGAGTTAGGATCACATTCTTCATCCATTATCAGAATGTATTGTATATGACACTCTTGATCACTATATATTGTGTTGATAACTTGATGCAGAGTGATCACACTCTTCATCTTCGTATTGCGTTGATGTTTTTTCTGTTTTTATCAACATATCAATTTCTTAATCACTATATTGTGTTGATAACTTGATGCACACTGCTCATTTTTATATTTTTAATATTTTTATTGCATTTTTGGATTTGATTGTGTTTTTTAATTTGATTGTGTGAGAGTTCTTGATGTTGATGTTTCTCTTAAGGAGGTTAAAATTTTGGAATGATGCTTAAAGTAGTTAAAATTTCGGAATTCGATAACTTGATTTAGTGTGATTACACTCTTCATCTCCATATTGTGTTGATGTTTTTGCTGGTTTTTTTGGATTCAATTGTGTGGTCAAAGTTAAAGAAGTTAAAGTTTTGTAATGTATTTGATAATTTGATGTAGTGTGATCACACTCTTCATTTCTATATTGTGTTGATGATTTTGTTGTTTTCGGATTCGATTGTGTGAGAGTTAGTATCACACACTTCATCCATCATTAGGATGCACTATTGATCACACTCTCTATTTATAATTAGGATGTTTCGAAGTAAACTATTGATCACACTCTTTATCTATAATTAGGATGTTTCAAAGTAAGTTTTTTTATTATGTTGATATTTTGCTGTTTCTAGATTTGATATGTTTCAAAGTTTAAGTCTCACTATTGATAACACTCTTCATCTATAATCAGGATGTTTCAAAGTTCAAGTTTTCTTATTGAGTTTTTTTGATGTTTCAAAGTTTAAGTTTCACTATTGATCACACTCTTCATCTATAATCAATAATCAGGATGTTTCAAAGTTCAAGTTTTCTTATTGCGTAAGAGTGTTTTTTTTTATGTCTCAAAGTTTAAGTTTCATTATTGATCATACTCTTCATATATAATATGGATGTTTCAAAGTTTTAAGTTTTCTTATTGCTTTGACATTTTGCTGTTTTAGTTTAAGTTTTCAAAGTTCAAGTTTTCTTATTGTGTTGATATTTTGCTGCTTTTAGATTGGATTGTGTAAGAGTTTTTTTTATGTCTCGATTTTTAAGTTTCATTATTGATCATACTCTTCATCTATAATCTGGATGTTTCAAAATTTAAGTTTTCTTATTGCTTTGACATTTTGCTGTTTTAGTTTAAGTTTTCTTATTGTTTTGATATTTTGCTGTATTTAAATTCGATTGTGAAGTCTTTTTTTGATGTTTCAAAGTTTAAGTTTCCTTATAGTGTTGATATTTTCCTAGTTTTGGATTTGATTGTGTGAGAGTTTCTGATGTTTTAAAGTGTAAGTTTTCATGTTGTGTTGATGTTTTCCTATTTTTGGATTTGATTGTTTGAGAGTTTTTGATGAGAGTTTTTTATCAAACATATCATGCTTATCACACTCTTCATCTCCATACTGAGTTGATGTAGTGTGATCCTACTTTTCATCTCCATACTGTGTTGATGTTGGATGTTTCAATTTTGGATTTGATTGTTTGAGAGTTTTTTATCAAACATATCATGCTTATGACACTGTTCATCTCCATACTGAGTTGATGTAGTGTGATCCTACTTTTCATCTTCATCTCCAGACTGTGTTGATGTTGGATGTTTCAAAGTTAAAAGTTTTGGAATTTAATATCGATATTTTTTTGATGTTTTGCTATTTTTGGATTTGATTGTCTGAGAGTTATAACATATTACACTCTTAATCTCCATATTGATCTTGTAATCTCCATATTGTGTTGATGTAGTGTGATCACACTCTTCATCTTCATATTGTGTTGATGTTTTGCTGTTTTTTGGATTCGACTGTGTGAGAGTTAGTGATGATGTTTCAAAGTTAATGTTTTGGACTTTAATATTTATAATGTATCACACTCTTGATCACATTCTCCATTCATAATCAGGATGTTACAAAGTTTAAGTTTCTTTATTGTGTTGATGTTTTGCTGAAGTTGAAATTTTGGAATTTAATGTTTATAATGTATCACACTCTTCATCCATAATCAAGATGTTTCGAAGTTTAAGTTTCCTTATTGTGTTGATGTTTTTTCAATTGTGTGAGAGTTATTGATTAGAGTTTTTTCATCAACATATCAGGCCCAGATGATTTCAGATTGGAAATGTTTGAAAGTGTGATCCATATTGTGATGTTTCAATGTTCATCAGTTTTGGAATTCAATGTTCATAAGTTGGAATTCAATCGTGACTCAGGCCCAGATGATTTCAGATTGGAAATGTTTGATTTCAGATTGGGAATGTTAGTGTAATCCATTTTGTGTTTTTTTTTTTTTGAAAATCATGACAATCATGATTCAGGCCCAGATGTTTTCAGATTGGATATGTTGTGATCCGTATTGTGTTTTTTCAAAGTTAGAAGCTTTGGATATTGTGTTTTTTTAATACAAAGTTATAAGCTTTGGAATTCAATGTTTATAGGAAAAGCAACTGTCGGATTCGTATTTGGGGGGAAATCCAGAGAGGAGAATTTGGATAGGGGGAGCGTCTTCTTCATTCCCGCAGGTGCCATCTTCTATGTGATTAATACAGAGCAGAGCCAACAGCTGGTCGTTTTCAATCTGCTCCACAATGAAACCCTTACCCACAGCGACATCATGAGGTTTGTCTGCATAATTTTTTCAGTATATCTGATTGTCACTCTGCCCTTTGAATTCCTGATATTCATATTCATTAGGGTTTTAGGTTGCACTCCTGATATTCATATTCATTAGGGTCTTAGGTTGCACTCCTGATATTCATATTCATTAGGGTTTCATGTTTCATTTCTGAGATTCATTAGGGTTTCATGTTTCATTTCTGAAATTCACTAGGGTTTCATGCTGCATTTCTGAAATTCATATTCATTAGGGTCTGATGCTGCATTTCTGATATTCACTAGGGTTTAGGGTTTGATGCTGCATTTCTGATATTCACTAGGATTTCATGCTGCATTTCTGATATTGATTAGTGTTTCATGTTTGGATTTTGAGCAGTCCTTTTACATTGGAGGTGGGCGAAATCCACCCTCTGCCCTGTCTGCTTTCAGAACAGAGACTCTTGAAGCCGCCTTCAATGTACGCACTCTTCTTACTTCAAGGATTTTTCATTAATGTTTGGGTTTTCCAATTCAATGCCTATTATAATTTAGCAACCTTGTTACTTTCCTGGAGTGGAAGAACTTTTTCTAATGTTGGGTTTTCCAATTCAATGGTTATTATGATTTAGCTGATTCAAGTTTTGTGGAATCAGACTGAAAGAGGACGCATTCAGAGGGTACTGAGCAGGCAGGATGAAGGGGCATTCGCAAGCTTCAACAGACAACACGTGAGGGAGTTGATGTCGCTTATGAAAGGAGGTCATGGAAACGTATTCCCATTCGGGAGGAGGGGATCTCAGGGTGAGCAGCAGGACTACAAACCATTCAATCTGGAGCAGAAGAAGCCAAGATTTTCCAATGACAATGGACAGGTGATTGTAGGGGATGAAGAGGATCTGGTGAAGGGCCCTTTACAGAGAAGAGACATCGGAATTTACTTCACAAGAATTGGACCTGTAAGTATTTGTCGCTCTTATTAGCAATATACTCTCTCATCCCTATATTATTGAAGCCATACTATCTAATCCAATAAAAGTCTAGACCGTGTTATTTGAGCTATAATTTTTGGTCCAGTGTATACTATTTAAGCCAAAATTTAGTCATCTAATCAAATCAAACTTAAAGAGTGCGATTCTTGGTTCTAATACTAACGGTGACTCAAAAGTTTAGTGTATATTTTTTTTTAGGAGTTCTAACACTAAGTCATGATGGAATGTGATGAATATATTATGTTATTATCAAACTTAATGAGTGCGATTCTTGGTTCTAATACTAATGGTGACTCAAAAGTTTAGTTTATATACTTATATTGACTCAAACTTAGAGTGTGTTGTTATTTCTTTGGTTCTAACACATGGAATGCTTATATACTTTGTTTAACTCAAACTTAGAGTGTGTTGTTTAACTCAAACTTTGCGGTACTAAGATCATTTGTAATGTCGCTTATGACAGAATGCAATGACTGCACCACATTCAGCAAGTCAGGCACACATGATAACATGCGTTGTAAGAGGCCAAGGTAGAGTCGAGATCGTCTCGCCCGAGGGAGCTCAGCAGCAGATGAGGAGACAAGGAGGAGGAGGTGAAGAAGAAGAAGAAGAAAGGGAATGGGAGGGTGGGAGAGGAGAGGAAGAGGAAGAGGGTGGGAGAGGAGGAGGAGGAGGAAGAGGTAGAGGAGAAGAAGAGGGCGAGAGCGGGAGAGGAGGAAGAGGAGGAGAAGGGGAAGGGGAAATCAGGTTGTCTTACCGCCGAGTAGAGGAGGAGATGCGACAAGGGGACTGTTGGGTAGTCCCCGCAGGACATCTCTCCTCTGAGATATCTTCCTCCAACCAACGCTTTGAACTCCTCACTTTCACTGTCAATGACAATGAGCGCAACCAAGCCATCATCTATGCAGGTATACTTTCTTTTTCTTTTCTTTTTGATAAAAGTAGTAGAACCACTACAATTTTATTGACATATAAGAAAGGTATACTTTCCTCCTCCTGCTCTAAACATTTTTATGTAACAAATGTATGATCCTGTGGACCCAATAATGGTTGTGATTACTGATGTGTGGATCAGGCAAGAACTCGGAGTTGAGGG
Organism: Chamaecyparis obtusa; assembly: GCA_027943335.1. Classification (NCBI taxonomy): domain Eukaryota; kingdom Viridiplantae; phylum Streptophyta; class Pinopsida; order Cupressales; family Cupressaceae; genus Chamaecyparis; species Chamaecyparis obtusa. Next base: position 322,694 of record BSBK01000322.1, on the reverse strand, counting down.
AGATGAGGAATGAGGTTCTGGCGGCTTCATTCAAGGAAAGAGTAGATGAAGTGAGGAAGGTGTTCGAATCCCAGTTCGAATCCCAGAACGATCAGATGTTTTTGAAGGGTCCCTCTCAATCGAGTAGAGGGTCAAGGGACATTCTGTAAATATGTTCTCCGATGCTCATGTTTCTAACTTACTTCTAGCGAAGGGTAAGTGTAAATAAGAGGATGAAATAAAATGGCGGAATGGCCAGGTGGAAAGGAATGGAGGAGAATATATATATATGTAATGACCTTTTTGTAGAGACGCTTAATCTACTATGTCTGTCTGTCTATATACTACTATAATAATAATAGTAATGCATTTCATCATCTCTCAGAATGGTTTGATGTTCTTAGCATTGCCACATTAAAATCGTTTTTCCAATCCAGAGATTCCATGATTTCATGCCTATCTAAATGCAAGCATTATCAACCTAATAACAAAATCATCCAAACAGTGCTTTTTTATGAATAGGTGTACGCTTATTTACAAATTTGGACGAATAGGCGCCTCTTTCACTATTAATATTTAAAAGAACATAATTTGGATTTATAACGATACGAAATAGTGAACAGGAACTCGTCCCATAAGATTGTGTCTTATGATTTTAAAGAAGAATACAATTGTGTCTTATGATCTTAAATAAGAACTTGTTCAATAAGATTGGGTTTTATGATTTTAATAAGACAAATCAATCTTACTCATTCAATATGATTATAATACAATTATAATACAAATCATCTAAGAAAGACAAACCTTCAATGGATTTTTTTGGTGGGGTTTTTTTTTTTTTGGGGGGGCGGGGGGGAATGGGGAAGAAAGAGATACTTTCAGTTTTGGGTCTTGATTTAAATAAGACAAAGTATCTAAATTTGGATAATTTAGAAAACATCTAAAAATGTTTAAGATTGATTTTTTTAAAAATTTAAATAAGATAAAATATCTAAATTTAGATAATCAAGAAACATCTAAAAATGTTTCAAATTGATTTTGAATTGGCATTAGGAAGGAAGAAATATTTTCATTATTTTCATTTAAACAATAATTTTAATTTCATTTTTATTACAAGAACTGATCTAAATTGTTCTAATACAATTTTGAGTTATGATTTAAATAACATAAACCATCTAAAGAGTTTAAAATTGAGAATTGGTTTTGGATTGTGATTTAAATAACATAAATTGTCTAATGACTTTTGGATTGGCATAGGAAGAAATAAAGGTAAAGCTTTATAAATAATAGAACTATTTCTATTCAAATAATAATTTAAATTTTATATTTTAGAATGAAATAATAATCATCTAATACAATTCTGGATTATGATTTAACACAAATCATCTAAAAATGTCTAGAATTTCTTTTGAATTGGTAGGAGGAAGGAAAGAAATTTCCTCTTTCCATAAAATACTATGTTATCTTAGAAACTTCTAATTATTTCTTTTAAATCAATTATGACTATTTTGGGGTTATGAATTAAATAACAAAAGCCATCTATAAATGTCTAGAATTGGTTTTGGATTGGCACAAAGAAAGAAAAAAAAGATAAACCTTTTATTCATTTTCTTTTCACAACATCACATCTTATCTAACCTTTTAATTATTTCTTCAGAATCAATTATGAGAGAAGGTGCTATCACCAATACAGTTTTGGATTATTAGTTAAATAATACAAACTATCGAATTTCTCGAACTAGTTTTGGATTGGCATGAAGGAAGAAATATAAACTTTTTATTTATCTTTTGAACCAATTATGATCATAGTAGTGTTATTTATGGATGTGAATCTATATCAATTGGAAATTTTAGGCTCTTTTAAATATTAATAATTATTTATTTAGAGCCATTAATGCATATGCTTCAAATAATGTTGTTGAGAGATCTTCCCTATAAAAGATAGATTGCAAAATTGATACCTAATTCACTTGAGTTTTGTGTAGTGGTTTTAATATGATTGAGATCATGTCTTATGATAAATATGGGACACTACTAATGTATTGGATAGTCAGTGAAAGAGGGGAATGGTATTATATATATAATAAATTGATTTCTTAAAGCATGCTTTTATAGAAGAGCTTAGATAGTTTGTTAAGTGTAAACTCGTTATTAATTTTTTAGTAAAATTTAGTTATTTTATTTGGTGTCAATGATTTTTTATGTTATTTTTAGACTAAATATAGCATATTAAACTTAAAAGGGCTTTGTTTTATCTAGACATGGAAAACATACATAAAATTAATAAAAATATTTGCATAGGGTAAGTGCACTAATATGGTGTGAAAACAATTGGCCACCCACCCGAAAAAACCCAAAACACCAATAATCTGATTGGAGTTTTATTATAACCAAAATAGGATCAGGTTTAAAATAAAACCAAAACATTATCACACTTTTAATATATAATTTAAGTATTTTTCATATGATTAGAAACTCGTACGGGTTTTAATCTTCTAAAAAGAAAATAAGGGAAGGGATGAAATAGAAGGGAGAGAGGGGAGAGGGGAGGGAGTTGGAGTAGAGAGACAAAAGGGGTTGAGAGAGAGAGGGTAATTAAGGGGGAATATATTGAGAGAGAGAGGGTGAGGGGGAGGGGGATTACGGGGGGACATGTGTGAGAAAGAGAGAGTGAAAGAATGAGGAGAGGGTGAGAGAAATGAGGTAGAGATAGAGAGTAAATGAGCGGAATGAGAATGTGTGTGTGTGTGTGTGTGTGTGTGAGAGAGAGAGAGAGAGAGAGAGAGAGAGAGAGAGAATGTCCACTACTCCTTGAGCACATTACTTATAAACAACTCAAGTCTATTGGTATTTCCAAGTGGATGAAGTTTTTTAGTAGTTCCACCTCTATCAAAACATTTTCCTATTTCTAAAACTTAATCACCAACTAAATATGGTGACCTAGGTTGTCTAGTCAATAGACAATATAATTTGAAGCAACACACACACACATACATAAATATATACTTACATATATACATGCACATAAATATACATGTATGGCTTTATGATTTTAATGTTTAAAAACCCTATCGGATTATTGAACATTAAAAAAATGATCATATTTTTAAACATTAAAAAAATGATCGAATTATGCCTAGGTAATAGGCTTGGATAACAAGGTTGAGCTTTGGGAGCTTCATTTCCCTCTATTTCCTTTATTTTTCACATATTTTGTTCTTCCAAACGAGTTTCTCAACTTCCTCGTCATTAGGTTTACATGTCATCAATTGGGTGTTTGTAAAATTACCACTATAATTTTACATGTCTTATGAGCTTTTTAACCATATATTTTTTTCTAGTTTTGGACAACATTAACATATTAAACTTTAATTTTTTTTACAAGTGTCTCCATAGTTCTTAGAGACACATGCACCATTTTTTTTAATAACTTTTGATCTACTTTACTAAATTTAAAGAAAACTATATATTATTGTTGTCCACTTGATTCTTTACACATTTTTTTTTATTAGCATTTTCAATTATTTTGATGAAAGTTATGTTTTGTGCAGAAACATACACCTGATTTTCAGGATGTGCCCACTTCAAAAAATCATTAAAAAAAATACTCAACAAAAAATAGACAACTTCTAGCTCTCACTCTTAACCATCTTTCTACCAAAGGATTTTTCAAAAGCCTAAATCTAACTATGACTTTTTTTATGTGCACGTCAGACACTACGTTATATTTTTCTAAAAAAACCAAGAACATTTTTTTGTGCGCAAAGGATTTGACCCTCTTATTTTAATCCATTTTTTAAAATCTTTAGTAGTTTAGAAGCTAGACTCAAAGTAATACAATTATTTTTCCTTTCACATCATCTAATTTTGAGTGCATGAATCTCAAATTCCTCCTCCAAGTTCAAGTTTAATTTATTTCAGGAAGAAAAAAAAAAAAAAGAAAAGAAAAAAGTGGCCACTTATACCCCCTGTTTTGCACTCCATCTTGGTACACTTACCTCATAAACATTCTAAAAATTAGGTGTAATAGGAATGGAACAACATATGCATCAAAATGTGTAATAGCTACACAAACCATAGACTATAAAGATGAAACTTAAGCACGCTATAAAAAATGACTTGAAGAAAATACACCTCTAGGGAAATTTGGAGATATCCATTGAAAATCATTTTCTAAAAGAAGTTATCTTCTAGTAGTCATAGGCACAAATATTAACTCCATTACTAAAAATTGTTATTTACTCCAACATTCAAATTATAAGACATGTTGTAGGCATAAGCCTATTAAATTTGATACTCTTGATTATTATATACTCATTCTCTAACTTTGGCAATAGTTACCTAATAGTAATGTTTTACATACCTTTATAATGGGAAACTACTATGTAGTTCATTATCAAACTCATGTCCTTATAATATGTAGATAGTGCCAAAAAATGCTACATTAATTTTTTGAATTTTTCATTCATGACCCTAATATCTACCTCCTAAATAATCTTACCATTATATATCCATAATTATGCATCCCAGTTAGGCACCACCATCTCTTCTTGGTTCTCCACTTCCCACATAACCAAGTTGATACATAATGTTTAAAGGATCTCCCTAAACTCTAAATTTCATACTGGGTATATGCACAAAGATGGGGGACCAAAAAGGTGCCACTTTGCTTTTTGGTCCCCCATCAACCATAGTGCATACACACTAAAGCGTGTGCGCCCTATAGGGCACACGCGCTTTGTAAAACACTAAAAAGTGTTTTTACAAAGTGCATGCGCCCTATAGCGCGCATGCACTTTGTAAAAACACTATTTAGTGTTTTTTGCGGTTGGGAAAGCTCATTTTGCTTTCCACAAACCTGCGTTTGCAGCAAAAAAAACCTTCCCAAGTGCGTACATAGAATCATTTGGGCTTGTTGAATCCATATCTTTCATTCATTCATCCATCAATTTGTATACAAAATGGCTCCATGACGTTGTCAAGCTTGATCTGGAAGAAGAGGTAAGTGTTTTTATAGCCCACACCTCTTATTTGTATTGAAATTTCAGTTTTGTTAAAATTTGTTTTCTTAAAATTTATTTTCTTGAAATTTGTTTTCTTAGATTTTATGCACATAATTAAGATTTTAAAATATAGTTTTTTTAATTGCCAGGAAGAAATAATCTCCCTCAACCAAACCCTTCGTCTCCTCATGAAGAAATGAATGAAGAAACAAATGAAGAAAATAACCAAGAAAATGAACCTCAATTGGCTCCACCAATTGAGAAACCTCCTCCTAGAACATAAGAAAATTTGATGAACCAAATTGAAAGAGGGAAAAAAGAATTAGAATCTTTAATTAAGATGTTAAAAGATTCTATTAGTACAAATCATGGAAGGGAAAGACTTATGAACTCATTGGAAGCAATCTTGAACCACGTAAGCTCAGTTAGTGGGCAAATTAATTTATGGCAAGATAAAAGAGAAGAACAATAACAATATTATGAAAATAAATTATCTTATGCAGACATAAAAAAGAAAAAAATCACAAAAGATGACATTTGCAAACTCTTTAAAAAACTAGGGGACACAAATACTCTTATAACTACAACAAGGAGGTTCCCAATTCATTGGTGCTTAAATGAAGACATTAAAAACAACTTTTGGGAGAGATGGTGGATGGTCTTTGATTCACCTCCATGTAACAATCATGAGGTTCCTATATATTTCTTGAGGAAACTCTATTGCGAGTTTCTACTCAAGGAGGTGCCAAATTATTTTGACTATCTAGATTCTCAGGGTAGAGGAGGGGGGTCATCATTTGATAGAGCGGGGGCACATCGTGACCCTAACGCACCTAGGGTTCCTATTGGCAAGCCACAGGTGGATCGTGTTACTATTCCTTCCATTGTGAAGGAACATGTAGACGCAGACACACTAGGCAGGATTAGTGCTCTGACAGAGACTCTCATTCAATGTGCCACTCCTTTAGTTGAGGGTGACCATGGTCAATCTTTGAGGGGGCATATTTTTTGGTCATGTGGATGCTTGTGTACATTTGGTTCTGCTGAGAGAGAGGAAGAGGATCCTAGAATGATGACTGATAATTTTCTAAATATGACATTTGGCATTGACACACAGGTAAATATTTCCAAGTTCATTAAATTGCTTTGATCATATTTCATTTATAAAAGAATAACTAATTAATTTAGTATCTATTGATTATGATCAAAATTCAGGGCAAGAGTGTCAATGGCGATGGCAGTGGCAATGATCCTCATGTCCCCTTCTACACATCGTCATCAATTCCACAAGTATGTATCGAATAAAACATTTTAATTAATATATTTGATTATTATGTAATTATATGAATAATTCTATCATAACTTATTGTGCATATGCATTAGTTTACTGGTGGGCCATCGACATTCACAATAGACAGTGAAGGGCATTGTGCCACTTTCCTTGAGGTATCTTTATTTGCATGTTAATTTGATTTATTTGATTATATTTAATTAATAAATGAATGAATAACTAAATTACTAGACAAATTATGATCAAAATCCAAAGGCAAAGTGGTCATTGTGGTGATCACATTCTTTCACCTAGCTTTGTGACATCACCATTGAGTCCACAGGTATATATGTAATAATGCATTATAATTAACATGTCAATAGTACGTTCTTATATGAATTATTATCTTATAATTTTCCATGTACATGTGCACTAGTTGAATGCTGGAGCTTCGACATCAACACCGCACACCGAAGGACGTGATGGAATCTTCACGGAGGTATCATTTACTCATTAGTAGGGTTGTAAAATATATATGTAATCTTGATAACTACATAATACTATTTTTGTTTCATTTTCAATTATTGACATCAGAGACTCCTCCTTCTGTTTGTGATACTTTGTATCGTGGAGTAGCTACAGCAATAGCTAGTTTTGAAGCACTGATTGAGGTATGAAAGAGATCACTTAATTTTAATTATTATTTTAATAGTTTGTATTGAATTTTATAATGATATTCATGTATGTATTTTAATTATTATTTTGATCATTATTGTAGGGACTTATTACTCCAGATCACCAGCATACACCTTCGGTGGATGTACATAGTGACTATTTGCTAGCGGTAAGCAAATATTCAATTTTATGTCATTGTATAATTCAATTTTGATGTATATTAGTTATTGATGCTAAAAAAAAAATTTATCATCTTGAGCTATAGAAGAGTCTAGATAGGAGGACGAGTGAGCACACTCAGAAGACTACAACATCCACTGCATCTCCATCGATGTGATGATCGAAGATAGCCCAGGATTTGTTTTCTTCCCCTGACTGGAAAGGACTAGATTAGGGATATAGATTGTATGCCTATATGGCATTAGTGGACATATTTTTTGTATATTGTATAAGTGATACATTGTACATCCATTTGGCTTTGAGGAAGCTAGTTTAACTGTATTGAATATATTCAATGTATGACATTATTGGACATATATATTTGGCTTCATGCCCTACAAATATTTGTTTTTTGTGTTTTAGGTATGCAATTCATGTGTTTGGTGTATTGATATATACTAATTTATGTTTATGTGGATGTCTTATGCTTTGTAAATTTCCCATGCCTTATAGTTATGCTTGTATGTTTATCGATGTATATTGTTAATGTCACCCTAAGGAGACTAACTCAACTCGAGGATTCTACAAACAACTTGGAATCCACTCAAGGAATTAACCTCACTCAAGGATCTAATTGAGTTCTTTGAATTTTTAAGTCACTCCCACAACCATACTACTCAAATTCACTTCCTTGTTTCCTTGTTCCAATGCCTTCTAGCATCAACTCTATCCTAGGCCACCTAGTGCACCTAGTGCCTCCACCATGCCAAAACTACAACTAGACCTCTTACCTTGTTCCCAACACCATAAATCATCTTATCATGGTCTATTTACCATGTTCCAACTTCCCATTCACTCCCATCAACTCAACTTTAACCATTTCTCTTTTATAGCCTTTCTAGGCCTATCTAGTAGCCCTTCACACCCTAAAATCAGCAATTTACTCACAAAATCCCCAAAAAACCTAGCAAGGTATTTAAATTTTCAAATACCCTTTTCAAATTTATTAAACTCCTAACAACCTTAGGTTTCTACCATTTGACTAGTGAAGACTTTCTCCACCCTCTAGTTCTCCATCTAAGCCTAATTAGCCCTTGCTCAAAGAAGCAACTCTTATCACCGCTTATCTGCAGGACTCAAAGGCTTGAAATAGTCTTCCTAGACCTTCCAAAACACAATATTTTCAAACTCTTAAAGTCCCACCATTCATCAAACTCCCAAATCAATAAACCCTTGTTTCTAGGGTCAATAACCTAGGGTTTTAGGGAAACTACCCTTACCTGCAACTCACAACCACACTAAAGGTTCTAACACCTTCCCCTACATCCACATAGACCATTTAAACCATCCCTTACACACTCCCTTCATCGGGCATCTTCCAGGCATGACTAGTACTAATCAAATACACTCTTCGTTGTATGTGTTCACCAGGCATGACACTGTTCCTTCTCATCACCTTTGCTCCTTCCCTGCACTTAAAGTCATATAAAATGCATGAAATATATACAAGGCATCTCCCACCAATCTACAATTAACACAGGGGTGGAAGTGCCCTTACATTTTTGGGAATTTCAACCCTTAGTTGCTGACTGTACCCCTATACCAGTCACTGTCAATACACCAGTTGAATCCTTGGTGTTGTCAGTGATGAAGGTAATGAAAATATATTATAGCCAAGTCAAAAAAATGCAAATAAACATTCCTAAATCAAACTAAACAAGGATCACATTCAGATCAACTACAATAGTTCACTATTGTTGACTGTACCCATAAGCCAGTGGAATACCAATGTGCAGAGAAATTTTGATTTTATTGATTCAAGATAATACAAACTTGATCCATTTCAGATCAACAACATTCTTGCCCTATCCACTCATGTGGATCCCTTCCAAATAAACTCTAATCTTCCAAAAGACTAACTGGAACCTACAAACTAACTTCTAACTGTCCCCTAACTGACCGGTTGTTAATGACAAACACTAGAATTAGTTGTCAAGTTGACAACAAAAGTTGTCAACTCAACAACCCAACACCCTTTGCCCACTCTAACTACTTATAAAAAGTTTAGAGACAACCTTTACAAACCAAACTAACTTAGAATTCCTACTAATCCCTACTAACTCCAATTAAGCCCTATTTGGCTTATATTGCCAATATAGGCAATTTACAAGATTGTTCACATTTAGTGCTTTTAACACTATGTAAAGGCTCTAATGGCCTTAGTACATATTTATAGACCCTTATAGGTTATTTCCATTAACCCCTAACCTAGGATCAATACATAACCATTCCTAGTGACCCCTAGGTACCTTTTAGGCTTATTAGTGCCATTAAGGCTTACATTTAAGATTGGGTTACAATATGATCAATACATGATACAAATAGCATTCCATGATCCAAATACATGATCAAATTTCAAAAAGGACCACAAGCCCTTTTGCATCTAAATACATATTTGCACTCATCATTCTACTTGCCCCGGAGTGGTTGGCAGCGTTCAAATGACTGTGTGTGCCAAACAAGGTTGTAAGTAGCATTTACCTAGCCATTCAGAGCTATTGGAATAGACGGTTTGATGCTATGACTGACGGTTTGAAAGACACGCAATATGGGCCATTTGAATTGAGGAACACTTTGAGTTTTGACATCGACTGCGAATGTGTTGCCAAATTTAAACGAACTTGAATCTCTAAAAACTGAGACAGGCTATTGTAGGCCTAGGCAACATGGTCTCGTAGCACTTGATGACTTGATGCTACCTCATATGAGCTCAAGGATATGACCCTATAAAGATCACTGATTTAATGTTGACGGGACCTTGAGGGACACTTCAGCCCGGATTGGTCGGCGGCGTTCAAACGAATGTGTGTGGAAAATGAGGTTGCCACTAGCATTTACCTAGCCATTCGAAGCTGTTGGAACAGACAGTTCGATGCTACAACCAACGGTTTGAAAGATACGCAATGTTGGCCGTTTGAACTGAGGAACACTGTGAGTTTTGACATCGACCGAGAATGTGTTTCCAAATTTAAACAAACTTGAATCTCTGAAAACCGAGATAGGTTATTGTAGGCCCCACCAACACGGTCTCGTAGCACCTGATGGCTTGATGCTACGTCCTCACACAAGCTCTGAGATATGACCTCGTAAAGATTACCAATTTCATGTTTAAGGGAACTTGAGGGACACTTCAACCCGGAATCATTGGCAGCATTCAAACGACTGTGTGTGGGAAATGAGCTTTCCCCTAGTGTTTATGCGGCCATTCGGAGTTCTTGGAATAGATGGTTCGATGCTACGACCAACGGTTGGAAAGATACGCAATGTTGGCCGTTTGAACTTAGGAACACTGTGAGATTTTACATCAACCGAGAATGTGTTGCCAAATTTAAATGAACTTGAATCTCTAAAAACTAAGATAGGTTATTATAAGCCCTAGCAACACAGTCCTGTAGCACCTAACGGCTCGAAGCTACCTTGCATGAGCTTTGAGATATGACCCTGTAAAGATCACTTATTTCATGTTGAAGGGAACTTGAGGGACACTTCGGCCCGAAGTCGTTAGCAGTGTTTGAATGACTGTGTGTGGAAAATGAGGTTTTCCCTAGCATTTACCCAGCCATTCAGAGTTTTTCGAATAGACGGTTTGATGCTACGACTGACGGTTTGAAAGATACACAATGTTGGTCGTTTCAATTGAGGAACACTTTGAGTTTTGACATCGATCAATAATGTGTTGCCAAATTTAAACGAACTTGAATATCTGAAAACCATGATAGGTTATTGTAGGCCCGGGAAACACAGTCCCGTAGCACCTAACAGCTTGATGCTACCTCGCACGAGCTCTGAGATATGACCCTGTAAAGATTGCCAATTTCATGCTGAAGGGACCTTGAGGGACACTTCGGCCCAGAGTCGTCAATGGTGTTCGAATGATTGTGTCTAGAAAATGAGGTTGTCACTAGTGTTTACCTAGCCATTCAGAGCTATTGGAACAGATGATTTGATGCTACGACCGATGGTTGGAAAGATACGCAATGTTGGCCGTTTCAACTGAGGAACACTTTGAGTTTTGACATCGACCGGGAATGTGTTGCCAAATTTAAATGAACTTGAGTCTCTAAAAATTGAGACATGTTATTGTAGGCCCCAGCAACACGGTCTTGTAGCACCTAATGGCTTCACGCTACCTCACACAAGCTCTGAGATATGACCCCGTAAAGATCATTGATTTCATGCTAAAGGGACCTTGAGGGACACTTCAGCCCAGAGTGGTCAGTGGTGTTTGAACGACTGTGTGTGGAAAAAGAGGTTGCCACTAGCGTTTATCTGACCATTCAGAGTTGTTGGAATAGATGGTTCGATGCTATGATCGACGGTTTGAAAGATACGAAATGTTGGTTGTTTGAACTGAGGAACACTTTGAGTTTTGACATCAAACAAGAATGTGTTGCCAAATTTAAATGAACTTGAATCTCTAAAAAATGAAATAGGTTATTGTAGGACCCGATAATGTAGTCACGTAGCACCTGATGTCTTGATGCTACCTCACACGAGCTCCGAGATATGAACCGTAAAGATCACTGATTTCATATTGAAGGAACCTTGAGGGACACTTCAGCCCAGAGTCGTCGACGGTGTTCGAACGACTATGTGTGGAAAAATAGGTTGCCCCTAGTGTTTACTTGGCCATTCAGAGCTATTGGAATAGACAGTTTGATGCTACGACTGACGGTTGGAAAGATACGCAATGTTGGCCATTTCAACTGAGGAACACTTTATGTTTTGACATCGACCGAGAATGTGTTGCCAAATTTAAACGAACATGAATCTCTAAAAATTGAGATAGGTTATTGTAGGCCCCAGCAACACGGCCCCGTAGCACCTAATAGCTTGATGCTACCTCACACGAGCTCCAAGATATGACCCCATAAATATCACCAATTTCATGCTAAAGGAACCTTGAGGGACACTTTGGCCCGGAGTCATCGGCGGCATTCGAATGATTGTGTGTGGAAAATGAGGTTTCCACTAGTGTTTACTCGGCCATTCGGAGCTGTTGGAATAGACGGTTTGATGCTATGACCAACAGTTTGAAAGATACACAATGTTGGCCATTTGAACTAAGGAACACTTTGAGTTTTGACATTGACCGAGAATGTGTTGCCAAATTTAAATGAACTTGAATCTCTGAAAACTGAGACAATTTATTATAGGCCCTAACAACACGGTCTCGTAGCACCTAACGGCTCGATGCTACCTTGCATGAGGTTAGAGATATGACCCCATAAAGATCACCGATTTTATGATAAAGGGACCTTTAGGGACACTTCGGCCCAGAGTTTTCAGTGGCGTTCAAACAACTATGTGTGGCAAATGAGGTTTCCCCTAGCATTTACCCACACATTCGGAGCTGTTGGAACAGACGATTCGATGCTATGACCGACGGTTGGAAAGATATGCAATGTTGGCCATTTCAACTGAGGAAAACTTTGAGTTTTGACATCGACCGATAATGTGTTGCCAAATTTAAACGAACTTGAATCTCTAAAAATTGAGACAAGTTATTGTAGGCCTCGATAACATGGTCTCGTAGCACCTAATGGCTCGATGCTACCTCGTACGAGCTATGAGATATGACCCCTTAAAGATCATCAATTTCATGTTGAAGGGACCTTGAGGGACACTTCGGCTTGGAGTCGTCGGCAGTGTTCGAATGACTGTGTGGCAAACGAGGTTGCCACTAGTGTTTACCCGACCATTCAGAGCTATTGGAACCAAACATCCAAGAATCGCCATTGAACCGCGTAAATCACCAGTTTGGTGATTTGGTTCATGCCAAATAGTTTTTTTTTAATCAGAAATCGTTTCAAATGATTTTATCGCATGAATCACCTAAATTACCAAATCGGTGATTCATGGCATAAAATCGCCTGAATCGGCTCAGGAAATCGACGTGAATCGGCGGATAGCTAAAAAGTCAAGTCAAATTTTAAAAAAATAGAAATATTTTCAATGTTTTTTTTTGCCTTTCCTATTTGTTGTAAGTTTATACAAATATAACATTTAAGTATAAGAAATTTAATTTCTTATACTTTAAGTTATATTTGTATAAATTATAAAATATAAATACTTCAGGATGTTTGAGATAGGTTCTAGCTTCATAGGAGTTAAGATGCAGATTCTAGATTTTAGGGGTTTTTAAAAAATTCCAGACTTAACCAAATTTTAGGATTCAACAAGCCTTTAGCAGGGTTACCTCCCACAATCCATCATGACTTTCTAAGGTCAAACTGAAGCTGGCAAAAGGATTCTCAAAGGGTTTTAACTCATTTTATCACAAATCACTTGGCTTTGACCCCATCTCTATGACAAACTTAGCTTAGCTCTCACCCAAATCCCAGACAAACATGACTTCCCAATAGGCCAAAAGCATTCAAACCTCATTTGTCGGACGTAGGGACTTGTAAACAGCCACCAACAAAGACTACCTAAGATCTAGTTATGAAGACTTTGACATTTAGCATTGATCAATGATCAAGCATCACAGATTCATACTATGAAACAATTTAGTTTTATGGATCTTACAGATACTGATAGACATATGTTTCATGGATCTTCATCTTACATACATTTATGATTTGATGTCTTATGGATCTTCATCTTACATACATTCTATGATTTGACTCATTACGATCCTATGATTTCTATTTACTTTAGCTACAATTTACATTTTACGTGTAATGTATGTCATGGATTTATCATTTATGTTCCTTGTTTATGTATATTAGCTTCTATTTGATGATTTTATAGTGTATTTAAGTTATACTCAATAAAGGGTGCATGAAATAAGTTTTAAATTGTTAAAATCTCTAAATTTCAAGGGTTTTTAAATTTGTCGATTCGTGGCCGATTCGATTCTGATTCATGGCTGATTCATGATTCGATTCGGCCTTGCCGATTTTGATCTAATTTTGATTCACAGATCTTTGGTTGGAACAGATGGTTCGATGCTATGATCGATGATTTGAAAGATACGTGATGTTGGCCGTTTGAACTGAGGAAAACTTTGAGTTTTGACATCGACCGAGAATGTGTTGCCAAATTTAAATGAACTTGAATCTCTAAAAACTAAGATAGGTTATTGTATGACCTAACAACATAGTCATGTAGCACCTAATGGATCAATGCTACTTCGCAAGAGCTCTGAGATATGACCCCGTAAAGACCATTGATTTCATGCTGAAGGGACCTTGAGGGACACTTCGGCCAGGAGTGGTCGGTGATGTTTGAATGACTGTGTGGCAAATGAGGTTTCCCCTAGCATTTACCCCACCATGTAGAGATGTTGGAATAGATGATTCGATGCTATGACTGACGGTTGGAAAGATACGCAATGTTGGTCGTTTCAACTGAGGAACACTTTGAGTTTTAACATTAACCAAGAATGTGTTGCAAAATTTAAACAAACTTGAATCTTTGAAAACCAAGATGGGTTATTGTAGGCCACGACAACATGGCCCCGTAACACTTGATGGCCCAATGCTACCTTGCATGAGCTCTAAGATATGACCCCATAAATATTTCCTATTTAATGTTGAAGGGACCTTGAGGGACACTTTGGCCTAGAGTCGTCGGCGGCATTTGAATGACTGTGTGTAGAAAATGAGGTTTTCACTAGTGTTTACCTGGCCATTCAGAGTTGTTGGAACATACGGTTTGATGCTACGACCGATGATTTGAAAGATACGCAATGTTGGCCATTTGAATTGAGGAACAATGTAAGTTTTGACATTGACCGAGAATGTGTTGCCTAATTTAAATGAACTTGAATCTATGAAAATTGAGACAGGTTATTATAGGCCTCAGCAACATGGTCCTGTAGCACTTGACAGCCTGATGCTACCTCACACGAGCTCTGAGATATGAGCCCGTAAAGATCATCGATTTCATGCTGAAGGGAACTTGAGGGACACTTCGGTCTAGAGTCGTTGGTGGCATTCAAATGAATGTGTGTGGAAAATGAGGTTGCCCCTAGCATTTACCCACCCATTCAGAGCTATTGGAACAGACGGTTCGATGCTATGACCAATGGTTGGAAAGATACACAATGTTGGCCATTTCAACTGAGGAACACTATGAGATTTGACATCAACCGATAATGTGTTTCCAAATTTAAATGAACTTGAATCTCTAAAAACCAAGACAGGTTATTGTAGGCCCCGGCAACACGGTCCCGTAGCACCTAATGGGTTGATGCTACCTCACACGAGCTCTGAGATATGACCCTGTAAAGATCATTGATTTCATGTTGAAGGGAACTTGAGGGACACTTCGGCTCAGAGTCAGCGGCGGCATTCGAATGACTTTGTGTAGAAAATGAGGTTTCCCATAACATTTACCTGGCCATTCAGAGCTATTGGAATAGATGGTTCGATGCTACGACTGATGGTTTGAAAGATACACAGTGTTGGTCGTTTCAACTGAGGAACACTTTGAGTTTTGACATCGACCAAGAATGTGTTGCCAAATTTAAATGAACTTGAATCTCTGAAAACCAAGACATGTTATTATAGGCCTTGGCAACACGATCTTGTAGCACCTGACGGCTTGATGCTCCCTTGCACGAGCTCCGAGGTATGACCCCATAAAGATTGTCAATTTCATGTTGAAGGGACTTTGAGGGACACTTTAGCCTGGAGTCTTCGGTGACATTCCAATGATTGTGTGTGGAAAATGAGGTTTCCACTAGCATTTACCCGGCCATTCAGAGCTATTGGAACAAATGGTTCGATGCTACGACCGACGGTTGGAAAGATACTCAATGTTGGTCATTTCAACTGAGGAACACTTTGAGTTTTGACATCGATCGAGAATATGTTGTCAAATTTAAATGAACTTTAATCTCTAAAAACTGAGATAGGTTATTGTAGGCCCCAACAACACAGTCTCATAGCACCTAATGGCTTGATGCTACCTCATACGAGCTCTGAGATATAAACCTGTAAAGATCATCGATTTCATGCTGAAGGGACCCTGAGGGACACATCGGCCCAAGGTGGTAGGCGGCATTCGAACGACTGTCTGTGGAAAATGAGGTTGTGACTAGCGTTTACCTAGCCATTCGTAGTTGTTGGAACAGATGGCTTGATGCTACGACCGACGGTTTGAAAGATACGTAATGTTGGCCGTTTGAACTGAGGAATACTTTGAGTTTTGACATCGACTGAGAATGTGTTTCCAAATTTAAACGAACTTGAATCTCTAAAAATTGAGATAGGTTATTGTAGGCCCCGTCAACACAGTGTGATAGCACCTGACGACTCAATCCTATATCACACGAGCTCCGAGATATGACCCCATAAAGATCACCAATTTGATGCTAAAGGGACCTTAATGGACACTTCGGCCCGGAGTCATTGGTGGCATTTCAACGACTATGTGTAGACAACGAGGTTACCCCTAGTGTTTACCTAGCCATTCAGAGTTGTTGCAATAGATGATTTGATGCTATGACCGATAGTTGGAAAGATACGTAATGTTGGTTGTTTCAACTGAGGAACACTTTGAGTTTTGACATAGACCGAGAATGTGTTGCCAAATTTCAATGAACTTGAATCTCTAAAAATTGAGACAAGTTATTGTAGGCCCCAGCAACATGGTCCTGTAGCACATAACGGCTCAATGCTACCTCACACGAGCTCTGAGATATGACCCTTTAAAGATCATTGATTTCATGCTTAAGGGACCTTGAGGGACACTTCAGCCTAGAGTCGGTGGCAGTGTTCGAATGACTGTGTGTGGAAAATGAGGTTTCCACTAGTGTTTACCTGACCATTCAGAGCTGTTGGAACAAATGGTTCAATGCTATGACCGACGGTATGAAGGATACGCAATGTTGGCCATTTACACTGAGGAACACTATGAGATTTGACATCGACCGAGAATGTGTTGCCAAATTTAAACGAACTTGAATCTCTAAAAATTGAGATAGGTTATTGTAGGCCATAGCAACATGGTCCTGTAGCATCTGATGGCTTGATGCTACCTCACATGAGCTTTGAGATATGACCTTGTAAAGATCACTGATTTCATGCTAAAGGGACCTTGAGGGACACTTCAGCCCAGAGTCATCGACAACATTCGAATGACTGTGTGTGGCAAACAAGGTTGCCCCTTCCATTTACCAGGACATTCAAAGCTATTGGAACAGATGGTTTGAAGCTACGACCGATGGTTGGAAAGATACGCAATGTTGGTCATTTCAACTAAGGAACACTTTGAGTTTTGACATCGACCGAGAATGTATTTCCAAATTTAAATGAACTTGAATCTCTAAAAACTAAGATAGGTTATTGTAGACCCCAGCAACAGGGTCCCATAGCACCTGACAGATTGATGCTACCTCGCATGAGCTCTGAGATATGACCTCATAAAGATCACCGATTTCATGCTGAAGGGAACTTGAGGGACACTTTAGCTCGAAGTCATCAGTGGTGTTTGAATGACTGTGTGTCACAAATGAGGTTGCCACTAGCATTTACTTGGCCATTCGGAACAGTTGGAATAGATGGTTCGATGCTATAACCGATGGTTTAAAAGATACACAATGTTGGCCGTTTTAACTTAGGAACACTTTGAGTTTTGACATCGACCGAGAATGTGTTGCCAAATTTAAATGAACTTGAATCTATGAAAACTGAGATAGGTTATTGTAGGCCTTGGCAACACGGTCCCATAGCACTTGATGGATTGATGCTACCTCGTATGAGCTTTGAGATATGACCCCATAAAGATCATTGATTTCATGCTGAAGGGACCTTAAGGGACACTTTGGCCCGTAGTGGTCGGCAGCATTCGAATGACTATGTGTGGCAAACAAGGTTTCCCCTAGCATTTACCTAGCCATTTGGAGATGTTGGAACAGACGGTTTGACGCTGCGACCGATGGTTGGAAAGATACGCAATGTTTGTCGTTTCAACTAAGGAACACTTTGAGTTTTGACATCAACCGACAATGTGTTGCCAAATTTAAATGAACTTGAATCTCTAAAAACCAAGATAGATTGTTGTAGGCCTCAGCAACACAGTCTTGTAGTACCTAACGGTTTGGTGCTACCTCGAACGAGCTCTAAGATATGACCTCGTAAAGATTTCTTATTTCATGCTAAAGGGACCTTGAGGGACACTTTGGCTCAGAGTTGTCGGTGGTGATCGAATGACTGTGTGTGGAAAATGAGGTTTCCCCTAGCGTTTACTTGACCATTCACAGTTGTTGGAATAGATAGCTCGATGCTATGACTGATGGTTGGAAAGATACGCAATGTTGGTTGTTTCAATTGAGGAACACTATGAGATTTGACATCGACCGAGAATGTGTTGCCAAATTTAAATGAACTTGAATCTCTAAAAACCAAGATAGGTTATTGTAGGCCCCAACAACACAGCCACCTAGTACTTGACAGATCGATGCTACCTCACACGAGCTTTGAGATATGACCCCGTAAAGATCATTGATTGCATGCTGAAGGGAACTTGAGGGACACTTCAGCCCGGAGTCATCAGCGATGTTTGAATGACTGTGTGTGGCAAACAAGGTTTCCCCTAGCACTTACTCAGCCATTCAGAGCTTTTGGAACAGACGGTTCGATGCTACAACCGATAGTTTGAAAGATACGCAATGTTGGCTGTTTCAACTGAGGAAGACTTTGAGTTTTGACATCGACCAAGAATGTGTTGCCAAATTTAAACGAACTTGAATCTCTAAAAATTGAGACAGGTTATTGTAGGTCCTGGCAACATGGTCTTGTAGTACTAACGGATTGATGCTACCTTGCATGAGCTCCAAGATATGACCCCATAAAGATCATTGATTTCATGTTGAAGGGACCTTGAGGGACACTTCGGCCTAGAGTCTTCAGTGGCGTTCAAATGACTTTGTGTGGAAAACAAGGTTGCCCTTAGCATTTACTTGACCATTCAGAGATGTTGGAATAGACAGTTCGATGCTATGTCCGACGGTTTGAAAGATACACAATGTTGGTTGTTTCAATTGAGTAACATTTTGAGTTTTGACATTGACCGAGAATGTGTTGCCAAATTTAAACGAACTTGAATCTCTAAAAACTAAGACAAGTTATTGTAGGCCCTGCCAACATGGTCACGTAGCACCTGATGACTTGACGCTACCTTGCACGAGCTCCAAGATATGACCCCGTAAAGATTTTTGATTTTATGTTGAAGGGACCTTGAGGGACACTTTGGCTTGGAGTCGGCGGTAGCGTTTGAATGATTGTGTGTGGAAAATGAGGTTTCCCCTAGCATTTACCTGGCCATTCAGAGTAGTTGGAATAGATGGTTCGATGCTACGACTGACAGTTGGAAAGATACACAATGTTGGTCATTTCAACTGAGGAACACTGTGAGATTTGACATCGACCAATAATGTGTTGCCAAATTTAAACGAACTTGAATATCTGAAAACCAAGACAGGTTATTGTAGGCCTCGGTAACATGATTTCATAGCACCTAATGACTTGATGCTACCTAGCATGAGCTCCAAGATATGACTCTGTAAAGATCACCAATTTCATGTTGAAGGGACATTGAGGGACACTTTGGCTCAAAGTGCAGTCTAAGACCAGTGAATTTAAATATTTGCATAAAATGTGATTTGGATCGGTCTATGATGTAAGGAATTTTCCTTGGTTGTTATTTCCATGCATTTGAATCATTATTTTATTTGCTAAGAAGGTGAAGGAATAGACTGGTGTTGGGGACAATGACTGGGCATGGGAGTGAATGCACTTAAGGGTGGAGGGTTTCTTGGTGAGAGAGTTTGGTGAATGGTGGGGTGTCAAATTATGTAGTACAAGCACTAGAATTGAGTTTTTTGGCACGAGCTGGGAAATTTTTGTATATAAACATGCGATAGAGTTTGGGGATTTTTTAGTATTTAAATACATCTGTGGGATGTATTTTAGAGTTCGGATATATGGGAAGAATGGCTGTGAAAAAGATATTTCTATTTTTCATCTTGAGAAGATCCAGAGTGATTTTGAGTCACAGAGGAAATGCCTTGATCCTTCCACAAGTGCTATTCCGACGAGTTCTGATCACTTGACGAACAAAAATTTATCTGTTGAGTTGAAAAGAAAATCAACAGAAGATGTTGAAAATGAAGTGAAAAAACCCAAGGTTTCTTCTCAATGTAAGTAAAATCTTTTCCCTGAATGAAAGATTGAAGTCTCTCCAAACTCATTTCTCCCAAATTATGGGAAACTTTGAACTTACAATTTGAATAATGACAAGTTTTTATTTGCATGCAAGCCATTCTTTCGAGAGTCATGAACATTTCCATCCATCTCTTACCGAAAAGGAATGTCAGATGGTGAAATCTATGAAAACAAAAATTGAACATATGAGCAGAGGGATGTGCAGTCATAATTTTTCTAGCAAACGTCATGTTAACGTAACATAAAAGAAAATGGCCCTGGAGGCTGCTAAGTCTTTCGAATCAGAAAACCCCTTTGGCTTAGTAATTATGAGGCCATATAGTGTATACCGATATTTTATGCCTGCTTGTATTTAGAAATACTGTCTTCAGATCTGGGGTGATATTCAACAATTTCTATCATATTACAATCTCCTATACTCTGCAAGTCTATTTGACAGGGGTTCAAGAAGCCAACCTATTATTGTCTAAAGGATATTTTGGGTTTCTATTTTTTTTTACGTGTTTTTTAATAATAGTGCTTAGATGGTTCTTTAGGTAATGTTGCTTATTTTATGTGAAAATTTGTTCTGCAGACAACACCGAACATATTTGTAGATAAACTCAAATTACCAAGCGAAATAAAAATGGTGACTCTTGTGGATCCTAATAGAAGGGAATGGCCTATACGATTCCTTGGAGATCTCCCTGAAGCTTCCTTGATTCATGGATGGAGATATTTTTCAATTGCCAATAATATTGAGGATGGAGATGCCTGCATTTTTTAGCAGGTAGATGATAGCAAAAACAAAATTAAACTTAATGTCCATATTTTCCCCATTGTCAAAGAATATAGTCCTTACAAGTATTTTAAAGGAGGACAAGTGAATAATAGCCTTCCATCATGTATGAATAAGAAAATACAAGTCTTATGCAATGATTTTTTCACCAATTTTCCAGCAAAGGCATCTGGACCTGAAAAGGGAAAATGTGTGAAACAAGGAATAGAACAGCTGCAAGGGAAGAAGGTAAAACCTAGTAATGGAAGCAAATGTATTAATCTGGATAAACCAAAATGTAAACCTTCTATTTTAGAGAGGGAGAAGTTGGAAAGGAAATGAGATAGTTCATCCTTGAATTGAGTTGGTTCCTTAAGGCTCTTCCATGGCCTTCCAAGTATTATGTGCCTGCAAGTCATTGGCATAACATCATAAAGTTTTTTTTATTAATAATGAGAAATATTTTTACAACTCAGCTCATTAGGAGCACTGGAGGAAAGAGTTGAGCAGAGAAAACCTCTGGTATTGCCCCAAAAAATAGAAGAGAAAGGTTGTCATTAAATCATACAAACTTCTCGTTATACATACGGGGTAATGCATGAGCAATTTACAGTGCTATATAAATTTGACATTACAATATTTTGTATCTCCATTTAGTCCAATGACCCAATTGGATCTTCCCTACCCTTGATTGTCTCAAGTATTGCCTCGTGGTCTGACTCACGAACCTTCCAAAGAGTTTTATTATGTGGTCTTCCTCCATATCTGATCAAGTGGACATTTGATGCAATGATGAGGTTTGAATAATAAAGAATCTTTATGTGTGTCTCCCAATCCTCGAACAACCACAACCTAGGGTTCTTCATAGCATACCGTCTAAGCCATGTACCAATTACAACCACTGCTCCTATAGGGTATTCTAATTCTTCACCATCGATAACTGAGTGATCCAATTTCTTTTTTGCCTCAACACAATGACACAAATAATAATTTGTCCCTTCTTCATTGTCTTCAGGTGCAATAACAACAAAAACATGGCCTGTAATGATATAAACATAATGAGGACATTAGTTTACTGAATATTTACGATGAAGCACTAAATTTGAGATTATTTGTAAGTGGAAAATTTACCTAGTTGTACTAGATCATATAAGTGATCAAATTTAATGGATGATTCCATTTCTGTTAGTTGTAGTGATTCATGGGGATGATAGGAGGCAAGTGGACTCAATATACATGTATACCATTCATCAACCCATTCCTTTGACTCACACCCATCCCAATCTTCATCTACACATGATGAACAAAAGTATGCCATATGTCGTGTGTGGATACTCCATGAACCTGCATTACAACTTCTAAAAGAGTGTATCTCACTCGATCCTGTCAGTGTACAACAATCCTCATATGGTGCAATGTTAGTTTCATCTATCGACCAAAAAAATATACGAACCATAGACTCACCTTCATTACTTGGACCCATTGTAGCATTACACAATACATCCCACATCTGATAATGTTTCTTTCTCTTTGTACTTTAATTCTTCACATGCTAAGGCTCTTCTAATACATGCACCTACACCATCATGCTCTCCCTTTCCATGACCGGCCTATGTAAAATTCCACATATATTGAATTCTAGTAATCTTATGCATCCTACACAACTAATAAAATATCCAAGAATTCTTGAATTGTGATGCACAATTATCTGACTATATGATATGTCAATGGTATTTTATGCCCTTGTTTTCCAAATGACCATAAAATAGTTGAAAGCAACTGTGTACAAACTCTATAGAATGTGAGCGATCATCACTGATATAAAAATGATACTCCCTCAATATCTTCATGTTCTCCTTTGTACTGTTTAGTGAATGCATGAATGTTATATAAACAAATATAGCAACCTATTGAGAGTTGTAATATTTTGCTTGCACCTCATTCTATGGTTGTAGTGTGTAGCTCTCTGCAAACTCCACAACTAAAAAAATGGTATCAAGTGGGAATGTTTCCTTGCACAACTTTAATTGCATATCCAACCATCGCGCTCTATGTGTATGCCTTGCATACTCATAAATAATTTTTTTACAAAAAATATCCATGAACTGATACACTGGAATTTTTTCAATTACTAAATCACATCTTTTATCCTCTTTTCCATCTTTTATATTGTATGTCAAGGTCTTATATTTTCCAAATTCCACTATTTCATCATCGATTGCATGCGTACTCTCCATATGTTGATAAATTGGCAAATGTCGTAAACCTCTGCAATCTATGCATGTACCATTTAAGTATGAGAGCTTATAAAATTGTTGACCATCCACTCTTTCACATAAAATAGTAGATATTAATTCCCTTGAAGATCTAGGTGGGACATTTATGTTACAATCCTACAAAACATTGTTAGAGTGCAAATATACACATATATTCCTATAAACTTCAAAATGGTTAGAAAATTCAATATGTACCCTACAACAACAAGTTGTGTGTGTGTGATTTATCTTCACATAAAAAGGTTTACAAATTTCAAAATATCTCTGACTAAGTTTAATTTGAGGATACATATGTGTAGACACCTAAATTTGTCCTTTTAACATTAATTTAATTTAATTTAATTAATGATCCCAAATATGGATCTACTTGGTGTTATTGAAGAATCTAGATCTATTAAGTCTATGCTAAAATACTTCAATACTACCAATATAGCTATCATCCCCAAAGTTAAAGCACCTAAAACTTTTGCTGAATTTAGACCCATTTCCTTGTGCAATACTATTTACAAAATCATTACGAAGGCCATATATCTCATAATGTAGCACTTGATCCCAAGCCTTGTATCTCAGCCACAAGGAGGATTTGTCCCTGGTCGGGAAATAATGGAGGGGGCATTAGTGGCTCATGAAGCACTCCATTCCATTAATGCAAGTAAAACTCCAAATTTTTTCATTAAGCTGGATATGATGAAGGCATATGACAAGGTCTGCTGGGATTTCTTATTTAAAGTCTTGCAAAAATTTGGGTTTTCAAAAGCTTGGTGTAAATAGGTACGAGCTTGTATATCAGGTGCTTGGTTCTCATTATTGATTAACGAGGTGTTGTAGGTTTCTTCTCATCCACACAAGGGGTTCAGTAGGGAGATCCATAATCCCCAGTCCTATTCATTCTGATGGATGAATCCTTTAGCAGACATATTCAGCATAAACAGGAATCAGGCGATTAGCAAGGTGTCTGTATTAGTGAAACAAGCATTTCTATAACACACACCCTATTTGCAAATGACACTTTGCTTTTTGGAGCTTCTGCTGTATCGAAAGTAAGGCAGATTAAACAATCTTTGGACATGTATACTTCAATTTCAAATCAGAAAGTTAATTCACAGAAGTCAAAGATTTACTTGTTCAATACTTACCAGATAATATCCAACAAGATTGCCAATATACTAGGATTCATAGTTGACTTCCTCCCATCTGTCTATTTGGGAATTCCTTTCTTTGTTGGTGCAAACAGAATAAGTTACTGGTCACCTATAATTGACAGAATTAAATAATCATTGCCTGGAAAGCAAGATGGCTCTCACTCTCAGGGAGAATTCTCCTTATTAAGACAGTGCTTTCAACAATACCAAACTACTATTTATCAGTTCTCAAAGCTCCTTCAGTTATTAATTCCATCCAAAATATTTTGAGAGAATTCTTATGGACTAGAAATATGAACGGGGATAAGAAAATTCCTTTGGTTTCAATTGATAGTATGGCACAAATAAAACAGCTTGGTGGTGTGGGGATTCATGACCTACACAAACAAAATAAAGCTTCTGGAGGCAAGCTTGTATGGAAAATGTACACTAATCCACACAATATATGGTGCCAAATCATGCAACAAAAATACTTAGATAACACTAATCTAGTTAGAATCCTCACTATCCTGGATCCCCCAAAAGGGTCAGCAATCTGGGACTTCATGATGTCTTCAAGAGATTTAGTAACTAATTATATATCTTGGGAAGTTAATAGTGGATCACAAGTTAAATTTTGGCGTGACTCATGGAATGGGGCTCCGCCCCTAGGCAATCTTGATGGTATTGATACCATTGTAACTGCATCTGAAAATGTGTGGGGAATATTTTTAATAAACTTTGTTTCTGTAGTATGTTTGTTTTCAAGGAAAGTGATCCAGAAAGATCCAACAGAACTTCCTCTCCCTTCCTTGGAATGTAAACTATTGGAAAAGATTCTCTCAAAAAAAGTGGTATACTTATCAGTCTCCGAAGATAAGGTGCTTTGGGTGCCTGGAAAAGAGGGCAATTTCAATATCAAAGATGGGTATAACATTATCCAACAGCAGGAAATCAATTCCACACCTTCTCGGGCATTCACATTCTATTGGATCATTTAACACTACCCAAAGCTGGATGTTTTTCGTGGTTAGCATTAAAAAATAGGGTTTTAACAAGCAAAAGACTACACAAATTAAAAATTGCACAGCCTTTTAATTGTTTATTGTGTGATTTTGAAAGAGAAAGTGTGGATCATTTATTTCTAACCTGTCCATTTGCCCAACAATGTTGGCTATATGTTTTGGGGAAACTTCACTACTCTACACCTCTACCAAACAAATTATGGGATTTGTTTCAGTCATGGCCAGAATTATACTCAAACTCCCTCTTCTCTGCCTTATGGACATGTATTCCAGCTTTGGTTGTGTGGCAATTTGGTGGGAGTGCAACAAAAGAATCTTCCACAAAATATCCTCTTCAATTCAAGTGGTTCTCTTAAACTTGGAAAATTCAATTTCTGAAATGGTGAATTCTAGTCACTCAAAGATCAAGTGTAATCTATGCATGACATGATGGGATAATGTGATATCAAGGGAATGGAAACATATTCAAGTACCATCTGGTTGGTGCCATTGATCTCTTAATTCAAATTCACAAGATCGTTAGTTGGTTCGCTGGATTCCTCCTGCATAGGGGATTGTTAAACTAAATTTTGATGGATCTTCCAAAGGTAACCCAGGAGAGTCGGGTGCAGGTGTGTGCATCTGAGATCACCATGGATCATTTTTGGCACTAAAATATTGCCCCCTCCCTCGAGGTACAAATAATATGGCCGAAGCTTAGGGATTATTTGCTGGCCTCACATTGGCTAGAGCAGGCGGATTTCATCGAGTTCAAGTAGAAGGTGATTCATTGACTATAATTAATGCTTGTATAAAATGGGAAACACGTAGTTGGCAGCTAGCATATATCTTTCATCAAATTTGGTTCCTACTAGACTCCTTCCAAGAAGTATACATCTCTCATACTCTTCACAAAGGCAATGCAGTGGCAGACCACCTTGCCAACAAGGGTTGTGATGGCCATGATGTGATCACATTTACCCCTGAAGACACCATCAAGCTAGACATTAAACTTCATGAATTAATACTCGAGGATGTGAAAGAAATCAACAAAGCAGAATCAAATGTGGATGTGGCAAACTAAAAACCTAATTTGTTTGCCGAGTGGACACTAAGGACATTAGTGTCATAAGTTGTGCTTGTGCTTTTATGATGTCTTTCACATGACTATGGCTTGGACAAAATTTCACCTGTATAATGCAGTACCAAATTTGTGTGGTAAGCAGTGTACTCATACATGGATTATTGTAAATTGAAATATCTATAGAAAGTGTGCCACCAAGTTTTGATTCCCTGCCCTCATGACACTTCATCCGCATGTGTGTGATCAATTTGAAGCTGCAATTAAGTACATTTTAGGATATTATATGGGAATTCACCATTTCCAACAAAGGGTTTGGCATTATTACAACACACTACAGATATTTGAGGGGCCTTGTTGGGTTGTGTAATTATTGGCTTAGTACTAGTTGTGCCATGACAGTTTTAAATACTTACCCACTCCCATTTTCATTTCATTCTATTTTTATCATTGTCATAGCATCTGTGGAGTCGAGGGTTGCATACAGTTTAAAATGTCAGCAATGCGGAAGGCACCACTATGAAATCTTGCTGAGAAATTTTAGAATCAAGCTGCAAGGTAACAACTTGGAGGATGTTCTGCCCATGCAAATTGATGACTTTTCCTTTGCATCCATGTTTCTCTGCCATTCATAGGAGATTCAGGTCACTATTTGCATTTTCATTGGAGAAGAAATCCTTGCACCACATTTGCACCACTTCTTCTTCCCTGTGCAGATTGTGGCCATATTCCTTTCCAATGCCATGGACCTCATACAATCAATGCCCCTATTGGTCTCCCTAATTGAGAAAGTTATCAACCCTAAATATTTGCAAAATAATGCACTCATTCGGGCTTTGCAGAGTTATGACCTTTGGGGAGGAATGGCCTTGGTTGGTGGTTTGTTCTCCCATCATGAATTACTCTCCAACCATGACTGCATGCTTGTTTATGAAAGTATCAAATGGTCATTGGATAAACAGGATGCTAGATATGCAGAAAATGCCCTTCGCATTGTGGGTCGGCGACTGGGTTTTGACATGGTGGATCAAGTCAAAATTAGGGTGAATGTGCTGTTGGACCTTTTCAAATTCCCAAATAACCCTCCTTCTCGAGTTGGCAACCTACTACATCCATGTTCTCCTAATCGCAGTCATTTTCCAAGGAATTTAGGTGATGTACCAGATCTCAATGTGCAACCCTCTGGCTCGGTTATTGGGTCCCAGTCAGACATTCAATAGGATCATGTTCCTGGCTTGGACATTTCTTTCTCTCCTCCCAGGCATGACATGGCTTCACCGCACAGTTGGCACTCAGTTTCTTCATTGGCAGGTGGGATTGAGCGATCGACTTCATCCAATTTGGGGTTGGGTGTGTCTCTAGATTCTTCAGGATGGTCCCCGCATTCTCCTACAGATGTCCCTACTGCAGGTCGGGGCACGGATGATATGACCGAATAGGTGTTGTGAATTTTGGCAACCCCAAAATTTTGTTGACTTTGAATATTTTGATGCCAATTTCGTATTGTAAGGCTAAATTGTGAATTTGGCACTTTGATGGGGTTTTTTGGTATGTGTTTTCAAGTGGCACATAGATTTGTAATTTGATATCTTTATACTGCCCAGTATGTGAGCTCTGCTTGAACAACGTTCAACGCTTTTGTAGTTCACTTTAGTAAATCCAATTGTATCTGATATATATCAACATCATACTTGTATATGACAATGATTTCAGGGTTTCTTCCTGATTCTTCCACGGAGGAGTCTTTGAATCAATTTTATTAATATAAATATGGTGGCCACCCCACTTTTGCTTTAAAAAAACATTATAGTTAATTTTTTAATTAATTAAATTTGTTAAATTCATCTATTTATTTAATTAAATAAATTCACTAATTAATAGTATTTGAATTAAATTTAAATACTACCTTTCATAATGTATTAAATTTATTTTAATACATGTTCCTCCATAGTCCCATTTTAAATAAATTTTTAATTTATTTAATCCCCTCACACTCTTTATTTCTACTAAACCATGATTAAATTAAATTTTATTTAATTAATCCTAAATCCAACCTAGATGCTATCCTAGACACATCACTTCCTATCTAATAAGCCTACTCGCTAATTAACTAAAGTTAATTATGCTAATTTTTGGATTCCTATAACATCCATTAGTCCTAATTATTTGCTCACACATGTGTGAGAAAATTTCCAAAAAAGACCCTTTTCAAAAATTGCTATTATTTGCACAAACAAGGCTTCTTACATTTTATGACACTTCTTACACATTCTAAAATGGTGAAAATAGACTTTTTCACTTACACACACTTACACATGTACTTGAAATACACATTGACCTTTCACATCCCAAGTTGCTCACACATGTGTGAGCAAGTCTTGTACTTTGCATGGCTTATGTGTCTCCTTGGTGGCACCTATGTGGATGCCATATAGATGCCACTTCACCCTAGCCCTCCAAAATCTTATAAATAGGACCCTTGTCTCAAGCAAAATTCATTCATTTTTGCATTAGAGTTATTATGCTAGTATATGCTTAGATTTTTAGAGTTTTTGTTAACCATTTGGTAGTTCTTAGATTTTCATTGTAGATTTAGCTCCATTAGTTTTTGTTACTTGCATGCCATTGAGCTTGAGGATTGCTTTCTGTAGACACCTAAAAATCCTTTAGAAAATAAAGTATTTTTATTTTTTGAAAAACCCCTGATGACATCATCATTTATTAATTATTTATTTATTTAATTAATTAATATATTTTATGCCATTAATTTCCTTTATTTTAATTAAGCATCTTTAATTAAAGAATCTCTCCCCAAAGCATTTAAAATCAAATTTGAATGATTTTCCTATCTTTATTGAATCAATATTCAATAGATGATGTCACAATCCCTAAATAAATTTTATATTTATTTAAAGCCTTAAAACTGTAGAACCTTCTAGCCTTTCCTAAACCCTTCCAATCTTCCCTAAATCTTCCCTAAACCTACTTAGGAGAAATTGCCTACTTTTTCTAAGCTAATCCAAGTCTCCATTGACTTTTGGTCAAACCCTTCCCCTAATAAGCCTTCCACACTCTTTAAGGCTTCGTACAGCCTCACAAAGAGACCCATGTCTTTTCTTCCACACATGTTCCCCTTGCACACTTCCCTAGTGTTGCTCACACATGTGTGAACAACCCCTAACCCAAGCTAAACCTTACCATACCTCTTAATCTACCCCAAACATTACCCCTAACCCTAACTCATCCTCCTAACCCAAGCCCTTCCCAAATCCTATAAATACCATCACTTCCTAAGAGAAAAATACCAATTCACTTTCAATTCATAGTAGTGTTACAATGCTAGAATAGTTCTAAATCTTTAAAGCTTTCATACTAATTGTTAGATTTCATCCATTTTCATGCTTTCATAGCTCATCATAGCTTAGACTAATGGATAAATCTTAGCTTCTTTCATTTTTCTTCATATCTTTTTGCATCATATCACATCTAATTTTGATTAAAACCAATCTATAATAATCATCCATAGCTTAGATTTGCATCATTGAGCTTGTAGGTTCCTTAAGGCCTTAGGGGAAAAATGGGTGTTCCATACCCATTTTTGTGCCACTATGGGGTTCTTATGGTCCCTAACCCATCTTTAATCCTCCTAAATATCATTAGGGAATTTCTCCAAGTGATTTGAGAGCATACCCACATCCCTAAAGCGAGAGCAAATCAAACAGCCACAGGGTGCTCCCGTTTAAGCTCTATCCGAATGACTTTGTGAATAACTTTATGTAATAGCTTAGGTATATACTGTTTAACTAATGTTTGATATTTTTAATCCTTTCAAGACATATTAGGTTTGCATTGATCACATTTTTGCATGCTCGGTGCGACTCCACAAGCCTCAAAATTGCATTATTTTAGGGTTTTTTGGCTAAAAAACTCATTTTTCACGCCTTCCGGATGGATTTTTTTATAGTGTCGTATTATTTTTGAACTTTTTGACCAATTTTCGTATGGGGACCCCCCAAAAATCATACGAAATGATGTATAAACTTTTATGGGTCTGTTTTGAGTGATTTTTAGGCCATTTTTGGCACTTTTTGGACCAAAACTCATATGGGAACCATGCAATTGTTTTAAGAGCTTGAAAATTTTCATACAAGACTTTAATTTGAAATAAATTATGGCCCTAGAGCTTGTATGGGAGGCAGGGAGTTCATTTAAGGCCCTAAACTTGAATTTTCTTCATTTTTTGGGCCTATTTGGGGATCCTAGTGACCCTAAGGCTTCAAGCTTGTAATTTATAACATCCAACACTTGAAATTACTTCATGGATTCCAAGTTATCATAAAATCACTAAGGCCTTAAGTCTCATGAACTCTTGTGAAAGTTTAGGAACCACAAACACTTCATTTTCAGGCTTAAAATGAACTTTTTGAGTGCCCTTAAGGGACAAATCTACAAGTCTTTCCTAAATGTTTCCTAAACATTCCTAACCAACTCAAATAATTCCTATTTTGTCTTAAAAACACTCAAAATCACTTCTAATGTCTTTCTTTTGGTTAAATAGAACATCTTTCAAACAAATCTAAGGTTTCAAAGAGTCATACATGCAAAGTAGGAACATTTCATGTTTTGGGAGCATAAAAAGAACATCAAGTTTGCATTGCAAAACTAAGTGGTTCCTAATCAACTCAAAAAAAAATCATCCTAAGTTATCCTAAAGAAAACTCAAGTGCATCAAAAAGAGCTAAAAGAAATTCATTTACAAATGTCTTCAAGTTTTGTTAAAGGTCTCAAAGAAAACTAGGAACAAATCAAACAAAATCTTTGCTAATCTTTTCAATTTGGTTCCTAAACATTC
Organism: Chamaecyparis obtusa; assembly: GCA_027943335.1. Taxonomy (NCBI): domain Eukaryota; kingdom Viridiplantae; phylum Streptophyta; class Pinopsida; order Cupressales; family Cupressaceae; genus Chamaecyparis; species Chamaecyparis obtusa. The sequence goes on along the minus strand of BSBK01000322.1, from coordinate 291,282 downwards.
CTAAAAGTTTCAAAATTTTCCTAAATTAGTCCTAAAGCTTTTTTATTTATGTGATCAAGTCTCTTATTGAATTATCTTGAATGCCTTTCAAAGTTCATGTATCAAAGCTAAATCTAAGAACTTTCCCTTTGGAGTCTAAAAATTGAGCAAAAAGAAAATCTTGAATGAAGCTAAAAGAATAAACCCAAGTCCAATTGAGAAATTGTCATTTTGAAAATCAAACACAATCTTGAATGATTTAAAAGAGAAAGAAAATCATCTCTATTCCTTCCTCTTTTAATTTCAGTTCACGTGCGAACTCAATCTTGAATGACTTAAAGATAAAAAACAAAGCACTTTTCAAAGTTCTAAAGCAACACCGAAACTCAATCTCGAATGCTCAAGAAAAGAACTTGACAATTGCTCAAAAGTTTACTTTTTGGAGAAATAAAAATTCAAAAACTAAACACTTGTGTCTTCAGAAGTTTTCAATTCAATCACACTTAAATCAAATTTTGGGAAAAAGAACTCTTCATGATATGCATCTAGGAGTTTTTCATTTTCTTGCAAAATCCTTGTTAGAATAAGTAATGTAAAACACTTGAACTCAGACAAGTTCACTTGTTTTACTTTTAGCAAGGCCTGTTTGGGGAGAAAAGTGCTTCCTCTCTGGAGAACGACCTCAAATCGGTATCTTCGCCAATCGGTATAGAAATAAAGCATTGAGAAAACTCTCGCTTATATCCCCTCAAGCTTAGGCGAGGCGTGTTGATGGTAGCCCGAGGTAGGTGAATAATCCCTACTATTTTGGCATGGTCAACTAGGCTCTTAAGTGAGTCACGTGCATAAAAACTAATTGGGGGGACTCCACGAAACAATTACAAATTGGTTAAAGTAAAGGCTACCCTATCCACATCTGAAGGTATCAAAATCCTTGTGCAAGGACCGATCCAAGGGGTTTACCGGATCACCTCAAGATTACTCACCATTTGTATCCCCTTATAGGGGATACCAAGCTGTGGGAAAGGATTTTGATACTCACCTTCCTTAGGTAGATATTCTTGAAGTGATTGATAGTCAAAGACTATGTGAAAACACTTGTTGGAACATACACATTTCAAAGCTTTTTCAGATTCAAAGTCATTTATCTTAGTTGTATCCCACAAGGTTTCTTTGTCCCTTGTGGAGATTGCTTTTCCAAAAGTCTTTGTTGAAATCTATCCTTTGCCATTGGGAAACATCAAATTGATCTACAACCTGATTTAGAATACTCATAAAAACTTGCAAAAGAAACCCTTGAAATCAAATACCCAAAGCTTTTGTCTCAATTCAATTATCAAAATTTCCCCAAGTTATATCTGGTTTGATCAAACACCTGAAAGCTAAACTTCCCAAATCCCAAGCCTATCGAGAGAAGAAAGTTGCAGAGAGAAATCTTAATAGCCATCAATCTTTTGTGCAAGCAAACCAAGCCGAAGAAAAGTACCAAGAAAATCTTGATAACGTAGGCTATAACGCAAGAGTCAAGTAGTTTGCTTACCGATTCTGAGTAAACCGTCACTATGTCAATCTTGAAAGAGAGGACTAGCTAGAGTCCATCACATATCCACTTTTCCTTTGGAATCTAAGGTCCTATCTCGACAGTTCTTCATCCTAGTTTCATCCTATTTTCATCCTTCCATCATCACCAATCTTTAGTTGCATCCTAGAGTCCAGTCTTAGTTGCATTCATCATCATCTTCCTAGTAGCATCATAGGTCATCCCTTTCAGTTGCATCTACATCATCCCTTTAGAAATAGCACCATTCTATCATCCTTCACCATCATTCCATCAACAATCCACAATCAGAATCCTAAATCCTTGATTCAAATCCAGCATCCATCATCCAAGTCAAACCCACCATCCTTGCACCAAATCTAGTGATCCAAATCCACAAGCACTTAGTGTTCAACACCTTTGAGTTGTTTTTATCCCCTATCCTAAATCAAAAATCACCCCCTTTTTGATAGAGCATTGTCTAAAGGAAATCCAACTTGTCCTTGCACAACCTCATCATCTCAAGCAAGAGATTGGCTTGCATTGATAAGAATCTAGTTGACCAAAGATTGTTAGTCAATCCTAGGTTGGCCAAATCCTATCACTGATCCTCCATCGAGAAAATAGCAGCTCATTGTTGATACTTAGTAATCTTCCACAAGCATCCCACCAATCATCCACCAAATCTTGATCCAAATCAGAGTATCCCACCAAGCCCCCATCATAGCCAAACATCTCACCAATCTTTCACCATCTTTCGCCATCCTTGATCCAAATCCAAGCATCTCAAAAATCCTTTCATTCCATTCTAGAAATCTACCATCCTTAGAAGTTTCCTAGGCTTGCATCCATCATTCTTTAGAGTCTTTTAGAGACATCTTGCATCCATCTAGCTTTTTCATCTCCGCTCCATGCTTGTCGTGACAATATCTAAGAAATAAAGGAACATGGAACCTTATCAAGTACCCAACTCATCTGATCTCAACATTTCTACTAGTGCGATGGTAGCTTATGATCCCCAGATTCAACAACCTAGTAATGCATGGGATGATCCCAATATCCCCTCGGCTCCTTTTGCGATAGAAACATTTATGAATCATCCAGTAAATGCACAAAAGGTTAGTGCGCTCACTGCTTAGAATCAAAGAAACATGTGGGCTAACTTCACACAAGAGGGTACTCCCATTCCGCTATATATCCAACCTCGCATCCCCATCCACAACATCCGTATCCCAGTAGAAATATACACCCTCATCATCCAACAGATCCATCATCCACTTCTCCACATATCACAAGTAGCTTTGCCCATCCCTCTTTTGCAACGTAGTTTCACAAGCCCTACAACACAAGCAACACAATCCACTCCATTTCTTCTCATAGGCGCACCATCATCTTCCATAGCAGCTCAATCCATCATCCCTACCTAAGCCTTTTCACATAACCAAGCACCACCTCCCACACAAACCTTTACACAAATAGTTCTACCACCTTCCATGGGCCAAGCAACACCTTTCATTCCAGGAGGGATGCAATCATCCTTCCCCTTCACTTCACAAGCCTCCACATCCACACCTTTTGTTCTGGGAGGGATGCAGTCATCCTTCCCCTTCACTTCACAAGCCTCTGTATCTACACCTTTCATTCCAGGAGGGATGTAATCATCCTTATATTTCACTTCACAAGCCTCCACATCTACACCTTTTGTTCCAAGAGGGACGCAATCATCCTTCCCCTTCACTTCACAAGCCTCCACATCTATACCTTTCATTCCATGAGGGACGCAATCATCCTTCTCCTTCACTTCACAAGCCTTCGCATCCACACCATTCTTTCCAGGAGGGATGCAATCATCCTTTCCTTTTGCTCCATAAGCTTCCGCATCCATACCATAATTTTTAGGGGTAGCACAATCATTTCCCTTCAATGCTCAGTAAGCTTCCACATCATCATCACCCTTTTCATGGGGAACGCAAACATTCTATTCATTCACCCCCCAGCAGACATCTACCCAGGCACAAGCCCAACAAAATACCTTCACCACAGGTATGCCTTCCATGGGTTTTTCAAATCCACCATTCATGTCCCAAACTCCCATCACATATACCTTCCCATCATCCTCTGCATCACAATTCCCGCCACATAGTGGTTCTCGTTGGGGCCTCACTCAAGAAGAAATGAAATTTTTAGGTATACCAACTCACTCTCCTACATCCATACCTACGAACCAACAAGCCACCTTCTCACAAGAAGCACAGTAACAACCATCACAACCTCCACTAGCTTCATGCTTCACAATCTATCCATTCACAACACCTAGTGCTTTTTAGCAAGTTCCTCCACCTCAGCAATAAAGTTCATCTCATTTCGCAAGTTCTTTTGCCCAACCACCCTTTGCTTCTACCATCCCTACATCAGTTCCACCCTTAAGCAATGCAGGAATGCACCCAACCTATATCAACCAAGTGCAAAGCCAAGTACAACAAGGGACATCTTACTAGAAAGCTACATCATTCCACTAGCCTCCCCCACAATGACAATACTTCAAGTCATAGCAACAAACCCCTATCATTCCCTAGTAGCAACAAGCTTCCTCCTACCAATCATAGCAACAAATCCCTATCATCCCACAATACCAGCAAGTAGTTCCATATCCTCCATCACAATATACCCCCACACCACATCAGCAGTATCCTCCCCAAGAATCATCACTCCAAAATCCATTCCAATCTGCCTATCTCATTGGGCAATCTCCACGTCCCACTCCATAATATCCACCTAAAAATCATCCTTATTCACCAGCACCACTAGACCCTTTCCAAATGGGAGTATCTGCTCCAACACCAGTCCATTCTACGTGGGAAGCAATGAAGAATGCTCTTAAGGAACTCCAAACTGGTACAGAGAATAAGACCTTAAAATTTGAAGAGGTGTGTCCCTACCCATTTCATCGATCAATCACAACTATTCCATTCCCAAAGAACTTTGAGACACCCAAGCTTGATAAATGTCAAGGGAAAGGAGACCCAGTAAATCACATCAAAGAGTTCTATATGGCATGTCAAGAAGTGGCTTACAATGACAATTATCTTTTGCACCTATTCCCCAAAAGCTTGGGAGGAACTGTTGTTGAGTGGTTTTACAAAATACCATGTGGGACCATCACAACTTTTGCTGAGCTCTCTGAGAAGTTCATTGCCCAATATGCCCACAATGTTGAGAATGAGTTGACCCTATTAGACCTTTGCAACTCAAAATAGAAAGAAGGAGAAAGCCTAGCAAAATACCTGCAACGATGGTAGAACCTCACTACCAGGTTATCATATCAATCGCCTGAGAAGCATCTGACCAAAATCTTCATCGATAATCTGCATCCCAAACTATCCCACTTCATGAGGATGAACTACATCCAAACATATCAGGATATCAAGAGCAAAGGGATAGGTATTGAAAGAGCTCTCCTAGATGAAGGTACAATCTGACAGTACAAAAATAATTCCCAAAGTAAACCCATCAATGATAAACCCCATTACTAGAATTGTAACAAAAATGTTGTTACTGATGGAGCCACTGACACCAAGCATGTCCAAATTGTCATGGCTAGTCCTACACCAACTCTTGCATACCAACAATAACAAGCACCCATCTATCAGCAACCTCCTCATGTCCATCAACAACCCATGCAGCAATATTAGCCTCAAAACAATCAGCAGAACTATCAACAGCAAGCACATCAAGTCGATCAAGGAAATCCAACCAATCAGGTTAATGCCATCAATACTACTCCCAATCAAAACAAACCCAGAGCCTAGAATTATCAAAAGAGGATCTTCACACTACTTGGTGAACCTCTAGATGTTATCTTTCACTGAATGGCCAAGGCCAACTTCATTGCGTACCCACCAATCTAGCAATTTGATGATGCCACTCCTAAGCCCAACTGGTATAAAGATCACGAGTATTGTGATTATCATCATATCAAAGGACACACTACCTTAAGGTGTATGAAACTCAAGAATTACATCCAAGATCTCATTGACCAAAAGGAGATCCAAGTAGACACACCTACTCAAGCCTCGCCTAATGCCAATTTGCAAATCTATCAGAATGTGTTCCCACAACACAATGCTAGGAAGAACCAAACTAATACCAATCCTCCCCAGAACCAAGGCAAAGGAAAACAAGAAGATCACACCAGTCACAAAGACTATACCACTTCCTATATCAATTATGACAAGTTTGTTGGATGTATAACCCAAGTCGAGCCCATGGTCAATGTCATCCATGTCAAAGGAGAAGATAGTCAATGTGTTGTTACCGCCTATAGAGGTCAGATACTATCGTTGGTGCCCATCCAAGACCAGCACATAATGCACACAATGCACAATATAACCTCATAGAACATCTTGGGAACACACCAGCCCAAATCTCCATCCTTGACCTTCTCCACACTTCACCCATCCATCGGGAAATCCTTGATCGAGCCCTCCATGAAGCACAAGTCCCCACATATATAAACACCATTCAGTTTGAAAACATTTTGGGACATCTATCTGCACCATTTGCTCTTTCCTTCAAAACATTTGACATGCCAGCCGTTGCACCTGACCACACTCTCTCTCTGCATCACTTTTATGGTCAGAGATTTTTCCATCAAACGGGTCTTGATAGATAATGGCTCAGCCCTAAACTTGTGTACTCTAAAATTCATTCAGTAGATTGGGTTCACAGAAGCTGATATATCACATGAAGTGATCACAATCAAGGCATACAAAAACTTGGAATGTACCTCTGAAGGTACCATTATGTTGCCTATCCATCTAGGCCCAGCAACACAAGACACCATTTGCCACGTTGTTGATCTTGACCTACCATTCAACATCCTCATCGGTCAACCATGGATCCATTCCATCAAGGCTTTACCATCTACTTACCATCAGTGCATCAAATTTTTGCATCAAGGCACTGAGGTTACCATCCATGCTAGCCCCCAACCCTTCGCATACTATCATGTCATGGAAGCATCATTCCCTCATTCCACTCATTATCTTGGAACCGATATTGGCACTTCTGTTGCCAGCTCATCCCGATACCATTGTGATCCATAGACTATCCTTGACTCCACTCTCTCTTTCGTTAAGATCAACAACCAAGGTTGTGGTGAATACAGCCTAAATGATGCATTTACAATAGGGGCCCTCCCACTTGATCCACATACACAAGGGCGCTCGAGTCACCAAACCAAGCCTGTTGAAGATAATCATGAAATCAAGTGAATGGGACCTATGACTTTCGAATCCCATGGCAACATAAACATTCAAGAGATGGATCCTACCCACCACCTAACACTCAACTTCTTGGCTACTTCAAAGACAAGTATCCCCAATCGCATAAGTATGCCACTAAACAATGGAAATATCAGGGCAGTGGTCTAGGACCACAAGAAGGCAGAAGCAAAGATCCCATCACAACATCAAAGAATCCTCAACATCAAGGTCTTGGCTTTAATACCCATCGCCTACGTATACAAGAGCCCAATAATGCAACTGGGGGCACCAACATGACTAGCGTTCCCTTCTTGAATAGCCAAGATGACCTTGTAGAAATTGAAGACATCCCCGAAGAGAAAGTAAAGAAATCATATGATGACATCTTTGATGATGATACCCTCCTGGGCACTTTTGTCCTTCAACTCTCCATTAATCTCATAGAACTTCCCCTCATCCACCCCGAACTCATAGATTGGGACCAACCAAGCATCACACACATCAATGAGTTCCAAAGCATGGAAGCACTCCTAGAGTTCACAGGGGCATCGGGCCTACAATCAGTTCAAGATTTAGAGTCAACTCACATCTATAAGCTTGACCTAGAAGCATATTTTGGGGAGGAGGCAAGCTTTAGCCGCAAAAGTGAAATAGAAAGAAAAAAAACATGAGTCTTTATGTGAAAACCCCTCTAGGGCACATACTGATTCCAAAAAACTAAAAATAAAGGGTGTATCTATTGAGAACTTGGCAATTCAAGTGCTAGAAGATGAAGACTTGCCTCTTCCTCCTATATAGGATTATAGGCCCGAGCAGTCACCAATCATAATAGAAGAAACCAAGCCAATCAACTTGGGTATAGAGGAATGTCCCAGAATCACCTACATTGCATCATCTTTAACAAAGGGTGAAGAACTAGCTTTCACTGCACTTCTCCATGAAGCTACTAGGAACTTTGCATGGTCATACACACACATGTCTGGGCTTGATCCTAATCTTTTTGTCCATCATCTAGCTATGGACCCTAATGTTAAGCCAGTAAAATAGAAGCTATGCAAAATGCATCCCAAAGTAGCTCTATTGGTAAAATCAGAACTAGAAAAGCTCCTGGATGCAAATATTATCAGAGCTATAGATTACTCAGATTGGATCTCCAACATGGTGCCAGTTGTAAAGCCTTCAGGAGACATCAAAATTTGCACAAATTTCAGGGACCTAAACAAGGCATGTCCTAAGGATGATTTCCCACTTCCCAACATAGACATGATTATAGATCTTACAGCGGGCCATGAGATGTTATCACTTGTGGATGGCTTCTCAGGATATAATCATATTCATATAGAAGAAGGAAATCAACACAAAACAACATTCACTACTCCATGAGGTACTTTCTGCTATAACATGATGCCATTTGGACTAAAGAATGCACCAACCATATATCAGAGAGCAATGACAGCAATCTTCCATGACATGATCCACAAGATCCTAGAAGACTATGTGGATGATATTCTTGCAAAATCAAAAACATGCTATGAACACTTTGACATTCTTGAGAGTGTGTTTGATCACCTACATCATTGTGGATTGAAGCTCAATCCAAAGAAATGTGCCTTTGGTGTTACATCTGGAAAGCTTCTAGGCTTCATAGTATCACGACGAGGCATAGATATTGACCCCAAGAAGGTCAAAGAAATAATAGAAATGCCTCCACCAAGAACACTCAGACAGCTCAGAAGCCTACAAGGAAAGCTTCAATCAGTGTGTCGATTCATCTCCCAACTGGCAGACAAGTGCCAACCTTTCATGCATCTCTTGTGCAAAGACACAAGCTTCAAATGGGACCCCATCTATCAGAAAAGCTTTGACAAGCTCAAGGAATATCTAGCCAACTCTCTAATCCTAGTACCACCAATTCTGGGATGCCCTCTCATACTCTACATCTCGGTGACCACTACAACACTGGGGGCACTCTTAGCTCAGCATGATGATGAAAATAGAGAGAGCCATCTACTACATTAGTCGAACTCTTGTCGGCTATGAGCTTAACTATTCACCCATGGAAAAAGCATGCCTTGCAGTGGTCTTTGCCACTCAAAAGCTTAGACACTACATGCTCATTCAGACAATCAGGCTCATTTCAAAGGTGGACCCACTCAAGTATCTATTGTCAAGGACAACTCTCACAGGCAGTATGGAAAAATGGGTCATGCTACTCGGTGAGTTTGACATCCAGTACATAGATCGAAAAGAAATCAAAGGGAAAGTAATTGCCAATTAGCGAGCAGAGGCACCACTGGTGGATGCCTATCCACTAATCATGGAAGTCCCTAATGAACACTTATGTATGATCAAAGAGCAGCCCATATGGAAGTTATACTTTGATGGCTCCTATACATCGCATGGATCAGGGGCAGGAATCCTATTCGTCGCACCTCAAGGTGACTATATTCCAAAATCATTCAAGTTGGGATTCCCATGTACTAATAACATTGCAGAATATAAGGCACTCATATCAAGTCTCAAAATAGCCATTCAATGGAATATCATAGAACTGCAAGTGTTTGGAGATTCACAATTTATTATCAAGCAAGTCCTAGATGAATATCAGACAAAGGATGACAAGTTGCTTCCCTACAAAGAACTAGTGGACAGATTGAAAGAGCACTTCCTAAATCTACAGTTCACTCAGATACCAAGGCTTCAGAACAAAGTGACCGATGCAATAGAAACCATTGGATCCTTATTGAAGATTCCTCGTGATTCAACTCAATACGAATTCTTAGTCAAGTAGCTACACACGCCTACTTATGAGAACATCGATGCAGAAATGGTGTGTGTCTTGGTTGGTCCTCAGTCCCCGTGGTACCATGACATCCATGCATATCTAAAAAATGGTATCATATCTCCCCATCTCACCAATAACCAACACCAAAACCTAATTCATAGAGCTTCCTGCTACACTCTTGTACCCAACACCCTTTATCATCAAGGATATCACAATATCCTTTCTAGGTGTTTAGATTCAAACGAGGCCATCCTGGCTTTACAAGAGGTCCACACTAGAATTTTTGGTGCCCACATGAGTGGCATGGTTCTAGCAAAGCAGTTTCTTTGAGTCAGGTATTATTGGCCAACCATGGAACATGATACTTGTGAGTTCGTCAGGAAATGTCTACCATGTCAACAACATACAAATCTGATTCTTGCACCAGCACAAGACTTACAGCCCATTGCGCCACCTTGTCCATTTTCATGTTGGGGCTTTGACCTTGTCAGCTTAATCACTCCCCTCTCCTCGGATGGACATAAGTACATAATTACTTCCATAGAGTACTTCACCAAATGGGTTGAAGTGATTCTGCTCACCCTTAATACTAGCATCCAAATATCCAAGTTCATCCTTTACCATATCATCTACCACTTTGGCATACCATCTACCATCTTCACATACCATGGCACACCTTTTGAAAACCAACATGTCGATGGTTTGTGTGCCAAACTCCACATCCATCACCATTTCTCCAGTCCATATTTCCCACAAGGAAATGGCCAAGATGAGGCAACCAATAAAAAAATCCTCAAAATCCTCAAGAAGGTTGTCAATGATTCTAATCGTGACTGGCACCTCTAAATAAATCTTGCCCTCTGGGCCTACCGCACTTCTTATCACACTCCCATAGCAACCACCCCATATTCCCTTGTATATGGTGTTGAAGCCATTTTTTTGATCGAGGTTGAGCTCCCATCATTGCGAGTCTCCATGAAGAACTATACCACTGATGAAGACTATCACGTAGCACATCTCACATAGCTAGACCTATTAGATGAAAAGAGACAGCAAGCATATGATCACCTAGTTCCATACCAGAATTGACTCAAAAGGAGTTATAACAAGAAGGTCCATCCTAGACAGTTCGAGGTCGGTGACATGGTCCTAAAGGAAAATCAGAAGGTCCAAGAAAATTGAGAAAAGAAAGGCAAGTTTGAGCCTACTTGGCTAGGCCCCTATGTTGTCACAACATGCTTCAGCTCTAGAGCCTATTAGCTATCTACACCAAAAGGTGATCCTTTGAATGATCCAATCAACATCATACATCTAAAGAGATTCTATGCCTGAAACAGATTCTACATATTCAGAAAATCCATTAAAAAAAAAAAAGAAAAATAAGAGAAGAAAAATAATCATCCAATGGTGAAAACTTGGCAATTCAAGTGCCTTGGACAAGTATGTTGGTGAAAACCTGGCAAACAGGTGCCATACATAGTGGACTGAGTTATTGTCTATCAAACTTCCATTCCCCCCATCCCAACATCTCAGTCCTTTTTCTACCATCTCCATCCCCATCCACCATCCCCCAACATTCCTCTTTTTTTATAATCCTCAAGAAAATCCGCAATCCTACCTGCCCATATCTTATACCATATCTGGCACATATCTTGTACCATATCTTGTACTATCTCCTGTATAGCACAATCCTTCCTGTATCTATCATGTATAGTGATATCTTCCTATCCCTAATCCTGAGCTTTTGTACATATCAGTTGTAAATAATCTTTCCTCATCTATTGTACATCTCGTTGCATCTTTTTGTACATATCCTTGTCAGACCTACAATAGCATTTGATCAAAAAAAATTTCCTACCCAGCCTTGTACTTCAACAACATCAATTATCGACTATCTTTGATCATAGCGATTATTCTTTGACTCATCATTTGCCAGCAAACAACAACACTCATTCTCTCATCAATCCCCAAGTCCTTGAGGATGTATCCTTCCTCTTGTCAAACCTAATCTTCCACCAATCACATCAGGTCCGTGTTGATGTATCCTTCCACACGTTCAAACCAATCTTCCCACCATCAATCAATCAGTCACATCAAATCTCTCTCCTTGGAAAAGGATGTCCTTTTCGAGTTATCATTTTGGTCTTGTATTTTTTCCTTTGGATCTTGTTAATCTTTTACGGCTTCTTATTGTTCTCTACTCAAAGTCACCATGATCCTTTATATCATGGTGCGCGGTGAATGTGGACAACCTAGGGAAAGGTCTTTTGATCTTTTACTTATGCCAATGAGTTAGTCGGATGTGACCCTTGCATGTTTTACATGTGATCTTCTGGGTTACAAGGTGCACTTGGGAAATTTAATTTGTTTGTGGTTTCTCCAACATCGTTTCTACCATGTTTCCTCTTGGGTTCATGAGTGATGTTGGAGCAACCCTGTGTGTCTTTTTAGCATTAGTCCTATGGAACACTAGTGACAAAGCCTTGTGTTCTTTCGTAACCTTGGTAGGTCTCTAGCATTTCTATATCAAACTAGGTTGTGCTCTCCACATTTGCACTTGGAGCTCCCAAAATCCCCCTACATCCTGCATCATATAGATTAATCTTGCATCTTGCATCTCTCATGTAGCTTCATCTTGCATTTTGCATTCCATCTCACCTTGCATTCATCCATCTTTGCTCTTGGAAGCTTGGCTCTTTATCTCCCCTTCTTCCTTAGTCCTTCCCTCTCTATTTCCTTTCAAGAAAATTCCACAATGTTTACTCCTTGCGTTATTTTCTCAAGGGGGCACAACCCCTTATTCCTCTAAATTCTAGCCTCGGGCATCTTATTTTCTTGTCTTTGACACCACGCCACTTGCAGCATCATATCAAAGAGGGGAAAAATGTAGACACCTAAAAATCTTTTAGAAAATAAAGTATTTTTATTTTTTGAAAAACCCCTGATGACATCATCATTTGTTAATTAATTAATTATTTAAATAATTAATATATTTTTATGCCATTAATTTCCTTTATTTTAATTAAGCATCTTTAATTAAAGAATCTCTCCCCAAAGCATTTAAAATCAAATTTGAATGATTTTCCTATCTTTATTGAATCAATATTCAATAGATGATGTCACAATCCCTAAATAAATTTTATATTTATTTAAAGCCTTAAAACCGTAGAACCTTCTAGCCTTTCCTAAACCCTTTCAATCTTCCCTAAATCTTCCCTAAACCTACTTAGGAGAAATTGCCTACTTTTTCTAAGCTAATCCAAGTCTCCATTGACTTTTGGTCAAACCCTTCCCCTAATAAGCCTTCCACACTCTTTAAGGCTTCGTACAGCCTCATAAAGAGACCCATGTCTCTTCTTCCACACATGTTCCCCTTGCACACTTCCCTAGTGTTTCTCACACATGTGTGAGCAACCCCTAACCCAAGCTAAACCTTACCATACCCCAAACCATACCTCTTACTCTACCCCAAACCTTACCCCTAACCCTAATTCATCCTCCTAACCCAAGCCCTTCCCAAATCCTATAAATACCCTCACTTCCTAAGAGGAAAATACCAATTCACTTTCAATTCATAGTAGTGTTATAATGCTAGAATAGTTTTAAATCTTTAAAGATTTCATACTAATTGTTAGATTTCATCCATTTTCATGCTTTCATAGCTCATCATAGCTTAGAATAATGGATAAATCTTAGCTTCTTTCATTGTTCTTCATATCTTTTTACATCATATCACATCTACTTTGGATTAAAATCAATCTAGAATAATCATCCATAGCTTAGATTTGCATCATTGAGCTTGTAGGTTCCTTAAGGCCTTAGGGGCAAAATAGGTGTTCCATACCTGGTTTTGTGCCACTATGGGGTTCTTATGGTCCATAATCCATCCTAGATCCTCCTAAATATCATTAGGGAATTTCTCCAAGTGATTCAAGAGCATACCCACATCCCTAAAGCGAGAGCAAATCAAACGGCCACAGGGTGCTCCCGTTTAAGCTCTATCTGAATGACTTTGTGAAGAAATTTCTGTAATAGCTTAGGTATATACTATTTAACTAATGTTTGACATGTTTAAGCCTTTCAAGACAAATTAAGTTTGCACTGATCACACTTTCATAGCTCCTCCTTGAGCTTCTTTGGCCTCTTGCATTTGAGTGCTTGAGAGTTGCTTCTATAGCTTCTTCTTGAGCACCTCAAATCCTCGTCATACTTGCATTTTAGTGGGATATATACTTGTGTTGGGAGAGCACACCCACAAATATATCTAAGAGCTGAAATCAAGCAAGTCTTGGGTCCACTTGCTTATTGCTCATCGGAGGTTGTGGTGAAAACTAGTGTTTTTTTATAAGTTTATGAACATGCTAAAATAGATTTGAATATGCTCTTTATCATTAATGTTTGCATGTTTGAACTTGTTCTTAATAGGTGGATTTTCATCATATACAATATGCATAAATTTTGTAAAGAATTGTGTCTGAGTTGAATCCAAAAAATGTTTTGGATGTGGAGCACGAATTCAACTACCAATCCTCCTTCTTACAACATCTCTTTGATTAGGAGATACCCATGTGTTATTCTTCCAAAATTATTTAATCAAGGATTTCAAAGCTTCAACAATTGCTTTATCTTTTCACAGTAGTCTACCGGAAAATGCCCATAACTCATTTCTATTTGGATCTTCCACTCTTTGATGCCTTCCCAAGGCTCTCATTAGAGACTTTCTACTTATTTTCAATGTTTTTCTTGTCTTTCTAATGAGTCGATATTTCTTCATTTGAGTGTTTACTATCATTGATGTAAGTACATGTCATGTGACATTACTATCTTTCATGCATGATGTAGAACCCACACTCTCATATGCAGTCATTAGATTCTTTACAATAGATTTTTCACTTGACTCATCCATCGTTCTTAGCCCAAGAATCTTCATGATGGGCCTAAATTTCAGATTTCTCATCATTTCAACAAATAGTTGACATCTTCTTGTCGTGTTTAAATTCTCAAAAAATGATCTTCAAATATGATTAGCATTTCTTTGACAAGTACGCTTGGGAATCTTGTCAGGCATTGCTTGCAAAATGTTAGTATCAATATCAATCAAATAGTTTGGCTTTCTATAAATAATTCTAGGAGCATCAAAAACATTATGTGTGAATTGTGTACCATCTTAAGTACCTTCAACATGAGACAATGTTGTGCCTACACCTTAGAATGTAGACAATGGTGTGCCTTCAACATGATACAAGGGGGTACGCACACCTTGGGATGTAGACAATGGTGTGCCTTCAACATGATACAAGGGTGTGCCCACACCTTCGGAAGTAGACAATGGTTTTCCTTCAACATGATACAATGGTGTGCCTCCAACATTGGATGATGATGTCTATTCAACTTGGGAACTTATAGATGATGTGCCGGAATCTTCATAATTCAATTGTCTTGTTGCACGCAAGTTTCTCATTCATTGTCTTTTTGTTTCCAATTCCAATTCTCTCTTACTTTGTATTGATGTTTCATGTTCCCCATCCAAAGAAAAATCTTATTCTATGGTATCCAAGTTTTTTGTTCACAAAGTTGTCTCATTCTTTCCCTTTTCTTCTCTTTGTCTCTTTCATGCTCTTCCGGTGTTAAAGTCTTTGCTTGTTTCCTTGGCATGATGATGATTTCTACATATGAATTGATTACAATTTTAAAAATATAATATAAATGTAAAACAATAAGTCAAATTATAATATAAACCTCTTACAATATGATAAATTATTATATAAATTTATTACAATTATATCAAATTATGTATTGAACAAGTCTATATCATACCAATTATAAACCAAAACACTCTTTATTCACATTTGACATGAAAAAAAATAAAAAAATTACCTCAATCGATAAATTTTGATGATAATGATTGACTTTCACAATTCGATGGTGCAAATTGATAGAATATGCTTCTTTGTCACTATCAACACCATGAAAAGTGAATATTTGTTGGATAACACATAGAACTCAGACAACATTCAGGAAAAGTGGGCCTCTTTCACGAGATCTTTAACAAAGAAGACCATTTTTTTTAGTCTTCCATAGCGCAAGCGCGTGCACCCTATGCAAAACTAAAAAGTTTTATGCATACTCTTGCATAGCACGAGCATGCTATAGTGTGTGCACCCTATGTAAAACATGAGAGAGAGAGAGAGAGGGAGAGAGGGGGGGAAGAGAGTGAGAGAGAGGGAGAGTGAGAGAGAGATCTCTTCCTCTCACTCTGACTATTTCTCCTCACAATTGAAATCTATGACTTAAATAGGGCGGACATCCTATAGCGCACACACCCTATAGGGCACACGCACTTGGTAAGCCATTGGAATTTACCAATCCTAAGGCTTGGAGTTTCCTTGGAGATCCAACCCAAAGGCTTGGAGGATTCAAATAGCCCTGAGATGTGTTTTCTAACAGACATACAAAAAAATGACAACTTTTTTTGTGTGCTCTTCATCAGGTTTACTCATGGTTCAATAACGTAAAAATCAAACGACGTGATATTTCACATCTCTCTGTTAGCTATCTAAGCATATAATTTATTTTGAATTCTGATTATGTTAAGTTTTTCATCTCTAATTTCTTTTGTGTGTATGTTCATTTTTTGTAAAAAACCAACGTGTAGTATTTTGGGCATAGATTTTGGCTCGTTCATCAAATTTTGCAACAAGTTACATTTTTAGAACTAGACTCCATTCTACACACTTTAAAAAAAAAAAAAATTTGATTTTCGATTAGTTTTAAATGATTTCTAGGGGGAGCACACAAAAATTTCATGTTTTTCAGGATGTGTGCACTTCGTAAATTCATCAAAAATTATACATTCATCAAAAAATTAGCAAAAAAATATGGGATAAACTACGTGGTGTTAGCTAACTTCTCATTGGAGCAATTAAAAAAATTCAAAAAAAATGTTAACATTTTAGAAGGAGCACACTGGACGCTATGTTATATTTTTTCACAAAAAATAGGACCACTTTTTGTGCTCCCCCTTTTTGAGGGCCTAAATATGCACCATTTTCAAAATAAATTAGTAGTTTAGGAACTATATTCAGAGTATTACAACTCTTGTTATTGTCGCATCTTAAAATTTTGAGTCTAACTATCTTCAATTTCTTATTGAAGTTTAGAGTTTTCTTATTTCAGGAAAAAAATGGCATCTTATACCCCCTTTTTGGTCCCCCATCTTTGTGCACTTACCCTACTACCATCTAAAATTTTCACTTAAGATCTTCCAATACATTGATCCTCAATGTTACACTTCCATTATCATTTAAACTGGCCCACCCTAAAATTGTCTTTAATCAACTTAAGTTTTGTACAACATGAATGCTTAAAAAATTATAAGGTGATGGGTAAATGACCATTTCATATTAGAGAGGATCCCTAGATATTACTCCACCTACAATCAACCTAAAAATACCTATAGCACAAAATACCAACCAAATGATAGAACACAAATTTGCACCTCTCAACTTAAATGGTTTATAACATATCACAAGATGACATAAACTCTTACTTAATACATATGAAGGATATTGGTGAGTAACACCCTCCTTATACATATGATGAGTCCCTTCTACTCACACTTCTATCACTAGACAAAGCTTCCTTTAATATTCAATATTATTATCATTATTTTTATTTCTAGCTATTAACTTGGGGATGAAATCATGTAAAACAAGACAAGATAAATTATCTTAACCATTGGTCTATTATCTATAAATAGAAGAAAATTATATTTTGTTGAACAATTATAGGTTCAAGGAGAAGGGGGTGAGTCAACATGTATTGAAACTTAACCATTTATAAATTATTCATTCCAATTAACACACATGCAAATGTAAATAACTAAAACAAAAAGAGCACCAAACAAGGACACCAAGATTTTTATGTGGAAAACACAATGTGGGAAAACCATGGTCAAAATCACACTCACTATATGAAAATTGACAATGTTTAGGCTAAAGGCCAATGAAGCTCACTACTCCTAATTTGGACTTTTAGTTTAAGGGACATGACCTTAGAGAAAGATACAAATACATACAAAACATTGTAGATCACTTCTTCAGGGCAAAATACAATCAGAATTATTGCAATGGTTTAATATTGTTGAACTAAAGAGCATCACAGTTTTTGAAACTTTGATTACAGCTCATTGTTTTATACATCTGAAGCTGACTTCATCATTTCTTATCTACACATTTCCACCTTTGTACTTATATATGTAACACACCATACACATTCACATTTTCTACATACCTCAATCTCTAAAAGATGTCTACCTTTATATATCATTTGTAACACAAAACAACATCAATTAGGATGACCTAATTAGATATAACATACAAAATATAAATATTTGATTGATAGGGAGGCTCCTCTCCTGAGTCAGCTTGACTCACATCTAGGTCCCACTTCTAGACCTACTAAGGGTTCCTTCCCCTAACTTCCAAGGGCCTCTCTACCAAAAGTGGTTCAACTCTTCACTGAACCTACAGGGGTAGATTCACCAAAACTTTTCAAAACCTTCACCAGTCACATTGCAAGGTAGGTATCACTCCAATTCCTTCATATGAACTCCATTCTTGAAGTTTTTGGTTTATAGGTTATCCATTTCTTCATCGATCTCAAAGTTTCAAAAGGAAAGGGCGTGCAATTCCATGTAGCCCTAATCAGGCTCCTAAACCCTAATAACTCCCAAACTACTCAAACAAGTGCCCAAAATGGTCACTGATACAAATACCCTTTTGGAGAAACTAAAATATTTCTAGGGTTAGAGGGTCTCAAGATATCCATATAGTACCTTCAAACCTACCGAGACAATGTCCTTAAAAGTAGGGCTAATAGGGCTATTGATAAAAATTCTCCAAAAGGTTACTGAAATGGATTAATAGACCAAGATCACTAGTTCTATGGTCTTTCCAACTCCTAAAGGCTACTCTCAATTCATTGGATCACATCTTTCAATCCAACCCTACATCCAATCATTGATTGTTACCTTCCTGCTCCTAGCCGGGCACTGGCAGTCTCGCCTATGGAAAGCTTGTAAAATTAGTAAAATCCATCTTTAATACCTGTACAAAAAGAAATAAACTATAAAAGGACTCTAATTTCCATCCTCCACGGGCCATAAGGTTCAAATGGAGGAAACTCACCGTAGAGCCATATTTACAGAGCAAACCCTTTCACTAGCAGAGAACAGGCCAAGAAGGATTCTTTTATTCACTCCACTCACAACTTAACTAGATGCTGCCCAAAGAATATACAGAGAAAGGAAATAATTACATATAAATCTACAACACACTAAAACAAGGATCTCAATCCATTAACACTGATTATACATAAAACTAATAAAACTGTGAACAATAACAGATAATTGCCAATCAGATCTTTCTTAGAAATTATGTCTAAATTTTTCCAAACTCCATGCAATCATTGAAAATACCTTAAATAGGTCCTTTGGGCTCAAGGAAACCACCCAAGGTGACCCATAACCACCATTAGGTCAAATGACAACTTTTGTCCAAATCTTGTCGAGTAACTTTTGAAAGTTGCAAAAGTTGCTCAAGCAACTTTGACAACTTTAGCATTTTTGACCTTTTTCAAGGCTCTGACCCAAGGAATGGGTTCCACAAAGTCTCAAATCACCTCCTTGACCTAAATACAAATCAAAATCATCCTTTTCAACCATTTTAGAGTCTTTGGACTCACTAAGCCCCATTTGGCCAACATGGCAACTCTTGGCCAACTAGTGAAAACCTAGTGCCAAACCCAAAACTAACCATCCTAAACACACCTAATAGAACCTCTTGGATTCTTTATTGAACCATGACTTGGATAGGGTCATTACAAGCCAAAATTTGACTAGGGTTAAAATCCAAACCCTAGGTTCTCATGCACCATGCTCCCCGAAACAAAGAAGTCAAGGTACATCTAGAGACAATAAGGAAAGATCTATGCCCAGCTTCTTGAATTTAGATTTTTCAACCCATGTAGCTTCAGATTCAGGTAGGTGTTTCCATTTAATGAGGTGTTCCATATACTATCTATATCTAGTTATCTTCTTAACTTTGGAATATAGTATCCTCTTTGCTTGTGGTGTGCTCTTGGATGGAAGGGGTACATCAACAATAATCTTCTCCATATTTGAAGTAACCCCAGTCTATGTTGGCTATGGACTTTGGTATTTGATGAGGTCTTGTATATTAAACACTGGTGATATTTCCAAATCACTAGGAAGTTCAACCTTGTAAGCATTTTCTCCATACTTTGCTAGGACTTTACAAGGCCCTATCCTCTGCATCTGCAACTTACTAGGTACACCTTTCTTCAATCTAGCTTTGTTCATTTATGCACCATCACTAAGTCTCCCACTTCAAACTATAGGACCTTCTTCCTTTCATCTACCTTAGCCTTTAATATGTGTGTTTCCTTTGTGAGTGTCTTTTTTGACCTGATCATGTACCTCCTTCATTGACTAGGTGAAATCTTCTGCATGTCCATTTCTACACTCCATACTTCCCAAGTCTCTGAGCTCACAAACACCTCTTGGATGAACACCATAAACTACTACAAAAGGACTCTTACCAGTTGTCCTATTCACACTGGCATCATAGGCAAACTCTGCTTGTGGTAACACTTGATCCCACATATGTCCATATTCCTTTGTCAAGCACCTTAAGAGGTTACCTAGGACCCTATTAATGACCTCTATTTGGCCATCAATCTGTGGATGATAGCCTAACCCAAATGATATATTAATACCTAGTTGTATGCACCCTAAAATGGTCACCTAGACTATGGGCCCCCATTCAGCAATTTATCAAATCCCTCAATCAATATTTTCAAAAATCAACATTTTATCAATTATATCAATTTCCTTGATCAAGTCCTATTTTATCATTTTTTATTATTTGCCTTGGGCTAACCATTTTATCCTAAGTCTTTATTTATTTAAAAGTAATTTCCTTCTTTTTTATTAAATAAAAAGCCCCCACTTTTCCTCTTATCCTAAGTTGCACAAATAAAGCATTATTCTTATTTTATAAAAAGAAGAAAAAACACTTTTTGTCTCATATGGACACAAAATTCAACTCTTATTTTCTCATTAGAGGATATTTTTTCACATGGATTGCTCCTCTTTCAAGCTCCACCCTTGATTAAATCTTTTTCCTCTTAATCTCCATGGTCCATTCCTTTTCAATTCCTTTAAAAGGAGAGCTCTCTTCTCAATCTTAGAACCAACTTTTTATGCTAATCTTATGCTACAGGATTTCTTGGAGACTTTGGAGCTTTTGGAGATCATTCTTGCATTCTAGTTTCATTTCTTGCATCATAGCTTTCATGGCATCTAGCTTAGTTTCCTTTATGCTTTAGATTAGCTCACATAGTTTAATTAGAAAGGGTTTGTAATACTTTCCTTTCATAGTTTAGCTTGCATTTTCATTCTTAGCATAGCTTGCATTGCATTGCATTTTCATTGATTCTTGAAGATATTGGCATTCTTTCCCTTGTCTCTTTGAATCTCACATTGTGTGGTTTACTAGCAAGGTTGCATGCTTCAATAGCTCTAGCTAAGAGCACCATCAACATCCTTGTGACTCCATGCCTAGGGAGCTCTAGGTCGCTTTCTCAAGGTTTCCCATTCATAGATTCTCTTGGAAGTAATGACTTAGAGAAGTGCACTATTTAGTGTGTACATTTTTTGCGCCCACCGTGGGGCTTTGAGCCTCATTCTCTTCATTTTTATCAAGTTTTGTATATTTTCAGCGTCACTTTTTTATCAATTTTCTGCAAACAGGAGAAACGTCACTTACGAGAAATTTGATGACGCCTGTGCACATTCTGTTCACACTTGTGCACATTCTGTTCATGCCTATGCACATTCTGTTCATGCCTGTGCATATTCTGTTCACGCCTGTGCACATTCTGTTCACACCTGGGCACATTTTGTTCATGCCTGTGCACATTTTGATCACGCCTGTGCACATTCTATTCATGCCTATGCACATTTTGTTCACGCCTGTGCACATTTTGTTCATGCCTATGCACATTTTGATCACGCCTATACACATTTTGATGTCGCCTGGTATTTTCTATTTAATTTTGCTATCAAATTATTAAATTATTTCCATATTTGCTAGTTTGCTTGTTGTTTTCAATTTTCCTACTTTCGGATTTCTGATTTGTTGTTGTAAAACAGAGGCTTATTTGCAGATTTCATTTGGTTTTTGATGTGCTAACCCTTATAGGGCTAACAAGTGGTGCTTGTAGGTGCTCCTATTGCTTGATTATTTTCTTAAAAATGCATGCACAAGGGCTACTAATAGTTTTTGCAGGGCTGCCCAAAGCATAAAAAAAAAAATCAAGTGCTTGTTTAATTGCTTTTGTTTTGAGTGTGGCATATACTATTTGTTTCATTTAGTAGGCACTTAATATCTTGTTGTAGGAATCTTTGGGTGGTAGGAGAAGTATGCTCTTTACCCTTGTGGTGAACTAGAAAATCTTGACCCATCTTTAGATTTTGAAAGCAAGAGGGTAATTGAACCTTTTCTTGGTGTGTTTGGGAGATATTTTTGAGCTAGGAGATTATGCTCTTCACCCTTGAGGTGAAACAGAAATCCTGACACTCAAAGGTTGATCCACTCTTTGTTTAGTTTTAGAATCCTTTAGCAGGCTTGCTCTTGAGCAATCAAGAGGAATGACCCAAGTGGGGACAATATTTTCGCCAGCTATTCCAACCCACTATAAACTCAAGGCTATCAAGGACACAAAACCTTGGTAGATGTAGTACTTGTCTTCACTTGATGTGAGTACTTGTGGGATTGTGACCATGAGGAAACTGTTGAGCAAGAATGCTTAAGGTACTCTTGTGGCCGTGAGGTCTGTTACTTGTCGCAAGGTAAGGAGTCCCTTTGGGGAGCAAGAGGGGTATTACGAATGGAAGCCCTTATTAAGAACCATAGATAGAAGCCACCCTATTTTTCCACTTAGCTTCTTGGTGCAAGGATTGATCCAAGTGGAATAACCCAGATCACCCCAAGATTACTCACCATCTGTGTTTCTTTGGTTGTGGCATTGGCACTTCCACGACAAAGCAAATATCTATTCTAGGTAACCACTTTGTGTGAGGCAATGGGACATCAAGTGTGGGCCAAGTTGTTAAGTATT
The DNA here is from genome assembly GCA_027943335.1 of Chamaecyparis obtusa. Classification (NCBI taxonomy): domain Eukaryota; kingdom Viridiplantae; phylum Streptophyta; class Pinopsida; order Cupressales; family Cupressaceae; genus Chamaecyparis; species Chamaecyparis obtusa. The sequence continues at coordinate 268,514 of BSBK01000322.1, read as the reverse complement.
GAGCCATTGAATTTTTAGGCTAGTAAGTGCTTGAAGTGTTCTCGCTGTGATCTACTAGTGTAAACGTTCTCAAACATCAAACATCACGGTAACATTCATAGAATTTTATTGCTTTGATATCACAAATTGCTTGTCTTGGCAAGGTTGCTTTTTCCCTTGTGTGAGTGTTTTATGACATGTTTGATCACCTACTATTTGTAAACCTATCTATTCACTACTATCACTATGCTTGAAACCAAAAAATCCAACCTTCAAACTGAAATTTTGAACAAACTACCCTTAAAATTGAGATTTTTAGCACTCACTGGTTAAGAGTCATACAATCCTGAAACAGTATCACGCACTGTACTGAGAATTATTGTGTGATAGTTCATCACTGGAAGACTATCGCACAGGCTGCCTAGAAATTATCACCCTACTTACTGAGAAATATCACCTGCTGAGAAATTATCGCATTGTTTGCCTGGAAACTATCGCACAGAGTCTTTTTGCTGCCAGTCTGGTTTATGCAATTCTCAGTCTTTCCTTAGTTGACTAGATTTTAGAAGGTGACCTACTCTGCTGCTAGAAACCTATTTGTACCTTGGGCTCCTAATTTTGGACCCCTTGAATTAGTGTTCTTTGATTTTACAAAGTAGTCTTGTTTGACATCGATAAGTTAGGAATTATCCTTGTTGAAAAAGTACACCTTTAGATTCTTTGGTAACATGCTTGGAGATTTTTAGTACTCTTTTGTCCAATTCACTTTCATCAAAATTCAATTTCAATTATATATTTGGTTAAATCCATTTTCTTGGCCCATATGTGCTAGGATACTCATCCTTTTATTATGCACCTCTGTGGCAAGATTGGTTTACACCTTTTGCAGCTTTCTATCTTAGCATTTCTTTTTGGACAATTGAACACTTTCACTATCCTTGTTTGGTATTGACATTTCATAAGGTCATCTTATCACCAAGGGTCTTTTCCTTTCATGTCGGTTACAACAAGGTACCAAGTTAGTCAAGGAAAATGACCTCAAGTTGTCTTTGAACAATTACCCTTAGTCCAAACTCGTCAGAAGTGAAAGGGAAAGAAACCCATCTTTGATCAATCACCTAGGAGCGAGTTTGGGCCTTGGTTTGACCCAAAGAGAAATCCTAGTGAGTTGAGTACCTCTTTACCATCTTCTCAATCAAATATGGACATGAGCTACACTTTGACTAGGAGACAAAGAGAAGCAATGGATCAAACTCTTGATGACATTTTCCAAAGACATATGGATAACATGTTGTTTGGTGATGACAACCAACTTGAATCACCCCCTATTAACTCAAGATATCTAGATGCCCATCAAAGAGCTGAAAGACACTATACACAAGCTCACCAAGATGCACGGTCACAACATGAAGACCAAAATAATGAATCTGGTGACGCTCATGTGAATGTTGCATTCACCAATGACTTGTTCAAACACTCAAGGTCCAACTCTTCGCTCAAAACAACCTCAAGATATGCTAATGAAAGGCTTAAAAGAATTGAGCGTGAAAAGAAAGCCTTCTTGGATGAACAAGCCGCTAAAGAAGAAAGGTTTAGACACCTAGAGGAAGAGCAACAAGCCTTGTTGGAATTAAGAAGAAAAGCATTCCAAGAGGAACAAGATAGGTTGTTATCTCAACAACTTAACAACCAATTCAACAACAAGGGTACCAATAGTGGAAACAACTCTCCACCCTCTACTCCCTCAACAACCCCAAGAAGTAGAAGGCTGTCAAGGACCCCTTCAAGATCTCCTAGTCCTAGAGGAAGAAGGATTTCACAACATAGGAGACAACCACCTCCTAGGAACTTGAGACAACCCTCCCAATGAGCTCATCATGGCTCTCAACATGGAGGAAGTAGTACAAGTTTTGATGATCAATATTTTATGAGAATGCAACAAGAGCCACTATTCCAACAATATGTGGAGAAGTACCTTGATCAAAATAAAGATAAGTTCCTAGAGAGTTTGATTAACAAGGGTGCTAGAGTCCCTTACAACTTTGATGTGGATAGGAGGATCAAGAAACAAGGACCCTCTCAAGAAGAGGAAATCAAGCAACTCAAATGAATGATGGAAAAGGTGTTGGCACCTAAAAGTTCCTTTTCACTTGATTCTATTTGTCCCAATCCTTTTGACAAAAGTGTGACTATGATGGATTTTCCTAGGAAAGTTGAAATTCCCCAATACGACAAGTATGATGGCAATGGTGACCCACATGATCATGTGCATCAGTTTTACACCATGAGTTTTTAGTTCCACCAAGATGACTCTTACCTTATGAGATTATTTCCAAGGAGCCTCAAAGGCCAAGCCATGGAGTGGTTTACCAACATAACCCCTCCTGTCAAAACTTTCAAAGAACTTGTCCACAGATTCATTCAACATTTTGCATACAACTTATCAAGATCAGTCACTATGTTGGACTTATGCAATTTGAACCAAAACCAAGGGGAATCCTTTGTGACCTTCTTGCAGAGGTGGAGATGATTGTGCTCCTACTATTCTACGACTATTCCTGAGCATGAAAGGATTGACATCATTGTTAGTAATTTGGTGCCTGAAATGCATTATGAGGTTTGAAAAATGGTCTTTGATTCCTTCAATACTATGGTTGAGACAACATGTCGAATAGAGGATGTCTTAAAAGAACAAGGCATTTTGACCAAACATAGCAATAACAACAATGGTCAAAATCCTAACAATGCCAATAAGGATAAAGGCAAGCACTCGCACTGGAACAAGAATAAGCAAGTAGTCAACGATAGAGTTGTGGACTCTTCCCAACCCAAGGATCATGGAGTCTTACATTTGTCTAGTGAAATCCAAGCTATGAAGCTCAATACATCCTCCAACCAACAAAAGAATAAACCTAAGTATCAAGAAAAGCCCAAGAAAAAGTTGAGATAGTTTTCTAAACTGGGTGACTCCTATGAGGATGTTTTCAAGACCCTTATTGCCAATAATCTTGCGCAACCACAAGATCCAGAAAAATTTCACATACCTAATGTTAAGCCACATTAGTGGAATGAAAAAGCTTTCTGCAAGTACCACAATGGCATTGGACATAACATTGAACATTGCTGGAAGCTTAAGAATCTCATTTAGGATCTTATTGAAAGTGGTAAACTTCAGATTGATGGGTTGAATACAAATGTAGACCACAAGGCATTCAAGGAGCCTTTGCCCAAATATGAAAAGGGGGAAACCTCTCAACCCAAGAATGGAAAAGTTGCAATCAACTATACCTACACAGGTGCAGAAAATGTGGTTAATATGCTTGAGATTGTTGAGGAAAATGTCAGCATGATGTGAAACAAAGATTCTTATAGTCATGATGTGGGCTCTCCTCCTATATTTGACAAAGAACCCATGGTGGTGCTTAGGGGTCCTCACTCTCAAAGGTCATCCCAAGCTCTTAATGCTGTCACTAGAAGCCAAAGTCAAGGTCATGTGGTTATTAGAGGTCCAAATTCCAACCAATATAGCAAACCCAAGCAAGTGACATCCAAGAATGTCACCACCAAGTCAGCAGTCAATCCTAAAATGAGCTACAATCTTGTTGACCAATTACAAAGAACACCAGCTCAAATCTCAATTTTTGAACTCCTAGAATTGTCTCCAAGACATAAGTGTGTCCTTGAGGATGCTTTGCGTATAGCCTATGTTCCTAACAACATAGATGTTGACCAATTCCAAAATATGGTTAACCACCTTGCCAACCCTCACTACCTCACATTCTCAGAAGAAGATGACAAAGCCTTGAGCCATCCACATAATCTTGCCCTTCATATCGAAGTCATGATCCACAAGACCCGTGTTAGGCGTGTGTTGATTGATGGGGGTGCCAAGCTCAATATTTGTTCCTTGAGTTTGTTGAAAATACTAGGTTACTCTAAGAAAGTTATTGATACTTGTAAGAAAATCACCATTAAAGCCTATGATGAGGCAGAGAGAAGCTCCAAAGGCTTGGTCATCCTTCCTGTCAGGATTGGCCCCATTGAAAAGGATATTTTGTTCCAAATTGTTGATGTTGGTCCTTTAGCCTATAATATCCTACTTGGTAGACCATGGATCCATGACATGCAGGCGGTGCCATCCACCTACCACCAATGTGTCAAGTTCCCCTATAATGGAGTAGAAGTTTGTATACCCAGGGATAGCACATTATCTATTAATGCAATTTCAGCAGGGACTCATGTTCCTCTCAACAGAGAAGCAAAGGATTTTGATGCCACTTTAGCACAATGTTAGAATAAGTTCAAAACCATAGACCTTGGTATGGGAGGTTATCAAATTGACTCCTTCACAAAACTACCAATTTCACCTAGGTCCTATGGTAAACCTTCACAAGAGATGCATCCTTCATCTTCAGCAATGACTCTATTTGATACATTTGTAGAGTCCTCAGTGCCCATACAGGATGAAAAAGAAGAGGTAGTTGTTAGAGATTGGATTTACAAGGAGGAAAAATACAAGCATAACGAAAATTTCTCCCCATCTCCTAAAGCTTATGGGAGAGGATATACTTTGGTCAAAAATATGGGCTACCCAGGTCATGGTCCTCTCAGTCACAGATTAGATGCTAAGGCTGAACCACTCAATCATGCTCTCTTTGGTCATAGATCTAAGACAACAGTTGGCCTAGGTTTTCAAAGTCAGAATAAGAAAACTACTCCTATCCTTGCTGCGATGGATAGTGATGATGAATCCAGTTACATTCCCAATTTGCAAAATCAACAAGATAGGTGTGAAGATTGGGTCCCTTCCACCAATCTCCTTTGGGGAGATTTAGATGCTCTAGTTATCAATCCAACAATTTCAGAACTAGAACAAGAACAATCCACTATTGAAGATCATGTTGAGGATCCTATTCAAGAACATCAATACACACATGGCATTCAAGAAGGTGTTACCCTTGGTGACATCAAAGCCTCTACCTCGAGGCCTAAAAAATATGCTTGGTGTAAACATCCCAGCCGAGATGCAAATACGGACTCACATGAATATGAGTGGGATACTCTTTCTAATTGTTCTATAGTTGACATGGACATTGATGTTTTCCATACATATGGTTCCCAACCTGAGGTAGCTAACGACTCTAGTGTAGGATTAGAAGATTGGAATCCACAAGTCACTTTAGCGGACGATGCTTCGCTTGGTAGGATAAGTCCTGATTTGGGTACCTTAGAGGGATACTTGACAGATCCTAACTTTGCAATCACCAAAGATGATACCATTCGCATACACAATATTGAACCAGTCATTGATCTACCCCTTGCCAATCCTCACTTAATTGATTGGTCTCAGCGCTATCAAGAGCCTCAACTCCTAAATTTTCAAAATGATTATGAGATAGCATGTTACCTAAATGCCCTTGAACCTGTAGTCTCTTCCACCAGTGAACCAACTACAAGCATGACAGAACCAGATATCAAGTACCTTAGTCGCAAAATGAAAAGAAAAGAAAAAAAGAATAAGAGTTATGATGGCAAAAACCACTATGTGGCAGTGTCAGAACCTAAAAAAGTAAAAATAAAGAACGTATCCAAAGGTGAAAACCTCTCCGAGGCACCCGAGGATGAGGTACTTGATCATCTTCCAAGTTACTTTCAAGACAGGTCTTCAATGCTTGTTGAGCCTACACAGCCAGTTAATCTAAATATACTAGAGGCTCCACAAATTGTGCATTTAGCTCAGTCTCTATCAACACAAGAAAAAGAAGCATATACCAAGTTTCTACAGACTGAGAAGATTAATTTTGATTGGAATTATTCAAACATGTTATGTTTGGACACTAGTCTCATTATGCATCACTTGTCCATAGCTCCAGGTATCAAACCAGTAAAACAAAAATTGAGGAAAATACATCCTCACATAGCTCTTCTTGTTAAAGCTAAATTAGAGAAACTCCTCAGTGCAGGATTTATAAGAGCCATTGATTATGCCGAATGGATATCCAATATTGTACCAATTTCAAAACATGACAAGTCCATTCGTGTTTGCACAGACTTTAGAGATCTTAATAAAGCATGCCCAAAGGATGATTTTCCACTTCCAAACATAGACATGATAGTGGACATGACCGCAGGTTATGAGATCTATTCTTTGATGGATGGCTTTTCTGGGTATAATCAAATCAAAATAGCTCCTGAAGACCAGGAAAATACTACATTCACTTGTGCATGGGGAACTTATTGCTGGAATGTCATGCCATTTGGACTAAAAAATGCCGAAGCTACTTATCAAAGAGCTATGACTACTATCTTCCATGACATGATGCATAAGAATATGGAAGACTATGTGGATGACACCTTGGCAAAATCCAAGAAAAGGGATACACACCTAGGCGATTTGGAAGTAATTCTAGATCGTATGGAATAGTTTCAATTGAGATTAAATGCCAAAAAGTGTGCATTTGGAGTCACCTCTAGAAAACTCCTAGGATTTATCATTTCAGTTAAAGGAATAGAAGTGGACCCAGAAAAGGTTCAAGCAATAATGGATATGCCACCTCCTAAAAACATCAATCAAATGAGGAGTCTTCAAGGACACCTTCAGTCTATACAGAGGTTTATTTCACAACTGGCTGATAGAGCTCAACCCTTTAACAAGACTTTACACAAAGGGGTTAAATGTGTTTGGAATGAAGATTGTCAGCAAAGCATGGACCAAATCAAGCAATACTTGGCCAATCCTCCAATCTTAATGCCTCCTATCCCAGAAAAACCACTCATACTATATGTGTCAGCAACAAAATCTTCCCTAGAGGCATTATTGGCTCAACTTGATGATACTGGAAAAGAAAGAGCTATATATTACATTAGTCGTACTCTTGTGTCATATGAGGTCAACTACACTAGTATTGAAAAATCTTGCCTAGCGGTGGTGTTTGCTTCCCAAAAGTTGTGACATTACATGCTTGCACATACAATACACCTCATTGAAAAAATTGATCCTCTCAAATATTTGCTTGGTAAGGCTGCTCTCATAGGTAGACTTGCTAAGTGGATGATGATCTTATCAAAATTTGACATAGAGTATGTTGAGCGTAAGGCTATAAAAGGACAAGCCATTGTAGACCAATTGGCTGATTTTCCAATTCAAGACAAAGCACCAATTCAAGTTGAATTTCCAGATGAGCACATAATGTACATGACTGCAAGAACATGGAAGATTTTCTTTGATGGCTCTTTCATGCAAAATGGTTCAGGAGCAGGAGTGTTGTTTGTTTCTCCTCACAGGTACACAATTCCTAAATCCTACAAACTATTGTTCCCATGCACAAATAACATTGTTGAGTATGAAGCCTTAACAAATGGACTAAAAATGGCTATAGATTGGAGAATCACAGAGCTACATATTTATGGGGATTCACAATTGATAGTCAACCAAGTTAATGAAGAATACCAAACCAAAGATGAAAAACTGGTACCCTACAAGAAAATGGTTGATTCATTGCGATGATATTTTACCTTTGTCACATTTCAAAAAATCCCTAGGGCAGAAAATAAAGCAGCTGATCCTATGGCTACATTGGCTTCACTTCTTCAGCTAGAACAGCATGAGTCCAGATTTGAATTCCTAGTGGAAGAACTATGTTACCCTATCTATGACTCCCAAGAAAGCCAAGTTGTTTGTACCCTTATTGGCCATGAGTCATCCTAGTATGGTGCCATTTAATCATACCTCCATGATGGTACTATTCTCGAGACATTCAATCATTCTAAAAGTAGAAACCTAACATGAAATGCCTCTCGCCACACCCTTATCTCTGGTGATCTGTATAGGAGGGGTTTAGATGGGACACTTCTTAGGTGTTTAGAAAAGGATGAGTCCAACCAAGCGTTAGTTGACATTCATGAGGGAATTTGTGGAGGACATTCTAATGGTCTTGCCATGGCCTGAAGGTTGCTTAGGGAAGGGTACTATTGGCCTACCATGCAAACAGATGTAGTAGCTTTTGCTAAATCTTGTGAAAAGTGTCAGAAACATGGAAACCTGATACACGCTCTAGGCAAGGAGCTTATTACTTCTATTTCTCATTGGCCATTTCAGTGTTGGGCCTTTGACCTTGTTGGGAAGATTCATCCCAACTCATCAAGTGGACACAAATTCATTATCACTACTACTGATTACTTTACCAAATGGATAGAAGTTGTCCCACTTTCTGTTGCCTTAGGCAAGATAGTTTCTTTGTTTATTTTGAACCATATCATCTGTCAGCATAGACTGCCTTCTGAGATAATCATTGACAATGGAGGTCAGTTTAAAAATAAGGACCTTACACATCTCTGCAAGAAATTCAAGATAAAACAGCATTGGTCTTCCATTTACTTCCCATAGGGAAATGGACAAGCAGAGGCTTCAAATAAGACCATTCTCAAAATCCTCCATAGAACAGTTCACAAGAATGGTAGAGATTGGCATCTACAGATAAATTCGACCTTATGAGCCTACAGAACAAGTATTCATACTCCAACAGGGGCTACTCCTTTTGCCCTCACTTATGGTGTTGAAGCAATGTTACCTTTAGAGGTGGAGATTCCTTCTCTTAGAGTTTCCCTTAAAGGTCTAGTGATAGATGAAGACTACCGCACTATGAGGTTACAAGAACTAGAACTTCTAGATGAAAAGAATAAAGCATCTTTTGATCACATGAGAGTCTACCAAAAGCGTATGTCCAAAGCATTCAACAAGAAGGTTCACCCTAGAGAATTTCAAGTGGGGGATCTTGTCCTATGAGAAAACCCTAAGAACCAACAACATAGAGAGAAAAAGGGGAAATTTGAACCTAATTGGCTTGGACCATACATTATTACTGCTGCTTTTGGTACAGGTGCTTATTTACTATCTGATCTAGAGGGGGAACAGCTCCCTAACCCTATCAATGTTTTGCACCTCAAGAAGTTCTATCCATGATGCCTATTCTATCTAGGGGCATCCTTTGTACATATTTATTGATCCTGAAAAAATTCCAAAAAAAACATTCGTATATGATGCTAAAAAAATCCTAAAAAGCATATAAAGTCCTGAAAAAAATACAAAAAAATCAAAAAATGCAAAAAATTCAAAAAAATAGAAAAAGTGCCTTGGTGAAAACCTGGAAACGGGCACCTTGGTAGCAAAAATACAAAAAAATTGAAAAAATCAAAAAATCTCCAAATGGTGAAAACCTGGAAACAAGTGCTACTTGAGGCCTTTGCACCCTTGTCTTTAGCATGCATCCTTGACACTTAGCCTTTCTCCATCATGCCTTGACCTTGTTACCTTGGTTTGGAATTGATCTTTGTCTTTGTCTAGGGGGAATAACTGTGTTAGATTTGGTCTCTAGGATGCGTTGGTCTTTAGGACATCATCCCAACGGTGTTTTTCAACACCAACCCCACCTATGTTTTTCAACACTACCTTAGCATCAAGTGTTTCTCAACACTTATTAGATATCCTACCCGCAATCTAGCATGATATGGTATTTCTCACTCGCAGATGTGATACTCAAAGTTTGACTCTATGACCTACACACACGCACTTAAAGACTCAACTCACTGAGACTTGTTTGACTTTATTTCTTTGTGTGTTGTCTATGATGATTTCTTTGATGAGTGTTCTCTCCCTAAGAATGTTTTGATGATGCATAGCTAGAAGACTGAGGGCATGAGGACATGTTTTATTGCTTTTTCTACTTGTGGGTATATTTTGTTCATCATAACTGTCATTAGCATTTATGCTTGTTCCACTTGACAATAGGATCTACAAGGTATTATCCTTGATTGTTTGTGCAAGTGCATACTTCTAGCCATCTTGACTTTCCTTATGTCTCGATGCAAGTATAATCTTGCTATATCAAACTTAGGTAATCTCACTGCACTAGTCATCTTGACCTCTATGTCTTTGATGCCTAGGTGGGATTCCCACATTCCTATCTGATATAGATCATATTCAAATTCACATAGTTATACTAGTGTGTATTGTATGATCTTGTGACGCTACCAATAACACTCGATGATGAATATTAGAGTCTAAAAGCTTTGTAACCTTGCAAGTAAACCACTTTTCATAGTAGCTTGCATTCTTAGGTTCATGTTAGTTTAGTTTTGCATTTTGCATATGGAGAGAGCTCTCCTTTCATCTTTCATGGACCTATCAATCAACTGCGCTCACCTTTCCTTTCCTCGATCATGTCTTTCACTCCTTGTCTTTCACATCACATCCTTTTCCTATCATCACAAGGGGTTAATGAATTTGAAAATGACATTTTTACCCCCTTTTATAGAATTTTAACTTTTTGACCTAATTTTCAAAACACCTCAGAATTACACGAAAATGGCACCCCTAGCTAATTTCAGCATCCTGAATCCATTTTCGGGATTGAAATTGAAATCCGAGTTCATCTTGATAGTTAAAATCATATTTCAAAATTTCCCCTCTTCTGGGTAGTTGGCTGACCATTTGAGGCCTGATCCTTCGATCTTTTTTGGGGCATGTGTTCACTTCTTGATGGTTATCCTATCATCTTTCACCTTCAATTATGATTTCTAGTGACTTGATCAAGTTTATGAATTTGTTGTTCTCCTCTACTTGATTTTGATTTCGATTCCAAGGGGGCAGTACCTATTAGCTTTAATCCTTGATTCAACTTATCAATCATCTTTGCTTGAGATTCTTATCTCTTATTTTAGACTTGACAATTACTTATATACAATGGTGACTGGCCTTGTCTTTCATCTTATGCTTATGCTTGTCTTGATATGTTCCCATCTGTCGAACACATGTCTGGATTGTTTTGTGATTCCAAATCGATCTCACATTTCAATTCCATTCTTTGACTACATGTGATCCCAAATCGATCTCACATTAGTCAAAGAGAGGCAAATGTATGCACCCTAAAATGGTCGCCTAGACTATGGGCCCTCATTCAGCAATTTATCAAATCCCTCAATCAATATTTTCAAAAATCAACATTTTATCAATTATATCAATTTCCTTGATTAAGTCCTATTTTATCATTTTTTATTATTTGCCTTGGGCTAACCATTTTATCCTAAGTCTTTATTTATTTAAAAGGAATTTCCTCCCCTTTTATTAAATAAAAAGCCCCCACTTTTCCTCTTATCCTAAGTTGCACAAATAAAGCATTATTCTTATTTTATAAAAAGAAGAAAAAGCACTTTTTGTCTTATATGGACACAAAAGTCAACTCTTATTTTCTCATTAGAGGATATTTGTGCACATGGATTGCTCCTCTTTCAAGCTCCACCCTTGATTAAATCTTTTGCCTCTTAATCTCCATGGTCCATTCCTTTTCAATTCCTTTAAAAGGAGAGCTCTCTTCTCATTCTTAGAACAAACTTTTTATGCTAATCTTATGCTGCAAGATTTCTTGGAGACTTTAAAGCTTTTGGAGATCATTCTTGCATTCTAGTTTCATTTCTTGCATCATAGCTTTCATGGCATCTAGCTTAGTTTCCTTTATGCTTTAGATTAGCTCACATAGCTTAATTAGTAAGGGTTTGTAATACTTTCCTTTCATAGTTTAGCTTGCATTTTCATTCTTAGCACAGCTTGCATTGCATTGCATTTTCATTGAGTCTTGAAGATATTGGCATTCTTGCCCTTGTCTCTTTGAATCTCCCATTATGTAGTTTACTAGCAAGGTTGCATGCTTCAATAGCTCTAGCTAAGAGCACCATCAACATCCTTGTGACGCCATGCCTAAGGAGCTCTAGGTCACTTTCTCAAGGTTTCCCATTCATGGATTCTCTTGGAAGTAATGACTTAGAGAAGTGGACCATTTAGTGTGTACACTAGTCTTCTCCATAATGTCTTCCAAAAATGTCCCATGAACTTGAAATCCTTGTCTAACACTATACTCAAAGGTAGTCCATGGATTCTTACAATTTTCCTAAAAAACAATTGAGCAATGTAACTGCATCATGTGTGGTTTTACATGGAATGAAATGGCTCATCTTACTAAACCTATCAACCACTACAAAGATACTATCAAACCCTATGTTGGTTCTTGGTAATCCAACAATGAATTCCATGCTAATGCATTCCCATGGCCTATTTGGAATGGGTAATGGCAGATAGAGACCAGAATTGGTAGCAATACCTTTATCTTTTTGGAACACAATACACTTTTTACATGTCTCCTAACATCTTTATGCATCCCAGGCCAATAGTAAAATCTTTGAACTAGCTCAAGGGTCTTATTTAGACCAAAATGTCCAATGAGGCTACCATTGTGATTCTCATGTATTAGATTCTCCCTCATGGACCCCTTAGGCACACATAATTGTCCTCCTCTAAACAATAACCTATTCTACAATGTGTAATCTATAAATTGACTATGTAAATGGTTCTTGAACTCTAAACATACCTTGTAAGCCTCTGAGAAGTCCTCATCCTCCTGATAAAGATCCTTAAAACTTTCCACCCCTATACTGTGTAACTGCACTTCTTGGACAGTAAGAAGCCTCCTACTTAGAGCATCTGCAACCTTGTTCATCTGTCCTTTTTTTTTCTTAGTGGTAAAGGTATAGGCTTGAAGAAATTTCATCCATTTGATATGTCTATTACTTAGTTTTTCTTGGGTATTGATAAAGCTTAGGGCTTGATTGTCAATGAATACCACAAAATCTTTGGGAAGGAGATAATGTCTCCATTTTCTAAGGGCTTTAACTAATGCATAAAGCTCTAGGTCATATGAGGAGTATTTTTTCTAAGCCTCATTTAGCTTTTCACTAAAGAAAGCTATTGGTCTGCCCTCGTGGCTTAATATAGGACCCACTTTTATACTGCTAGCATCACACTCAAGAGTGAATAGTCTATCAAAGCTTGATAATAGAAGGATAGGTTGGGTGGCTACCTTTTGTTTCACCATCTCAAACCCCCTATTGGCTTCTTCAATCCACCTAAACATATTTTTCAACCCACCTTTTATGGTATCTAAGACTGGGGCACAAATAACACTAAATCCCCTAATGAACTTTCTATAAAATTGGGCAAGCCCATGAAAACTTCTTACCTCAGTACTAGATGTAGGATTAGGCCAGTTTAGTATAGCCTCCACTTTGCTAGGATCCATCTTCAATGTCCCTTGTGAGACCACAAACCTAAGGTACACCAGATCTTGTTTCAAAAACTCATACTTCTCCAAATTGATGGCTAACTATTCCTCATGCAATTTTCTCAACACAATCTCCAAGTGCTCAAGGTGCTCTGCCTTGGTTTTACTAAAAATGAGTATATCATCAACATGCACTACTAAAAATCACCCTATATAATCTTTTAGAACTTCATTCATCAATCTCATGAATGTACTAGGGGCATTTGTATGCCCAAATGGCATGACAATCCATTCATACAACCCTTCTATAGTTTTGAAAGATGTCTTCCACTCATCATCACCCTCCTTGATTCTGATTTGGTAGTAACCACTTTTCAAGTCCAACTTGGTAAAATATTGAGCTCTTCCAAGACTATCCATTAGGTTGTCTATTCTAGGAATTAGGAACCTATATCTTATGGTGATTATATTGATTGCCCTTGAATCAGTGCACAACCTCCATTTATCTCCTTTCTTGGATGCTAACACCACTAGGACTGCACAAGGACTTATGCTTTTCCTTACTAGACCTTGGTCAAGTAGTTCTTGAACTTGTCTTTCCACCTCCTTTTTTTGTTCAGGGGTCATCTTGTAAGCTCCTTTATTAGGAAAAGAAGACCCTGGAATAAAGTCAACTTGATGACTCACTATTCTCTATGGTGGTAGGACTGATGGTGATCCATCACTCACAATATCCTTTAATTTCTCTATAAGTTTTTGCACCTCCTTAGGTAAGGGTATGGTTTCATTGGTATTCTCTTCTTTAGGCTTCATCATCACAACATAGCCTTCCTCATTTTCTCTTTTAAGATCTTGTAGGAATTCTTTTCCTCCAACTACCAACACATTAGGACTAACCTTCACCCCTTCTTCCTCCACCAGGGACTGGATTTTTTAGGTCACTCCATCCTTTTGAAATGAATAGGAGTTCTTCTCCCCATTGTGCATGGCTTTCCTATCAAATTTCCATGCTCTTCCAAATAAAATATGGAAAGAATCCATAGGAAGTACATCACAGAGTATCTTGTCATTATATTCTCCAATTGAAAACTCAATCCATGCTTGTTCATTGACTAAGACATGTTGTCCTTTGTTCAACCATGTCATCCTATAAGGATGGTAATAAGGTATCTTTGGTAATCCAAGTTTATTTACTGCTTCCTCAGAGATAATGTTATCGGTTGACCCTAAGTCAATGATTACCTTACACACCTTTCCAAGAATCTTGCATTTCACCTTGAAGAGTGCTCTTCTCTACTTGGGCTCTTCTCTAACTAGTTCTTTAATCAGTACTCTTCTGATCATCAAATTATCCTCACACTCTAAATCAAGATTAACCTCAGGAGACTTGACACTACTGGATTCTTCTTGCACATAATTGACTCTTCTATCTTATTGAGAAGATGTTGCTTTTTCAAGACACCTATATGTAGGATGCCCAAATTGGTGGCAATTGTAACATTTCATGTTTGCAAAAGAGGAAGCTCTGCTAGAACCTCCAAATCTCCCTCTACCACTGCTGCTAGGACCTCTTCCTCTATTGGGACTACCTCTTCCACTGGATTCACTAATCTTCTCTATCAATCTTGACTCTCCTTGTGGTCTAGAGTCACTTCCTCTACCACCATAATTGCCTCTATGGCCTCTAGAGTCTCTACCTCTTCCTACGCCTTTACTATTGGTTTCATGTTTCTTCTTTCTCTTTTCTTCAACCTTAAGAGCCAATTGATAGAACTTTTGCATAGTGGTCAGTGTCAACAAGCTTACCTCCTCTTGTATACTCCACCTTAGTCCATTTAGATAATGAGCCACTTTCATGCTCTCATCGTTTGTCACTTTGGACCTTAAGCATAGTTTGTAGAATTCTTCGGTGTAGGTGCTTACATCTAATTCTCTTTGTCTCAAATTTTGTCTCTTCTTGTGGAGTTGGATTTCATAATCTTTAGGGATATAGGTTTCTTTAACCTTAGCCACCATACCCTTCCAATTGGAAACGGGGTTCTTTCCTTCTTTTTGCCTCTCATCTTGTACAAATTTCCACCATGTGAGGGCAGTCACTCTCAACCTAGTCTTTTCCGCCTTCACTTTTTGTGCTTCAGTCACACTCTCACACTCAAAATGGTTTTCTAACCCTTCTATCCACTCCATCACTACCTCTAGCTCCATTTGTCCATTGAATAAGGGTAAACCCTCTAGTGATTTTCCTCCCATGGATTACAAATATCTAAGGAATGGTTCTTCTTGGATTATGGGATCTAGTTCTAGTACTTCATCTTCTATTGCCACTGAATTTTCTTTACCCTCTGTCTCACTCACTTTTTCACTCACTTCTTCTACCTTTTCTTCAACCTCACCAAGCTTACTATCCATCTTTTCCAATATTTCCCTTACGATTTTATTCTCCTCCTCTTGATCTACAACCTTCTTTGCAAGATCTACATTGGTCACCATTCTTGATGAATCCCATGATTCTCCTTAATACAACATCAACCTTCAAACATACACCACTCTGGCCCAAATCTTTAACTTGGCTCTGATAGATTTTTGATAGGGAGGCTCCTCTCCTGACTCAGCTTGACTCACATCTAGGTCCCACTTCTTGAACTACTAAGGGTTTCTTCCTCAACCCTAACCTAGGGGAAACACTTGGGTTTCTTCCCCTAACTTCAAAGGGCCTCTCTACCAAAAGTGGATCAACTCTTCACTGAACCTACAGGGGTAGATTCACCAAAACTATTCAAAACCTTCACTAGTCACCTTGCAGGGTATGTCTCACTCCAATTCCTTCATATCAACTCCATTCTTGAAGTTCTTGGTTCATATGTTATCCATTTCTTCATCGATCTCAAAGTTTCAAAAGGAAAGGGCTAGTAATTCCTTGTAGCCCTAATCGGGCTCCTAAACCCTAATAACTCCCAAACTGCTCAAACAAGCCCCCAAATTGGTCATTGATCCAAATACCCTTCTGGGGAAACTAAAATATTTCTAGGGTTAGAGGGTCTCAAGCTATCTGTACAATACCTTCAAACCTTTTGAGACAATATCCTTAAAAGTAGGGCTAATAGGGTTAATTGATACAAATTCTCCAAAAGATTGTTGAAGTGGATTCATCAACCAACACCACTGGTTCTAGGGTCTTTCCAACTCCTAAAGACCGCTCTCCATTCATTGGTTCACACCATTCAATCCAACCCTCCATCCAATCATTGATTGTTACCTTCTTGCTCCTAGTCGGGCACTAGCAGTCTTGCCTAGGGCAAGCTTGTAAAATTAGTAAACTCCATCTTTAAGACCTATAAAAAAATAAGTAAACTATACAAGGACTCTACTTTCCATCCTCCATGGGTCATAAGGTTCAAATGGAGGAAGATCACCATAGAGCCATATTTACATAGCAAACCCTTTCACTAGCAGAGAACAGGCCAAGAAGGATTCTTTTATTCACACCACTCACAACTTAACTAGATGCTACCCAAAGAATATACAGAGAAAGGAAATAATTACATAGAACTCTACAACACACCAAAACAAGGATCTCAATCCATTAACACGGATTATACACAAAACTAATAAAATTGTGAACAGTAACAGATAATTGCTAGTCAGGTCTTTCTTGTAAATTGTGTCTAACTTCATCCAACCTCTATACAATCACTGAAAATCCCTTAAATAGGTCTTTTGGGCTCAAGACAACCACCCAAGCCAACCCATAACCACCATTAGGTCAAATGACAACTTTTGTCCAAATGTTGTCGAGCAACTTTGACAACTTTTGCATTTTTTACCTTTTCCAAGGCTCTGGCCCAAGGAATGGGTTCCACAAAGTCTCAAATCACCTCCTTGACCTAAATACAAATCAAAATCATCCTTTTCAACCATTTTAGAGTCTTTGGACTCACTAGGCCCCATTTGGCCAACTTGGCAACTCTTGGCCAACTACTGACAACCTAGTGCCAAACCCAAAACTAACCATCCTAAACACACCTAATAGACCCTCTTGGAGTCTTTATTGAACCATGACTTGGCTAGGGTCATTACAAGCCAAAATTTGACTAGGGTTAAAATCCAAACCCTAGGTGCTCCTGCACCATCGGCCCCAAATTCATTCTCCATACATGTGAATCATCACACCATATCGACACACCTTCCATTTAATCCTAGATCATCACCTTCAACTCCACACACTATCGCACATACCAAAATAACTCAAGTTGGCTCCAAAAGATAGAGTCGTTAATGCACGTCGACCAAACATATTCAAAATGTAGTGCATACCTCCACAACACCTATGAATGTTCAACATATCATCATCTAGCACCAACAAACCAAGATCAAAGAATTGAAACACTAAAATAAATGAATGTGGAGGAATGCAAAGTATTCCTGCAAATTGATACATTGTCTGAACATGGACGATGAACAGAACATCACGAATCTAGTTGTGGACCAAATGGGAACATGAAGCCCGAGATCTGACATCCTTTTGCATCCACCAACATCATGCTACAACCACAAGATGATATGAATCAATGTGGCATGATGCAGACCAAAATACTAAACTTTGTCTAATAGACTACACACTGGACAATCATACTTAGCTAACTTCTTATTGGGGACACTTGAATACTTTTCCAACACTCTAGAATAGACCCGAACCATCCAGATTACTATATACAATCACCTCCAGTAGTCTCCATACACCAATGTTAATGCATATGTATACTTCTAATACTACACCATTCCATAACATATAGGAACACCACTGAACTTATCTTTCAGATCGTAGTTGACATCAATGACAATACAAATTCACATTTACAACATAATTTTTTAATAATCTAATTTGCCAAATAATTTTCTAAAGCATTTCACTCTCTAAAGTAAATGTATTGCTTTGCTCATTTTTTTTCTTTGCATTTCAAGATTTCCTCTTAAATGGTCGCATATAATTGTGACAATATTGCTTACTTAGTAGTTGCACCACTATTTGTGAGTCCCCTAAATATCTAAGATCTAATATCTTGTTAAACATATGTTACTTGTAAGAAGAGCCACCCCCTTTGCTTCATTATTCATTTTCTTGCTTAGATGTTTTGAGCATCCTAGCACAAATCAACTCTTATATCTTTTATAACATTGCTAGACCTTATTTTCAAAGAGTTTCTTTCAAAGTCCTATTAACTTTTAGGTTTAATTCAATCGACAAAGCTACACACAAATAACAAGTCAAGAAATATATATCAAATATTATTTAGATGGATTACAAAAGCATTTATTTGATTCCAACTAGACTTTATACTTAGTTTAATTTCAAGGTACATGTCATTCTCCACAACTCCTCATCTAGAAACAACTAAGAGAATTGTGAGATACATCAAAGGCACTTCAAAATTTGTGGTTAAATATTTGGTATGTGATCAAGTCTTTATTATTATATTATATTAGGGTTTCACCACTTAGTGTCTTGGTTAAGTGGTGGTGGTGTTGTTGTCCCCACCTAGGTTCAAACCCCCGCTAGGCTATTGCGATCACAGGCTTGTACCTTCATTGATCCAATGTGCTTGTGGGTTTGGGCCTCTACTTTGTAATAAGGGGATGAGGTCCCCCATTTGTGACCTCACCAATTCATAGCTCCAGGTCAAAAGCATTTCATGTGGAGTCGAAGGGCATGTCATGCTAGCATCACTGGTCATGTTAAACAACTAGACACATTTAAAAAAAACAAAAAAACTATATTATAATAATAAAAATACAATTTAAAAATTGTATTTATCATATATAAAATAAAAAATCTAAAAAGACATCCTCATTATATAAAAACTTAATCTAACATTTAATATAATTCAACTTGTCTACTCTAATACCAATAAGCTAAAACTATAGAATGAAATATTTTTGCCCAAAGATTAGAAGCAAATTTAGAATTAAGAAAAAGTCATGTAAATGGATACAGATAAGATGTAAGTCCATGTAATGGCATAAATTTTTTAAGTTCTCAGGTCATCAACATTTTTAAGCTGCAGAGAACAAAATAAGGAAATTGTGTTAGAAAAAGACTACATATATCTGGAACTGTTGTTAAGGCAGCAAATTTCACCGATCATTTTTTTCCACAAAACAATTTAATGGGCTTTTGGTCTGCTGGTGAAGTTGAAAGGTTCTTAATGAGCCCATCAAAAATCAAGTCTAAATGAAGTTGACAGAAAGAATACTTCTCAGTCCTTGGTTCTTAGCTGAAAAGATTCAGATTAAGTCATGTGCTCCCATATCATTTAACTAAAACAACTTTATTGAAATTTCCCTTTTGAAAAAATAAAAATCTGACCCCAAGAAGGGTGATTCACTTCAGTCAATTAAATTTATCTGAATGGAACATTCTCTACCTCTCTTAAAACAGAGAAAAGATCCTTTATACTTCTTTGTTGCAACTCATTTATGCTGTGTTCAACAATACATCATCAATCATACTGAAATTTAATGTCATTTTTACAGCTTGAATGGAACTACAATACAAAAGATGTCTCGGGAGACAACCCTCCTTTGCCAAAAAGAATATGCTCTCTCACCAGATCTTTCCACAAGTCATGTACATATTATTCATGAATCTGGAAGGAACAACACGAATCATCCTGATAATGGATGATAATGGATTATAGAACATGATCTGAAATATTGATACAAAAACTTCTATACAATCTAATCCAAAATCAGTTCTTCCAATCCTTCATGCAACCATCAGATTAGCTACTTTGCTTTGGAGTGTCACAGATTGGTTACCAAGTGCAGCTGCTGCTGACTCCACATGCTGGAGAAGAAACTCATATATTTTCTTTCTTACACTAGTCAAGTTCATGGCCAGTTCTGGATCTATGGATTCTTCTTGCTTTGTTCCATCAGGATGGTCCTTTGCAGACCCAGTCTCATCCAGCCAATCATTCACTCTTTTTAGCTGTGATAGCATACCTGCTACTTGACAGTTTTCTGATTGTGCACTAGTTTTAGTTCCTTCATTATCCACCCCACTTTCAGTACCATCTATGGCTTGGAAACCACTATCTAAGGTATCCTCCATGAAGTTCAAGAACCATCTTTGTGATTTGCACGTTAGCTGTTTAGCTAAATCTGCAGTTTCATTCAAACCTCTGCCTTTCACCCACTCTGTAAGGGGCAGATCCTTTTGGAGTTGATGTTGGTGTTTTCTGTTCATATTTCTCCCACCATCATTCTTTCCAGTGATATCATTTGGATTTCTTCTCCTAGTAGCTTTCATTGAAGCCTTTGCTTGCCCACCTTCACAATCATTTGAATGTGAATTCTTCTTGTCATGACTACCCAAAGCTTTTCTAGGTGGAGAAACCTTTTTTGATGATAATGAGGAATTCTGAGCTTTGACTGCAAGTATTTTTGAAGAATTGTCAAGCACAAGAAAGAGTTGATTGTTAACAGGGTTTTCTTTACCAGCTTCTTTGTGGCCAGCAGTTGGTGTCTGCTTTCTGAGAAGAGTAAAGGAAGACAAGTCTGTGGCTAAAGCTGCACGGATCCATAAATTTGCACTCTTGCTTCCCTCAGATGAAAGGTTGCAAGCTTCTACTGCTGAAGTGATATTGCTTTTGTCATCTCCACAATTCTTACTTTTTGCCAGGTCATCTGCCACAGACAATGCTCTGCTCACCCTGGTATGAAGATCTAAAAATTGCTCCACAGAAGGATGAGGTTCGTCCTTCTTTGCTGATGAGCACAATTCTGCAAACATGCTGGAAAACAATATTTCCTTTAGCAAATCCTTATCAGCTAACAAAATGTTAGAAACATGCTAACAATTGATAGTTTTAGGGGAGAGGATCGGTAGTTGAGCATTCTAATTTCATGTTTCTTAAAATTTTATTTGAAAATTTCACATCACTCCTAATTTTTTGTAGCATCATATTTGGCAAGTCTCTTACTTATAACTAAGGTTTCAAAACCACATCAGCATGCTTTTTATTGAGATGTTCAGAAAAGAACAAAAAATACTATGACCGGTAATTATGCACTAAATTATGTTTTATTGGTGTACTGATGTGGACATCACCTGTTTTGTTACTTTTAAGCTTTTGAGGAATACATTTCATTCAATTATAGGTTCTCATCATCAACACTAACATCTTTAAAGTCGGGACTATTGGTACAATATTCTCAAAAATATTAGATATTAAATCAACAAATGCTGTAACAATTTACTGAATCATGCTCATCTTCTAGATCATTTCCCATAGATGACTAACTATTTAAATTGCAAATCTGAAAAAATGATAAACTATGGATCTCTTTAAAGGAATTTTATGTCATCAAAGCTACTAGCTTGATGTAATTGTATGGTCAGTCCATCTATCTGAGGGACGTTGCACTCTTCAAAATTCCTACAAACAAAAACTTTCTGTTTGATAGATTGAATCTACATTTTGCAGAAGCCTTTCATAAGGATAGAATATATGAACTTAAACAACATACTTTAAGTTTTGACTCGTTTAGGTAGTTCTTTATAATCATACTTGCTGCTCCAATAAGACCCACCTATTAATATGATTCAAAATGAACCATCTAAACAAATCAGAACTTAGAATGTGTTCTTCAAGCCAATAAAAAAACAGAACAACCTAAGATAATTAGGTTTAATGCCCTATTAGATTGCAACCATACTTATAATATTTTTGAGCTTTAAATATTCTTTATAAAGAAAATTCTGAAAGTGGATCAAAGAGTTAACATGCCAGACTAAACCTAATAAGTGCACAAAACATTGGTGAACATTGTAGAAATCGTTTAAAGCGTGCTTACTTAGTTTTGCTTAGTCACTCCATAGTTTTTTAAGCTTCAAATTTTGCTTAAGGATTACCTCAAACACCGAACAACACTTTCTACGGCTGATGCTTCTTGCAAGGCCTCTATTGCAGCCAAAAGAGCCGCATCTCTTCTTTCCAAAACTTGCTGCAATGAAAACACACAAACCAGACATAATCAAAAGATTAATTAATTCATTTGATAGTGTCTGATAAAGTTTTTCATCAACATTTCAAATGCAACACAAGACTACTCAATAGAAAATCCATC
Organism: Chamaecyparis obtusa; assembly: GCA_027943335.1. Taxonomy (NCBI): domain Eukaryota; kingdom Viridiplantae; phylum Streptophyta; class Pinopsida; order Cupressales; family Cupressaceae; genus Chamaecyparis; species Chamaecyparis obtusa. Next base: position 246,297 of record BSBK01000322.1, on the reverse strand, counting down.
AAAAAAGAAAATTGCTTCCTTCACATGAAAGATACATAAAAATACCTTTCCAGCTCCAACAAAGCTTGAGGGGAGGGAATCCCATGCAATACTGCTATCAGTCCACCTTTTGCTGTTGACAGATGCCTTCACTAGATTACAAGGAATGGATGCATCGGAGCAAGTCTTCTTGCATGCAGAATTCTGATTGGATGGTGAGTTAGTACTTCCCAAGTTTTCAGGCCCCTGTCCAGTTCTCACCTTTAATGGTGATAAGCCTAGGTTACATGTTTTTGGGGATGGTTCAGTTATTCCAGAGAGTCTCTTCGTCATTGGAATCTGCAATTACAAAGCAACCACAACAATGCAGCATATTAGAACAACCAAAATCTCGTAGGCATTGTTAGAAAATGTTTTGTTCACAGATTTGCTATTAAAACAATAATGAGTTTTGGATAGAGAAAATATCTCAAGGAACGTTCTAGGATTTTCATACCATATTTTAATAATGAAAAACAATAGATGTACGTATTCTAACTGTTAACTTTTCATTTGGGATGGCCTAAGTTCTGCAATCAGGAGTAGTAGTTGTTAAGAATGCCTCGTACTACTGAGACCACGTACGGTGGTTGCTCACCGTACGGTGGTCATCGTGCGGTGAGGTACCATACGGTAAGAGTATATTGCACCGTGTGGTGAAGCATATGTGCACCGTGCGATGAGGCCCGCGCCCTACAGTAGAGTACGTGATGTTCGCGATGTAGCACCCATCGTACAATGATGTCTGATGAAGAGTATATTGCACCGTGTGGTGAAGCGTATGTGCACCGTGCGATGAGGCCCGCGCCCTACAGTAGAGTACGTGATGTTCGCGATGTAGCACCCATCGTACAATGATGTCTGATGAAGGGAGTGACCAAGGCCGAAGGGAGTGTATGGGGTCAAAGGGAGTAACCCAAGGGAGTGTCCAGGGCTGAAGGGAGTGACTCGATGCCGAAGGGACTGTCAACTGGAGAAGTGACTGTTGGGACTGCCAAAGCTGCCAGTAACCGTTTTGCTCTGTGACAGTTGTTATACCAAATTCTATAATGAATTGCAGTGTATAAATGTCTGTGGGATTCGTTAGGAATTGTAAGGCGAAGAGGAATGATAATATAAGTGACTGTTGCTTTGGGTGCGTGGGTTTTTTTACCTGTAAAGATTTTCCCACGTAAATACTGGTGTTTTGTTATGTGCTTGTTTATTCTTATGTGTTTACTCTGTTTACTTTTGTGCATCTTCATGACCGTAATTGGAATTGATAATCATCCATGGTTTATTTTCCCCTAAGAATTGATATTGTGGAAAGTGTTCTGCACTCTTCTTTCCTAACAAGTGGTATCAGAGCAAGGCTAGTTGGGTTATCCTTGTGGGCAAGTTGTTTGTGTCATTTCTGTAGTGGGTGATTTGCAGGGTATTGGTATTCAAAATTGTAGATTGAGATGGCGAGCACGTCAAGAAGAGTAGATGTTGTGAAGTTTGATGGTAGCAATTATGAGTTGTGGAAACTCAAGATGGAAGATCTAATGTTAGATAGAGATCTCTGGTTTGCAGTGGCTGGAGCTAAACCTTCAGGCATGAAACAAGAGGATTGGGATCTCGTAGATAGAAAAGTCAAAAGGCTGATCATGCTTTGTTTGGCAGACTCTGTTCAGTTAAATGTTCATGTGGAGAAGACAATAACTTCTTTGTGGAAGAAACTTGGTGACATTTATCAGGGAAAGTCTTTGGAGGGTAAAATTAACTTTGGGGGAGGTTCTTTGGAGATCGTGGAAGAATACAAATACCTAGGAATTGATTTTCATAATAAGCTCAACTGGGATACATGTGGTGGAGAACTTCTTACCTTCTTCAAAATAGGTGTAGAAAAGTGGAGTTATGGGATTGGAAAACCAAGAAGAATCTTTTTGGTTTGTTGGTCGTGTTGGTTGTCCTTTATGGATGTGAAGTGAGGGGGAGTGACATATCAAACTACATGTAGAGACAATTAAAAAGAATTCAAAAACACTTAACTACCAGTAATCTCAAAGTCAAGTCAACAATACCATATGAGATCTTTTTTAGTTGAGATTATTATGTTGCCGATGGAAGTATAATTGATAATTTGTTTGCTAAGTTACTTTAAAAATGTTGAAAGCATGTATAAGCACCTTTGGCTCAAAATGGTTGTTGAAGATGAACTAAATTGTAGGAAGAAGACTCAGAGGAAACAAAACAACAAGTGGAACATTAAGTAGCATGAATGTCCCAACATCAACATTGAAATGAAAAAAGATGGTGTTTGAAAAGTTCACAACTGCCATGTAGACAAAGCAGAATGACAGAAGCAAAAAAAACACATTATGTCAAAGAATTCAACCTGCATGGAAGCACGATGAAAAAACATATTAGAGGGCTACAATTAAGGGGAAGGCTAAGATTTTAATAACAATTATCACCTTAGATGTAAAATAGGTAGATTGACTACTCCCAAAGAAAAGTGGAAGGAATGAACATGTGTCTTTTGTAGCAAAGACGTCGTTGAAACTGAGTGGCACTTCATCATAGAATGTGCACCATATGAAGATATCTATAAATAGTTTAAAAGTACTTTGAAGGTGCAAGGTCTAGACCGGCTCTTCAAGAAAATAAGACTTAACAAATTAACAAACTTGTTGATCAAGATTTATAGTAAAAGATCTTAAATAAAAAATTTTAAAAATAAAATATATTAATATTATGATTTTTTCGGTCCTTAGTCCTTACAATTCTTGGCCTCATACAAGTCACTAAGATTCCTTTGTTCATTGCTTAAAATACATTCACTTTTCTAGACGCGTGGATATTATTTACTCGTACACTTTGAATACTACACTACGATGGGACTAATTTTGGTGGAGTTAATGGCCTAGGCGCATGTAATTTAAATGTATGAACAGAACAGGAAACCTTTTTTTATCTCACATAAATCAAAGTTTTAAATAAATACTTTACGCGCCTGGCCTATCTATCACGACCTAAAGAAAAGCTAAATAGCAGACCAAACCAGACCAGTGTGAGATCTGGATTCATTCTAGAGAGATTGGATTACATGTACACCATCCCATCTAACAACATTTTTCACCTCTTCATGGAATTTTAAGCCAATGCCAGAGCATTTAAACGGCGCCTGAAATGTTCTTTTGAACACGAGGAAAATTAATAAGGGCCTTTGCAACATGGAGCCATTATGGCCTACAAAATTAAATTCCCAATGACTAATGTCGACATATTCATTAGAGTTGCATGGGAGAGAATCTTAAACTCTATTTTTCACTTACTTTCATATATAGTTTATTTGGCAAGGCATCATTATTAATATATTTTTTTAGAGATCTAATATATTATACTTTGGTTAATATTTGTTATTTTTTAGATTAAAAAATTCATTTCATTCAATTATAAATGCTCATCTACCACACAACTTTATATCTATAATTACGAATATTATAATACTTTTAAAGATGTTAAACACTTAAATAGCAAATATTCCATTATTAGTACTCTCCCCTATACAACTACTAAACATGCTCAACTACTCATCTCATCTACCTCTCCAAATTAAAGGAATCTATATCAAAGAGTTCATTTCCTCAAAGGATCATGATGAAAAAGACTACCTAAGGGTAACTATTAAAGAAAAGGCTAGACTCTTAGTTGCACAACTAGAACCGGTTTTCATCATTGTAAATGTGAGATGAGCAGATGGGTAGTAGTCTATAAGGACAAAAGAGTGTGATGAAAGAACTTGTCTTTTCCGCAATAAAAGGGTAGTGGAAACTGAATGACATCGTGTTTGAAGGCATACACAATATGGAAAAGGTTTCAAGGTGAGCAATCTGAATGAGCTATTTAAGGAAGCAAGGTTTCACGAAACTGTGAGCGTCTTAATCAAAATCCACAATAGAAAAATCCACATTGAAAGGAATTTGAAAATGGTTAACGATGATAGTCTTGATCCTAGATACTAATGGTCTTGTAGACGTCATTAAAATTCATTCATTCAAACACAATAACAAAAACTTTAATGAAAATTGAAAACTAAACAATCTAGAAAAACCGATTCATCAACAATCCATTCTAACTTCGTACACCTTAAACTCTTAAATGATAAAAATATATAAATATTAGTGATGAACCTATTTCTACCTCACTCTCTTTCTCCATTTTAACTTACTCACTCAAACAAATATACAAGACCAAAAGATTTCATAAACTGGTAGGTACATATATACAAAAGAAAAACTTGGTAAAAAAAGAAAAGAAAAGAAGCTTACAGGATCTATACAAGCAGATTTGGCAGTTACTTTCTCGCCAAGCTTTTTATCAAATCCTAAAATCCCTTCCCAGCTTCTTCGTCTTGGGCTGTTGACCTCCACGTCATTATTACAAACACTCCTGGGCCTCCCTTTACTCTTCCTACCTTTACAGGATTCGATCCCCCGACCTCCACCTTCCCCATTTCCATCCCCAGGAACACACGACGCTGACGTGTCAGCGCCGGATCTCCGAGAAAGCGCCAAGTGAGGAGCATGCGAGCCGCAAGGCACAGGGATGTCCTCGGGGTTGCCCAGGAAGGGATGCCGACGTGGAACGGGGCGGACGCCACGTAGGACGGGATAGGGAGTCCCGGAGTCCAGCTTGGCCACGTGGATGAACTGGCCCAGCTGTAATTTGTTGGTGAGAATGAGGTCGGCCTGCTCCTCCGCCAGGGACACATACGTGGCCTGCGAGGAGTCGGAAACTTTGAGGTAAAATCCCCTGTTCGGCCAGAGCTCCTTTCCGGCGAGTGCAGGAACTATTCCGATCACTTGCAGCACGGCGCTCCTGTATTCTCCGGCGACTTTCACGTCGGAGTTCATGTGCTGCAACAGTTTCAGCAAAACGCCCGCTGTCAACGACGCCATTGTTAACCGCAAGGAAGCTCAAATGCTGGGAGTGCCTAAATACACTGGAATGCCATTCCCACCCTATTCTCGTGTCAATTATTTCTGTCAGAAATTTCAGACTTTCTGATTTTGATGTTTGACAAACTGCAGACTACTTAAGGATCGGATCCACGTGCTTCGGGACACTCATCGTATAAATATAAAAATAAATATAAATATTGCTGTGTGATTTATTCGTCGTCCATGTAGGAGAAATGAACGGGGGAACGGAAGGTGAAGATTGATTCCAGGGAGCTTGGAGGACATGTACCCTAAAGTTTGTTTTGGGACTGGTGTTTGTCTTGTGACGTACATTTTATAGTTGCCATTTACGACAGGGGGCTAGGGGAGCACGTGCAAGATGCCATGTTGCTGTCTTGGCTGCCATGTGCAACTTGCTACCTGTACGTTTAAGAAACTGTAAAGAGTACATAATTTACAGAATTTGCTTAAAGAGTGTGCAAAGGTTTTGTACATAATTTACATTATTTAATTTAATTTAAATGTCTTATTACAGGCCTTCTAATGTTTGTATAGACAATTTTTCATTCTTTTTCATGAAAGTTAAGTTTTTGTGAGCTATTAGTTATGAAACATGAGTGGTGAGTTTGACTAAAAATCTCAGTTGAATCTTTACTATAGAAAATGTTACCTAATTATCAAAGCAAATGATGTTGTGATCATAGAATCATTTGTTGTGAATGGTCAAATAGTTAATAACTTTAATTTTATTTTCTTTTAAACAAAATAATCAAGTAGTGCACATTTAAGATATTAGTGTAAGTGATTTTGAAAAATTTCTTAATCAGTCATTAACAATACACTCTTAAGATTTGATTTGTTCAAGTGATTCATTTGAATCCATATTGACTTCTTCGATAAGACGACCTCATTAATATGGTTTAAGTTGAACCACCTAAACAAGTGAAATCTTGAGTGTGTTGTTTGAACCAAACTTTCCATCTCTATTGACTATAAAGTTTAAATATCAATGCATTTTTTCTTATATGTTGACCTTTCAATGTTGAATCTTAAATGATATGAGCAATTCTTTAATTGAACTACTAAAATTTTCACTCTCCATTAATCATATATCATCTTTTTATTACATAATTTCCCCATTTTCTTCTCTTTTAATTTATTATGTTTACATGACTACATTGACTTCCTTTCTCACTTGAATCTTTTAATACACACATTACCATTTTATTTCATCCACATGTAGGTCCTCTAATTAACTTTTTCCTTTCATAAAATTGGTTGGTTTGTAATGAATCTTCAACAAAAATGCATCATGTCTACAAGACCAACATTGCAGTAAATGAATGACATAATTTTAACTATGTTCATGAGACCACGAGTCTAAGGGACAAAGAATCATATCCTAAGACATCCTTATGTTCTTCTCAATGTCAGCTCTCTGGTTATGAATCTTTATCAGAAACCAACAGTTTTGTGAAGTCTAGCTTCTTCAAAAAAATGGTTTAGACACCTCTCCTTCAAATTATTCTCATATTAATCACGATTATAAAATATTCAGACAAAAAATATGTAACCAAATAGAATGGTCCATGAGTGTAGCAGAGTGGAGGAATTCGAGTTCATGTGAATGGTGAATGTTAAGTCCCAATGTCTTTGGAATTTTCCTAATGTCTCCATTCATTTGTCGCTCATCTCACATCAAATGCTATTCTTTAAATGCTTCCATGTGAGATTGATTTTGTGGAACGTTTGTGGCTTTACACACTTTTTTAAAATAGCAAGACTAAGGTTATAGGATCACAAAGAAAATAGGAGGAAGAAATAGACATGTGAGATTGACCTTAAGAAACATGTTATACGAGCCAATGTTGGCATGTTGTGATGGTTACGTTGTTGTGTTATTGTTCTTTCCATCAAGGTTCAAATCCCATTGGGGATGAGGTCCCCCATCTGTAGCCTCACTTGTTCATAGCTTTGGTTCAAAGCATTTACTCCTTTTAAAAAAATGGAAACAAGGAAGACAAGATGTTTATCCTGAAAAATAGGGGATTGCTTAGAGACGTTCAAATTTACCTAAATGAGAACATGACATTTTCTCAACAAGAAGAGAGAAGGAAGGAATGAGAGAAAGTGAAATCAACAAGAAACAGAGTGAGCATAGTTGAAAAATGGGAAAGCTTGAGTCACCAAGCGATTAACACACAATAAATGGGGATTTAGGGCCCCACAAGAGTTTCTAAGCATGGTAATTTGGAATTGCAAAGGCTACTCATGGAGGATAGGATCAAGATTAGGGCCCAAAGTGGAAGGGAAGGACATTATTATTCGTAAGAAAACAAAAACATGATGGATTCAAGGTTCTAGATTTTGAAAGTTATAAAAAATATAAGTTTGAAATACAGGATCTAAAATAGGTAAAGGGCATGGAGGGATCACAGTCCTAATAAGCTCGATAATTAGGCTAGCTACATGCTACATTTCCCCAAAAAACTTGAAGTTCTATAAAAAGACAAAGTTAGATAATGAGAATCTGTATGTTGCATTAAAAAAAGACATCTACGTTCAACTATTTAGGAGAAATGGTTTAAGTTGGTGGTTTTAATGTAAGAACAACAACTAATTAGTCAATTCAACTAGGCAACAATGAGGGAAGGAATAGTAACCCATTATGGTTTGATGAAAAGTAGAACCACAAGTGGTAAAGGACTTCCCAAGATGGAAATGGAAGTGTGTCACACTTTGGGGCAAAGTTCTTATGCTTATGTAGTGTATAAATGGCAGTAATATTATTTGTGATAGCATGAAAGCTAGGCCAAGATTTGGTGGTATCATGTGTAAGACCTACAATGGTCAAGCTGTAGTGGACTATGTGATATGTTCTCAAAGATCTCTGCATCCAAGGTGTTGGAGTTCAATATTGGGGTCTACTCTATGGAGTTGAAACCTAATCACATATCTCTCTTTTTAAATTTGGCATATACATGAATGGTAAATATAGAGAGAGAAACCAACAATTACACAAGAAAGCCCACTCTAATGGTAGAATTCTTGTGGATCAAGAACATTAAAATCTTTTTGTTACTGCACTTCAACAACATTTGTAATTAGCAAAAAAAACATAGAAGGCAAATAAAACAACAAAGAAAGGTATTATTTGTAATAGTTTGATAATACTTTTAATCTACAAAGCTCTAAAGGTGTGTAAAAGATCTCAACCTATGAAGGGAGCTTCAATTACTTTCCCAACTAACCCATGGTATGAAAAAGAAAGCAAGGCTACTAGAATTAGATCCTTAAAAGAGAATGAGACAAACATTGAACACATTAAAAAACTAATAAAATATTTTTTTTAAAAAGGAAAATTTTGTGATTTTAAGAAGAAAGGAATTAATTTTCTTGGGGAAGCACAACCCGAAAGGTTTTTGGTGGGAACTATAGAAAAACAAATAAATAATATAACAGATTGGTAATGGTTAAATTATGCAAAACTTTTTTATGAACAAATGCAAGAGAAAAGTGGACCTAATTGACACTACAACCAATCAATTCTTTGTGGTAGATACCAACAAGGCCCATAAAGAAGTCAACAAGTGGCAAAGCTCAAGACATTAATGAGTTATGAGCAAAATATTTAAAATGGGGTGCTAAGACATTGGTGCCACACGTCAAAAGAATCTTTAAAACAACATCACACAAAGCAACTTCTCAATAGAGAAGACAACTAGTGTTGTCATTCATTTTATGCAAAATTGGTGACATCAATAATCCTTCTAATTATTGTGCTATTATGGTCAATCCTCTTCTTGGAAAACTCTTTGGGGTCATCAGAGAACACATAATCACAATTGGGCAAAAAAAGAAGTTAAAAGGGAAAACGGGCGGGCTAGTTTTAAGCCAAAACATTGTACCATTTGGATCATTGTATCACTCTTAGACACTTAATTGAAAAAGTTTGAGACACCCAAGATGGAGAGGCCTTTTTTTGCTTTGTGGATTTCAAAAAATTTACACTATCCCTAGGGACAAACTATGGAGCAATATGGATGAACTTGGGATTCCAAGGGAGTATAGAGCGATTGTCCATAAGCTTTATTAGTAGGTTAGAACTCAAATTAGAACTAGAGAGAGGATATATTTGAGTGCTTTGGTAGTGAAATTGGCATCAAACAAGGGTGTCCCCATTTCCCCAACTATTTGGTTTGTATATTGATAAACTAGAAGAATGGTTAAACAACAAGTACAATGAAGAGGGTATACACCTAGTGAGATACTAGTGAAGTTGTCATTATATGCAGATGATCTTTATTCCAATTGTCAAATATGCCCAGGGATTGAAAGAATATTTGAAGGCTTTTTAAGCTCTTTTGTCAAAAGTTTGAAGTGCAAGTGAACAATAGAAAAACCAAGGTCATGATTTTGTCCTTGAAAAAAGAAAAAAAAGGGGGGGGTGTAAAATTAACTTTGAGGGAGGTTCTTCGAAGATGGTGGAAGAATACAAGTACCTAGGAATTGATTTTCACAATAAGCTTAGCTCTAGGATACATATGTTGGAGAACTTACCTTCTTCAAAATAGGTTATGGGATTGGAAAACCAAGAAGACTCTTTTTGGTTTTTTGGTCGTGTTGCTTGTCCTCTATGGATGTGAAGTGAGGGGGAGTGACATATCAAACTACATGTAGAGACAATTAGAAAAAATTCAAAAACACTTAACTACCAGTACAGATATTATTTACTCATACACTTTGAATACTACACTACGATGGGACTAAATTTGGTAGGCATTATTAGAAAATGTTTTGTTAGTTAGAAACCATGTGTTTTCCTTCATGTAAAACTTATAACATGGAGCATACAATGAATACTGGCATTTTGGACCTAACAAAACCAGGGATAGATGATTCCATCATTATTCACATACATAAATCACCAATAGTTTTAACCAATAATGAGCTTTGGAGAGAGAAAATATCTCAAGGAATGTTCTAGGATTTTCATAACATATTTCAATATTGAAAAACAATAAATGTACGTATTCTAACTATTAACTTTTCATTTGGGATGGCCTCTGTTCTGCAATCAGGAGTAGTAGTGGCATATCCTCCTGAATACTTTCCAATGTCTTTATTTTTTAGAACCATTATTTAGATGTCTATTATAATCACATTGTCCTTAAACCAAGTGTCCTTTAACTTACTTCTTAATGTTTATAAAAATTTCAAAAAGACATTAATTTCTTAAGATAACAAATTGAGTTTCAAACTTTTGGATAATTTACAATCTATCAAAAAATCTTTTGACCAATTAAATTTACTCACAAGTGAGTGTTGGGAGTATATTGAATAATTAACGATTAAAAAAATTTCAAATATTTTTATTATTAGTGAACTTATTTTTTCTATACTTTTGAAGTGTTCATATAGATATTTGATTTTTATCCATGATTTTCAAGTATTCATGTGATATGTAAATTGTAAAAAAATATTAAAAAAATTGTCTTTAGTAGTATCTATGCATGAATAAGGGTTAAAGAGAATTTTTTAATTCTTACAAATTGATAGAAACGCATTTCTTATTATAATAGATAGATTGACTACTCCCAAAGAAAAGTGGAAGGAAAGAACTTGCATCTTTTGTAGCAAAGATGTGGTTGAAACTGAGGGACACTTCATCATAGAGTGTGCACCATATGAGGATATCTATAAGCAGTTTAAAACTACTTTGAAGGTGCATGGTCTAGACTAGCTCTTTAAGAATATAAGACTTAACAAATTAACAAACTTATTGTCAAGATTTATAATAAAATATCTAACATCAAAATAAAAAAATATTAATATTATGATTTTTTTGGGGGTCCTTAGTCCTCACAATTCTTGGTCTCATACAAGTCACTAAGATTCCTTCGTTCATTCCTTCAAATCGTGTTCACTTTTCTAGGACATGTGGATATTATTTACTCGTACATTTGAATACTACACTACAATGGGACTAATTTTGGTGGAGTTAATCACCTAGGCGCATGTAATTTAAATGTATGAACAGAGCAGGAAACCTTTTTTATCTCACATAAATCAAAGGTTTTAAATAAATAATGTATGCGCCTAGGCTATCTATCACGACCTGAAGAAAATCTAAATAGTAGAACAGACTAGTGTGAGATCTAGATTCATTCCAGAGAGATTGGATTGCATTTACACCGTCCCATCCAACAACATTTTTCACCTCTTAATGGAATTTTAAGCCAATGCCAGAGCATTTAAATGGCGTCTGAAATGTACTTTTTAACACCAGGAAAATTAATGAGGGCCTTTGTAGCATGGAGCCATTATGGCCTACAAGAATTAAACTCCCAATGACTAATGTCTACATATTTATTAGAATTGCATTGGAGAGAATAAATCTTAAACTCTACTTTTCACTGACTTTCATATATAGTTTATTTGGCAAGGCATCATTATTAATATATTTTCTTTAGAGATCTAATATATTGTACTTGGTTAATTAATATTAGACGATTTGTTACATTTTAGATCTAAAAACTCATTTCATTCAATTATGAATGCTCATCTACCCCACAACTTTATATCTACAATTACTAATATTATAATATTGTAAAAGACCGTAGACACTAAACTAACAAATGTTCCATTATTAGTACTCTCCCCTATACAACTACTAAACATGATCAACCACTCATCTCATCTACCTCTCCAAATTAAAGGAATCTATATCAAAGAGTTCATTTCCTCAAAGGATCATAGTGAAAAAGACTACCTAAGGGTGGCTATTAAAGAAAAGGCTAGACATTTAGTTGCACATCTAGAACCGGTATTCATCATTTTAAACGTGAGATGGGTGGATGGGTAGTCTCTAATGAAGGAATAGTGCGACAAAAGAACTTATCTTTTCTACAATAAAAGGGTAGTGGAAACTTCATGACACAAGTGTTTGAAGGCATACACAATAGGGAAAAAGTTTGAAGGTGAGCAATCTAAAATGAGCTATTTAAGGAGGCGAGGCTTTACGAAACTACGAGTTTCTTAATCAAGATCCACAATAAAAGAACCCACATTGAAAAGAACTTGAAAATTGTTAACGATGATACTCTTGATCCTAGATACTAATGGTCTCGTAGACTTCCTTAAAAAGCATTCATTCAAACACGATGACAGAAATTTTAATGAAAATTGAAAACTAAAACAATCTAAAAAATGATTCATCAACAATCCATTCTAACTTCGTACACCTTAAACTCTTAAATGATAAAAATATATAAATATTAGTGATGAACCTATTTCTACCTCACTCTCTTTCTCCATCTTTAACTTACTAACTCAAACAAATATACAAGACCAAAAGATTTCATAAACTGGTAGGTACATATATACAAAAGAAAAACTTGGTAAAAAAAGAAAAGAAAAGAAGCTTACAGGATCTATACAAGCAGATTTGGCAGTTGCTTTCTCGCCAAGCTTTTTATCAAATCCTAAAATCCCTTCCCAGCTTCTTCGTCTTGGGCTGTTGACCTCCACGTCATTATTACAAACACTCCTGGGCCTCCCTTTACTCTTCCTACCTTTACAGGATTCGATCCCCCGACTTCCACCCTCCCCATTTCCATCCCCAGGAACACACGACGCTGACGTGTCACCGCCGGATCTCCGAGAAAGCGCCAAGTGAGGAGCATGCGAGCCGCAAGGCACAGAGATGTCCTCGGGGTTGCCCAGGAAGGGATGCCGACGTGGAACGGGGCGGACGCCACGTAGGACGGGATAGGGAGTCCCGGAGTCCAGCTTGGCCACGTGGATGAACTGGCCCAGCTGTAATTTGTTGGTGAGAATGAGGTCGGCCTGCTCCTCCGCCAGGGACACATACGTGGCCTGCGAGGAGTCGGAAACTTTGAGGTAAAATCCCCTGTTCGGCCAGAGCTCCTTTCCGGCGAGTGCAGGAACTATTCCGATCACTTGCAGCACGGCGCTCCTGTATTCTCCGGCGACTTTCACGTCGGAGTTCATGTGCTGCAACAGTTTCAGCAAAACGCCCGCTGTCAACGACGCCATTGTTAACCGCAAGGAAGCTCAAATGCTGGGAGTGCCAAAATACACTGGAATGCCATTCCCACCCTATTCTCGTGTCAATTATTTCTGTCAGAAATTTCAGACTTTCTGATTTTGATGTTTGACAAACTGCAGGCTACTTAAGGATCGGATCCACGTGCTTCGGGAAACTCTTCCTATAAATATAAATATAAATATTGCTGTGTGATTTATCCGTCGTCCATGTAGGAGAAATAAACGGGGAATGGAAGGTGTAGATTGATTCCAGGGAGCTTGGAGGACATGTACCCTAAAGTGTTTTTGGGGACTAGTTTCTGTCTTGTGACGTACATTTTATGGTTGCCATTTACGACAGGGGGCTAGAGGAGCACGTGCAAGATGCCATGTTGCTTTCTTGGCTGCCATGTGCAACTTGCCACCTGTACGTTTAAGAAACTGCAGGGTACATAATTTATTTACAGAATTTGCTTAAAGGGTGTGCAAAGTTTTTTTTGAAGTATAGAATGAGGGAGTTCTAGGAGTGTGTATCATTTGTTGGAGCTCGCTACACAGGAATCAAAAGGCAGTTATTTTGAATTTAATGATTAAATTATTTAATAGAATGGTCTATGAGTGTAGCAGAGATAGATAGATAGATAAAAAATTTACGTCCATGAGGCTAAACATAGCCTATGGGACAGCAAGGCAACTTAGGCTGACTTGAGTAACTCGGTCCATTTTTTGTGGAAGCTGATGATGAGCCCACCTAACTTCTCAATGTGCTCCTCGCTGAATAGGCTGAATTTGAGTTTATGTGAATGGTGAATGTTAGGTCCCAATGTCTTTCGAATTTTCCTAATGTCTCCATTCATTTGTCATTCACCTCACATCAAATGCTATTCTTTAAATGCTTCCATGTGAGATTGATTTTGTGGAACGTTTGTGGCTTCACACGCTTTTTTTAAATCTAACCTTTGTAGGTAATGGTGATTTTTTTTATATTTGTGTTGATAAATATTATTTTTTGAATTCGATTGTGTTGAGTTTTTGCATCTACATTTATCAACACACTAATAAGTTTTGAGTTTATTTTGACGCAGTGATTTGAATATAATTATAAATTAGTAAGAAATATTTTTGTTAGTACATTTTATTTTTTAATTTAATTCTAGGAGATTTGTTATGATATGCATTAATGTTATTATAGATTGTGAAAATGATATCTTTAACTAATATTTTTGTGACAATTTTGGTTCATAATTTAGTTTTACTTTTGTTTCCCTTTTATATTTATTTACATATTTTCACGTGTTTAATTTTATCGCATCTTTATTTATGCATATTCTTGTATTTTATCATTTATATATTATTTATTAGTCTATATTTGCACTAATATCCATACATTTGTTTCATGTATAGAAACTAGTACTTTGTTTCCCCAAGTAAATTTTGACTAGCTCAAGATTAACCTCAAGATTGAATTGTTGAGGTTGAAATTTAAAACTTTTTCCCAACTTGGTACTATATTTTGGTATTTAAAGAAATTCAAAATGCAAGTTGAGATTGAAATTTAAAATTGTTTCCCTTTCTTACTTTTCATTATGAGTCAACTTGATATGTAACTTTGCATAACTTGGTACTATATTTTGGTATTTAAAGAAATTCAAAGTGTACTTATTATTGTGCTAGATTTTGAGACAAAGAATTTGTGAGGTTTGTGGTGAGCCGAAACTACTCCAGTATTGTATTTGTTAGAGGTAAGCTACAAAATCCCAAAGTGATTATGATGAGAAGACAATAAAAATGAAGTAGCACACCTAACCATATTGAAACTCAACATCATTTTGTAAGAGAGGGGATTCAATCTCCAATGATAGTGTTGAAATATTGTAAAACAAATCATAACATGGTTGATGTATTCATTAATCTATTGGGAAAAATAAATTTTATAATATGTAGAGATATATTAGAAGTCCATCTCAATCGATTTCTCCTTAAGGAAGAGTGTTAGAATAAATCAAACTAAATTGATTATGTACAACTATGTGTCAAAGAGTTTCAGTTGAAAATAATGACTAAGTGTAGATTTGTCCTCCTTCCAAGTTAACTTCCATTAACAGGTTTATAGAAATTTTGTTCTCTACTTGTTTGTATAAATAGGCATTACTTCATCAATAAAAGATGCATCATAATTCCTCTATTTTTTCTTTTTTATTTATGTTGTGTAAACTATATTTGACATAGATTAGAAGACACAAATCATTCCTTTAAACTCATGTATACTTTTATAGGACATGTGGATATGACCATTTTGTTCACATGTATTTCTTTCTCACGGTCTACTACTTGCCATTTGTCGAACAATGTCAAAGGGAATCCCCAAGGGACTTTATTTTTCTATATTTACTCATACACTTCGAATATTGCTCCTCCATTTACTCTTATCACTATGTAGGGGAGGGATGCCAGAAGGTGTGCACCCTAACTTTGGGGGCCCACGTGGATTGCCTCATGGACCCCCAAACCTTTTCTTTTTTAAAAAATTTCCTTCGCCTAGTTGGCAACCCCAAATCAAAAATGTTTGCACTGAGTCATCCGTTTATCACGTCAACAAGCTGATTTGCGCCAACATGTCCAAAATGATCCCTTCTAGTGCATCAACTGGGATGTGCATGGGCCCACCACCATTTGCGGTTCGCCTTTCTGTCACTAGTGGACACATTGGCTTCGTTGTTACTGGCCACATGGTCATTGGAGCCACTTATATGCACCACTTTATCTCACCATCGGATCCTCGCACTCGAACCTCCCACCGCATTTAATACACATCACCTCTCCTTATTCCACAACTCTAGTTACGTTAAACAATGCAAAAACCATTTACTAAACCTGCCTCCTCACAGATTGCGTCCATATTTCATCCCTTTCTATCCTGCCTTTTTTGGAGAGCTCTATCTGTTTGGGACTGAAACGTAAGTAGAAGAACACCTTGCAACTTCTCCATGCATCCATTAGTTGCTACATTGGTTGCCACTATTTATCCAATTTTTAAGGTAAAATCTTTGCACTGCTATCGCATTTTCCAATTTCAACTCTTTTTTTTTGGCTGCATGGAGGTATATGAAGGTGTTCCTTTCACATTTGTCAGTTTCATTTGCAGTTAGCTTCAAAAATTTATCATTTTCCATTCATTCCTTCACAGAAGCAAGCCATTCTTTCACATTCTTAGCTTCCTTTGTAGGTGAGGTGATGACATTTGTGGAGTGCGAGCATGGGGACTGTGGAGGGGGCTTCAAAATGATGATATTTTTATCCAGATGAGGATTATTTCCTCACTAAGGCCACCCATTAACAAGAAATGATTGTAAAAATTGGGTTAATGCTTTTGTTTATTGGCTTCACCCCTAATCTTTGTTTATGTTTGTCGATGGATTTTGTATTCGGTCTTTGTGTTAATGAAGACATTCTACAGTGTACATAAACAATTTAATACTCAAAAGGGATACGTACTCATCTTCTCATCTGTCATAGTCAAATATGGGTTGCCCGTTTTGCAAGTTTCATGCATGGAATTTTGATAAAATACTTTTGTAAAGGGGGTTTTCAATTACTAGTTATTTGGTGTTATTTAAACAATGAAATTTGAAAATGAGAGTTTTTGGATGACTTCTAATTTGGTGTTTCTTATGGTAATGGTTTCTTTCTATTTCATCAAACCTAAAAGGTTTTTAACATTTTGTTTCAACAAAACCCTATTCGGGTTCTTGCTTCTCTTAATAAGTTTATTTGATTTTGTAAACCCTGGTTCTTTTATTAGGTTTATAATAGTTGAATATAACTATTTGCAAGACCTTGGTTTGTGTATAATGTAATATCAGTTTATTAAAGTTGTATTTTGGTTTTAGGTTTGTGAAAAAAGATGTATTTTATTCTAAAAAAAAGATTTATTTTCTAAAGTGTCTCTTATGTGCTTGACTTTGTATTATGAAAACCCTTGTGGGTCTGCAAATTTTGTGCTATGGATTTGATTAAAAAAACCCTAGTCTAGGTTGGTATTTTGTCAAGGGTATGGAAATTAATGTTTTAGGTTCACATCATTTATTGTGAAGTCATACCAATATATTTTTCTTTTAGCCATTTAAAAAAAGTGAGAAAAATTTGACAATTACATTAAATTATAATAATTTTACTTAAGTCAAACAATATGATTTGCTACTTTTTGAATCTAAAAGCTCATTTCATTCAATTATGAATACTCATACACCACACAATTTTATAATTAGAATTACAAATACTATATACCATTCAAATATTAGACATTAAAATAGAAAATACTTTATTATTAGTCCTCTCCCTTATACAACCACTAAACATGATCAACTACTCATCTCATCTATCTCTCCAAATATTAGAATACATGAAAGATGAAAAATTTAATGAAATTTGAGAGCTGAACAATCTAGAAGAAATTATCCATTCTGACTTGGTGTATCGTAAACTCTTAATGGTACAAAAAATAAATATAGAAGCGCAAAAGATTGAGATGCAAATATTTTGGTCTACACTGGTTTATAGTGCATATATTTTGTTTTTCGACATTTCAGATCACACTTAGTGGTCCATCAAGTTTCACCTTCTTCATGATGGATTACTGAGTGTGATTTGAAACATTAATGAACAACAAAACATACACAACATAAACTAGAAACTTTGTATCTCAATTTAATGGATGTGGAAAATTAATACCAAGTATAGCCTAAAAATAGTTTTGATGAACTTATTTCTACCTCAATTTATTTCTTTATGTTTAACTTACTAATTAAAACAAATATACAAGACTAAAAGATTTTATAGACATATACACAAGAAATGGTTTGAAAAAAAAAGGAAAAGAAGCTTACAGGATCCATAGAAGCAAATTTATTAGTTTATTTCTCACTGATCTTTTTATTAAATCCAAAAATTCCTTTCGAGCTTCGTTGTAGGCTCTTGACCTCCACCTCCTTATTACAAACACTTCTGGGCCTCCCTTTACTCCCAATGCTCACAGACCTACCTTTACAAGATTTACTCTTGTGACCTCCACCCTCTCTATTGAAGAATCAAAACAACAATCCCAGAAGATAATTACAAATATTAAATACAAAAAAACAAAAAAATAACACAACTACAATGATTTTTTTTTACAAAGTTATAAAAACTTGATTTGATGTTCAACCCATTTATACTATTCTCTAAGTTTTTACATAAAATGGAGCAAATCCATAACAACTCTCAACACACCAACTTGTAACACAAAAATACAAAGATATATAGAGAGATTTTTGCCTCCAAAAGAAAAGTAACACTACAAGTTTTAAACAAAATTAAGCTAAATCAAGAATAACATATTTCCATCATATCCAACTTTCTATGGTAGAAAAAGATTTTATTTTGACATATTACTAAATGAAAAATTAGTGAACTATGAACCAACATAGAAATTTCTAAGAAAAGTCTAGTTGCCACACATTAGTTTCTAGCATACTCCCCCTTGATGCAAAGAGGACTCAAAATAAGATCTTGTAGCATCAAAAACTAGGTTTTGGCAACAACCTTGGTAAAATATTAGCAAGTCATCTAGTAGTCTTGATATATCAAAGTTTCACCTCTTTATGTTTAGACGTAATCTCTGATAAAATGGTATTTCAAATCAAAGTGCTTAGTTCTACTATGATTCATGAGATTTTTGGCCAACTTAATAGTGATAATATTATCACAAAAGATCACTATAGGATAAAGTTGTTTTTCACCCATCTTCTCAAGAACTTTCCTAAGCCACAATGCTTGAGTACTTCCAGAGGTTACTGCAACATATCTTGCTTTTTGGAAGAAAGGGAAACTATGCTTTGCTTCTTTGAACTTCAAAAAATCAATCTTGAACCAAAAGTAAAACAATCATCAAAAGTAGAGTTTTGATCATCCACATTACCCCCCTAATCAGAATCACTGAAACCAACTTGATTAAATCCCTTAGAACTGTATTAATGAGTGCCAAAATAAAAATTTCCTTTCACATACCTCAAAATTCTTTTGGAAACTTTCATATGTAACTTTGAAGGTTCTATCATTTACCTTGAAACAAGAGAAACTACATATGCAATATTAAGTCTAGAGCAAGTAAGAAACATCAAACTCCTAACTACACTCCTTATATAAGTTGTCTCATCTACTTTTTAAGCACCATTATCTATACACAATGCAAATCCATGAGAAATTGGAGTGATGTTGGTTTGCAATCAACAATATCAAACTTCTTCAACATATCTTTGACATATTTTGATTGACAAAGGAAAATTCCATCCTTACTTTGATAAAACCCCCCATGCCTAAAAAAATTACATTAGGCCTAAATCTGACATCTCAAATTCTTTCATCATAGAACATTTAAAGTTATCTTTCATCAAAGAATTATTATCCATATACAACAAGTCATCTTGACATACAAACTGACAATTTAAGAATGTCACTACCTTCTTGTTTGTAGTAAAGGGTAGGTTCACTTTTCTTGTAAAGTCATTTTCCTAAAAATACCCATCAATCCTAGCATACCAAGCTCTAGGTGCTTTCTTGAGGCCATACAAGGCCATCTTCATCTTGTACACTTGATGCTCTTTTTTGTGTATCACAAAACCTTGTGTCTTCTCTGCATAAAATTATTCTTCTAAGTACCCATTCAAGAAGGCACTTTTTACATCCATATGATGATTGCTCCATTTCTATTGGGCTGCAAGAGAAATCAACATCGTAATGGTCTATTTTCGTGCTACAGGTGCAAAAGATTCTTCATAACCTATGCCATACCTTTGAGTGAATCCTTTAGAAACTAATATTGCATTGTGTCTTTCAACACTTCCATCACTATGATACTTACTCTTGTAGACCCATTTGGTGCCAATCTTTTTTCTTATTGTGTGGAAGATTTGCAAGCTCCCAAGTACCATTATCGTTAATAGAATTCATCTCTTGTTGCATTTCTTGCACCAAAACTTCATTAGTATCTATGCATCTTTATAACATGACGACTCAAAATCAGCTTGCAAAAATAATACAAAATGCACTATCTCACATCTAGGATTTTCTTCATGAGCTTGAGTTGCACTTCATTCGTAAATTTCAGCTAATCTTCTAATGATTTTTTTGGTTGTCTCCATATGCAACTTAACCACAAGAATAGCCTGGGAATGGGATTCCAGTCTATTTAGGCACCTCATTTGAGTTTGAATGCTTTGGAGAAGTGATTAAAAATGGTGTCATTGACATCAAACATTTTGCTGAAATTGTTGCACGACATGAACTCTAACATGAAATTTGTTGAAGAATACATTAGCGTTGTGTTACAAGTGATCATAATAGTTCCCACACTCACTAGAAACGAGCTCGGGCCAAACTCTGGGTTTTACCTCAAGTTTTTTATTCCTTGCAGACCGTGTGACAACATCTATGCAACATCCAAAATGTAACATTTATTGTAATGATTAATTAATTTAAAATTATTTAATATAATGAATATAATTTTTTTTAATAATTAATAATTTTAATAAATCAGACATTTTGGGTGCTACATAGACAATGTTTGTGATGAATAAAGATCGGATCCATGTGCTTCAGGACACTAATCGTGTAAATATAAACATAAATATTGTTGTGTGATTTATCCATCGTCCATGTATGAGAAATAAACGTGGAATGGAAGGTGTAGATTCATTCCAGGGAGCTTGAAGGACATGTACCCCCCCAAAAAAAAATGGGACTAGTGGTTGTCTTGTGACGTACATTTTGTGGATACTATTTATGACATAGGTTGCGGGAGCATGTGCAAGATGTTATGTTGTTGTCTAGGATAAAATGTGCAACATACCACCTATACATTTAAGAAACTCTGGCAGAATTGCTTAAAGAATGCACTTTTTTTGTGCATACGTTAAGTTGTACATGAGGAGCGAACTCTATGAAATGTACTCCCTAGTCTCTATATTGAATTAGCACCTTTGACACCCTAGATTCTCTTGAGAGAAGGATTGGGAGTATGAGGGAAAGGAAAGGTGATTTTATAAAGGAAGATCATAAGTAGTCGATTTAGTTCTAATTACCATGCATTTTTTTCACACAATTTCCCAATTTTCAATTTTAAAGGAGCCAAAACAAATGATAACTAAAAGTTCACTAATTGGTCAATTTGTGCACCACTACTAGGACATTTGTACATGACTACTGGTACATTTTTCAATAATTATTGGCAATTTTGAGTGCACAATTATTGGGGCATCTTTAAGTAGGTATTGGGTGACATTTTGAAATGACCATTTTTTGACCCTTTGATGCTTAATGAATTCTACAGGGAGCTTCAGTAATACCAAAAGTTAGAAAATAGTTTTTAAGTAGTCAAGTTGCATATGAAGATAACCCCCCCAAAATTGTCAAAATCTAATGTATAGTTTAAGCTCTACAGATGTGCAAAATTAGTGATAACAACTATTGGTATGCTTCCCCTCGTAAACAATATCGAGTGATTTATTTTTCAAATTTATAAATGATTTATAGTAATATGGGTCCACCTCGTACTCTTGTGAGAGGCACCTAACCATGCTATGAACGAGGCATACATAACTTCTATAGGATTTGAACTTGTGACCTCTCTTTTGAGAGCACAATTTATCCACCACTAAGAAATGGAATTAAAGTTTCTAAGAGACAACTACAAGATACGCAATTCATTATAAATAAAAAATAGATGATATTGTCTCGTGAATAAATCTTAATAAATTTGTCCTTATTAAGTCTATTGGGTATCTATTCTTTATCTCTGTTGGTGTTTGTAGCTTCGATCAGATAAATTGAATGAGATATTAATATTATGAAAATAGATTAACTTATGCATATCAATATATATGATAATAATAATAGATATTATTATTATATATATTAATGTATTTACATACAAATGATAATTGAGAAAATTAATCTATTATCATATGATTAATAAAATTAACTATCGAAATGGATTTGATTGAATGACATCATATTATTCATTATATAAATATCTGAATTGATAATATTGTTATATTATTCTATATTATATATATGCATATTAATATATATATAATAATGACATTATTATATATATATCAATATACATATATAATGTATATTATAATTGATTTAATAATATTTAATACTATACCGATTAGCAATGAGTATCGGTCAATACAATGTTTATTTACTAACCGATAACTATCGGTATTCCTAACTGCGCGGCAATGTTAAATTATACTCAGCGCTTACGATAATGTCATAACAGTCTTAACGGTAGTTGATGAGTTGTGACTCATTCATGAGTCACGCCTCCTCAAATTAGACTGAACACATTCTTATATATTTGCAATGTGTTGTTTAACATTGGTTATCGAATATAGAAAAATATATACAGCAGATACACAGTGAATATATTCAGTGACATCTCAGTTCAATGAGATACGGTGAACAGACTTTTATATACGCAGCAGTAGATTGATAATCTCTGTCGATATTGAATATCGATAGTTGCTCATCAATATATTCATACAACAATATTGCTCAGCACTCATAGGTTGATATTTGTACGTCAACAATACTTATATCACACATATTGAGTTAATATAAGAAAATTTAAAAGGCATAAATATGATCCAAAACTTAACAATCTCGAGTCATTTGTTGCCAATCTTGATCAAATAGTTCACAATTTTGGTTTTTTTTCTTCTTTTGAACAAATTGCGAAGTACAAATTTAAAATATCAATGTAAGTGATTTATATATCTTTGTAAGTTGGAAAATTTATGTTGTGCTATTTCTTGGTTCAATCAAGTTTAATTATACAATCTAAGATATGATATGTTCACGTGCTTCTTTTGTAACCACATTAGCTTCTCTAATAAAAACTAGTTATAAATAGAATTTTAGATGAATCACATAACTGTCGCTACTTTTAGCTAAGATTGCACAAGTTTTTTTGCATCATATTCATGTAATCTTAGAAGCATCAACAATTAAATTTCATGATTGTGAGAATCTACTAACATTAATGAACTACCTAAACAAGTCAAAATTTAGAGTATGCTATTTAAGGAAAACTTTTTCATTTCTATTATCGTCAAAGTGCAAAATCAATATATTCTATCAATGCATGCTTTCTTATATGTTGACCTTCCAATGTCACATCTTAAGTGATGCAAGCTAATCCGTAGTTGTTCACTAAATTAAAAATTCTTCTTTCTAATGCATTTCTACTCTTATATAATCTTTTTGTCCATGATCGCATGAAATTTCTACCATAATATTTCATTTTTCTTCTTTGTGTTTACATGACTACATTGACTTTCTCTCACTTATCTTTTAATGCACTCATTAATGTTTCTATTTTAATATACTCGTTAACATTTATTTCATCTACATGTACTTCCTTCTAATTAATTTCATCTCTCTCATTTGTGATGATGAATCATGATAGAAGTGCATCATCCTCCACTCTTTTATGTCTAGTGGGATTGAATGAGACAATAGCATCCACATGACCAACAATCTTAAAGACCGAGCGTCAAAATGCAAATTAATTTTCAAGCTCAGTTTTGAAGTCAAACTCTCCTTTTATGAACCTTGATTTAGAAGTCAAAAGTTTTGTGAATCCTTGGCCCTTCAAATAGTCCATTTAGACTAAGAGAAAGAACCCAATAGTTAAGCTAGTTCCACAAGTTTTTATAATGCTTGTTGATCAAGTATCCAATATTTTTTGACATTATTACACTAATAGTTGTTACATTAAAGTAGTTAGTGTTGATAATAACTACTCATAATCGAATAAAATGTATTCTTTAAACTCAAAAACTAGCAAATCATGTGATGTCACATTAACACACCTATAAAAGATAACTTAGTGCACAAATATACTACCTTCAAATTGTTTAAATACTTAATGAATGAAAGAATTTTAATAGCATTCATGAATCCAACCGTCTGAATGAATAAATTCAATTGAATTTAAGAAATTTTAATTATGTTCATGATACTAACAGTCCAAGAGATCAAACATGTAACCAAATAGAATGGTCCCTGAGTGCTGCAGAGTGGAGGAATCTGAGTTCATGTGAATGGTGAATAGTAATGATAAATTAATACCTATTTAAAACTATCCATCCACTGTCATAGCACGTTCCATATGCCACCTTATTCCTTATTACTCCCATTGCCCCATCATGCCACTTCCACATTTCACTCGCATGAATGGTGCATTAATGGGAGACAAAGCAAATTATTTGTCATTGGGATACTTGAATAAAATAAAACAATATGGTGGCTGTTTTCATGGTATTGCAGGGACAGTTCCCATGTTATCGGAAATGCTTGAAGTTTAAGTCCCATTGTCTTGGGATTCCCATATGCATTTTAAGAAACTATCTCCATTCATTTGGCGTTCACCTCACGTCGAATGCTATTCTTAAATCCTTCCACGTGATATTGATTTTGAGGAACGTTTGTGGGTGAACACTGAATTTTTTAACAAATTTTAGGTTAAGTGTGGGTTAATTCTGACTTTTTTAGGTTAAGTGTGGGTTAATTCCGACTTTTTTTTTAGGGTAGGGGAAGAGTATTAGTATTTTCACATCTTAATTTAGTATATTTGCTAAGTTTTAATTATACTTTTGATTTTGATGATTGTTTTGGTTGTTTATGTAAGTTGACACCTTAAAAAATATTTATTGGCCTTTATGTAGAGAAGAGGAGCGTGCCCGAGGTCCAATACGTGAGATATTAGTGGGCCTGTTAGGGGCCCACACCTAACCACCTCAATAGTAAAACAAATAAACTCAAATTAATATAATGCCAAAAAATGAATAACTTTAGGTAAATATTAGTTTTTAATATATGCATAGAAATAACCATTGAGTTCTTTTCTTTTTGGATAGTCAACATGTCCATATCACTAACAAGTTCTAACGCACCCTTTTCGCTTAGTACAAAAACCCAAAACATGTTGAATCAACTGATAGTAGGAGATATTTTCCACAGTAAGTCAAATCGTGAATTGCTATCAGGATTCAACTATGTAGTTTTTGAGTCAAACTCATTGACCCATGTTTCATGAGTAGTGGTTCACAAGAACCCATCCCTCATGAGAATGAATGGAACACTTAGAACTCATTGCATCTAGGTGATGCTCATAGAGGTGAAGCACTAGGACTTCCCAGGGGGTCACCCATCCCAATACTTCTCCATCTCAAGCGCACTTAACTACAGAGTTTCCTCCATGGTTATGCCCACTTTGCTTGCAACCCCATTTGCAAAACCTTCAACAAGTGTTGTGCTTTATGAGCTATTCAAAGCTTGTTAAGCTTATCAATTGATAAGTAGGAGATATTTTCCACAGCAAGTCAAATTGTGATATTGCTATCAGGATTCAATGGTGTAGTTTTTGACACTAGTACATTTGGGACCTTTTTCCAACGACAGGGCGTCGGAATTGGGATGCTTTACTGTCGATATTACGACACCACACAATGTTGCAATTTTGCAGTCAAAAAAAATGACAACTACGATTGGCGTCGTAATTAAGACGATTATAGCCGTCACAAAAAGGGGGTTTCAACACAGCGAATACACCGTCGTGTCTATTTGTAGGCGTCCCAATTTTGACGGCTAGACGTCAGACAGAGTTAATTTACCGACGAAAATGTTGTACATGCGACGGTTAATCGTCCTAATGTTCTGACAGATAACCGTCGTTGGTAGATTGTCTACCAACGAAAATGTTGTTCATGCGACGATTGTGCGTCGGAATTTTCTGACAGATTGTCATCGCTTTCTGGAGACATCGTAATTGCGACGAAATTCACAATTTTTTAAAATATATATATATATATTTTTCGATTGAGTTTGTATCGATTCATAATGGTGTTCTTGCAAATCTGGTTCCAGCTGGTTTCATTACTTTCGGATCTTGATTGACTTGCAAGGTGGTTTGTTGAGTCAAGGTCTTTTATTCGTGCTCATGATTTGGTTCAGAGATGACTTTGCAATAGATTTGGTAGATGACAAGAAGCTAGTGCAGCGATCAAAGATGCATTCTTCCTGATGTGTTCGTGGGATATATGCGGACCTAATTGCATTTGGATCTGATTCAAGCGACTTCTTTGGTCCGAATTGGATGTGCTTTGTTCTTATGGAGTGTAGCAGTGACTTGACTTGCAGAACTTGCACAATGGAAATTTGTAGATCACTATGGTGTCCGTGATGACTTCGGAGAAGTCTTCTTGTTGGTGAACCGAGCTGAGATACTTGGATTACAAAAAGCAAGTTGTTTGATGCAACTTATGAGACATTGGATGCCTCTTCACAGTGGGTTCGCGGTGCGGTCTATGGTGTTTCTTTGCGACTAGGTTCTTGGCATAGATCTATTGATTTAGTAGCCATTGAGATGGATCAATATGACTTGATCTTGGGTCAAGACTTCTTGAGGTGAGTTGAAGTGATCATTGCTCCTTGAAGTGATTGATGTTTCCGACAGATAGATGTCGCTTTTAGTTTTGTCATCGGTTATTCTTTGGTTTCTATCGTAATTGCGATGGCTCACACTATTTTTTAAAAAGAAATATATATTTGTCAATACGTTGATTGGGATCTTAAATTATTGAGCTTCTCTTTGTTTCAATAATAGTTTAACATTCTCTACTTAATAGGGCCAACCACGTGAAGGTGGAAGCTTAGTTGGCCCCTCCTAGGATCCTCTTATGACCCTTTACGACACTTTAAGACCTCTAATATGTATTCTTAGGGATCGTAAAGGGTCATAAAGGGGTCTTGGGACACAACAGCTGAGAAACATAAATGTAGGCATCATGGTCATAATTGTTTGGAGACACAACATAATTGAATGATATACCCAGACAATGCAACACAACCACTACTCCTGTAGTTCTAGGTGGACACTGCGGGATCCAAAAACCAAAGATAAGGAATCTATATATGGTTTTTGGATCCCGCAGTGTCAACTTAGAACTGCAAGAATAGTGGTTGTGTTGCATCCTCTGGGTATAACATTCAATTATGTTGTCTCCAAATAATTGTGACCATGATGCCTACATTTATGTTTCTCAGTTGTTGTGATACCTACATTTATGTTTTGTAGCTGTCGTGTTTATTTGCATGTTCCTAATGTGTTTGGCTTCTCTCCCTCACGCATCGAAAATAAGATTTTCCCACTCTAAATCGAGAATGTGCATGCAACACAAGCAGAATATGCATGGATAGCAGATGGAGCTGAGAAAACACAACACGTTTACATTTTTTTAATAGGTCAAAATTACAATGTTCGCGATGGTCTATAACTTAAAATACACAATTAAAGACCTCTATCAAAAATGCAACCCTGTTGTGTTTTTCAGCTCCACCTGATATCCTATGTATATGAATTGAGATTACATATTGAACTAGGCGTCTCCTTCTGCATTGCCTAAAACCAAGAGATTGTCATAGTTAACATCTAAAATCATTATTGAACTTTTGTTATTATTAAAAAGTACACTAGTCTCCTTTGTTTCTTGTACACCATCTCTGTCAGCAAGTTTCTTCATGGATGGCCTCCACTTTCTTCCCCGCTACAACTGTAACCACTATTCATTCTCCTGCAGTCATTACTATCTTCTCTATTGATCAAACCTCCACTGCAATTTCTCTGATGAAAATTTCCAAATTCATTGTTTAGTATTCCTTCATCTCCCCTCAACTCCATCACTTATGGTTACAAATCAAGTTCCAAGAATCAGAATGGCACATCTCATTATCACAACTAATCCACCTTAAATAATTGATTAACCATTCTAAACAAGATGATGATTTAAGATTTGTTGTGAAGCTTCTAACTTGGTAGTTGCAATCAGCATTTGTATTACAAGTTTTGTTGTTGTTCAAGTAGTGTGTTTTAGAAAAGAACCCATTGAACATTCTAATACTAATTTCTCCCAAAATATGAAATCCACTAAAATTTAGCGAAAACCCCTCCAACATTACAACATACCTTTGTATGCAACCCATTAACATTTCAAATGCAAGAATGAAAGAAAACATGGAACTAAGCTCAAACACGTGTAAATAAACATCAGTCATTATCAAATAAACATCGAGAAATAAACATCAGTCATTATCAAAAAAGTTGCATAAATGAGAATCATTTTTTTTTGGCTTTTTCTTTTTTTCTGCTTCCCTATATTATTGCAAAGGCCTATCCATGTCCACATCGTCATTTCTTCTCGGTTGTGCATGTAATCTCACTGTCCTTTGCAAAGGTGGGTCCTCTACATTAAAAAATAAAAGGCTTCATTAATTAAAAACATATTATCATAATTGGGGTTAATTTAAAAATATATTAATTATTGTTACAAGCATTTCAATACTTTAAAAAATATAAACGTGATGCTCTTTACCTTGTCCAACCACATCATCTTGCCCGACGGCTTGAACCTCAACACGCTCATCGGGAACAACCTCTACATCCCTTGCAATTGTAATACAAATTTTTTTATTAATCCCAACACATTATAATTAAATTTGAATTACTACGCCAAATTCAATATAACATGTTTACTTGTATTAAATATTCATTAATCAAAATTTGAATAGAAAATGTATACCTTGAGTACTACAATTCACACTAGAATCGATGCCTCTGTCATGCTCGGTCGGTGCAGTATAAATATCGATAGGCTGCATTCAAATGTAAATAATTAGTGCATTTATTGACAATATATACATATAAATAGAAGAAAAATACTGAGAAATGTTTAGCATTCAGTTTAATACATATAAATATATTCACTTTAAAGTTTTAAACAAATATATAATCAGTTTCCTTACTTAAAAAAAATATATTCACTTTATGTTGTAACTTAACATCAAATACAGTAATTGGTAAAGTTTTCAACTTGAAATAAAAATCAATTCGCTTATTTACCTGATCAACAGATCTAGCAAAAGAACCGTGTGCACTCATTGCTCGGTATCATTCAGCCACGACTTTATAGCCTTGTTTGTAGCCTATTTTTTGTTCTCTTCTGTAATCGGTTTTTTAAACTCCAAGGCCTACACTTTTTATTGGTATCATGAATTTTTATTGTATTAAATTTTATCAAAACTAAATTGATTGCAATTTAATTATAAATATTTTTATACGATTTTTCATTTACTAATACTTACAACTCGTGCAACAAGTTTTGAATATCCACCTGAGCCAAGCCTGTGTTGCCTGTGCTTTTGTTTTCTTGTTGTTGTTGCCTTTGTTGTGTCAGACAACCTATGTGATGTTTGAAATATGTTAGATCACATAAGTACAAAGAGTAAATAGTACATAATTTCATTATTAACATTATCACGTACCTTCTTTCATCGAGTGATACTACTTGTCCTCCATGTCTTGCACTTCTCTCAAGTGCATCATTTTTAAGATCCTCCCACTCATTAATAGGAATATAGGGAGGCTACTCGTAATAAGGGTTGTGTTCTATTTGGGTCCTGTAGTTGTCCCTAATATACTTCAAAACATTGTCTACTTTGTCAAGGAGTCTAAGTTTATGAAAGACTTCGGGTCCAAAAAGTGTTGCCATAGAGTCAATGAGTTTATTCTTTAACCCTTTATCTTGTACTAACCACCTTTTAAGAAAAAAAAAACTGTTAGATTCATAAATGAAGTGAAGCTACCTTTTAATATACTTGAAGAAAGGGATGAAATGAAATATAATCTTGCAATTAAATCAAAATATGATAACATGTGCGTATGGTCGGCCCGAAAATGTGCAAACATTCATCATTAAGTTTTTCATAAAATAGATTATTCCCTAGAAGATAATTATGAGATTATTATAATTAGTTATTGCAAGGGGGCACACAGGGGGTTAGTGTATTACATTATGAGTATTATATTGTATAGTAAAAGAAATGATCAATCTTTAAAGTACCTGGAAGCTAGGCTACTCTCAAAGAAAATCCATCTTCATTGCTCACGAGAAATTGATCACACTATATTGTTTCCGTACATTTAACACGAGTACATCCAGGAATTGCATCATTGTCTCCTACATAAAATGAATCCAATATTACAAAATGCCCCCTAAGAAAGAATATATAGTTCTAGTGAAATAAACGCATGATAAATAAGAGAAAAAAATGAGTCTACTTACCAATAGTAGGTGTTGCCATTGCATATGTGGTCATGCTACGTGTTGCCAACATTGCAAGTAGAACTACCTATGTGGATCTGATCCTCGTACCCAGCGTCGCACTCAACATAGGTTCAATAGCAGGTGCTGAACAAAAAGTATTGTTAGAGCATAAAAAAATATGGATAACCATAGACAAGATGGAGGATAAAACATGCGATGTACCATCTAAAGTATTTGCATCTAAGGTAATGCCCTTTAATCTATTTAGCATCCCCTGTAAAGAGAACACATATATATTTTAGTTATTGACATAAATAAAATAGTATACTATAAAAATCATTATTGAACTTTTGTTATAATTAAAAACTACATTAATACTTACTCTATAGTTTTGAACATGGCTAATCAACATATCTGATGCACTCTATATTTCATGAGTGTGAGGTTGAATATTTGTTATTCGAGCTAACTCTTTTGATATTGCACAAAGGACCTTTTCTAGTGCAACCACAAGATCAACCTCTGATAAAAAATCAACATCGAATGGATCCTTCTCATTCCGCGGTTCCTCGTGGACTACTTGTTCCTTTCCCTTTTTCTAATCAACACTCGTTTGTGAGAACAATATTATCAGCTCTTTATTTAAAAGCAATCCAAAATAGTAGAACAACAAAAAATACGCATTAACATAACAAAAAATACACATTAACATTTTTCTTGTATGTGCATTTGTACAACAACAATGAGTTTTACCTATCGGGAAGAAGTCCCATGAGAGCTATCACCGACGTGTGTATCGTGTGGCTCTTGATCCATACTATAGCTCTGTATTTCAAAAAAAATCATTTAGACATGTTAAAACATATGTGTTCTTATTCTAAGTTACGTTGAATAATAGACAATTATCAAAATGTGTACCACCTTGTCCATGATAGTGATGGGGTTTTTTGTATCTATGCGATTCAAATTGTAATCAATAAGCAGCTCCTCGCCTCCACATATTGATTTGATCGCACATACAAATACGTGATTTCCCTCGCGCGCCTCAAATATGCAATTGGGTTGCTTCTTAGTTGACACATGTCGGGTACTATTTTTAAAACCTGCAATATTCCCTGATGCTTTGGGTCTTCCATCAACATATATAGCTACTTTTTTACTTTGTTCACTAACTTTTTGTTGTATATAATTTACCGTGAGTGCATACCTACACATACTTTTTTTATATTTAACAATCTGCATCCAACTATTGTAATCATAACAAGGTCCAACATACTCCATCAATTCGACAACTTTGTTGTAAGAGACCTTTATGCCATCTATGGAAAATAGGCCCAAACCATGTAACGAAGACAGTGATATGCGATATATCCTCTCTTTAACACAAAAATCAGTGTTTATTGAAGGAAGTTCATCGGGGACCCATTGTTTCTGTAGATGTATGTACCTAAACGGCAGCTCGGAGTCGCCTTTGCTCTCATCATCATAAGAACACGACCCCCCTTGAGCAAGGAAAAATCTCATGCGTTTATTGAATTTCTTTCTGATCTTTTGACCTCAAGTCAATCTTATTGAATTAAACGTACTAAATGTCTCACTTTCTTCTTCCATTCCTAGATTTTTCTCAGTCGAAGAAGACAATTCTAACAAATACATATTTGCTGGTACCTACGCTTCATGCAGTGAGAAAGACAGGTGGCAATGAGAGATATTTTACAAATGGTAAAAGACATTAATCTCTATGGGGTGTATTGACTTGTACTTGACAATCCATGAGACTATGTGGGATACCTGACATAAGATAATAGTTATATAATCAGACAAACATAGTTCACTCCATAGTTTTCATTATATCTTGTGAAGGACATTATACATTGTTAAAATTATCTATTTATCCAACAATATTTTGAATATCTCGGCATTGCATATAACTAAACATCTCGGCATTTCATGAGACACCACTATTGTGGCATTTTGTGAAACAGTTCTCGTGCCTTGCCAGTGTTTTTATTACATCCTGTGAAGGACTTTATACATTGTTAAAATTATCTATTTATACAAAGAGAATCCCTTTTGATTTAACATCATTGAGATGCCTCCTTTTATTAGCTTCATGTCACCTTCTCATAGCTTCCTATGTGTTTCATCCTTCATTTATACACTTACTTCGACCAAACTTTTAATTTTCTAACAGATTTTCCCAAAGGCTTTGTAGGAAACCAAAGACATTATAAATCATGAATTCACTATAAAATTAATGTATTTCTCTAGATTTCATATGGACATTTTGTCAAATGGTTGGCATGTATGTTTATTCAAATGGAGCTATATCATTTGGAATGGATATATGATCTGTTGATATCGAATTCTATGTCAATATTTACAGCATTAAATTTATCATAGTTAGAAGACTCAGACACAAGAAGAATATGAGTATAGCCAATTTTTAAAAGAATATGAATGAATACAAACATAAATAAGTGGATGAACATAAATAATGAAGGTACCTGATATTTCTTGAAGTAATGAAGTGTTGACCCTAGGTTCAATCCAGTATGCTCATGTATGATTCAGAAACTACAAGGAAAGAAAGGATGGAGTTAGATCCAAAGGATCTAAGCAATGCCTGACACCATATTATTGATCCTCGTCTACAATTATGCATGTGCATAGTTAAGCCATACACTTCTAAAAGGAACTATGTTACAGAACATGTGCACTCAGGAACATGTGCAGTGTATAGGCACTGGAATCCAAATGAAGCCCTAAATTTATGTCTCTATGAACACCTGGTGAATCACTATTGTGGCTGCATTTATGTCTCTATGAACACCTGGTGAATCACTGTTGTGACTGCATCATCCAAATAGTGCAACAACAACACCAGATGTTGTTGTTCCATCTGATGTTGCTATGGCATCATTTCCAAATGATGCATCCACAACAGTAACCCGCCATGCCCATCAACACAAGGCAGACATGATCAAGCATAAGCAATGGAGGGGACATTATCAAGGTCAAATCAGAGGTCAAATTTCATTCCTTGAAATTTTATATTTGTACAGTTATAAAATTTCATACCTTGAAATTTTATAACATAGTTCCTTAGCATTTGATCTTCATATTACAGTCATAACTTGAGGTAGGCATTCAAACTTTGTCTTCTCATTAACTCAATTTCATTTTGATAGCATTTGTTGATTTAATTGCAACACCAGGTTGGTTATAAACAAAAAGAAAAAGAAAAAGAAAGTGTCATTTGTAATTTTTGTGAATTCAAAGAGCTGCCACGAAGACGGCACTGCACTTTTGCATGGCACGAAGAGGGCATTCGAGTTTAGCATCCGCGAAGAGGCCAGCACCGCGTGGGAAGAGGGCACTAGCACTTGAGGTAGGCATTCGAGCTTTGTCTTCTCATTAACTCAATTTCATTTTGATGGCATTTGTTGATTTAATGGCACAATATGAATGTTAATAGTGGCATTCACTAATACATTTGGGGTGAAATTGCGACGGCCATTTGCGACGGCAGGCAAATGTCATGTGGTTTTGCCCTTTTTTTTTCAAATATAGCCCGACACCGTCGCAATTTACGACGACAATACATTTGTCACTGTCGCAATTGCGACGTTGTCGGGATATAAGCGCAAAATTAAAAAGGAACGTTGTCATGTGTGTTTTCAACAGCGCCGTAACCCTCCGCGAAATCACATCAGGATATAAGGGCAAACAAAATAAGAACGTTGTCATTTGTGTTTTCAACAGCGCCGTAACCCTCCGCGAAATCACATCGGGATATAAGGGAAAAAAAAACAAGAACGTTGTCATTTGTGTTTTCAACAGCGCCGTAACCCTCCGCGAAATCACAGCTACAATTTCTGAGTACGTTGGGTTTATTTTTCTTTTGTCATTATTATGTAATCTGGTATTCAGCTGTTAGAGAGCTAAAATACCCAGAAATGAGGACATATCTATGTTGAATTTATTGTTAGCGGCTTTGGTTATTTAGAAGTTTAATTTTATTTGTTCATCTTTCAAGCACAAACGTTTTGTGGACCGTAACGTCTTCATTGTTTCGGGTATGCAGTGAAACAGCCCTAACTTGCAATTGCGATGTTGTTGGGATATAAGGGCAAAAAAAAAAAGGAACGTTGTCATTTGTGTTTTCAACAGCACCGTAACCCTCCGCAAAATCACATCAGGATATAAGGGCAAAAAAAACAAGAACGTTGTCATTTGTGTTTTCAACAGCGCCGAGAGAGATTCCCTCCGCGAAATCACAGCTACAATTTCTGAGTACGTTGGGTTTATTTTTCTTTTGTCATTATTATGTAATCTGGTATTCAGCTGTTAGAGAGCTAAAATACCCAGAAATGAGGACATATCTGTGTTGAATTTATTGTTAGCAGCTTTGGTTATTTAGAAGTTTAATTTTATTTGTTCATCTTTCAAGCACAAACGTTTTGTGGACTATAATGTCTTCATTGTTTCGGGTATGCAATGAAACAGCCCTAACTTGCGACTACCTTCACGGTACTTGTGTACATTATCATGTTGTCTTTACAGTGACTGTCCTCATTCAAGTGGCAATTACACAAGGGACAGTCACTGTGAGATGTCCTCATTTGTGACAAGGACAGTCACACTTAGGACATCTCATAGTGATATTCCCTTGTGTAATTTCCACTTGAATGTATTGCTATTGAACCACATTAATGCTTTTCTTCTTCAACAAATGAGGACAGTCACTGTAAAGACAACATGATAATGTACACAATTACCAAAAAATGATCTTGTTAATTGATGTAACACTTTGTCTTGCTCACTCCCTATCCTTCACTAGGGTCTCTTTAGGCCAATGTTTTGACTTGATAGGGTACTTAACTATCCCTACACTCTTTAGGTATCTCTACCCAAGATCCCACTCCTTCAACTAGTGCACACCAACAAGAAATACAACGAACTCTGCTCAATACCAATCTAGCTACTAGGACACTCCTAGTCTTGTCTTCACAAATTGAAACACATTCAACTAGAACTTTACTCCATGGAGAGGCTGGCCACTAGGACCTCTATTGGTTTCAATATTACTCCTTCACCTATACTTTTCATCAGTACTTCAATCCGGTTCATCAAACCATGCCAATTGCACCCAAAAATAGGCTGCTAGCAATTAGGCCTTTGTCAAGCCTTTTTGTTTATATTAAGCCACCTAAAGGGCTTAGGATTCAGATGCCCTTTATTGAGAACTCCAAGATATCTAAGGTCTTCTCCTCCTAGATTTTTTGTACACCAACTGCTACAGCCATGCCTGAAAACAAGTATTTTGACACAACTTGGACAGTCTGACTAAGAGTTTGTTTTCTTAGCAGCCAAAGAAACTCACCCAATCTTCTAATTTGACTTGGGGCTTCTTTAGATGTGTGTCTACCTCTCCATGAGATTTTAGTTGAAGCAACCAATGCATTCAACTTGTTGTAATCTTCTTGTAATGATTTGTCATCCCTAACTGTGCTCAACTGACTCACCTAGGACATCATTGCAAACATAGAAAATGAGCTTCCCAGGGCCCCTCCTTCCAAACATATAGTACATGGAGTCTCCTCACCCATTCCAAGAGCCCGTACAAAATTGACCATGGAATGATGAGCTAAGACTCCATTTGTTCAACCTGCCTGGTTCAAACCAATGATAGGGTACTTAACAAAAGAATTAACAAACTAGTTGGAATGCTTCAAAACTCAAAAAAAACACAACACAGAATAAAAAAACAACTTGTACTAACTTTTCCAATAGACACTGCGAGCTATCTAATCCATTAATCAACTGAAAACAAAGAAACAAAAAAACTCAAGAATTCACTAAAACCGTGTTACTCTACAAATCTTCTTAATTCCAAATGTTTTTCCCCCCAACCTTTTGCACAGATCGATGGAGGCCTCTTATAGTTGATCTGATGCCTAATTCAATGGTTTCATATAGTTACATAACCATCTTACTCGAAAATGCTCCCTTGCACAAATGTTGTCAATGTTGTGAATGACAACATTGACAACTTGTTACAACCTTTGGGATTTTGGTTCAAAACTTATTGTTCAAACACCATAAGACCCTAACCATGACTTAGTTAGGCTATTTAGACCTCACATAGGCCACTTCTACACTTCTTTGCCCAATTTGACCCCTAAATGCTTCATTCCCACTTTTGCCACAATATTGGTAACTTGGGTACAAATTGGCACTTGCCTTCACAAAGGTCACACATGAGGACATCTCACAGTGATCGATTGTCCCTTGTGTAATTGCCACTTGAATGTATTGCTATTGAACCACATTAATGCTTTTCTTCTTCAACAAATGAGGACAGTCACTCTAAAGACAACATGATAATGTACACTCACTGTAAGGACAGTCACAAATGAGGACATCTCACAGTGACTGTCCCTTGTGTAATTGCCGCTTGAATGTATTGCTATTGAACCACATTAATGCTTTTCTTCTTCAACAAATGAGGACAGTCACTCTAAAGACAACATGATAATGTACACTCACTGTAAGGATAGTCACAAATGAGGACATCTCACAGTGACTGTCCCTTGTGTAATTGCTGCTTGAATTACACAAGGGACAGTCATTGTGAGATGTCCTCATTTGTGACAAGGACAGTCACACATGAGGACATCTCACAGTGATTGTCCCTTGTGTAATTGCCACTTGAATGTATTGCTATTGAACCACATTAATGCTTTTCTTCTTCAACAAATGAGGACAGTCACTCTAAAGACAACATGATAATGTACACTCACTGTAAGGACAGTCACAAATGAGGACATCTCACAGTGACTGTCCCTTGTGTAATTTCCGCTTGAATTACATAAGGGACAGTCATTGTGAGATGTCCTCATTTGTAACAAGGATAGTCACACATGAGGACATCTCACAGTGATTGTCCCTTGTGTAATTGTCACTTGAATGTATTGCTATTGAACCACATTAATGCTTTTCTTCTTCAACAAATGAGGATAGTCACTCTAAAGACAACATGATAATGTACACTCACTGTAAGGACAGTCACAAATGAGGACATGTCACAGTGACTGTCCCTTGTGTAATTGTTGCTTGAATTACACAAGGGACAGTCATTGTGAGATGTCCTCATTTGTGACAAGGACAGTCACACATGAGGACATCTCACAGTGATTGTCTGTAATGTCCCCTTTTTGGCTAACTTGGAAAACAGGAACAATTACTCCACTTCTCAGACTTACTCTATCAGATACTTACAATTAAACTAAGTAATGGAGGTTACTTAAGATATCAACCGCTATTTCAGATTCAATCACAATATGTGTGCAAGATGATATTGATACCAATATGTTTAATAGCACTGTCGGATATAATGATATGAAATATGCTATGAATATGATGTTTCCTATCACTTATAGTGATAGTATAATGATGGTATGTCTGATATAAACAATATCGATATACAATCAATAAGTATTGCTTACAGCAATGTATTTGCTGTGTCTGATATGATGATGTAATTATGCAAATGTGTAATATCGCTATGAGTGATATGTTGCTATTTCAAATTCTGAATTATATGCTTGCAACTTCAAATATTGATGCTGTTTCTGACTATCCTT
This sequence comes from Chamaecyparis obtusa, assembly GCA_027943335.1. NCBI lineage: Eukaryota > Viridiplantae > Streptophyta > Pinopsida > Cupressales > Cupressaceae > Chamaecyparis > Chamaecyparis obtusa. The sequence continues at coordinate 208,443 of BSBK01000322.1, read as the reverse complement.
TCTATCTGTGCAATCATGGTGTTGTCTCTGATCTGCAATGATAAACTTGAAACCAAACTGCCAAAGGCAGATGCTCTATTGAGTATATCCAAATATGGATAAGTAAATAAAGTTCTAATGATGCCTTGAGTGACTGACGAGAATGCATTCTTATATTGTCTTTAACAAATGAAGAGATGCTATGAATGAGACGTGTCTTGTTTCTTCCTCCATGTCCCTTTGTTAATCACACCTTTCCATAATCCGACAGTTCACATAATATTATTTCATTATTTTCTGATCATAGATAACTCCCAGATTGACTCAATATCAAATCTTTTTATGAAGGTAATCTTCCCTAATTGGTAGTGCAACCAGTAGTTAACATCCATTGTGTTTGTATTAGTTTGGTCTAACTATCATTAGTATTTAGTCAATCGATATTAACTCTTGCCTTATCCCATATTGTTATGATGATATCCAATCTTTCTACTCTGATATAAGTCGATATCATTTTCTGATAATTGTCCATTTATTGGTTGATTGCTGGTAATGGAGTTTGATCTTCAAATTGACTTCCATTCCTGTTAATACTTAAGGATACATTGTACTTATTATCCATGACTGATGCCTCATTCATCAATAGCTTGTGATATAATCACTGATGCTTTTGTGTTTCTACAAGATGTGGTTTATCTCAGACAATCGATAATCTTTCAATCCTTTAGTCGATATCCTCCTATGTGGTGTCTATTGATATAGATAGTAGAATTCAATCTAGTTTATGTTATTGTCATGATAACATAGGAAGTGATGGTGCATATTTGCTAGCGGGTCTTCATGTTTGATATTGCTTTATCGGATATGTCATTGTCTAAACTTGTGCAATTAATGATTATTTATAATATATGAATGGTTATCCTTCTTGCTTATCAATACATCTTCTGAAACACATAGCGACCTATCCCTTATTCATATCATGTTGATCTTGACTTCATAGTATTTGGTTCATTAATCATCCTCTCATGGTATCGATGTGTAATGACTAGTGATTGTTGTATCACTTCTTCATTCCTCATCGTGATAGATAATGTAGATGTATATCGATTACAGATATTCGATATTGCTTTAAACGTTATTATTATTATTATTATTATTAATGTTATTGTTAATATTAAATATTATAATTAATGATGTTAGTAATATTAATAATATTATAATAAATATTATTATAGTGATAACATATTGTTTTATATTGAGAGGTTTATTAATATTATTTATATATTAAAATTATTATATCAATAATTGATTTAATATTATTACTTAATATATTATTATAATATAATATATATAATTTATTAATAATTATTTATTATTGATTTATATTATAATTATAATCATAATTATATTATTTATTAATATTTTAATATTATTTAATTAACATATTACTTATTATGCTAACTATATATTATTATTATCTTTTGATAATAATTATATATTATTGTTATATACCGTTAATAATAGATTATTATATATCATCTAATCATTTTATTATTATACTAAGTTCAATATGTCACGGCTCATGACATTGTCCCTTGTGTAATTGCCACTTGAATGTATTGCTATTGAACCACATTAATGCTTTTCTTCTTCAACAAATGAGGACAGTCACTCTAAAGACAACATGATAATGTACACTCATTGTAAGGACAGTCACAAATGAGGACATCTCACAGTGACTGTCCCTTGTGTAATTGCCACTTGAATTACACAAAGGACAGTCATTGTGAGATGTCCTCATTTGTGACAAGGACAGTCACACATGAGGACATCTCACAGTGATTGTCCCTTGTGTAATTGCCACTTGAATGTATTGCTATTCAACCACATTAATGCTTTTCTTCTTCAACAAATGAGGACAGTCACTCTAAAGACACCATGATAATGTACACTCACTGTAAGGACAGTCACAAATGAGGACATCTCATAGTGACTGTCCCTTGTGTAATTGCCACTTGAATGTATTGCTATTCAGCCACATTAATGCTTTTCTTCTTCAACAAATGAGGATAGTCACTCTAAGGACAACATGATAATGTACACTCACTGTAAGTGTACATTATCATGTTGTATTACAAATGGACCTTATGTTGGTCGGGATATAAGTGCAAAAAAAAAAGGAACGTTGTCATTTGTGTTTTCAACAGCGCCGAGAGAGATTCCCTCTGCGAAATCAAGCGGGTTATCATTTGTGTTTTGAACAAAGCGGGTTGTCATTTGTGTTTTGAACAGCACCGAGAGAGATTCCCTCCGCGAAATCAAGCGGGTTGTCATTTGTGTTTTCAACAGCGCCGAGAGAGATTCCCTCCGCAAAATCACAGCTATAATTTCTGAGTACGTTGGGTTTATTTTTCTTTTGTCATTATTATTTAATCTGGTATTCAGCTGTTAGAGAGCTAAAATACCCAAAAATGAGGACATATCTGTGTTGAATTTATTGTTAGCGGCTTTGGTTATTTAGAATGCTTCCCCACAATACTTAATTACACAAGGGACAGTCACTGTGAGATGTCCTCATTTGTGACAAGGACAGTCACACATGAGGACATCTCACAGTGACTGTCCCTTGTGTAATTGCCACTTGAATGTATTGCTATTCAACCACATTTATGGGCCCGTTTGGACCACGACACACAGTAGCATCTACAGAGAAGAATATCCCAGGTGTAACAAGTTGTAAGAATATACCAACAGTTCTAAGAAGTTCCCTAGCACGTAGTAGCATCTACAGAGAAGAATATACAACATGAGGGCAGCCACTGTAAAGACAACATGATAATGTACACTCATTGTATGTGTACATTATCATGTTGTCTTTACAGTGACTGACCTCATTCAAGTGGCAATTACACAAGGGACAGTCACTGTGAGATGTCCTCATTTGTGACAAGGACAGTCACACATGAGGATATCTCACAGTGACTGTCCCTTGTGTAAGCCACTTGAATGTATTGCTATTCAACCACATTTATGGGCCCATTTGGACCACGGCACACAGTAGCATCTACAGAGAAGAATATCCCAGGTGTAACAAGTTGTAAGAATATACCAACAGTTCTAAGAAGTTCCCTAGCACATAGTAGCATCTTCCAATTGTCTATACCACTTCACAAGGTATTGTTTGCACACATTGTTTTTGGTTCTTTTGATGACCCTTGTTTTGAAATTTCTATTAGGCCTTGTAGCTTATATGTTTTGATTGCTGGAGAGCTTCTAAAGCTAAGCAAGAAGACCATTGCACGAGTTATAGCCGCGCGCTCAGGTTTGAAAATTGTATATTTTTTAATCTAATGTATATTTTAATCCTTTTGCCATGTCATGTAATATGTCTTTCCTTGTAGCTTATATGTTTTGAAATTGCTGTTAGGCCTTGTAGCTTATATGTTTTGATTGCTAGAGAGCTTCTAGAGCTAAGCAAGAAGACCATTGCACTAGTCGTAGCCGCACGCTCAGGCATGAAAATTGTATATTTTTTAATCTAATGTATATTTTAACTAGACTTTTAAAATATTAAAGGATAGGTCTAAGAAGATTTGTGTACTTTTGACAATTTTGCTTAGTCACTGAAAGTTGTAGACCGAAGTTTTCATAGCCCAATTTTTGCTTCCTGCGAAGAACGATCATGTCAGATAATATAAGTGAAGAACAAAATAGGGAGACAATCGCTAGATTGTGGTCTAACTTGAAAAGAAAAGGTGATGGAAAATGTTATTGTCCCTGCAAAATTTGTAAGGGCTTAAACCGTAGAAGATTGCTAATCAAAACAGTTAAGAGACATTGTAGGGAGAATGGTCACATTGAAGGGGGGCATGACTATCATCCACTGGTAAGTTGTTCATTATATCATTTTAACAATTTATATACATATGAAATCACTTGATGATGAGTTGAAGATCATGGTTTATTTATGTTAATCAATTTTATATAGGTTGATCTCCCCAGGGAAGTACATGATATGGAGGAACATGGGGGTGCGAATATCCAAGGTGAAGATAATGATCCCATGGAAGATGACGATCATGCGCCAGAAAACACAATTGAAGATGATGGTATAAATACATTGATCCATGACACATTTAGTCCAAGCGGATCTAATCATGATGATGATGATAGCCTTGATGTACCTCTACTTGAGAAGGCATACGAGCCCCTATACAAAGACTCCCAAACAACTCTTCTCTTTGTTGTATTGTTGTTGTTGAACTTGAAGGTTATGAATGGTTTATCCAACATAACAATGTCACGTATGTTAAGGTATGTCATATATGTCTTTATAGTTAACAAAGGGTGAATAATGTACCACTAATATTGTTTATATTAACAACTTATATTTTTTGCTGTAGATTGATAGGCGAGTTTTTGTTACCACCATCAAATATTCTACCTCGCTCATATCGAGAATTATCTGCTATTATGAAAGATATTGGAATGGAGTATCAAGCAATACATGCTTGTCCCAATGATCATATTATATATTATAAAGAACATGAATTTGCAACACAATGCCCTGTATGTCATACGAGTAGATATCGAACAGATCGAATAACAAAAAAGGTGCCTCACAAGGTTCTTCGTTACATCCCCATTATTCCACGGATGCGATAATTATTCAGGTGTACTAGCTTGGCACAATTTATGGATTACCATGCACGCAATAGAAGTCGAGATGACATTATTCGAATCCCTGCGGATGGTTCAGCATTTATGCACATAGAGGAAAAGTGGCAACACTTCAAAGAAGAACCTCGTAATCTCAGGCTTTCATTGGCAGCGGATGGTGTCAATCCATTTGGAGAGATGAGATCTGTTTGCTCGGTGTGGCCTGTTTTTGTTATCAACAATAACATTCCTCCGTGGATGTCAATAAAGAGGGAGCACATTATGTTGGCAATGATTGTTCCAGGTATTTTATCATTTGATAGTTATTAATTTACATGTACTTACAAATCTTACAGTAAAATGGTCACAATAATTATGTAATGTTACTGTTCATTCAAGTAGGTAAATATCAAGTTAAAGATATGAATGTATATATTGAGCCTCTTATTGACGAGTTGGTGGAGTTATGGAACGGTGTCACTATGTATGACGTGTCTAGACCAATAGGACAAAGACAATTTCAATTCCATGCAATACTTGTATGGACAATACATGATGCCCCAGGGCTAACACATTTTTGTGGTATGTTATAGTGAATTCAAGTTGCGCATGATAATTCTAATTATAAAAATCAACATATTTAATAATCCAATTATATCATTATCTTGTAGGTCTTCAAACAAAGGGAAAATTTGCATGTCCAGTTTGTGGTCCAAAGATGAAATCTCGTCATTCAAAAAGTTTAGAAAAGCATGTGTTTGATGAGTACAGACACTTCCTCCACAGGAATCATAAGTATCGAAGTATGGAAAAACATCTTTTCAATGGGAAAGAAGAGACTACATCAAAGCCACGAAGAATGACACCTCGCCTATGGAAGTTGGAATATAATAGAATTAATCGTTGAGGTAATGTCGTTCCACTTAATGGTTTACGTTTGTAATTTATATATTTCTATTGTGATTTTTGTTTACTAATTATGTAATTGATGATCGTGAAGGTCGTCAAGGCACTACTGACAACCTTCCAAAGGGACTAAAAAGCTATCCCAGACAATTTAGTAGGTTTCCCTACTACGAGGACCTACAAATTGTGCATTTGTTTGATCTTATGCATGTTGGAAAGAATATAACAGAGACATTGTGGAAAATACTGGATGGAAGGCGTGACAAAGAAAAAATTGTCAAAATTTGTAATGACATTCATGAATCCAATCATGCACTGAAGAATTTCATTCACTCAAATAGCAATAGAGATCAGATTAATATAAGTGCCCTTCCTTGGTTATTAACGGAGCAGCAAAGTGATGCCATAAAAGAAGTCATACGAAAAATTCAATTTTCCACAGGATTTGCTGGGAACATAAGCAATCTCATATCAAAGAAAAGTGAATTTGGGCCAGGGCTCAAAACGCATGATTGGCATACTTTCATCAAGGTAAGTTATGTTCTTCTGTATTTACAATATATTCATAAACTACGTGTACTATTCATTATGTTATGTTAGAAAATAATGAAATGATTGGTTTATAATTACTGCAGTACGTGCTACCTCTATCTCTCCCAGAGCACTTCAACAATAACATCAAACAAGTGATATATGATCTTGGAAAATACATGAGGTAAGCAGTAATATCTGTTCAATTTGTTGTATATATTTATTATATTCACGATTTGTTTTTCTTGCTATGTAATCTATTGTATATTATTTTGTAAAGTCTCGTATTTATATATTTTTTGTGACTTGAATCTCTTAATGTAGGTGGTTGTCATCTAAAGAAATCCATAAAGAAGATATAAACTATTGGAAGAGAAGAATTCCTCATTTATTGTGTGAAATGCAAAAGTGTCTACCTCCAACTTTTTTCAATGCACAAGAACACTACCTCATACACCAAGTTGAGGAGATTGAATTGTGTGGACCTGCACACACTAGGTCAATGTGGATGGTTGAGAGGCACTTGAAATCTTTGAAGGCTTTGGTTCGACAAAGAGCACATCCTGAGGGTTCTATGGTAGAGGGATACATGGTATACCAGACTATGGTGTACATTACTGAATATCTTCCTAAGTTTGCTTCAAATATCCATGTAGATCGCATTTGGGATCTCGACCCTTTTAAAAAATTCAAAGGGGAGTACTTGATGGGGAAAGGTAGATTGAGGAAAGTGACAGGTAATAAATTATAAGATGTTATTGTAATAAATTATTTCTTAATCTTCAAAATAAATCGGTTATAAGTCGTCTATTTTTTTTTTGTACAGTTGCTCGAGAGTGGGATGCACTACATTTGTATATTGCAAACAATCTTGATTGGATGACGGTATGGATTGAACGATGTCAACATTCTGGTCACACATTAACATGGGAAGGTGTATCTTCATTGGTTAAAGAAGCTCATCGTAATGGAGATTCTAATGTTACGCAAAGGGAAATAGATTTAGCATATGGTTTAAGAGATTTCCAGGTACGTACAAAATTATTAATCACCCGTATGTTTATCAACTCACGATATAATAATTTTGACATGTTTCACATATTATTGAAGGTTAAACACCACAAGGGTATGTTCTGTAATGGTCAAAAATTTCGCGTCAAAGTGTTGGATGACACGAAGAAAACTTGTGATTCTGGAATAACTGCAGTCTTTCAAGTGACTAATATTTCATCTAGAAATGATTTAGATCCTCAAGAGTCTAAAAATCAATACTATGGCATTTTGGATGATATACTTGAGTGCGACTTTAGTTCCTTCAAATTAGTACTCTTCATTGTCAAATGGTACAGGCTACGACTTAATCCAAATGATCCTAATAGAACTGTTATTGAACATGATAATGGATTTACAATGGTTAATACAAGGTCGTTTGAGCCAGTTGGGGATGAGCCCTATGTTCTTCCAAGCCAATGTGAGCAGGTATTTTACTCAGAGGTTTCACATAAACCGGGTTGGTCATTTGTTGTTAGACATGAACCGAGAGGAAGGCCGATAAAGTATAATGCGATGGAAGAAGAAGATACCGAAGAAGTAGAAGATGATGTAGATGATGATCACGATCGACAATTATTGGATGATGTTCCTGAGACAAATTTTCATGAAGAAGAAGAAGAAGATGATGCTGCTACTGATGATGATGATGAAGATGATGTTGATGTTGATGATGATGATGTTGATGATGACGACAACGACGACGACGACAACGATGACGACGACGACGACGACGACGACGATGATGATGACGACGATGATGAGGATGATGATGATGATGATGATGATGATGATGATGAGGATGATGATGATGAAATTTAAAGGTATGCCATCAATCCTTAATGTATTTAATATTCATTTCTTGATAGAAATATATTTGTCTTAAATGGTTACATAGTTTATTCATTATCTATTTAAAAGCTATAAGTGTTATAATGTGTACGTTTTAATGTTTTTAATTTTTATGTGATGCTTATGATGGATGTGATTATGATTATGATGTGATTATGCTCACGATAATTGAATTACATTTGCAGGAAATTGAACCCCTTTCAAGAGCATCCCACACAGTCGCATGGATCGACAGGTATAAGTCAATACACCTTATAGAAAGTCTATTTAATACACTTATCAATAGTAAGATTGATGTCTTCTAAGATCTCTCCCATTTGCAGGTACCAGCAAATAGGTATTTGTCAGAAGTGTCTTCCTCGAGTGAGGGAAATATAGGAATAGAAGAGGAAAGTGAGACATGCAGTTTATCTAGAATAGGGAGATTAACTAGAGGTCAAAGGACTAGAAGGAAATTCAATAAACACATGAAATTTTTCCTTGCTCAAGGGGGGTCATGTTCTTATGATGATGAGACAAAAGGCGACATCGAGGTGCCCTTGAGGTACCAACATCTACAGAAACATTGGGTACCCAAGGAACTTCCTCCAATAAACACTGATTTTTGTGTTAATGAGAGGATATATCGCATAGCACCATCATCATTACATGGTTTGGGCCTATTTTCTATGGATGGCATAAAGGTGTCTTACAACAAAGTTTCTGAATTGATGGAGTATGTTGGACCATGTTACGATTACAAAAGTTGGATGCATATTGTTCAATATAAAAAAAGTATGCGTAGGTATGCACTCTCGGCAAATTATATACAACAGCAAGACAATAATCAAAGTAAAAGTGTGGCTATATACATTGATGGAAGGCCAAAAGCAACAGGGAATATTGCGGGTTTTATAAATAGTACACGACCTGGGTCAACTATAAAGCAACCCAATTGCATATTTGAGGCGCGCGAGGGAAATGGTGTATTCATCTGTGCGATAAAATCAATACGTGCAGGGGAAGAGCTGCTTATTGATTACAATTTGAACCGCATAGATACAAACGAGGCTACTATCATGGGGGTGGTACATACTATTAAACCAACTTCTAATCAATGACTCCAACATACCATTTAGTTATTAAATTTTTGGCTAACATTTTTATACTTGATCTTTGACACAGGGGCACAATATGGAGCAACCGCCCGAAAGTGATGGTGATGATATTCCTAGCTCATCTACACATGAGCAGGTAAAACTCATTGTAATTGTGCAAACTAGATAGAAGCAAAATGTTACTTTTTTAATGTTATTTTCTTCATTGTTTTGGAGTAATTTTGATAATACTAATACTATTGTTGTCACAGAGGGTCGGTGGTCGGAGAGAGGGAAAGCAACCTGCAGTCCCTCAGGAGTCCCCCCTTGTGGACCCTTTTTTTATTGATTTAGCAGAGACCGATGACCCGATCGGTTCCATTAAAAAGCTGCTAAAGAAAATTGGGAAAGAACTTCTACGTTTGGTATCCATACATCCTCAGACTCAGGAAATAAAAGACAGGGCAGCTGAGTTGTTGCGCACTTCTGAAAACTTTAAAGTAAGTATTAATGAAATTTTTAATTATTACAAGAGTTCAATAATGGTTTTTATGTTATGCTCTTTTATGACATTAATTAAAATATGGATGCATTGTCTTTACAGAGTTATTTGCGTAATTTTGAACCCCATTCCCATGATGAGGCCGGTATTGCAAGTGGTTCAGGTAGATCACATGTTCCATTCCCCACTTGTGTTTTCCACTGAATATATATAGGAATGATCATAATCATTGACAATACATGCTCGAACAATCTTTTTTTTTAATGCTCTAACAATCTTGTCCATGCTAGTCCACGCGTTCTATATTTATGCATGCTCTAACAATTTTATTCTTTAGCTCCTTTCCATGATGATATGACAACGTCGCCTCCATCCAGGACAGCCACAAATGTCTTGCCAACTGCCATGTCAACAACACACAGCCTAAATGCACCAACTGTTGCACCATCTACTGGTACACAAATCCCTCTTTTTCTCTCTTTTGTTATGTGTTTAAGTGTTATGTGTTTACGATGTAGATCCCTTGATTGTGTTTGTGCCATGGGTGGTCTGCACCAATTTATTTCCCTTGAAGTATTATTTCTTGGAGGCATTTGATAATGGTTTTCATTTTTTGCAATAGGAGATGCAACAAGTCCCGATGCAACATCATTTCCTGGATGTTCCCGTGTTCCTAGTACGGGAACGATGAAGGATTGCGTATTGATCATCAGCGACGATGAAGGCGTTCCCTTAAAAGTATCCAAACTTCCAGGTACTTTAAAGTTATTATTATTCTATAGTGATATAATAGTAATTTAGTTTTTGATCACTCTTCATCGACTAATGATCCCATGATTATTTTGTAGGGAATGATATTTTTTGGCGAAAACTTGGTGACGAGTGTTTGCGGATATTCGGGCCCACCATACGTACATGGTGGAACATCATATCCTAACTAAAACCCCAAACCACTATTTTGATTTCATATCATTGCTAGAATAGTTTTCCTTTTCATCAATTTCTTGAACTATATTAAAGGTAGCTTCTCTTCATTTATGAGTCTAACATGTTTTTTTTTACTTAAAAGGTGGAATAACCAAGATAAAAAGTTGAAGGATGATCTTGTACATAGTATGACCCAGCTTTTTGGACCTCGTGCATTCGAGAGAAACAAGCTCCTTGAAAGAGCTGGTTTATGTTTGAAGTATATTAGGGACCAGTACAGGAAATATTTAGAGGTTAACCCAAGGCACGAGCGTCCGCCCTGTGTTCTTGAGGCTGAGTGGCAAGGTTTGATTTTGGATGGAAAGTATAAAGCCGACATGAAAAAAGGAATTACGCCAGTAGAGAGTAGAGCAAGGTATGTGATACTTTTGAGAATGTAATTATGTACTAATTAACCTCTAAATTTTTCCTATACTGGTCTCTAACATATTTCAAACTTTTCATAGATTGCCTGACACATCAAAGGCAACAAAGGCAAGATTAGAAAAGCACGGGACACACAAGCTCGGCTCTGGTGGTTTTTCCAAACTTCAAGCACGAGTTGTAAGTATTAGTAAATGAAAACTTGTATCAATTTTTTTATATATTGCAAGGAAATTTTTTTTTATCAAACAATGCAAGTAAAATTCACCATACCAAGAAAAAATGTAGGGGTCAGAGTTCAATAGATGCCTCACAGAAGAGGACAAGAGAATTGGCTTCCAACAAGGCTATAGAGCCGTGGCTGAACGGCTACGAGCTGAAATCAGTGTGCAAGGTTCAACTAATGATGCATCTAAGCCACAGGTAAATAAGCTAAATGAAATTTATTTCAAATTGAATACTTTACCAATTAGTCTATTTGATGTTAAGTTCTAATATAAAGTGAGTATATCTGTTTTAAGAAAGCAATGATAACAATGTGTAGGATATTGGAATGCAGCCTGACAATCCTTCTACACAATCTATGCATAATGAAGGTTCGCATGATGTGCATCCTAGTGGTGGAGGTATACATTTGCTATTAAAATTTTTATATGTAATTACAATTGGTGTTTGGATTAATGTAACATTTTGTATAGCAACTGTAGAGGATCGAGGGGTCGGTGCTCATGAGCATGTTGAGGTTGAGTCTAGACAAAATGATGTGGCCAGATCAGGTAATTAAAGAGCGCCACAGTTATGTTCTTTAAAATAATTAAATACTTGTAACAATTATAATTAAATATTTTAAATTTAACTCTTTTATTTGTTATTGTAGAGGACCTCCCTTTGCAGCAGCATAGGAATTTGAGATCATCAAGAACAAAGAACAAAACAACTGATGAGGGGGGTATTGATGATAACACTGATGCTCCTCTTAGAGCTTACATAGAAAAAAAAATTAGAAAGAGAAAAAAGAAATGATTGTCATCTAAATACCTTAATTGATAATGACTGAATTTTATGTCTCAATGAATTTAATTATGTGCTAATGAATGTTCATGAATTATGTGTTTATTTTCATATTGATGAATGTTGTGTGTTAACGAATCTAATGTGTTAATGAATGTTATCATGTGATATTGATTGAATGTTACATTTTATTAATAATTGAAAGAATGAATGAATGTTAGATGTTAACGGGGAATGTAGAGTGATGTTAGGGGGAGGGGGGTGGGGCCAAATGAGCTTCCACCTTCACGTGGTTGGCCCTGTTTAGTAGAGAATATTAAACTATATTCTCGAAACAAAGTGAAGCTCAATAAGATACTAAATGAGTCAAAATGGTTATCAAGGTCCTCTATCCATAAGATACTTGTAGTCAAAATGGTTATTAATAAGATACTTGTAGTCAAAATGGTTATCTAGGTCCTCTATCCATTCCATAAGTTCTTCACCATTCAAACTTCCTCCATAACAAGGAATGTGCTCTAGGTTAGTCATGAAGCCTAGCATGGACTCTCTGTCAGATAGAGCCACTATTTCAGAGCCTTTTTTGTGCATTTCCTTCAAGCACTGTACAGTGTACGGATGTGAAAGGGAGGGCAGACCAGTGTGGAAGTTAGAGTATTTATATCTTATGCTTTGAGAGTTTATTTGGTAGATTCAAGACACCTTATATCAAAGTTATTCCTTTTTCTTATCTGTTGTTCTGTCAAACCCTCATTTTTTGGGTTATTGCATTCAAATGGCCTTAACTTGCAAATAAACCATAGGATATCCTCTGTTCTTTGTAAAATGCAAGTTAAGGGGGTTTATTTTCATATTTTAAAAGCTTTGGAACAGGATACTAAGCCAGAGAATTTCAAGAGCAAGCCCTAGGTCAAGAATCTCAATGTTCTTGACTAGGAGTTGATGGATTATGCAAGATCAGAGGGTAGCGGCAAGTAAAGGACCTCAAACCTTGTTGAATCTAGATCTTTAGAGCATGGTGGACATCTTCAAACTCTGATCTTGGTTTCATGCACCCATTTTCAATGCCTTGTTTTGGAACCCACACCCAAAGGCATGCATTAGGTCTGCGGACTCAATAAGGACATTGATATGCTGGAGTGGAGTCAAGGTCTGGGAGTTGGAGGATTGTTAGAACATCAAAAAGGGTACTCAAAAAACATATAAGTTCATAAGGTCCTTTGTCAAATTGAAGAGTTATTGCTGCAGAACAGGTTTTGGAGACCTACTAGAGTCACTAGGTCTATTTGGACCCGTTTGGACCACGACACACAGTAGCATCTACAGAGAAGAAGTTTGGTATGCAATGGTCTTGAAACCTCCTGAGAAATTCTTGGTATGCATTTGTGTGGTGCAAAAGCTTCGTTGAAAGAGAAAAAGAAGAAAAGAATAGAAATGATTTTTTTTCTTTTTATGTCATATACTGTAACCAGCTACTTATAACTTGAAAAAATTATTATAACCATTTGAAATTGAAACTTAGTTTAATGTGAAACTGAGAACTGCTTTATTAGAGCTTTCTGTGATTTAGATTCAGACATCAAGAACATTGTTTGCCTAATATTGTGATTAATGTTTATTTATTAATATCTCATACTGACAAACAATTGATAATTGTAGGGAAAACGGCATTGGGGGTCTTTGAGGATCCACCAGAAGCCAAGGAGAAAATGTATTCAAATGCTAAAGATGGTGTAACAGTCCTTACAGCAGTTGAACCTTGCTGTGTAGATCATCTCCGATTCTCCAAGTTCAACAGTACTGTGGTATTCCTTTGGATACTTCTAATGGTAAATTTCAGACATCAAGTTCTTTTCGTATGAAACTACTACATTTGTAATCTGTAGTTTTAAACTTTTAGTTTATAAATGTTCATCAGCTTTAGTTCGTATGCTGCCATTTCAAGTATGATTAATGAAGTTACCTTTATCACAGGATGAAAGTGAGCAGTCAGCATACTGGTACGGAGCTGGCAGCATTGATACGGTGACTAGGGCATCGTTTAATGGTGGTATTGTGTTTTCCCGTATTTAGGGCATCGGCCTTTTGAAGCATTGCCTTCATCTTTCTTAAGTCTGAGTTTTAAGTTTGTTTATCTCTCTCGGCGCTATTGAAAATACAAATGACAACGTTCTTGTTTGTTTTGCCCTTATATCCCGATGTGATTTCGTGGAGGGTTACGGCGCTGTTGAAAACACAAATGAAAACACAAATCCCTTGTGTAATTGCCACTTGAAGGAGGACAGTCACTGTAAAGACAACATGATAATGTACACTTACAGCCCGTGTACATTATCATTGTGTCTTTAGAGTGACTATCCTCATTTGTTGAAGAAGAAAAGCATTAATGTGGCTGAATAGCAATACATTCAAGTGGCAATCACACAAGGGACAGTCACTGTGAGATGTCCTCATTTGTGACTGTCCTTACAGTGAGTGTACATTATCATGTTGTCTTTAGAGTGACTGTCCTCATTTGTTGAAGAAGAAAAGCATTAATGTGGTTCAATAGCAATACATTCAAGTGGCAATTACACAAGGGACAATCGATCACTGTGAGATGTCCTCATGTGTGACTATCCTTGTCACAAATGACTATCCTTGTAAAGACAACATGATAATGTACACATACAATGAGTGTACATTATCATGTTGTCTTTACAGTGGCTGCCCTCATGTTGTATATTCTTCTCTGTAGATGCTACTATGTGCTAGGGAACTTCTTAGAACTGTTGGTATATTCTTACAACTTGTTACACCTGGGATATTCTTCTCTGTAGATGCTATTGTGTGCCGTGGTCCAAACAGGCCCATAAATGTGGTTGAATAGCAATACATTCAAGTGGCAATTACACAAGGGACAGTCACTGTGAGATGTCCTCATATGTGACTGTCCTTGTCACAAATGAGGACATCTCACAGTGACTGTCCCTTGTGTAATTGCCACTTGAAGGAAAAAAGCATTAATGTGGTTCAATAGCAATGTATTCAAGCGGCAATTACACAAGGGATAATCACTCTGAGATTTCCTCATTTGTGACTATCCTTACAGTGAGTGTACATTATCATGTTGTCTTTACAGTGACTGTCCTCATTTGTTGAAGGAAAAAAGCATTAATGTGGTTCAATAGTGATGCAGAGTAGTCAGGGCTTTTAGAATATACAAATATACATCCTTAACTCTCATTCCACCAAGGAAGAAGGAATTCCAATGGTTGAAACGTGAGTTAAGGTCTTTACATCAGTCAAACCCTGAAAATGAGGGTTTGTAAACAATGCACAGAAAATTTGAAATAACTTAGATATAAAACAAAGAGAATCAATCAAACCAACTTCCAAAGCATCAGATGTCACTATTACAACTTCCAGGCAAATTTTATCATCCAACCACCATCCGTACAGCCGTACAGAGTTCATTTTTCACCAGAAATGCACTAAAACAGGGTTATTTTTATTTTTTATGAAAGCAAAATGATTACAATACTGGTTCTCTGTCTGTCTTCGACCATTTGAAGCCTAAAATAGGCTCTCCAAATGTTGGTTCAACCATCTAGGTGGTTAGAACAGTTTATCCAACAAATGTCAACTTTGCTAAGCAACTTTTAAAGTTGCATTACAACTTTGCAAACAACTTTGCCGAGAAGGTTAAAAATGTGTTGTGAAACTTTAGGAACCTTATTAAAGTTATTTTGGACCTTCAAAATTCTTAACAACATCTAAAAGACACCTAATAAACACTTACTATGCTCATTTCATCCAAGGACTCAAAAGATGCCCAAGGTTTATAAGTCACCAAGGGGTCTTGTGTCCAACAAGTGGATGTTTATAAGGAGATAAAATCAATCCTTAATATTTATTACAAACCAAGAAAACATCTAAAACTCCTATTCTAATTTATTGTCATTCAAAAAGACTCTGATTTGTCATTCAAAAAGACTCTGATTTGTCAATCAAAAGGACCTTTCACCAGTCAATCCTTCAAAGCTCCAAGGTGAAAATCTTATGTTCCAATTGATAGGATTTGACTCCTTGGCTTCATGGCAACTTCCTTCAATCATGGTGTCTTTGGCTTGCATTAGGGATGCCCCTGCATCAAATAGCAATGCATTCAAGTGGCAATTACACAAGGGACAGTACATGCCCATTAAAGTTGGTATTTTGTTATCCAACATGACAATGGAGACAACATACTCTGTGTCAATTTTACTGATCAAATTTCCCTCCGCCAGGCAAAGCAACAATCTAGGTATGATAAGGTGAAATTTTGTAGTCCTTTTGGGTATGATAACAGTTCCAGTTTCCAATAAGATGGTTCATTTTTATAATCTAGCTTCAATTTCTCTTGTGAAAATCTTTTTTTCATTTTATGGGTGGTAAAATATAATTATTATGCTAGAGGTGTGTACTTATGGATGATAATGAAACAAAATGATAAGATTTAAGACTCTTGTTTTTTTTTTAAATAGCAATTTAAGTTTCCTTTTATTATAAATTACTGTTTTTCTATTTTTTAATGTATCTTTCCAAATCTTTTATATCAATTTTATTTATGAAATATAAATATATTAATAATGTTTTAGTGTTTTTAGGATTAGTTTATATCAATTCTATGTATCATCATTCGTCATTCAATTGTCAGTATTATTAATTTAGACTGTGCAATTGTAGAACTACTCGAATATGGGTTGGATGGATACTCAAGCAGGGGAACCCTCCTCAAATATCTCAAGCAGTGAACTTGGAAAAATGTGTCCTGAAGGAACCCTTTCCATCAGAGAGATAAAAGTACAAACAAGTAAAAGAAGCAGGCTCTGCAAATATGTTTTTGAGAAGAAAAATGATAGATTATTCGAGTATGGTTCATGAGGTATATCTAAAAAGACATTTTTTTTCTTATTATAATAAAAGAGGAAGTTGTGAATGTCAAAGTTGAGTGAAACAAAAATTATTTTCATCAAATTTTATTAGGCTTGCTTTTGGGAATAGTTTCTTACAATATTGCTATTAAGATTTTTATTGTGTAGTTTTTAGATTAGGTTTATAAAATTATATTTCATGAGTAGTGATTCATATTAATCAATTAACGATACTTTTGGAAGGTATTTTCAATGTGTCAAATTTTGATATTTTTACAAGAATTAGATTGTGTAATTTTTTTAATTAAAGTCATTGACTCATATTTCATAAATAATAGTTCTCATGAATCCATCTCTTATAAGATTGAATAGTCTATTTAGGAAGTATTTCTGATAGTATGTCAAATTATGATATTACTATTACCATTAGATTGCATGGCTTTGAAGTCAACCTCGTTGACCCATATTCTTCTCTGTAGATGCTACTATGTGCTAGGGAACTTCTTAGAACTGTTGGTATATTCTTACAACTTGTTACACCTGGGATATTCTTCTCTGTAGATGCTACTATGTGCCACGGTCCAAACGGGCCCATAAATGTGGTTGAATAGCAATACATTCAAGTGGAAATTACACAAGGGACAGTCACTGTGAGATGTCCTCATGTGTGACTGTCCTTGTCACAAATGAGGACATCTCACAGTGACTGTCCCTTGTGTAATTTCCACTTGAATGAGGACAGTCACTATAAGGACAACATGATAATGTACACATACAATGAGTGTACATTATCATGTTGTCTTTACAGTGGCTGCCCTCATGTTGTATATTCTTCTCTGTAGATGCTACTATGTGCTAGGGAACTTCTTAGAACTGTTGGTATATTCTTACAACTTGTTACACCTGGGATATTCTTCTCTGTAGATGCTACTATGTGCCGCGGTCCAAATGGGCCCATAAATGTGGTTGAATAGCAATACATTCAAGTGGCAATTACACAAGGGACAGTCACTGTGAGATGTCCTCATGTGTGACTGTCCTTGTCACAAATGAGGACATCTCACAGTGACTGTCCCTTGTGTAATTTCCACTTGAATGAGGACAGTCACTGTAAAGACAACATGATAATGTACACATACAATGAGTGTACATTATCATGTTGTCTTTACAGTGGCTGCCCTCATGTTGTATATTCTTCTCTGTAGATGCTACTATGTGCTAGGGAACTTCTTAGAACTGTTGGTATATTCTTACAACTTGTTACACCTGGGATATTCTTCTCTGTAGATGCTACTGTGTGCTGGGGTCCAAACGGGCCCATAAATGTGGTTGAATAGCAATACATTCAAGTGGCAATTACACAAGGGACAGTCACTGTGAGATGTCCTCATGTGTGACTATCCTTGTCACAAATGAGGACATCTCACAGTGACTGTCCCTTGTGTAATTGCCACTTGAATGAGGACAGTCACTGTAAAGACAACATGATAATGTACACAAGTACCGTGAAGGTAGTTGCAAGTTACGGCTGTTTCATTGCATACCCGAAACAATGAAGATGTTACGATCCACAAAACGTTTGTGCTTGAAAGATGAACAAATAAAATTAAACTTCTAAATAACCAAAGCCGCTAACAATAAATTCAACACAGATATGTCCTCATTTCTGGGTATTTTAGCTCTGTAACAGCTGAATACCAGATTACATAATAATGACAAAAGAAAAATAAACCCAACGTACTCAGAAATTGTAGCTGTGATTTCGCGGAGGGAATCTCTCTCGGCACTGTTGAAAATACAAATGACAACATTTCTCTACATTATCATGTTGCCTTTACAGTGACTGTCCCTTGTGTAATTGCCACTTGAAGGAGGACAGTCACTGTAAAGACAACATGATAATGTACACTTACAGCCCGTGTACATTATCATGTTGTCTTTAGAGTGACTATCCTCATTTGTTGAAGAAGAAAAGCATTAATGTGGCTGAATAGCAATACATTCAAGTGGCAATCACACAAGGGACAGTCACTGTGAGATGTCCTCATTTGTGACTGTCCTTACAGTGAGTGTACATTATCATGTTGTCTTTAGAGTGACTGTCCTCATTTGTTGAAGAAGAAAAGCATTAATGTGGTTCAATAGCAATACATTCAAGTGGCAATTACACAAGGGACAATCGATCACTGTGAGATGTCCTCATGTGTGACTATCCTTGTCACAAATGAGGACATCTCACAATGAATGTCCCTTGTGTAATTCAAGTGGCAATTACACAAGGGACAGTTACTGTGAGATGTCCTCATTTGTGACTATCCTTACAATGAGTGTACATTATCATGTTGTCTTTAGAGTGACTGTCCTCATTTGTTGAAGAAGAAAAGCATTAATGTGGTTCAATAGCAATACATTCAAGTGGCAATTACACAAGGGACAATCGATCACTGTGAGATGTCCTCATGTGTGACTATCCTTGTCACAAATGAGGACATCTCACAATGACTGTCCCTTCTGTAATTGCCACTTGAATGAGGACAGTCACTGTAAAGACAACATGATAATGTACACATACAATGAGTGTACATTATCATGTTGTCTTTACAGTGGCTGCCCTCATGTTGTATATTCTTCTCTGTAGATGCTACTATGTGCTAGGGAACTTCTTAGAACTGTTGGTCTATTCTTACAACTTGTTACACCTGGGATATTCTTCTCTGTAGATGCTACTGTGTGCTGTGGTCCAAACGGGCCCATAAATGTGGTTGAATAGCAATACATTCAAGTGGCAATTACACAAGGGACAGTCACTGTGAGATGTCCTCATGTGTGACTGTCCTTGTCACAAATGAGGACATCTCACAGTGACTGTCCCTTGTGTAATTGCCACTTGAATGAGGACAGTCACTGTAAAGACAACATGATAATGTACACAAGTACCGTGAAGGTAGTTGCAAGTTACGGCTGTTTCATTGCATACCCGAAACAATGAAGATGTTACGGTCCACAAAACGTTTGTGCTTGAAAGATGAACAAATAAAATTAAACTTCTAAATAACCAGAGCCGCTAACAATAAATTCAACACAGATATGTCCTCATTTCTGGGTATTTTAGCTCTGTAACAGCTGAATACCAGATTACATAATAATGACAAAAGAAAAATAAACCCAACGTACTCAGAAATTGTAGCTGTGATTTCGCGGAGGGAATCTCTCTCGGCACTGTTGAAAATACAAATGACAACATTTCTCTACATTATCATGTTGCCTTTACAGTGACTGTCCCTTGTGTAATTGCCACTTGAAGGAGGACAGTCACTGTAAAGACAACATGATAATGTACACTTACAGCCCGTGTACATTATCATGTTGTCTTTAGAGTGACTATCCTCATTTGTTGAAGAAGAAAAGCATTAATGTGGCTGAATAGCAATACATTCAAGTGGCAATCACACAAGGGACAGTCACTGTGAGATGTCCTCATTTGTGACTGTCCTTACAGTGAGTGTACATTATCATGTTGTCTTTAGAGTGACTGTCCTCATTTGTTGAAGAAGAAAAGCATTAATGTGGTTCAATAGCAATACATTCAAGTGGCAATTACACAAGGGACAATCGATCACTGTGAGATGTCCTCATGTGTGACTATCCTTGTCACAAATGAGGACATCTCACAATGACTGTCCCTTGTGTAATTCAAGTGGCAATTACACAAGGGACAGTCACTGTGAGATGTCCTCATTTGTGACTGTCCTTACAATGAGTGTACATTATCATGTTGTCTTTAGAGTGACTGTCCTCATTTGTTGAAGAAGAAAAGCATTAATGTGGTTCAATAGCAATACATTCAAGTGGCAATTACACAAGGGACAATCGATCACTGTGAGATGTCCTCATGTGTGACTATCCTTGTCACAAATGAGGACATCTCACAATGACTGTCCCTTCTGTAATTGCCACTTGAATGAGGACAGTCACTGTAAAGACAACATGATAATGTACACATACAATGAGTGTACATTATCATGTTGTCTTTACAGTGGCTGCCCTCATGTTGTATATTCTTCTCTGTAGATGCTACTATGTGCTAGGGAACTTCTTAGAACTGTTGGTATATTCTTACAACTTGTTACACCTGGGATATTCTTCTCTGTAGATACTACTGTGTGCTGTGGTCCAAACGGGCCCATAAATGTGGTTGAATAGCAATACATTCAAGTGGCAATTACACAAGGGACAGTCACTGTGAGATGTCCTCATGTGTGACTGTCCTTGTCACAAATGAGGACATCTCACAGTGACTGTCCCTTGTGTAATTGCCACTTGAATGAGGACAGTCACTGTAAAGACAACATGATAATGTACACAAGTACTGTGAAGGCAGTTGCAAGTTACGGCTGTTTCATTGCATACCCGAAACAATGAAGATGTTACGGTCCACAAAATGTTTGTGCTTGAAAGATGAACAAATAAAATTAAACTTCTAAATAACCAAAGCCGCTAACAATAAATTCAACACAGATATGTCCTCATTTCTGGGTATTTTAGCTCTGTAACAGCTGAATACCAGATTACATAATAATGACAAAAGAAAAATAAACCCAACGTACTCAGAAATTGTAGCTGTGATTTCGCGGAGGGAATCTCTCTCGGCACTGTTGAAAATACAAATGACAACGTTTCTCTACATTATCATGTTGCCTTTACAGTGACTGTCCCTTGTGTAATTGCCACTTGAAGGAGGACAGTCACTGTAAAGACAACATGATAATGTACACTTACAGCCCGTGTACATTATCATGTTGTCTTTAGAGTGACTATCCTCATTTGTTGAAGAAGAAAAGCATTAATGTGGCTGAATAGCAATACATTCAAGTGGCAATTACACAAGGGACATTCACTGTGAGATGTCCTCATTTGTGACTATCCTTACAGTGAGTGTACATTATCATGTTGTCTTTAAAGTGACTGTCCTCATTTGTTGAAGGAAAAAAGCATTAATGTGGTTCATTAGCAATGTATTCCCAGCATCTGTACCTGCATCTCTCTTATATACTACAAGTTACTTGCCATCAGAAATTGCAGTTCCCTCACGTGACATTGATGGTGAAGTGTTCTTTTCAAAACCATCATCTGTGGTTACCAATGCTCCTGTTTTAGGCAATAAGTTTGTTGCATTCCATGAGCCATTGGTCAAGTTTCTTCTACGAGCTTCTGATGCCTCAAAATCTAAGCAGCGCCTACACATGCCTCGTTGTGGTTGATTATCATTCTGTACATGAATTATAATGAGTAATCAGTTTTGGGCCTTGGAATCTTGTATGTAACATGCACAGGCATTTCATGGCTAAATGAATCTATTTAAAAGCATCAACTTTTCTTACATGATGTTGGATACATAAGTAGAACAAGCGTATATCAAATTGGAAGCAATCAGAACTCCACAATGACATATTATTTAGAGTACTCTTCAGTTTAAGTAATAATGCATATATTGACACTGTAAAGACAACATGATAATGTACACTCACTATAAAGACAACATGATAATGTACACTCACTGTAAGGACAGTCACAAATGAGGACATCTCACAGTGACTGTCCCTAGTGTAATTGCCACTTGAATGTATTGCTATTCAGCCACATTAATGCTTTTCTTCTTCAACAAATGAGGATAGTCACTGTAAAGACAACATGATAATGTACACTCACTGTGAGTGTACATTATCATGTTGTCTTTACAGTGACTATCCTCATTTGTTGAAGAAGAAAAGCATTAATGTGGCTGAATAGCAATACATTCAAGTGGCAATTACACTAGGGACAGTCACTGTGAGATGTCCTCATTTGTGACTGTCCTTACAGTGAGTGTACATTATCATGTTGTCTTTACAGTGGCTATCCTCATTTGTTGAAAGAAAAAAGCATTAATGTGGTTCATTAGCAATGTATTAAATTAATTTTTTTTTTTTAATCCACCCACGGGCGTCGCAATTGCGACGGCAACCCGTCGCAATGCGATGCAGGCGCCCGTCGCAATTTCTTGGGAGGTCCGTCGCGATTGCGACGGCCCTTCGAAGCCATGCGACGGGGGGGCGACGGCCATGCCGCTAACAAATCTTAGTCACATTGCGACGGGATATGTGTAGCAATTGCGACGGCTACCCATAGACGTCGCAATTTGCGACTAAAAAATAGCGACGTCTATGGGTGTTGCTATTGCGACACATAGCTGTCGCTATTGCGACACATAGCCGTCGCAAAATGACCCCAAATGTATTAGTGATTGGTTACATCTTAGCATTTGGAATGCTCGATGACCCGCGAGCTTTGAGAGCTAGGGCATCATTGCTATTACCTTCAAGGCATTGTGTGAAGTGTTTGATCTCTCTTTATTTATTTTGCTACTGATATTCACTATGTGGTACTCTATGTTTATGATCATTTCATGAGAAAATATCTTGATGGCTCGCAGGCTACAAGCTAGGGCATCATGCATTGTTTATGAGCTCACTATTTGAGCACCTCATATCCCTATTTGATTGGTCGGTGCTATGTTTGTTATATTGAGTTTACATCATATATTTAGTCTTAAACTCTTAATAAATATTTTATAAAACAACATAAAACTAACCCAAAATATTTTGTCTTAATAAAATTTTAATAAAACAATATATTTAGTCTTAATAAAATCTTATAAAACAACATATATTGTGTGAAGTGTTTGATCTCTCTTTATTTGTTTTGCTGTTGATATTCACTAGCTATGTGGTACTCCCCGTTTATGATCATTTCATGAGGAAATGTTTTGATGGCTCGTGGGCTGCAAGCTAGGGCATCATACATTGTTCATGAGCTCACTTTTTAATACTGGCATTGTTTACATATTTTCATTTGGAATGCTTGATGACCCGTGAGCTTTGAGAGCTAGGGCATCGTTGCTATTACCTTCAAGGTTTTGTGTGAAGTGTTTGATCTCTCTTTATTTATTTTATTGTTGATATTCACTATGTGGTAGTCCTCGTTTATGATCATTTTATGAGGAAATATCTTGATGGTTCGCGGGCTGCAAGCCAGGGCATCATGCATTGTTTATGAGCTCACTGTTTGAGCACCGACCAATCAAATAGGGACATGAGGTGCTCAAACAGTGAGCTCATAAACAATGCATGATACCCTAGCTTGTAGCCCACGAGTCATCAAGACATTTCCTCGTGAAATGATCATAAACGAGGAGTACCACATAGTGAATATCAATAGCAAAACAAATAAAGAGAGATCAAACACTTCACACGATATATGTTGTTCTATAAGATTTTATTAAGACTAAATATATTGTTTTATTAAGATTTTATTAAGACAAAGTATTTTGGGTTAGTTTTATGTTGTTTTATAAAATTTTATTAAGACTAAATATATGATGTAAACTCATAATTATAATATATATATATATATATATATATATATATATATATATATATATATATATATATATATATATATATATATATATATATATATATATATATATATATATATTTCAAAAGAGGAATTATGAAATATAGTTGTAGGTAGTTATCTCTTCTATAATGATGGAGTGAAAGGTAATGATCAATAAGGTTGTTGCTATTATATCATACATTAATACACTTACTATTTTGAATTTGAGCTCGGGCATTATGCAATGTTATTGATGTCATTGCATGCTTGTTGTTGTTGTGCACCATATATTGTTTTATACACTGTTTATTTTATTGAGACCGTGAGCTTGGCATTTGTAATGTATTTTTTGTTATTGGATCAATGCTACCATGTTGTTGAGGCTGTAGATGCATTGAATCACCATTGTCATTCTATTTTTATAGCAGCAATATAACAAACAAAGCACTGGCCAATCAAATAGGGACATCAGTAAGACATTTAATGCATTATTACTTCACCATGATGATAAAAATTGCATTTGCTCAAAGCACATAGAATGTGGGTAGATGCATTGAATCACCACTTGCATTCTATTTTGATGAAGAGGAACTATGTTATAAAATTTCAAGGCATCAAATTTTATAACCGTACATATATTTTATGAGTATAACTGTACAATAAAAGAGCACCCACATGCCTTGGTTGTTATTGGTCTATGAAAGTTTTTGGTTTACCTTTTCCAATTGAGATGTCATCCTAAGATTCAAAAGGACCAAGGTAATAATAAGTCTTGAACATAAATGCATGATTGTGGATCCTCAAGTAGGAGTTGTGATGCAAAAGAAGAATACTTATATGGGTTTACTCATATAAGGACAATGGTTTCATTCATGTTTCTTTCAAGTGCTCTTGGGTACTTTCCTTGGCCTCTAGGCTTGAGCATCTTATACGGGTTGAACCAAAATTACGAAATCAATAAGGACACATAGAACAATAGGTTTGGGGACTTAGA
The DNA here is from genome assembly GCA_027943335.1 of Chamaecyparis obtusa. Taxonomy (NCBI): domain Eukaryota; kingdom Viridiplantae; phylum Streptophyta; class Pinopsida; order Cupressales; family Cupressaceae; genus Chamaecyparis; species Chamaecyparis obtusa. The sequence goes on along the minus strand of BSBK01000322.1, from coordinate 183,201 downwards.
GTTATGTTCAATCCTTAGTAATGGTTTGGGGAACTAATTACTAGATGAGTGACTACAGTACCCTAGTTTGCATTATTAGATGATCTTGTTTAATTTGTGTTCATTTCATGCAAAGATACATGTAAAGGAAAAAAAAAATTGCATCTAAAGATTACATGTATATATATGAAAAATAACTCATATATACTATAGAAAGAAAATAACTTTCAGAAAAAAATGCAAGAGTATAGGCATACATAAGAGGATGAACATAAATAATAAGGGTGTCTGACATTGCCTGAAGTGATGAAATTTTGACCCGGGTATGAATCTAGTGTGCCCCTGTGTGATCCAGAACCTGCAAAGAAAAGAGAGATGGGGTTAGATAAAAATATCTAAGCAATGAATGGTATCCTATTACTAATCCTCATCTACAATTATACATGTGCATAGTCAAGCCATACACTTCTGAAAGAAAAACTATATTAAGGGAGGAGTACATCATGGATTTCAAGTAAAGATCATAACATCACAACATAGTTGGCAGCCCCAAGGAGGCCCCATTGCATGCAGTGAGTAAGCTACATCAAAATAAAGAGTTACACAAATCTGCATCATCTATACATTAATGCTATGGCATGGAGTATATTTGAATCTGCATTTTAAAAGATAAGGAAGAAAGCTGCATGATGCTAGTGAAATTAACAAAGGTACAGATCTAATGAAGTAATGAAGCTATGCACATTCTATGTGCTTTGAGCCAATGAAATTTTTATCATCATGATGAAATAATTTATTAAATGTCTTGCTGACATCCCTATTTGATTGGACGGTGCTCTATTTGTTATATTGTTGCTATCAAAATAGAATGGCAGTGGTGATTCAATGCATCTATAGCCTCAACAACATGGAGACATCGATCCAATAACAAAAAATACATTACAAATGTCATGCTCACAGTCTCAATGAAATAAACAGTGTATAAAATAATATATGGTGCACAACAGCAGCAAGCATGCAATGACAACAATAACATTGCATGATGCCCGAGCTCAAATTCAAAATAATAAGTGTATTAATGTATGATCTAATAGCAGCAACCTCATTGATCATTACCTTTCACTCCTCCATCATTATAGAAGAGATAACTACCTACAACTATATTTCATAATTCCTCCTTTGAAGTATATATATATCAAATATAATTATGAGTTTACATCATATATTTAATCTTAATAAAATCTTATAAAACAACATAAAACTAACCCAAAATATTTTTTCTTAATAAATCTTAATAAAATAATATATTTAGTCTTAATAAAATCTTATAAAACAACATACATTGTGTGAAGTGTTTGATCTCTATTTATTTGTTTTGTTGTTGATATTCACTATGTGGTACTCCCCATTTATGATCATTTCGTGAGGACATGTCTTGATGGCTCGCAAGCTACAAGCTAAGACATCATGCATTGTTTATGAGCTCACTATTTGAGCACCAACCAATCAAATAGGAACATGAGGTGCTCAAACAGTGAGATCATAAATAATGCATGATGCCCTAGCTTGCAACCTGCGAGCCATCAAGATATTTCTCAATAAAATGATCATAAACGGGGAGTACCACATAGTGAATATCAACAACAAAATAAATAAAGAGAGATCAAACACTTCACACAATATCTTAAAGGTAATAGAAACGATGCCCTAGCTCTCAAAGCTCGCGGGTCATCAAGCATTCCAAATGAAAAGATGTAAACAATGTCAGTATTAAACAGTGAGCTTATGAACAATGTATGATGCCCTAGCTTGCAGTCCGCGAGCCATCAAGACATTTCCTCATGAAATGATCATAAATAAGGAGTACCACATAGCTAGTGAATATCAATAGAAAAATAAATAAAGAGAGATCAAACACTTCACACAATATATGTTATTTTATAAGATTTTATTAAGACTAAATATATTATTTTATTAAGATTTTATTAAGACAAATTATTTTGGGTTAATTTTATGTTGTTTTATAAGATATTTATTAAGAGTTTAAGACTAAATATATGATGTAAACTCAATATAACAAACAAAGCACTGACCAATCAAATAGGGACATGAGGTGCTCAAACAGTGAGCTCATAAACAATGCATGATGCCCTAGCTTGCAGCCCGCGAGCTATCAAGACATTTTCTCATGAAATGATCATAAACAAGGAGTACCACATAGTGAATATCAACAACAAAACAAATAAAGAGAGATCAAACACTTCACATAATGTCATGAAGGTAATAGCAATGATGCCCTAGCTCTCAAAGCTTGTGGGTCCTCGAGCATTCCAAATGCTAAGATGTAAACAATGTCATCTAGACATGTGTACTATGAGTTTTCCTGCAACAAATGGACTTGTGATGATTTTCACAATAGTAAATGTGTTGAAGGAAAGCTCAAAGTACTGCTTAGGAAAATATGAATGTTCATCACCTGTGCATATCAGAGTTTATCAGAGAAGGTATATGCACAACAAAACAAATAAAGAGAGATCAAACACTTCACACAATGCCTTGAAGGTAATAGAAATGATCAAACACTTCAAAATAGGGATATAAGTAATAAAATAGGGACATCGGTAATAAAATAATACACTTACTGTTTTGAATTTGAGCTCATAAAAATTAAGATATCCCTATTTTATTACTGATGTCCCTATTTACATCTTTTCATCAAATGACCCAAAAACATCAAGAATGGTCTTATATGGACACTAATAGTCAACTTTCAGAAGAATATGAATGAATATGCAAACATACATAAGTGGATGAACATAAATAATGAAGGTACCAAACATTGTCTGAAGTAATGAAGTGTTGACCCAGGGTTCAATCTAGTATGCTCTTGTATGATCCAAAACCCGCAAGGAAAGAAAATATGGGGTTAGATCCAAAGGATCCAAGCAATTCCCAACACCCTATTACTGATCCTCATCTACAATTATGTATGTGCATATTCAAGCCATACACTTCTAAAATAAACTATGCTACATAACATAGGTGTGTGTTAATGTGATTCAAAAGTCATTATGGAAGATTATTTTATTATTGAGATAAGGATATCTTAATTCTACAAGAATAAATGTTTTGAGAAATATTTGAATTTAATTTTGACAATAACATAAGGAGTGATATATTTCAAGCTTCAACGAGACTTTATACCACACAGTGTTCGTAGATTACGTTCAATGTGTTATTTACACTTGTATTGGTGGGAAAACTCTTGAAAATGTGCAAAAGAGATTGCATTCAACCATGTTGTTTACATGACACATGTAGTTTACCTCCGGCCTAAATCAGCATTGCGTACAAATCTGCGGACGGTGTGTGGTATGAAGTTTCGCTCAAGCTTGAAAATGATAAGCATTATGATGTTGAGGTATGCTGTGGTAAGCACAAGTATAGTTTCTCATAAGCTGCTATTGGTATAATTTTATTTTTTTTTCAATAGTTGCAAAATCCAGCTTCTCCTATACTTACATGTATGTATACATTTTGGGTTTGGCTTTAATGTCATGTAAATTTGAGTGAAATGGTATTAATATTTAAGAGCAACAAGTATGACATTTTAAACAAGTATGCATATACATTATATAACAGGAGTGATATATTTTAATGGAAACACTTAATGAGAAGGATGCCTATATAACAGGAAAAGTGATATATTTTAATGGCTGTGGACATAGAAATTGTAGTGAAACTCTGTAATTTATTATTGTAAGTGGACATAGAAATTGCAGTGTAAGTAGTAAGATGATTGTAAGTGGACATAAAAATTGCAGTGAAACTCTGTAATTTATTATGGCTCAGTGTTGTATATCCATAGTCAATGTCTATTTAAACTTAGGATGATACTTATATGATGGCTTAAGTAAATTCTTCTTACCTTGAGACTATTACACCATGGGATTAGAGGATGGTTGTTATAATAGAAACTGTGTCTGTGGGATACTTTTATATTTTATATTAAATGATCATACATATGTGTTTCTTCCTTTTACAATAGTTTATATTCTGATACTTATATCTTGAATTGTCAAATAACCAATGAGTGATAATTTTAAAAGTGTAACATAATTAAAGGCATGTGAATTCATATTGTACTTAATCTGAATGCCACTGTGTAATGTTTTTACTTATGATATTTCAAGACCCCTCTCCATTTTAAACTAACCTATGACTTCAAAGGAGGAATTATGAAATATAGTTGTAGGTATTTATCTCTTCTATAATGATGGAGGAGTGAAAGGTAATGATCAATGAGGTTGCTGCTATTAGATCATACATTAATACACTTATTGTTTTGATAGCAATAACATTGCATGATACTAGAGCTCAAATTCAAAATAGTAAGTGTTATTTTATTACCGATGTCCCTATTTGATCCAATAGCATCAATATAACAAACAGAGCACCAGACAATCAAATAGGAACATGAGGTGCTCAAATAGTGAGCTCATAAACAATGCATGATGCCCTAGCTTGCAGCTCACGAGCCATCAAGATATTTCCTCATGAAATGATCATAAACAGGGAGTACCACATAGTGAATATCAACAACAAAACAAATAAAGAGAGATCAAACACTTCACACAATGCCTTGAAGGTAATATCAATGATGCCCTAGCTCTCAAAGCTCACGGGTCATCGAGCATTCTAAATGCAAAGATGAAAACAATTCCAGTATTAACATTCATATTTTGTCATTAAATCAACAAATGCCATCAAAATAAAATTGAGTTAATGAGAAGACAAAACTCGAATGCCTACCTCAAGTCATGGCTGCCATATAAAGATCAAATGCTAAGAAACTATGTCATAAAATTTCATGCCAAATTTCATCAAGAATGGTCCTATATGGTCACTAATAGCCAACTTTCAGAAGAATATGAATGAATATGCAAACATACATAAGTGGATGAACATAATAATGAAGGTACCAAACATTGCCTGAAGTAATGAAGTGTTGACTCAGGGTTAAATCTAGTATGCTCTTGTATGATCCAAAACTTACAAGGAAGAAAAATATGGGGTTAGATCCAAAGGACACTATTAGGGCACTATTTCTCCTTGACTGCATTCTTTTGGGGTCTGATCTATTGTAGTTGTTTCTTTTTTCTTTGAATCATTATTTACAATTACTTTTGATGCAATATTTGTGTGAAGAACAAGAACAAAATGGTGAATAAGTGTATTTGACAAACATAAATATGACATATTTTGTTGGGCTGATTGGGTTGGCCTGGTACCATTTACATGGCCTAGTCAGATATTAAACAGTGAACTCATGAACAATGTCAGCATTAAACAGTGAGCTCATGAACAATGTATGATGCCCTGGCTTGCAGCCTGTGAGCCATCAAGACATTTCCTCATGAAATGATCATAAACGGGGAGTACCACATAGTGAATATCAACAGAAAAATAAATAAAGAGAGATCAAACACTTCACATAATGCCTTGAAGGTAATAGAAATGATGCCCTAGCTCTCAAAGCTCGCAGGTCATCAAGCATTCCAAATGAAAAGATGTAAACAATGCTAGTATTAAATAGTGAGCTCATGAACAATGTATGATGCCCTAGCTTGCAGTCTGCGATCCATCAAGACATTTCCTCATGAAATGATCATAAACGGGGAGTACCACATAGTGAATATCAATAGCAAAATAAATAAAGAGAGATCAAACACTTCACATAATGCCTTGAAGGTAATAGAAATGATGCCTTAGCTGTCAAAGCGCACAGGTCATCAAGCATTCTAAATGAAAAGATGTAAACAATGCAAGTATTAAATAGTGAGCTCATGAACAATATATGATGCCCTAGCTTGCAGCCTGCAAGCCATCAAGACATTTCCTCGTGAAAAGATCATAAACGGGGAGTACCACATAGTGAATATCAACAGCAAAATAAATAAAGAGAGATCAAACACTTCACACAATGCCTTGAAGGTAATAGCAGCGATGCCCTAGCTCTCAAAGCTCACGGGTCATCAAGCATTCCAAATGAAAAGATGTAAACAATGCTAGCATTAAATAGTGAGCTCATGAACAATGTATGATGCCCTAGCTTGCAGCCTGCGAGCCATCAAGACATTTCCTCATGAAATGATCATAGACAGGGAGTACCACATAGTGAATATCAACAACAAAAAAAATAAAGAGAGATCAAATACTTCACACAATGCCTTGAAGGTAATAGCAACGATGCCCTAGCTCTCAAAGCTCGCGGGTCATCAAGCATTCCAAATGCTAAGATGTAAACAATGCCACTATTAACAATGCTAAGATGTAAACAAAGCCACTGAAATTGAGTTAATGAGAATGTGTGTGAGTGATTTACACCTTCATAAAATAACAAGATTTAAAAGACAATTACACTATTCAAAGCAAACTAATCTAAATAATGTACAATTAATCTAAATATCTCATGGATCTCTAAAATAAAGTGGTAAATGAGGCTCTCAGCTATGATCCTCACTAGTGACACTCTAAAGATGAGAATTAAGTTATATGATATGCAAATTTAGATCTATTCTATCAAATTCTAGCTCTATTTGATGAACAATCTACTATGATCAAAGCAATTTAAGCTAATTAGCAATGACAAATGATAAGTGAGTGATGTGGATGCAAATTGATAGAGCTTTGCTGCAATTCAAAGATATGGAGTGAATAATTTATGCTTCTAAATGCTTTCAATAAATAAGATTTTCCCAAGGGTAGGGGGTAGAGTGAGATAACCATGGTTATGTTTGGGTAAGGTCAATTGGCTTTGCTTTGTCCATAAATGGGGGGACAAGGAGGGGACAATCATTTAAATGGTTTCAAAAGGCTGGACCATTTCAACAAAAGTGAGTGATTTGTGTCTATTTTGTCTCCTTTTTACTTTGTTCAGGGAAATTAGATATTTATTAATTAATTAAAGTAATTAAATTTAGCCATGAAGGGTAAGATGTTCATTTTGATTTTTGCTTTCAACAACTGTGTCATTAATTGAATTTAATCAATTTCGTAGTGTTTTTCCCCTTTTCAAACTTTATTTAATCATTTAATTAAATTTTCCTTTGATTTGAATTGCCTTTGTTCCATTTATTGATTTTTCGTATTATTTTGATGATTTGTTTGCACCTTTTGATTGATTTAAGCCTTTTGCCAATTTTTCGTGTATACAAATGCCCCTATTTGAGTCAATGTGCGAAGAACACCGATTCAAAGATTCCCTTTAGTACTGATGATCTGATTCAGGTCCTGGTTCTGCTATGCCTCTGATCGTTCTGATTGATGTACTTCCTGATGATGATGATGTACCTCTGATGATGGTGCTAATATGATTCTGATGCCTCTGATATGATATGGGTCCTAGTTTGGTGATAGGTCCTGGGTTTACTGATAAAGGTCCTGGATTTATTGATAAAGGTCCTGGGTTTATTGATAAAGGTCCTGGGTTGATTGATTGCTGATATGTTGATAGGTTTGATATGATAGCAGATTTGATATTGATTTTTCTCCTGATATGAAATTGATATGATATGATAACTTGATATGATATGCCCCACTGATAAATGTTTTTGATGTGATGCCAATTTGATACTCTAATGCCCCCTCAGAAATAAAACATATTGATTCCTTGATTTGAAAAATTTTGATTAGTTGGAATATGTTTTGATTTCTAATACCGTTTTCAAGAAATAAGCAAGTTTGATTGATGCCCTGGCTAATGAAGATGTCATATAATAGGTCCAAAGTGTGTTTTTAAGTCTTTATTAGTGCCAATTTCACCTTAAATAGGGTAAAACCCCTCATTTTACTATTCATTTTCACCTTTCCCTTTTGAGATTTTTAGCTCTGATTTTAGCCCTTTTTACATGATGGTGGTCCCACATCACGAGCATCGGTTTGAGAGAGCGCGCCGGTTCGGTCAGAGAGCGAACTATGGTCCTCTGGTATGTCATTCAAATTTTCCTCGTGTTTCTAAAACTGCATTTATGACTTCATTTAATGCGTTTTAAAATTTTAATTCTGCATTTTTAGGAAAGAAATGTCACCTCCGTGCAATTTAGTCATGCCTGAAAAAATAAAATGTCGCTTCTCAAAAATTTAGTATCGCCTTCCGTAGCTCTGTTTACGCCTATAGAAAATATTTTATCGCGTGCAAAAAATTTGGTATCGCTTAGGGTTCAAACATTTTAATTGTTTGTCGCATGAAAAACCCTAGATAATAAAATGTCGCCTTGGGTACATCTTATATCGCGTTTTTCAAATGAAGTCACGCGGATGATTAAAATCACGCGGGTGATGAATTAGATGTCGCCTCTGGTAAAAGAAATTACGCCTGAATGAAAAGTCGTGTAAGTGAAAAAAAAAATTTACATTGCTTGAGACTTTGCTATGACGTCTGATTTGCTCGATTGCGTCAACCTGATTGATATCGATCACGTCAATGAATTTGATCGAATGTTCATTTAGGGTGTTCCCCTTGTTTGATTTCAACAACGAATTAGGACATTGGTAACTATGATATCGAAGGATAATGTAAATCAATCTTCATCACGAATGATAGGTCATGGGTCTAATTGTCCATTCATTTTATTCTCAAATGCTTAGAGACATAAAACTAGGATCATCCTTCCTCAATGCTTAGAGTTAGGATTGGTAGGTCTGATAGGTATATTTAAATTGATGACTGTGATTGATTGTTTGATTTCCTGACATTAGGTTACTCATGTGATTCCATTATTTTGATTAAACAAGAGGATGTCCATGTTCTGTACCTCCGGACCGTACCACATTGGGTGATGGAGCTTAGAGAGCAGTTGACTGACGCCGAGAGGTGAGTGATTAGGCGCTGTGGTTTGTTATGTGTATTAGAGCTTCCTCGGTTCCAGATGAACCAAGGTTTGATTACTGTTGTCGCAGAGCATTGGCACTCTGAGACAAACACTTTCTGGTTGCCACAGGGAGAGATGACTATTACTCCTGAGGATGTGTATAGGTTACTGCGGATCCCGACAAATGGGGAGATAGCATATTATGATGCAGTGTATGATGGGACCTATTGTCGGTGAGTATTCAGAGATCCTTCTATTGGTGATGATTGCATCCTATGGCCTTAGTTTGCTTCATTTCTTGTTTTACCAGTGATGTTAGGTGCTATTATTGGTGGCATGTTACTACCTGATCGTCGGGGTCGCGGGTTTTCAGTGGGTTGGGGCAGGATTATCGAGCACTTGCTGCATCAGCCTCGACGATTTGATTGGGGATCTTGTGTGCTTGCACAGCTATACCATGATCTGCATGAGGTGGTTTATAGGAGATCAGCTGCTTTATCTGCTGGGATTCATATTTTGCAGCTTTGGATATGGGAGCATTTACCAGTTAGTCGTCCGATATCAGAGCGAGACCAACCTTTAGGGTATCCTTTTGCGTGGCAGTACACTGGGATGGTGACACAGCATCACTTGGGACATTTGGAGTATTGGCGGCGTCAGATTGATGATATGGATGAGGTCTATTGGAGACCATATGTCGATGTTGAGGATTGGAGAGAGGATGGCTTGGAGTTACCGTACATGTTTACTCCTCGATGGATAATCGGCAAGATTGACTCTGTCCTTGAGAGATTTTTGGTAGGTAGAGTGCTACGGTAGTTTGGGCGGATTCAACCTATGCCTCAGGGATTTGCAGTTTATGCTCGTTCTAGTGCAGAGAGGGCTACTTGGGGACACATGCCTTCATATGATGATACTATTGAGTAGATATCACAGCTTGGTTTTATGGACTGGGATATGAGATTACATATTAGAGATGTCGGGGTTACTCAGGAGTATCTGGATTGGTTGATGGAGCATCCTATGCCTCGATTTACAAACCCTGCAGAGCCAGTGCCTGGGAGAGATGATGATGGTGATGGTGTCGGTGGTGGGAGGAGACGCAGAGGTAGACCACGAGGTAGGGTGGTGATTAGACTCAGAGGATGAGCAAGAGATATACATATACAGGCACCACCTCCTCCTCCTTCTCCTCCTGCAGTAACACAGAGACAGAGGGTAGATCGTCAGGACCATGTGAGGGCTGCTAGGCAGGATTCAGCGTCAGGATAGGATACGGGAGCGGGATTACCACAGGCTACCGTGGATGGTCAAGATACAGGTGCCCAACAGATGCTAGTAGCTTTTTCTTGTGATCGGGGGAAGGCTCCTATAGATACAGGTGATCCTCAGAGTATCTATGAGGTTGGTGAGAGTTCTAGTACTATCCAGCTACGAGCAGATGTGGGAGCGTTACGGACAGAGGTATCACAGATGTCTTCGATGATTCAGCAGTTAGTGTCAGGTCTGGCTCCATTGGTTCCTCTCCTTGTTGCTATGGTTGGTCAGACGCCTCTTCAGCCACCTCAGCAGCCTCCATCATAGCCTCCTCCACAGCCTCCTCCAGGACCTCCTCCCAGTGGTGACGAGAGTTGAGCTATGAGTACTCTTGTTGAGCAGTTGTGTATTGATGTTGAGATACTTGATGTTGTATCATATTCTTGTGACCTTGGTGTTACCCTTCCAGTTGTACTTTGATACTTGTTTGACATTGATGCCCCCGTTGATGGGTGATTATAGAGTTGATTTATGATATCATTGTTATACTTGATGCGTTGAGTTTTGAGTAGACATATGATATGAGGACATTTATGATCTTTCCTATTTTTTACTTGATGATATATGAGATTACCTTTAGATGCTGCTATATGTGTTTATCTAATGCATTTGTTTTGGATGGATGTGTCTATGGATGCAATGTATCTTATGTATGATATAGATAGATGGATGCATTTCTTTCTTCATGTATGGGTGCAATTTTTTGTTTTTGTGTTATTTGCTCATGTATGCAATCTGTATTGCTGTCTAGATGTATGCACATGTAAATGGTTATTTCCTTCTTTTCCTCGATGGTATATCTATGTAATGATTAATGGTATGGAATGAATGCAAAAAGTATAATCTCATGTTTTTATTGTAGAAAGATGATATTGAGGTGATGTTGTCCTTGCTGATTTGACCTTGTTGATGATGTTATGTACCCCCTTTTTTGATGCGAAATGAAGCCCTTGGGAAAAAAAATGCATGTGCAATTATTCTAACATGAGAATGCATTTTAACCTTTCTATGAATGCAATTATCTTTTCTATGAATGCAGCTAAGTGTCACTAGCTTTTGGCAAAGAATTGCCTTGAGGATATATTTTCATCATTGAGCACTTGGGACCGGAAAGTCGATACAATCACCACTGCCCACTGACATGATATATGAATATCACTTTTTATTGCTCATATGGTAACCTCTGTTTTGCTTTCCCATCGGTCTCGTCGATACGACTATCACTGATTACAAACAATCATGAGAGTACGAATACTGATTTTGTCGGATTCTATGTTGCAAGTGGATTTTGGCATTTAGATATGAAGAATCTAAACATCCAAGGTATCCGGTTGCGTAAACAAACAAAAGTTAACTCATTGTTTTATAAGATAATCCTTGATGGTTCTTTGATGACCATGTCTTTAGATGAATTCTCATAAGACAATGAATCTTCCTCCAAACATTCACTTCATAGTCAAGAAAAATATCATGTCTCCATCATTGCCAATCTAGTCGAAACATCATTGATTAGCTAAAAAGACTTGATACAAATTGAATTAATGTAAGTAAACAGATTTTTAACCAACTTTTCAAAAGAATCTATCTAGGTGTTTTGCATTGTTTTCTGATCTTCAAATAATAATGGAATGATGTTTGATTTTTTAATCCTGAATAATAAGTCAATTTAGGCTCAAGGATTTGTTGTGGTAGTCAACTTCTTGGTTAGTAAACAATGATATCAATCAAAGGTTTACAAAAATCTGATCTCTCTTCTGAAAATGTTGATCCCTTTCTGCTTGTGACTGAATGTTGTACATTTGAATCCTTTTTGAGGTACCCACTTTCCGATCTGTTTTACGTTGCCCCCAAGTGTTTGATGTATCAGTTTTGACAACTTTTTGGGCAATGCAAAGGATGATGCTAAAAATATTATTATGACTATGTACAAATGACGGATGCAATGAAGGTTTGGACAAATGGGATGATGAGATGCATTATGTACACATGTGACTAGGAAAGAAATGATTTAAGGAAACCAAAAGTGCTTGTTGCCAAGTTTTCACCTTTGGGTGCTTTTTCTTTTTTTTTTTTCTTTTTTCTTTTTTTTTCTTTTTTTGTTCATTTTTTTTTGTATTTTTCATTTTTTTTCTTTTTTTGTATTTTTCCTTATCACCTTGGCGCCTATTGCTAGGTTTTCACCAAGAGATAGTTTTTCAAATGTTTTTGCTTTCTTCATGCTCAATTTTCCACTATTTTTTATCTTTCTTCTTTTCCAATGTTTTTGGATTTTCTATTTTCAAATGTTTTTGTATTTTCAAGATCTCTTTTCAACTATGTACAATAATTATGATGCTCTCTCATCTGATACTCTTTATACTCTTTCATCTGCTTTAGGTGTAAAACCTCTTCAAATGAATGCTATTTATGGGTTCTTGTAACTCTTCACCATTACAATCTGATAACTTATATGTTCTAGTTCCAAAGGATGACACTATCACAAATGGACCTATCCAATTAGCTTCCCACTTTCCTTTCTTTTCCCTTTCAGCTTGATTTTTGGGATTTTCTCTTAATACCAAGTCTCCTACTTGAAAAGTTCTTGGTTTGATGTGTTTGTTGTAATTCCGTGAAATCCTATTTTGATAAACTCTTAAATGCTCATAAGCTTGAGTCTGGTGTTCCTCTAACAATTCCAATTGTTGCAGTCTGGCAATCCTATAATCCTCATCAGTGATCAATCCTCTTAATGAAACCCGTAGAGATGAAATTTCAACTTCTAATGGTAGAAATGCTTCGGTTCCATAAACTAAAGAGAATGGGGTGGCTCCTGTAGGTGTTCTGATACTAGTTTTGTAAGCCCATAGTGCAGGATTTATTTGCACGTGCCAATCTCTTCCTGATTTGTTAACTGATCTTTTAATATCTTGAGAATATTTTTGTTCGTTGCTTTAGCTTGGCCATTGCCTTGTGGATAATAAATGGATGACGAATGATGTGTAATGTGGAATGTCATGCAAAGTTCATCAATATCCTAATTTTTGAATTGTTTCCCATTATCCGTGATAATGGCATGTGGAATACCATAGCGGCAAATTATGTGGTTCAATATGAACATTGAAATTTGTTTGCCGGTTGCTGTTGTTAATGGAACTGCTTCCACCCATTTGGTGAAGTATTCTGTTGCTGTGATAATATACTTGTGTCTGTTTGAAGATGGAGGATGTATGATTCCAATCAAGTCAAAACCCCATTGATAAAAAGGCCATGGTGTAATGAATGGGTGTAATTCTTGAGCCGGTGCATGTATCATGTTACCGTGATATTGACATTTGTTGCATGTCTTCACAAACTGACAAGCATCCTTTTCTAATGTTGTCCAAAAGTACCCTAAACGAAGGATTTTCTTAGCTAGATTAAGACCGCTTGAGTGTGACCCGCAAATGCCTTCGTGGACCTCGCGTAAAGCTAACTTAGACTCTTCTTCCTCTAAACATCTAAGTAACGTCCCATCAAGACCCTTACGATACAATGTGTCTGAAAGGATTAGGTAACGGGCGGCTTGGTGTATGAAGTTACATTTTTGGGCACGAGTTTGGTCTACGGGGAGTACTTGCTCTTTAAGGTAAGTATAGATAGGTCCATACCAAGGAGAGTCATGTCCATGTAAAAGAGCAACAATTTGGGTGTCAGGAAGGTTGAATGCCGATTTTACCAACTCTTCCACCAAGAACTCATACTTCTCATTTTGATCTGGTTTTTGTAATAATGAAGCCAAGGTAGCCATGGCATCTGCTGCTCTATTCTTTTCTCTTGGAATCTGTTCAAATGTGATCAAAGCAAAGTACTTCTTCCATCCATCAATCAAGGTTTTATATTTCATCAATGTTATATCTTTGGTATTGTATTCATTATTAACCTGATTGATTATGAGTTGGGAATCTCCATACACTTGTAATTCTGCAATATTCCATTCCAAAGCCATTTTGATGCCAATGACTAATGCCTCATATTCTGCTATGTTATTGGTGCACGGAAATAAGAGTTTATAGGACTTTGGAATGGTGTACCCTTGAGGGGTAACCAATAATATACCTGCTCCAATTCTCCTTATGTATAAGATCCATCAAAATATAATTTCCATGTCTTTGCTTCTATGTTGACAATTGTTGCATCTGGAAATTCAATTTGAATGGTTTGTGTAGACTCCATTGGGTTATCTGCTAAGTGATCTGCTATCACTTGTCCTTTAATTGCTCTTCTATCAACATATTCAATGTCGAATTCACTTAGGATCATGACCCATTTTGCTATTCTACCTGTTAAGGCAATTTTACTTAGCAAGTACTTGAGAGGATCAATCTTGGCAATTAATTTGATCTTATGCATCAACCTATAATGTCTTAGTTTTTGAGATGCAAAGACCACTGCTAGACATTCTCTTTCCATGAATGAATAATTTAGTTCATATTTTATGAAGGTTCTACTAAGATAGTAGATTGCCCTTTCTTTTCCTTGCTCATCTTCTTGTGCCAACAATATGCCTAGAGACCTTTCTGTGGCTGATATGTATAACAACAGTTCTTTGCCCTTGATAGGTGACATAAGAATAGGTGGGTTTATCAAATAAGTCTTCAAAATAGCGAAGGCCTTATCACATTCTTCATCCCACATAAATGTAGTGTCCTTGTGTAGCAATCTGGTGAAGGAGTGACACTTTTCTGCTAATTGAGATATAAATCTCCTTATTGATTGAATCTTTCCTTGTAGTGATCTCATTTGGCTAATGTTTCTTGGAATCTCCATCTCTAGAATGGCTTGTACTTTTTTAGGATCAACTTCAATTCCTTTTGCTGCACTATATAACCCAATAACTTGCCGGATTGGACACCAAAGGCACACTTCTTTGGGTTTAATCTAACTTTGAATTGTTCTAACCGAATGAATATTTTTCTTAGGATTTGTAAATGTTCTTCTCTATTGTGGGACTTTGCTAGAATGTCGTCCACATAATCTTCTAAGAAAGTGTGCATCATGTCGTGGAAAATAGTTGTCATGGCCCTTTGATATGTAGCTCCAGTGTTTTTAAGACCGAAGGGCATGACATTCCAACAAAAAGTACCCCAAGGGCAAGTAAATGTTATCTTTTCTTGGTCTTCGGGAGCAATCTTTATTTGATTGTAGCCACTAAATCCATCCATTAATGAGTACATTGTGTGACCTGCTGTCAAATCCACTATGGTATCAATACTTGGCAATGGGAAGTCATCTTTGGGACATGCTAGATTTAAATCTCTGAAATCCGTACACACACGGATAGATTTATCATGCTTAGTAACCGGCACAATGTTAGAGATCCAATCAGTGTATGCTATTGTTCTTATGAACCCCACCTTTAACAATTTTTCCAATTCTGCCTTGACTAGGAGAGCCACATGTGGGTGCATTTTCCTTAGTTTTTGCTTCACAGGTTTAACTCCGGGTCTAACATTCAGATGGTGCATTATGAAATCAGGATCTAGTCCAGGCATGTCGGCATATGACCATGCAAAATTCACTTGTTGTTCTTGGAAGAATTTGATAAAGTCCTCTCTTTCAAGGGATGTAAGTGATGTAGCCAAGTGTATGACCTTTGGATCTACTTCTGTGCCAATGTTAACTTTTTTGTTGGTTCTATAAGAATAGATGACCTTTCTTCTTCATGTTCAGGCAAAGTATCCAATCTCTCTTCTAATGGTGCCACAATTGGGTTTTCACCAAAAGAAACGTCTTTTATTTTCATTGTTTTTGGTTCTAATGGTGCCACAGTTGAGTTTTCACCAATAGAACTTCTCATTTTTTTATTTTTTTTCATTTTTTTCTTTTTTTGACTAAGAGATTGGACCCTTGTTGTTGTCATTATGTCTGCATTGAGTTCGTTGGTGAAAGAGGGTTCAACCGCATTGAGGTATTGGTTTGTTGCTTGGTCATTTGGGAAGTAAAGTAAGTCATGTGGTTCGGTTTGATCCCAATCAATGAGGTCCGGGTGCAGCAAAATTAAAGAATTATTGGGTAAGGTATCATCAATAGGATTAATGGACATGACTTCGTTTGAGGGTTCATACATTGTATCGTTTAGATCTATGATGTGCGCTTCCTCAAGATGATCCATGGAAGCAGGGTCAAAGTCCCCTTCGCTCGAATCCTCGTCAACCTCTACGGGAAACAATGTGGGAAAAGCCACAAGCGGGTTAAAACTAACGTTTGAATTTCCCTCCTCTGAAGGTGTCCAAAATGTTTCTATCCATGCTCCACTATTAGATGCTTGTTCTATATTAGGCCTTTGAATAGGAGGTTCTTCATTAATTGGAGCATCTTGTTTTGGGATTTTTGCATAAGTATGTATAGCAATGACTTCTTTATCTTGACATGACTCCTCTGATAAAGTATCCCATTCATAATCCCGAGAGTCATCACTATCTCCTTCGGATTCTAATGCATTTATTTGAGGATGAAAATCATGCATTGGACTTGAACTTTCTCCCTTGTATTGGAAACCTACTCTGGATTTTTCATGACTTGCCCTCCAAATAGGTTCAATAGGTTCTAATAACCCTCTATTTCTTTGGCCTAGGGGTCCTCTTTCTTTGTATCCCATCTTTTGTATAATATCAAATCCTTTCCCATATTGTTCGGTTTGTATATTGACATGCTGAATTCTTTCCATGGGAGTGTCTAAGGTATCATTCTCATCATGATAAAGCCATTGAAGGACTTCATCTTCTTCCTTATCCCATGTTGCTTTGCTATCTTCCCTCACAAAATAAGAATTATACTTATGTGGGAGATGTTCTTTTGAGGGTTTACCATGTGATTTGGGAGATATGGGCATGTCAAATAGAGAAACTGAATATTCTCCTACTCCTTTTGAACTAATCTTGCATTGTTTGTCAAATTTGTTCATCATCTCACTCATGTATTGGTAATGATCTTCTTTAGCTTGTTCCTTTTCCTCTTCCGTAGGTTTGTAAATCACTGTCTCCAATTTAGGTGCTAAATATGGACTTTCCATTACATTTGGACCCTCGTAGCTCACTTTTTCCTTGCCCTTAGTTGATGTAGTTGAGCTAGCTTGAAGAGGATTTTGTGTATCTTCATTGGTGATTCTTGGAATAACTCCTTCACAATTATGTGGAATGTATAATTCATGCAAGGGTTTGAGTGCATTACAATATTGGAATGGATTTAAGTCTCCTCCAACCGTGATTTCTTCACCCATGTATGGAAACTTGATGCATTGGTGGTATGTAGATGGGACGGCTTGCATCTCATGAATCCATGGTCTTCCCAATAAGATGTTATAGGTTAATTTCATGTCCAACACTTGACACTTGGTTTCCTTCTTGACTGGTCCCACTTGGATAGGCAATACAATCATGCCTTTAGAAGCTCTTTCAGCTTCATTGTAAGCTTTTATGGTGATTTTCTTTGTAGGGTCAATGCAAAACTCAGATAAACCTAAGGATTTTACAAGACTTAATGTGCAGATGTTAAGACCAGCCCCTCCATCAATAAGGGCTCTTTTGACTCTATGCGTTTCGATCAAAACCTCTATATGTAATGGAAAATTTTGAGGATGAGTTATAGACATGTCGTCTTGATCGGAAAATGAAAGACAATGAGGAGCCACGAGATGTCCTACCATATTTTGAAACTTTTCCTCCCCTAAGGTAGTAGAAACATGTGTCTCTTCTAAAGCTTTTTCTAAAATCTCTTTATGATTCGGTGACAACTTCAATAAATCTAAGATTGAGATTTGTGCTGGAGTACGTTGCAATTGATCCACCAAACTATAAGGCCTTGCTGTTGTAGGAGGTTGTTTGACCACAATGTTGGATTGTGGGATATTGGTGTTTTGAGGGACTATCCCTTGTAAAATCATTCTAGAATTCTGCCCTCTTGTAATGACATTTGTTGCTTCCTTGTGAGATTGTTCATTAATTATTATAGCATTAACAATATGATCATATGATGGCGCAAAGTTGAGATTATTGGCACTTTATTTCTTGCCATTTGATGACTCACCTTTATCATGTTTGTAAAAAGGTTGTTTGAAGGCCATATGATCTTCATTATTTTAGGGTCCATCAATGGTGATTATGTTATTATCTATCAAGTCTTGCACCACATTCTTTAATTGTAGACATTCATTTGTAGTGTGTCCCCGAATCCTATGATATTCACAATGATTCTTAGCATCCCACCAGCCTGGCTTGTGGTCTGGTTCATAAGGCTTAATAGCAAGTAATGTAATAACATTGTTAGCCATGAGAGCCTTTAATGTAGTTTCAAGTGATTCTCCCAAGGGTGTAAAGTGTCTTGAAGGAGTGGGCTTCAAATACTTATCATACTTGCTGTTTTGATCCTTGTTTCCTTGACTATTCTTGTTGGCATTGTTGTTATTGTTGGAAGGTGCATTATATGCTTGATTAGTATTATTCACTTGATTTGGTGTCTTTGTAAGGGCAAATGGAATCACCTTCAAGTTGCTGGATTCCACTACACCATCATTAACAATGCCTTTGTTGTTATTTTTTGCAGCATAACGGCTATTGTTATTGTACCAACCTTTATTTTGATTGTTGTTATTGTTGGTATTGTTGTTGTTGGAGTTAGAGTTGTTCTTATTTTCCTTGTACAATTTCAGCTCTCCACTCTTAAGAAACACTTCTTCCGTTGTAATTCCGTTATCAATCAAATCTTGGAAGGTTTTAGGACATTGCATCCTTAGTCTATAATTTAATTCGCTGCTTAAACCGTTAATAAAGATATCCATTTTCTCTTTTTACGGTACACTTCTTGGATATCTAGCAAATGCAGTCCTCCATCTTTGCAAGAATGTGAGGAAGGCTTCTCCATCTTGTTGCTTCGTGTTACATAACGTTATCATTGTGACCTCATGTTTGATTTTATAGGAGTAATGAGTCACGAATTTAGAAGCTAATTCTTCAAAGGTTTTGATGCCGGATGGTAGTTTTGAAAACCAATCCATGGCCATTCCTCCCAAGCTTCTTGGGAATAGTCTCATTAAATAGGTTGTATCATGCATGAATTCAAGACTCAATGCACAAAACCCCCGAAGATGATCATGTGGGTTAGATGTTCCTTCATACCTATCATACTTAGGAAATGTAACATTAATGGGAAAAGGCACCATGACCAAACTCTTATCGAATGGAAAAGGACATAATGTTTCAATAGAGAAAGGCTTAGGAGCCCCGTTTTGTTTCAAACTGTCAATTTCCATTTGTAATGCCTTGAATTGTTCCCTTATTGCTTCCATAGGGTCTTCTATTTCCTTGGGCTTTAGTTGTTCTATGTCAAAATCTTTAGGTAGCTTTACCCCTGTTTGTATCAAGTCCATGAAGTGTTTTTCTTTATCCATAAGCATGGTCTTTTTCATTAGTTCTATGAAATAAGGACATTGCCTTGCCTCTAACGCTCTTTCAACCATGGCTTCTTCCGCAGTTTGGGGTAGGTTTGTATTATGAGGAGGAGGTAAGTTGTTGCCTTGTGAATTTGCTTCTTGGGAATTAGGATCTCTTCCTCCATTATTAGAATTTCCTTGATTGTTGTTAGGATCCATACCCCCATTCATGTTGTTTCCTTGGTTGTTAGGATCGGTATTTCCTAGGGTGCCGCTAAACATCTTGTTGGTGTCCTTTGCCTTAGCGGGTTTTTCAATCACTCGTGAAGTAATGAAAGTGTCCTCCGGAAATGGGAGCTCTTCTCATTTGTAGGTCCCGTCTGTTTGTAATGTTTTCTTTATAGAGTGTGATCTTGTAAGAATAGGCATGAACAAACTTTAAGGGTATGTTGACTTCTTCTTTTGATAAGATGATTTTTTTGGAACAAGGTAAAGGTTTTTGATCAATTTTAAATGGTTTAGAATCTTAATGATGTTTTGATCAATAACTTTGGAATATCTTGTTTGAAAATATAAAAACAATCTCAACACACACATCAATTTGGTACCATATCCCTAGAATGCTCTAATGTGTGTATTTTTGAACATTTTCACAGGTTGAAACACAAGAATAGCTTCCACGCAATCTACCTAGCACATAATTGGTTCATAAACATGGCTCTAATAGGTAGTTTTTCTATTTTACCGTTATGTAGTAAGTTTTCTGTTCAAAATAGATCTTAGCCGTTCATCCCCCAAGTATGTTAAGGGGCTTCCCACATGCACCGAAGCACGATTTTGTGCAATCTGTTAAGACTACTAGAGGAAGTTCGAAAGAGCTAAAATCATTTTGTCGTGCACCCCATTAAGGATACACGCGTTTCATTTTATAGTGGGTCGGATTCTCGCGGCAAAAGCAGGTATATCCCACTTTGGGCTGTCCCTCTCACCGGCCCTTTTAAGGCAATCTCGGGAGGCGAGCCCACTAAGTTTTAAACATGTTCATTTTAAAGCATGAAAAGTGGATTTGGTATAGCAAGTTTGGGAATTTGATTCACTCAAAGAGTGAAGAGCATATCCTTATTGCTTTTCCCTTATCCCAAATACTCACAATCAATTTAATTCTTTTTCAACCCTGTGACAAAGGGGTTCTTAAAATTGAAATGTTTGTTCTTTTCCTTTTATGATTAAACTATGTTTTGAACTTTGAAAATGCCATAATTTAAGGGAAGTTTGCAAGCTTGATGAGAGAAATACCTCAAACGATGCTAGCAAAGGCTAGGCACATTTTTAAGTAGTAGATTTTCTCATTTTCTCTCCAAATCCTTCCCTTACCTTAATGAAACATTCCCTCTACCAGCAAATTAGTCGGCACAAACAAACAAAGTGAGGAGAAACCAAATCAACACTTAGAATGCTACAATTTCGATTATGCTTTTTATGCTTTCTTTTTCTTCAAAATTTGCAAAATTTTTACAAACTTAGGGACTAAAATCCCAATTTAATGATACGTATTTCTGTTTGTAAGCATCTATAACAGCAATGTATTTAGCATATAACTCTACATCCCTTTCTAAGTCATTGTTGAGAACAAAGGTGGTGTGTACCCGATTTTCCTTTCTTATCCTTTTAGCGATCAATTTCTCCTCTAAGTTATGCCTTCTCTTTGGTTTTTGAACTTTCTTATGACAGACCATACTCCTGAGACAAAAAAATGGACGTGAAGTCAGAATACAGTCATTATTTTAACACTTTTGATAACATATAAAAGTACAGCCACGCGACATTGTCCAGACTATACGCGAGATCTAATTTAACAAGGACATGATTACTTTAACCGTGAGCGTCACCTTAAGGGGCTCAAGCGAGATTAAAATAACCAGGTGTGATATCAAATTTTACCTACGCGTGAAATCTTTACCATACGCGACAACAGTCATTATTTTGATAAAATATAAAAGTGCAGTCAGACGACATTGTCTAGACTATACACGAGATCTAATTTGGCAAAGACGTAATTACTTTAACCACGAGTGTCACCTTGCGGGGCTCAAGCGAGATTAAAATAACCAGGTGCGATATCAAATCTTATCTACGCGTGAAATCTTTACAAGACCGCGACAAACTGATGCTATAAAAGCGATATCTAATTTATCAAAGGCGACATTTCAAATGAAGAACGCGAGAAATTAAATGAGTAAGGCAGAATACTCCCTTGATACCAGACGTAAAATGATTCCTCGGCTACGACTTTTTAAGTCTGATTAAGCGACATTTAAATGACCAAAGGCATCAATCCTTTATTCAAAATGCGAGAGTTTAATTTTTGAACGCGTGATTTCTTTCACCAAAGCATGATTCTACAGGCTAAAACGCATAAGAGTTCAGACTGTAGGCGATATTTTAATTCGGCATCCGCGAAATTTCTTTGCTTTAGGCGTGACTTCTTTATTGGCAGGCATGATTTCTTCTCTGTAACCTGCAAACAGCGAGCAAATTCATGCAATTCTAGCCTAAATTTTGCAAATAATGTGGAAATAATGATGAATTTGAGGCCTAGGGCCCCACGGTGGGCGCCATTTGTGTGTGAGTGATTTACACCTTCATGAAATAACAAAATTTAAAATACAATTACACTATTCAAAGCAAACTAATCTAAATAATGCACAATTAATCTAAATATCTCATGGATCTCTAAAATAAAGTGGTAAATGAGGCTCTCAGCTATGATCCTCACTAGTGACACTCTAAAGATGAGAATTAAGCTATATGATATGCAAATTTAGATCTATTCTATCAAATTCTAGCTCTATTTGATGAACAATCTACTATGATCAAAGCAATTTAAGCTAATTAGCAATGACAAATGATAAGTGAGTGATGTGGATGCAAATTGATAGAGCTTTGCTACAATTCAAAGATATGGAGTGAATGATTTATGCTTCTAAATGCCTTCAATATATAAGATTTTCCCAAGGGTAGGGGGTAGAGTGAGATAACCATGGTTATGCTTGGGTAAGGTCAATTGGCTTTGCTTTGTCCATAAATGGGGGGACAAGGAGGGGACAATCATTTAAATGGTTTCAAAAGGCTAGACCATTTCAACAAAAGTGAGTGATTTGTGTCCATTTTGTCTCCTTTTTGCTTTG
This sequence comes from Chamaecyparis obtusa, assembly GCA_027943335.1. NCBI lineage: Eukaryota > Viridiplantae > Streptophyta > Pinopsida > Cupressales > Cupressaceae > Chamaecyparis > Chamaecyparis obtusa. Next base: position 160,459 of record BSBK01000322.1, on the reverse strand, counting down.
TTGAGGGAAATTAGATATTTATTAATTAATTAAAGTAATTAAATTTAGCCATGAAGGGTAAGATGTTCATTTTGATTTTTGCTTTCAAAAACTATGTCATTAATTGAATTTAATCAATTTCGTAGTGTTTTTCCCCTTTTCAAGCTTTATTTAATCATTTAATTAAATTTTCCTTTGATTTGAATTGCCTTTGTTCCATTTATTGATTTTTCATATTATTTTGATGATTTGTTTGCACCTTTTGATTGATTTAAGCCTTTTGCCAATTTTTCGTGTCTACAGAGAAGACAAAGCTCGAATGCCTACCTCAAGTGTCAGTGCCCTCTTCCCACATAGTGCCGGCCTCTTTGCGCCACGCAAAAGTGCAGTGCCGTCTTTGCGACAGCTCTTTGAATTAATACAAAAATTACAAATGACACTTTCTTTTTCTTTTTTTGTTTATAACTAAAAGGTGTCACAATTACGATGTTATCGTCGCTATTACAACACCATCGGGCGCATTTGCAAAAATAACACAAAATAAACACAAATTGTAGTGGCGTCACAAATTGGCATCAAAATTTGACCCCTGATATTGTAGTGTGAGTCAAACTCATTAACCCGTGTTTCATGAGTAGTGGCTCACAAGAACCCATCTCTTATGAGAATGAATGGAACACTTAGCACTCATTGCATTTAGGTGATTCTCATAGAGTTGAAGCTCATAGAGGTGAAGCACCGAGACTTCTTGGGAGGTCACCCATCCAGTACTACTCCATCTCAAGCGTACTTAATTATAGATTTCCCTCCATAGTCAATCCCACTTTTTCTTGCAAACCCTATTTGCAAAACCTTCAGCAAGTGTTGTGCCTTATGAACATGTACCATCTTAAAATGGAGCACTTCATTTTGAGACCTTTTAGCCCTCCTTAGCGTGGTTTTGGTCTCTCTCTCATCTTCCTACATGGCCCTTTACATGATATTTTATCACCTTTTTGGCCATATCTTCTAGTGGTTTCATCATCCCTTGATTCTTTCTACACCTTCTCTGAGGCCTCCAAGACCCCTCTCTGGGACCGCCTTGGGAATAAGTCGACCCAAGTCGACCTCTTCCCCGATGAAATTTAATTACGTGGCCTGAAGTGCCTTAGGTTTGTCAATTGATTTATTTTTCTCCCGGGTCGGCCTGCTTTGTTTTCAATCCTAAAAACTAGTATATAAGGAGGCTTGGGCATTTCATTTTCATCCCCATCAAGCTACATCATCATTCTATAAGAAATCAAGATCAAACATACACACGTTCATGAGATTTCAAGCAAGCATCTTCAAGCATTCATCACATTCAAGTATTTCCTTCTGACATCAAGCTTCTTCCTTCAAGGTGGTAGTGGAGTTTGGCTTCTAAGGAGGAGATCCATCATTCCAAATCATTCAAGTTCTTTTATCCTTCATCGTGGCATGTCACATACATGAGGTTTTGAATTCTTTGATTTCCTTTTGGTTTCTTTGAGTCAAGGAAATTACATTTGCATACTTGATCACATATCAAATTCGATTGCATCTACAAAGGAGCAGGATATCAGAATTACAACCACAGATCTGAAAATTAATTGTCAGGACATTTCTGAAGAAGTTAGGTCGACTTTGCTACAGTGTCCTAGGAACACAGTGACTTTGTGGAAAAGTGTCCAGAACATGTTGTACCAGGTCAACCTATTCCTGGAGGTTTGTGTGTGATCAAAAGTGTGACACACTTCTATGAACCATTACACTTGGGAGAATCCATGGAATAGGAAATCTCAAGAAGCGTCTCATAGCTTCCTAGTTGAAGCGAGTTTAATCCTTCTCATGATGCTCATCAAATTGGCATAGAGGATTAGTGACTTGACTACTCCAAAATAGAAGATTCAAAGTGCAAGAAATGAAGCTAAGAATGCAAGAATGTAAGCTAAAATGAGAGATTAAGCTAAAAATGTATGCAAGCAATTAGTAATCTAGAATGAGGATGCAAGAGCTAAATCCCTGAAGCAATGTAAGAAAGAAACTAGATTAGCAATGCAAGATTAAGCTATAAATGAAGTTAACCTAAGAAATGAGAGAGCTAGCTAAGAATTCAAATTAGCAAGATTATTCTAAAAATGCAAGAGAGCTTAGAAATCAAGAATGCAAGATGCTTGAGATGATCTAGATAGCAACAAATATTAGGACCCTTGAGCAAGGGAAGAGCTTCCTTTTAAAGGAATTGCCTCAATAATGAAGGGCTAAGATTAAGAGGCAATAGAATGAGTGGATGAGATGAAGAGGCAAAAGGAGATGCAAGGTTAGGTAGAGATGAGTGGTGAGGATTAAGAGGCAAAAGGGAAATGTTTGGTAGAATAAGACAAAATAGCATTTTGAAAGAACACATCCCTTTTAATTGCTAATTAATCAAGATTAAGTGTGCACACATGTGAATGTGTTCTTTTAGTAAAAGTGTTCAAACTTTATATTAAAAGTAAGATTATAGCAATTAAATAAATATGCAAGCTCTAGAAATTAGACCATAGTATAAGCTTGATATAATTTTTTGATTTAATTATGAAAATGGTATTTTAAGGGTTACTCTATATAATGATGTTTATAAAAGAGACGATTTAATCAAAAGGGGGGCTCAAGCCCTACTAGACCAATTTTAGGTGATTACAGTCTGAGAAAAATAATATTTTCTGGGTTTCCTGTTGTGATCGCAAATCCACAGTTAGAAATTATGTCATAGGTTCATATCTACAATTTTCAAAGCAAAAGGGCATATTCCTCTACACATTTCAAGGTGAGTACTCTCTCATTCATTTCATTTCTTAGTCTAGACCTATTTTCATATCTTAATTGGGTTGATTTCTTACATTTAGCATCTAAATCTATCTTACTTTTCTCATTAAATCAATTGCTTCAATTTTACATTTGCATTTACACATATTTAATCAAATCCTACATTGCATGAAAGAGGACTTGCTTGCGTACTTCTTTGATATAATTTGGGTTTAGCATTGGCATCCCTTCATCTTCTTGGGCTTTGCTAATCTAACTTGGGTTGTATTGAGAGTTATGTTTGGAATCCCCTCTTTCTCATGTATTTTGAGTGTTAGTGTTGGCATGTTTAATTAATGAACTCATCTCACATAGTTTACATTGTTAGATTCATTAGTATCCATTTCACCCCTAAACATTTTTGTGAGCCGATGTGTTACAACTCCCTTTTGATCTCGATATATTATCTTGTGTGTTCACCTTCTTTTGTTGAACCCGATGCATCTCCACCTTTTGATTTTAGAGTTAGATACTTTGATCTCTCTTATTTCCTTCTTGGCATTAGGTGTTCACCTTCTTTTGGTGAACATGTCATCCTATATCTCTTTTTTGGAGTTAGATATCTTGTTAGATCTTATTTTACAACAATGGTATTTTCCAAACTATTATGGTGCATAGTACTCTTTATGATAACTCTTGTGCTTGCATATCTTTATCATGCCTATGATTTTTATGCAAGTTTATTTCATTTCATGATGATCATGTCTTTACATGCTTTTCTTTCATATGTTATTATGAGGTTAACTAACACAAGGTTTCCCGATAAAACATATTTCAAGACAGTCATTATAATTTCATGTGGATTTTTCATTCATCTTTTGGATAGCATTAGATATTTTGTTAGTGATGCTCCTGATCCTAATCTTGTACCTAATTATTCCCATGATCAATCCCATCATACCCCTTCTACATTCCAACACATTCAAAGTATGGCTTATGACTTAGATATTAACTAATTCTTAGATTAGCCATCTCCTTCACCTTCTCCCACACCTACACCCCAATCTCCTATACATACAACTCCAAATTCCATTCCTCTTTACACTACATTTACCCATCACCCTCAAGATAAACCATTCTCTCCATCTACCTTTCGCTCTACTTATGCTACAGGCTATAATATTGTCACTAGACAAGGTTATAAGGGTTTAGGTCTTGGTATCCATGAGCATGGTATTAAGCTTCCCGTCCACATTCCTAACCAACACCCTCAACGAGGCCTTGGTTATGTTTCCCCTTCAAATACTCTTTCTTTTTCTCCCCCACAGCCTCCTCTTCACCTTCTTTTTCCAACTCCAACCTTATCTCCTAATGACACTCAGGAAACCTTAGTATTAAGAGTTTACCGCTACATTTTGATTGCACCTAAATTAAGATATCAATATTATCAAAAGAATGCTATTTCTCGATTCTCATGTACCTTTTTCTACAATAATGAACATTTACTTTGTGATTGTATATAATTCATTTTCTATGTTCATGATAAAGTTGAAAATGGTAAAATGTCTTATACACACGATATTCTATTCCTCCTTCATAAGATTACGTAGCATTTATCTTCCCTATTGAGGCCGCTCTTTGTTATTCTTTATAATATGAGCAAGAGTGGCACAATAGGTCTTTCACTTTTCTCCTCTTTAATGGGGGGAAAAGTTCATCTTTTCTTGGGATCTATTTTTTCTCCTTCACACATGTCTTCTATACTTTAACATCCTTTCTACAAAGTGCATATTCGGTATCGGGGAGACATATTTTAGTGTGCTTAATATGCATCCCTTCTTTTTCCCTTTTAGATGTTTATTCTTTAGAATATTTTTACATTGATTGGTTGTGTTACATTTATATGTGCAACTTTATCTTTGTCTTATACATGTTAGTAGGGATCTATCCGAGGGGGATTATCTTATTTTCCCTTTTAAAGCTATGTTATCTCTTTCTCTATAGGTTTGCATTCTTTTTTACACGTTCGTATTTGTGGGTATGTAATGCTTTTTTTCATGCATGACACAATAGTTGTTGCCTAACAATGTGCTTCCATGCCTTGGATATTAATGTTTGTCATTTAATAATCATCTATAGTTTACTTCATAGGTGATATATTTTCTAACATATTATGTTTAGAATTGTATATCCTATGATGTTTCTTGTCCTACATTTCTCTATGGTGTTGTATTATTCTATGATACTTCTTGTTTGATATAGGGTGTTTGTTTTCTGCATGGCTAGATTATGGTTGTTGATTATAGTTCATCTTTATATTTTACAAGATTTTGTTATATAATCCACCATAGACTTCTCTTTCTTGTCTCACGCTTGGGGGGAAAGGTTGTTTGTACATTATTTATCTCTCTTTGTCTAAGGATTGACTTTCCTTAGTATAGTGGTATTTTTCTTATCATGTGACATTCTTTTCCTATAAGGAATTGTCTCTTGATCATGACTCTTTCTGACATACAAGAGGTGCATGTTTGTGATCATCACCTCTTCTTCATTTGCAAAACTATGTTCCTTATTAACATTTTCCCTTACTATGTGATTTAAACTTTGTCATCCTTCATCCAAGGATCCCTATTCCACCTATACACAGGGGGCTGAATAGGTGCATTCTTGATTCCTCTCCCCTTTTTTTTATCTTGAAGTTGTTATCTTTTCTCATGAAAATCCTTTGGAAGGTAGATGTATTTCCAACAAGATATCTTCCTTTCAAATGTTTATTCTCATAAGAGGCACATCCTTTCATAATTGATCTATTTTCATAGCTTACAAGAGTCAACGCTCTTTGCTAAGTTTATGGCATACATTGTTGTTAAAGAATATCTCCTTGTTGCTAGAAGTAGTTATCCTTGATTTTCTTCCTAATGATGTTTATGGCTACATAGTCATCATAAGGAGGGGGGCATACATATGCCCGCTTTGTACTATAGTTTACTTTTTTTATGCACTTTTACTTTTACATTAAAACATGCCACTCCCTAGCGGGTATTAGTGACACTTATCCATCCCATGGAAATGCATTTGCATTTTTTTTACATGCCACTCCCTAATGGGTATCATTGATACTTCTCCATCCCAAGGAAACACACACACACATTTTCTCTACGGATAAAAGACACTTGTCCATCCACAAAGAGTACATACATATTTACACTTGATGGTGATACCAAGGAATTGATCCACGGGTGGACACACATACGCATGCATGCAAAAGTCGTTGATGGGTGCATTGGATTGACTACCGAGCACACAAACTCTCTAGACCATTTGATCTTGCCTTTTTCTTTTTTTTTGTGATTCACAGTAAGGCGCAAAAACCTTATTGGGAAAGATAATCACGCTCTCTCTCTCTCTTATACTCTCATGTAGTAGGATAGAATCATGAGGGATGTAATCCTTTGTGGTTCTCTTTCCTTTCCTATGTGATCCCTTATGATTTTTTTTATCCTTCCAAATATGATATTGGCATTTGAGACATTTCTTCAGTTCAGGTCTCTTTCACTAGTTGATTTGGGGTTTTAGTACTAACCCGTTTTGAGTCTTTTGATTTTGATTTTGTCTAACTCTCTTTTTCCTTTATTTTCTTTTGCTTTGATTTTGTGCTCTTATGCATGAGAATGGAGTTAGGATCCTAGGTTTGGGGGCTCATTTCCTTAAACTTGGTGATGTTCTATCTCGTTGTGACATTGTCTCTCTTCTCATTCTTCCTTTACCGAGAGTATAACTTGCCTCATACTCCCACTAAAGTGGGGCCTAAATGTATCATCTTAAAATGGACGCACTTCATTTAATACCTATTATCCCTCCTTAGTGTGGTTTTGGTATCTCTCTCATCTTCTGGCATGGTCCTTTAGGTTCTATTTTATCACCTTTTTGGCCATATCTTCTGGCAGTTTCATCACCCCCTAATTATTTTTGCACCTTCTCCGAGGCCTCCAAGACCCCTCACTAGGAACACCCTTGGGAATAGGTTGACTTGATCAACCTATTTTGGAAGAGGTCGAACCAAGTCAACCTCTTCCCTGAGGAAATTTAATTACGAGGCCCGAAGTGCCTCGGGTTTTCCAATTGATTTATTTTTCTCCCGGGTCGGCTTGCTTTGTTTTCGATCTTGAAAAACTAATATATAAGGAGGCTTGGACATTTCATTTTCATCTCCATCAAGCTACATCATCACTCTACAAGCAATCAAGAGAAATCATGCACACATTCATGAGATTTCAAGAAAGAATCTACAAGCATTCATCAAATTCAAAAACTAATATCTTTGGTAGCCTTTGGAAAGGCACTTTCCGCATCGCAAGATGCAAATAATTCAACTATTTCAAGCTCGAGACAATGGATGGCCAATCTCTCTAGATCCTGGTTAATGGGATCCACCTTAAATGATTCAACTGATGTTGCAGTACATATTGTATTTTAATGTAAATAAGTGTGTTTCCCTTCTATTAGTTTTCAATAAGTTAAAAAGCTCAAGGCTTTTAGTAATGTGGGGTCTTTTCGGTCTATGTTCCTAATTTCTAGGTGGTAAAGGGAAAAGATTTTCAAAGAGATTTCAAGACCTTCACTGAAGATATGGAAACTACCCTCAAAGGAACAATGTAAACCATTGCAAGCTCAAATTGACAGTCTCTTAGGAATTGGCGCATAAAGGCATATATCTTTAGGGAAGCCAGAGATTCAAAGTTCAATCTAGCAAGCCAAATTCCCCCCAGAGTCACCAAAAGCTATAAACATTAATTTTTCCATATCCACAAAGCATCCTTTCAACTACCTACATTATTTATTCTTTGCAGTAAGTATGTGAGTAGCAACACGCGTCTTGCCACTTGTCACCTTGGCATGTATCTTGGAGTGGATCACCATCTGTTTGAGAAAGGCTCCTCACTCGAGTGTCAAGTGTCATTTGTAGCATTCTTTTGCTTGTGATCCCAGGCCTTTCAAGGGTTGTAGATGTGTTGACCTCGATATTTACAAAGGGGGTTTAAGAACAAGATACAATGCTTACAAAATAAGGATAACGAACCTTGATATAGGACAAGACAAGCTATACCATCACATTTAAATCAAGATACTAGGAAATTAATGTGTTTCATCATCACTTGAGTTAAAGAGTCATAGATCACACAAGTACACAAAGAGAATATCAATATGACATACAATAAATTGGTAATAACAACAACTCTAGTGACGTGGTGCTCATGGTGGGGGATAGGTCATGGACCCAAGTGTTGGATTATGAGGGCCTCCCTTTTCGTTGTCGATGCTACTTTTTTATTGGTCACATGACCACGAATTGTGCTCTTTTGTGATGCAAAGGTGTTGCTACTTGGTGGAAGGTTGTAAGTAATGATCACTTGATAGTCTATGTTGTTGACTCTCTTTCAGAGTCCCCCTCTGAAGATTCACAAACTGTTGACGAAGCTAAAACCCCTACAAACAATCTTGATGAAGCTCCTGTTGCAAATCGTGTTGAGGCTTCCGAGGTTGTTCCAAGTCTTTCCCCTGATGCAACTCTTGTTGTTGTTCCTCCTAATAATTCTATGTCCTCTGGCTAGAGGGGGATATTCGCTCCCTCTTCCTCTATCACTGCTCTGCACTAAGCTTCTACTAACGTTGTTTAGCCTCTACAAAAATCTGATTGTTGTGCTGGTAGCTGCCCTAGCGAAGTTTCTTTTATTGGGGAACGTAAGGATAGTATTGCCTCAACTGTTGTCCGACGACGTAGAAATAACTCTCGCCCTTCCTCTCTTGCGGTGTGAGTTTTGGCCTAATTTGTTTGGGCAAAAGCCTTTGTGCTTTGTATTGTTAAGTTTTATAATTATTGTCAGCACCTTTTGTGCTAACAATGTGTTGTTGATGGCATGTTAATCTATTGGTGGGCCTTGTTTTTGTAATGGGCCAGCCCCCTTGTTTTTGGTTGCTTTTAATATCAAAAACATATTCAAGACATACGAATCAAATACATTCCTTGTTATCCTTCTAAAAATATACAAATTCAAAAGCCCTTAGATACAAAGAGTGAGCATTAAATTTCTTAAAAATTCTCTGCAAAATTCTCTAGTTTCCCTCATTGTAAAAAGTCTCCTTACATTACAAATCGCCTTATATTTATAGGCTTATTTGGATAACTATTTTCTTTCCCAAATTAGTAACTAACTTATTTTTGTGCAAAAAAAGTTAAGTTAGAAACCACTTGACTTTTGCACAAAGAGAATGCATTTCCTAACTTTAGTAACAATATGTGGCACAAGTCACTTTTTACAAAAAGGTAAGTGGAAAATCCATATCCTTGAAGAAAGAACAAGTTATTTGATTTATCGAAGTGTGTGTTTGTCTTCTCCTAATCTATGAGTGCAATGTCTATTAGAAACTTAACCTTCAAGAAAACACATCGAAATTACTAGTTTCATGTTTATTAGAATACATATATCCTCTTTTAACGGAACCAGTACACTAATACTTGAAGATGTGAAGATATGCATATGACACGCTTCCAAACAGCGTCAACAAGGATATGTTCTCCATGGCTTAATTGTAAAAACAATTGGAAATGGCATAAAAGATATCTTAGGAACCTAAATGATGTCCTTCTCACAATTAATTGTTCATCTCCAACAATAGTAGTGGTATTTGTGTACTAAAAGACAAACACTTATTAATGAAATAGATACATGTTGGCTCAAGATCCAACAAAACTAAATCTTGGAATCTTGAGGAGAACCCACAATTATAGCTAGGTATTTGTTAAAAAGAACACTAAAATAAATTATTTTTTTTAACATATGTTGTTTCCCTTTGTTTTCACCTCATTCCAGAATCATGTTTCAAAGGGCCAATTAATTTTAATCTATTTATGAAAAGTGTAGAAAATATAAAATTGAATAAATAAGACATTTATTGAATTTTGGGGGTGGCAATAAGAATATTTATTTTAGGGTGGATTAAAAGAAATATAATTAAGCAATTTAGTCTAGAAATAGGATGCAAGTGATTAGTGATGAATATTGTTAATTAAAATAAAAAATTTAATCAATAAAAGGATGAAAATCATATAATTAAGTGAATAATTAGAGTTGTATTCAATCAATTATAAAGGAAACATTGAGCTAATGACCATGGTCAATTTTAGTTGTCTACGTATAATATGGTTAATTATATTTAGAGAGGTGTAGTTGTAGGGTACTTGAATTTTATTTTTCTTTCAAGATTAATGCAAATGTTTGATTAATTTTTATATTTTGATGCTTAGCTAACAATATCACAAAATATAACTTGATTGTTTTTTGTTTTTTTTCTATCCTTCATTTTGTATGAAATTTTGTACACACTCTGATGATTAATATGATGAGATGTTGTCTCTTCGTAAGAAAAGTCTATTTCATCCACCTCCTTTTGGTTCACATTATGCAAGATCACATTAGTAAAAATAATATATTTATTTGTTGTTTAATAGGGATTTAGATGTAACTCATCTAGACCAAACTATAAAAAAGTTCATGTAAGCAAAGAACTACACTCATTTGAATCCCTCACTTGACTTTAATATCATAGTTGATTGTCTTCAATTCTACCATACATTGCTTTCACATGTACTGGAAGCCAAAGGTTGTCCAAAATTATTGTCAACGTTGATGGTGAAACTACATTATAATAGCAGATGCATAACTCTTCATTAACTTAGATGGGCTTGACTACATCACACTTAGTGATATTAGCCATGTTAATTCTTGTTGCATTGGCAGTGCATGAATGGCTTATAATTGACCAAAACAACTAGATATAAGTCATATAAAGTGTTTCTATTCATATAATTTTGGACCATTTTGATTGCATCAAAGAAATATTACACTACAATACCATTGTATGACTGACAAAAAAATACGAGAAAAACTACAAAATGTTATTAACAATCATCAATTTCTCCTTGAAAAGAAGTTGCACCTAATAAATTAGAACCAACCATTACATAATCATGTTCATAGAAATGAAAAACCCTCCAAGCTCATTATGGTTCAATTGTAAAGTTAAAAGTCAATTGTTTTCAATTTGTCAACCTTGTTCACAAAATTACAAGAAATTACACACACACACACCTCTTTTTTCTTTTCAACTCTTTTAATTCTTTATATACCTTGTTATATGTATTCATAACTCTCCAAAGTTGAAATTAATCTAAATTAGAATTTTAACTAATAATTGTTGTCTTTTTTGTCATTTTTTATACTCGTATTATTCTTAATTATTTTTTCATTAGATTTTAATGTCCCCTTTCTCACACCTCCCCTCTTTTTTGCCTTTTGTTCTCTTGGTCTTCATACCTATTAAAATACTTGAACTATATCTTGCTTGGGTCTACTAACATTTTCACAATTCTCTTTGTTGCTCTATTCTTGATGATGGATCATGGAGTTTGATCTAAAATGTTGAAAGGAGAAATTTACATTGTCCAATCTAGAAATTATGTACACCAATGCTATAGACTGTGAAAATCACATGTTTGTATGATACATGTTATCAAATATCATAAAGCATATTTGAATGGAGATAATGGAACCAAAAAAAGTATTCAAGTTGGTGAGTTGGTTGTGATGAATTGTAACAATGTAAGAGAATCTTCTAAAATTAGAATGTTGAATCATCACAAGGGTTGGACTAGCACCTAGATCAACTATACTTGGTGAATAGATTAGCCTATAATAAATAAGCTTGGGGATTAGAATCCTTCATGGTGATTTGCATGCCATTTTTTGGAGGGATATTCTTCATGGTTTATTCTTTGTTATTTGTGGTTTTCCTATATGTATCTTCTATATATTGATGCCTAAGATCAAGATGTAATATGATGTGATTTTGTTAGTATTGTTGAAATTTCCCCAAATTTGTGTCAATTGTTCTCTTATGAAGATTTGTTCCTATTGATATATTGTAACGATATTAGTACTATAAATACATTATTTTGAGATCCAAAGGTTTGTTTTCCTTCTCTAAAAGTACTTTCCCAAAATAAATGATGTGTCACATAGTTCTTGTGCATATTTTTCTTTAAAACCACTAGATCATATTTTTAATGCATTTCTCTACACATTGATTAATGTAGGAGGTGTTTCCCCTATCCCCTTTCATTCATTTAGTATCAAAGCCTAATCAACTATATTTTGTAGTGGTGTGAAAATGGATTTTTTAAAACTAATCTTAGTTTCACTAAGTTGTGTAAGATATTCATTTTTAGGGAAAAGGACAAGTATAACATGGTTAAAAATGGAAAGGTTTAATGACACAATATTTGAGATATAGAAGCTCAAGGTTGGGATTTATGGTTACTAGTCTTCAAAAGTAAACCCTGCATGTATGAAGGGTGGAGATTGGGATGTGTTAGATTAGAAAGCTAGAAGGTTGATTTATTTTTGTATGAAAAAATTAGTGCTATTGTATGTTGTGGAAGAGCCCACAAGTAAAACCCTATGGGAAAAAGTTACAAATCTTGTACCAAACTAAATCCTTGGTGAACAATTATTTCTTGTAGAAGTTGTATCCTTTGAATATAGGTAGCATGGACTTAGTTGTTGAGCACCTAAATGCATTTAAAACCATTGTAAACCAATCTCAATCTATCAATAAGAAGATGAAAGATCAAGACCTGGTCTTGGTATATTTTTTGTCAAACTTGTTAGAGAATCTAGTGGTGGCCATTGGAAGTAGTATGTAAAAGTTTGTGCTTTATGAGGTAGTGGTTTATCTTCTCTTAAACAAGACGAGGTAGAAGGCTTCTAAATTTGCCAAATAAGAATTTTTTAATTCATGGACAATCAAAGTAAAAAGAAAAGGAAAAGGAAAAGAATGGATCTATGTATTGGTTGATATCTAAGTCTCTTGATAAGTCCAAGGTAAATTGCTGGAATTGTGATAATAACTTCAGCACATCAAAAAGGAGTAGCAGCGGAAGAAGAAAGAAAAGAATGAGACGTGATTATTTAGATTCTACATATTCTCAAAATTAATCAAATGCATTTGGTATAACCCATGCTACACATGCATGTAAGTATGGAGGGATGATCAATTAACTCCCTATATGTGTAATGACACTTTTCTCCTAGAATTAATGAAGTATACGCAATGGAATAAATACAATGGTTAATACTAAGTTAAAATAATTTTCATAAGGGTAATTTATTATTACCAAATTCAATTATTACATTCTTAATATCTTTTATCAACAAGGGTTTCACTACTTATCTAAATCTTGAGCACTTGGAACACTCATTCCCACTCTAAGAAGATGTAATGTCCCCACTTTTGTGCTTTCCTACGCATTATTTATTTTCACAAGTTAGCCTATTCTCAGTGGTCCTCATAGGATGATGTGGTGAGTAGGGGGGCCTTTGAGGATGATTCAGGGTTATCAAGCTAACCCTTTGGGTATCTATTTTAGTACTCTCCATCTCAATGTATCAGTTTATTTGTGGTTTACCTTCAGGGGTCTTTTGGACTCTATTTATACACACTATTTTTTAAGTCACTTGGACATTTGGGTCCATACTTACTATTTATGGTAAGTAATATGGATGGTCAGAGAACACCACGATTATATCCAAAATATTAGCATGATTAATTATTAGTTTGATATTTGGTATTTAATGGAGTTTAATGATCCAATTTAATTAATTAACGTCTAATCTAGCATTAACTTTAATATAATTACTTAATTTAAATATCTTTATGATTAAAGGGGTTATAAGGGTCAAGAGTGCATTTAATATATTAATGTCATAAAATATTTTTAATTATTATGTCAAAAGGGGTGTCAACATATGGAGGTATAAGGATATTAAAGTGACTTTATATTGATGAAAAATTATATAAGCGGGTAACTTTAATATTATTTCCCTTATGTAAGTTAAATATTAAAAGTAGGAAATTTAAATAGGGTTTCCAAAAACTTCATGAGAAGATTATAAAGGAGATTTGAGAAAGCTATTTGATATACTTGGTTTCTTTTTTTTTTCTCTCTAAGAAGTTTGAGAGCTTGGATTTCAATGCAAGAAATTTGAGGATGAAAATACTTGGAGTTTCTCAGTGGTTTGGATGGAAACCCACATCCATCTTAGGTGTAGATTCATCCAAAATTCACCATTGTGCTTATTATCAAATTTTTAAAGGTTTCAACAGAAAACCTCTTTAGAGGGTTTGACAAAAATTTAAGATAATTTTAGTTTTGATCATTTGGCACAATTATAGTCATTTGGTATCATTTTCATGGTGTTTTGACAAGCGTTTATGGACTGAAATATTTTTTGTGATTGTTGTAATTTTGAAGAATAATTTGGCATATTTTGGTAGTGTTTAACATTGTTCAACTAGGAATTGGAATTCAGCTTTATATATTGAAATTTTAGGACTCATTTTCTACCTGTACCAGTCAGCCACTTCATATTTGGTCATCATTTAAGGTTGTATTTCTTTCCAATTGGTAAAGGGCTTCTATTTATGGATCTAGGTATGTGTGTAATCATTTTGATTAATAAGAACCCTCATATATGAAGGAACTTGTTCCTTGTTGCAATAATATCAAACCCATATCACATCTGGCATCATTGTGCTTTCTATTGTTATTCAAGGAGAAATCATAAACTTATTTTGTATTCCTCCATCATTTGTTTCTCATGTTATTGTTTATCATTTATATATGTTTATCTATGACTTGACATTGAAAACAAATATCCAACACAAATTAAAAACTCATAAATCGGATTTCAAATAGTTAACATGCCAACTATTGGACAAAATGTGAAACAACCAAAATTAAAAATTTAGGTCAAAATTAACAAGGGTTCTTACAGTGGTATCAGTGTTGGTGATCTTGCTAGCCTATTGGGGAATTTCATAGTTTTGATTTCACATTGAAGCGTGGTGTCAAAAGAGAATCGATGCTTAGCTAAGGCTCTCAATGAAGTTAGCAACAAATTGGACATTCAACATCAACCAACAAATGTTGTCTTCAATGCTCTTAATAAGATAGGCAAATGTTTGTGCTTGGTAGAGCAACAACCTGTAGATTATTGCAGCTAGAACGTGTTCCTATAGTGAGCACTTTAAAGAAACAAACGTTGTTGATAATGAGATCGAAATGATGGTTGCTTCATGCTTAAGTGAGATTATGAGAATTTTGATACCTCTCGTACCCTATGGCAATGACACTATGAAGGATGTATTACACCTAATTGTTGATAGTTTTCAATATCTAGATGACTTCAGTAGTCCTCATTACTCAAAAAGGTTTCCATATTAAATATGTTTGTTGAAGCTAGGGAAAATAACCTTTTGTTGGACTTGGAGATGCAAGATCAAATCTGCGACATGTTTCATCATCTCTTCATCACTATTAGGAATGAACATGATAAAGATGTCATTGCAACAATAAGGAATATTATCTTTACTATTGGTTGTTTGTAAACAAGAATGGGCAATTTCATCAGCTACATATCCATTGGTCCATAATGTGTTCAAACAATGTGAGAGAAGCTTAACTCTCATATTTGAAGGAACTCATTCACTATATTGTACTAATATCAAACCCATCTCACATATGATATCATTGTATTTTTTTCATTGTTATTCAAGGAGAAATTACAAATTTATGGTGTGTTCCTCCATCATTTGTTTCCCATGTTATTGTTTATCGTTTCTATGTGTTTACCTATGATTTGGCATTGAAAACAAATATCAAACACAAATTCAAAACTCGTAAATCATATTTCAAAGAGTTAGCATGCCAAATATTTGAAAACAATGTCAAATAGCCAAAATTGAAAATTTAAGTCAAAATCAGCAAGGGTTCTTACAAAAGATTCAAGTGGCCTTAATTCATTTATGGCTATAGAAAACCATAGAGGAAACTAGTTCATACACGGATTCCATATGGCTTCATGGCATGAAAAATGCAACTTTGGTCAAAATACTCCCAGGTGTACATTGTACCCTAAGTTAGACACGCACTGTGTGCCCTTTCTCAAAATGCCTCATAGCCCACCAGGCCACCACCTTCTTCAAGTCCATGAGTGATTTGCAAGCCCCTTCCAAGTCTAACATAAATGACTTATATAACCACCACACCCTTTCTAGAATGTCACATTTATTTTCCCTTTCATAAATATAATAATCATTCTCTTTTAAGAGAGTTTTCATTAACATTCTTTGTTAATATTTCCTTAAACTTAAGGATTATAACATAGGTTTATTTTAGAAATTTATTTCTCTTGGAGAAAAGGTCGCATAACAATATGGGGTACTTTTCTAACTATAAGAAGTTTCATGGTGGAAATGTCTACCATGGTGATAACTCTTTTTAATATTGTTGGGCCTAACCAACTTGAGATCAAATTCTTTGATGGGAGGATCAAAGGTATTTAAAGGATTTTGCACATCTTAGGTTTGGCACAAAACTTGTTATCTATTAGCGAGATAAATGATGCAAGTGTATAGGTAATCTTAATAGCGGTGAGTGTAATATGGTTTGAGAGACTATAGTTTTAGCAAATGGAGTGAATTGAACTATTTTTGACCTTGATGTTGATTTTACATTTAGTGTAACAATTCAAAATACCCTGCAACATATGATCTTGCAACTTTGGTACTTGCAACATCTACACCTACATGATCAATACTTGCAACAAAGGGACTAATAGCACTTGCACTTACAACAAAGGCAATTATAGAAAAAGGACTTAAAACTGTTAATAGTATGACCTTTTCGGCTAAGATCAATTAGGACAAGTAAGTTGATAATAATAAATTGTGGATATATATATTTATTATCACACCTTTGGTTAATTAATATATATGTGGAAGTGCGATTTTATAATAATAAATAATAAGGCATTTATTATTTTTATTATAAATAAAATAAATTACTTGGGAGGGCCCAAGTCGGCCACCTTGAGGTGGAAGAGTTTATTTAAAGATGCTCATATATATTGGAGTTTTTGATAAAAGACAAACATATCAAAAACATAACATGTAAATGTCCTCTTCATCAATGCTTACAGCAAATTAATATGCAAATTCAGTTAACATATTATGGAGCGAATTAGTTCATCAATATGGAGCGAATCAAACCAGCATTTATGGACCGATTTACACCAGCATTGGTGATGATAATCATCCATACTAATAGTGAATTAGTTCTGCCCTTATAGTGTGATCTATACATTCAAATAAGGCTTGAAATTTGGGTGGATTATCTATTGATGAGGTGCAGATCTAGGGCAGATCTAGTGTGATTCTTGCATTCAACGAACTAGGGCTGATCTGAAGCAATCCTAAGATCAGATCGGTGGCAAATTTGGAGCAAACCTTGATAGTGAATTAAATAGCAGATCATTGAGGGCAACACTAAAGGACTAATTTGAAGAATACAAGTACATATTTGAAGCCAACAAATGGATAAATTCAAACCTTCAAATCTGGGTATTATCTTTCTTTACTTGAGAATATTTATTATATCTTGTGTCTTAGTATTTGAAAGACCTCTATAGATTGTATATTCCTTGCTATAATCTGAAAATACTAACATGGTATCAGAGCCTAAGTAGAGTAAAAGATCCATTTTCAGATTAAGGAATTCAGTCTAAATCTTTCAAAATTAAGAAATCTATGGCAACTAGGGGTTGGTCTGAAACTAGTAATTTAACCTTACATCTTATAAGGGTTTCGATTTACATCAAGATCTAGGATTCTGATTATGCAAATTCATTGGTCTTTTAGCCTTCTACGCTTAATATTAGTTTCTATGTTGTGAAACCATCTCATGATTGGCTGAAAAGATATGGGTAAAATTATGTCATTACATTCTTGCATGTTTTGAAATTTTACAATTGACCTTTTGAGAGTAAATTTCAAAATATCTGGAAACATACATTGAGAGGGAGTCTAACCTTGTGAACATTATAAGGTAAACCTAAGCTAAGAGGGAGTTCAATTATGGGCTCACTTAAACCTGGTTTTGCGGTATAAACTCCTTCCTTGCTCTTTGTATGAATGTGCAGGATCATTCCTATTGACATGGTTGTTTAACATAGCTAGTTATTTGTTATTAGCTGATTATGAATGTATAGGAAGCACATCTTTCTTTGGTATATTGTGATATACTTTACATTTTGCTGCAGCATTATGTATGTGTGACTGCATACTTCACCTTGGTATATGTTGTGAATATGTGAGAACTTTAATTGTTTGGATACATACATTATGATACCTTGATATATTGGATTTATGCATGTATGAGGAGCATACTTTATGTACGGATGCATACTTTTCTTGGACATATGTTATGTATGTATGGGAATATACATAGTTAATCAACATAGTTGTTTTGCATATCTAGCTGATTATCTGTCATTGGCATAACTAACACATACTTGTGAGAAGCATACATTATGTTGCAGCATATCTTACATTGACATATTTCTATTATGAATGTGCATACTTTATGTGCATGGCTGATTAACTTGGATGGCAACATACATTGCTTTTTTCGTATGCATGGGAAGCATATTTCACATTGGCATATGTTGTACATTACCTTGCTTATGTTTTGATTAAGTAAAAACAGGTTTTGAAAGGACCCGAAACCTTGTACAAATAGCAAAGAAAGATAGAACATTGAAAGACCATAAAACAACTGTGGAGCACCACCCAACAAACTAGAGGAACTAACCATAGATCCCACCAAAGGGACCAAAAACCAATCCAACTAATCACAATAAAGGACCATCAAGATTTACATTTTGGCCCATCCTTTATGAGAACGTAAAGACATATCAAATGAAGGTTTGGAGAATTTGACTTTTTTTTCCTTTAACTGATGTCCATCCATCCTCCACCTTCTTAGCAGCCTTCTGCCAATCCAAAAATGAACCTAAAGAGCCCACTAAAGGGCACGCAGCATCAACATCCACAGAAGGGATAGGGGTAGCACCACAACCAACCCCCAAAACCCTCCCAGGCGAAACATGGGCCTCAAAACCCACAACATCAGGAGACAAGACAGCTGAACCAGAGACATCATCAATGTTCTGGATAGAAACAACAGCAACAGAAGGGGCAACATTAACATTCTGAACCAAAGCCACATCAGAGACAACATCTGTAGCATCAGAGACAACATCAGTAGCATCAACCAATGTATGATCAGTCTGAGGAGAGCAAGTAGACCCACCCAATCCTTGGAGACTTTTTGAACCCTATAATGATGGTCATAAACCCCCAACCACCAAGAAGACAATTTCTTCGATCTAACCTTATCAAAAAAACATCGCACAGCAAGATGGCCAGTCCTATGACATTTCCTACATCTGAATGGAATACCCTCATAATCTAGATTCTAGGTCCAAGATCCCTTTGAAAAAGCCAAAGTTATCTTCTCAGTGAGACCCTTAAATACATCAACCTCCACAAGGATACGAGCATACATCTGTTGGAAAAATGGTCAGCGCTCCCCTTGGGATTCGTGACATGGTTTAACCGCCTCCTGTGTCTTCTATAAGTCTAGTGGTTGTATCGAGAATTAACAAGTCGATCTTTTGATGCAACGGCAACCACTACTTGTAACAAGTGGTATCAGAGCTTGGTCACAGGTTCAAATCCCCTCGGGTAACACTGAGGGGGAGATTGTTGGCAAAATGGTCAGCACTCCCCTCGGGATTCGTGACATGGTTTAACCACCTCCTGTGTCTTCTATAAGTCTAGTGGTTGTATCAGGCATTAACATGTCGATCTTTTGGTGCAACGACAACCACTACTTGTAACGTCGTCTTAAAAACATCAGAAGAATTTGAATCAACCATATGGAAATCCCCAATGGCCTCCCCCACATACTCCAAAACTGAATCTATTCAAAGATGAAGGGGAAGATTCGACAATCCTTACCCATAAGGGTATTTTATCAAAGGATTCAAAAAGAGAATCAAACCCCTGATACCAGGGTTTGGCCATCAGGGGGAACCACTCCTCCCAAGAGAAATAACTATTACATAAAATAGTATTCCTATCTGCAGCATTTTCAAATTTCACAATAAAAAAACCCCTTGCCTCGGGGTAAACCTGGACTGTATCAGTTATGATGGGCTCCCAATGTTTGGATATCCAAGCATGTAAATCAGGAAGAGAAGGCTAGAAACCCCTAAAACAAGAAAAAATAACAGCGGTAGAAGAGAAATCCTCCACATTTTTTAAGATCTTGTTAATAGTATCTAAATCAAGATTAACCACGATGGGGTTACTTACAAAAACATGCAGCACCGAAGGCTAGGATCCCCCTCTCCCAATAGAGGCGGGACCATAAATACCTGCTTCAAAAGCAGCCACATCCGCATAAGAAATCATTAAACTCCCCTTAGCCACCCTAAAAGGGTCGTCTAGGAAGACCCTAGCAACATCTGACACGGCCCAAAAACAACAACCGTAGGCGACGCACCACCAAACACAGCTGCAGGAACAAGAAAACTCCCCTTAGCCATCAGAGACCCTGAAAGGACCTTCTAGGAAGACCCAAGCAATGACTGAGACTGCCCAGGAACAGTGACCACTGGCGACACACCACCAGATGCAACTGCAGGAACAGGAAAGGCTCCAGCAGAACATGCAGCAACGATATGGCCCAGAGCTCCCGCATGGATGTGAGCGGGAACAATAATTTGAAACGGAGCGGTAACAGTAGGAGCGGGACGCATTTTGGAGCATTACCTTGCTTATGTTATATACATATGAGAACACATTTCTTTTATAGTGGGAAACTATATGATATATGCTATCATTGGCTTATGTTGGCATATGATTACATTTGCATATTTTATGTGTAGGAGCATACTTTCTTTATAGCTGAGCCTATATTCATGATACATTGCATTTAGTTTGTGCCTGGTTATGTTGGTTATTCCTATGCTTATGTGGATTCATAAGATAAGATCTATGTTGGTTATTCTTATGCTTGTGTGGATTCATGAGATACGACTTTGATTATATGATTCATTCAATTACACTTATGAATTGGAGATTTAGAGAATATCATGGATTTGATATTCTTCCCATGGATCAGGGATCCATTGCTGAGTAGTTGGTGGACATCATGGACTTGATGTTTGGAGACCATTACTCTAAGCATTTGGTGAATATCATGGACTTGATATTCATTAGACCAATGCTCATGATATCATGGATTTGATATCTCTTGGATCAGGGATCCACATCTGAGTAGTTGGTGGACATCATGGACTTGATGTCGATAGATCATTAATTACTCTGAGCACTTGGTGAATATCATGGACTTGATATTTGCTAGACCAATGCTCTAAACATCGTGGACTTGATGTTATGTTGACTTGTGGTAAACATCATGGACTTGATATTCTATCTCTTGAGTCGTGGAGACTCCTGGATCTAGGAAATCCACATCTGGTTGGTAAACATCATGGACTTGATGTTACCTTGAATATCATGGACTTGATATTCTATCTCTTGAGTTGTGAAGACTCATGGATCTAGGAAATCCACATTCAATTGGTAAGTATCATATGACTTGATGTTACCATGGAAAGATGATTCTCATATGGATATGAGATGAATGGTTGAGGAATAACGAAGAACATATGTGTTCTCATCTGGTAGATAGAGACCTACCTTCATAGATGTGAGATCTATGATATCATTGGATAAGATATCCAATATGGTTATGTTTTTGTTACCTCTATCAAGGATGATAGACAAGTTCAAAGGTTGAGTCCTATGGGTTGATCTTTTCCTCAAGTCCAAGAGGGAGTGTTAATATTATGGCCTTTTCGGCTAAGATCAATTAGGACAAGTAAGTTGATAATAATAAATTATGGATATATATATTTATTATCACACCTTTGGTTAATTAATATATATGTGGAAGTGCGATCTTATAATAATAAATAATAAGGTTTTTATTATTTTTATTATAAATAAAATAAATTACTTGGGAGGGCCCAAGTCGGCCACCCTAAGGTGGAAGAATTTATTTAATGATGCTCATATATATTGGAGTTTTTGATGAAGGACAAACATATCAAAAACATAACATGGGAATGTCCTCTTCATCAATGCTTGGAGCAAATTAATATGCAGATTCAGTTAGCATATTATGGAGCGAATTAGTTCAACAATATGGAGCAAATCAAATCATCATTTATGGACCGATCTACACCAGCATTGGTGATGATAATCATCTGCACTAATAGCGAATTAGTTCTACCCTTATAGTGTGATCTATACATTCAAATAAGGCTTGAAATCTGGGCAGATTTGTCTATTGATGAGGTGCAGATTAGGGCAGATCTAGTGCGATCTGGTGCAGATATAGTACGATCCTTACATTCAACAAACTGGGGCTGATCTAAAGCAATCCTAAGATCAGATCGGTGGCAAATTTGGAGCAGACCTTGATAGTGAATTAAAGAGTAGATCATTGAGAGCAACACTGGAGGACTAATATGAAAAATACAAGTACAAATTTGAAGCCAACAAAAGGATAAATTCAGACCTTCAAATTCGGGTATTATCTTTCTTTTTGACAATATTTATTATATCATGTGTCTTAGTATTTGAAAGACCTCTATAGATTGTATATCCTTGCTATAATCTAAAAATACTAACAAAAACAAGGGAAACGCAATGTGGAATCATGAAATTGTTCTCACCTCAAAGAGCAAGCTACCAACCAAGAAACCTATGTTATAGCATGAGCACATGAGCCACATAAGTGAAAGGAATCTTAGGACCTTGACATAAATCTTGTAGAGTGATCAACCAATTATCCTGGTGACTTTAGCAAACAAATTTATATTAAGTTTAAATCAAGTTGCATAGGTCCCACGGGATTTTGGCTCTTATTCATAATGACCTCTTTAGTTCTACACATGTGCCTTGATTGGAAAAATCATTATTTTATGTTTCTTCCATTAATAATTCCTATAGGAGTTGAGAGAAGAGAGCACTAAAGATCAATGAAGAGTTTTCAAGTACTTATGGATGCTAAGAAGTATTCTATTGGCTACTCAATTCACTTGTAGCAAAGCAGGATTGGTAGCACTTGTAGCAATGTTGGTAAGTACTTACAACACTTGAAGATCTAGAGTTTTAAATGCATAGAACATGATAGCTCCTCATCCATGTAAGGAAAATAGCTTCAAAGATTATGTTTAGACATTAGGCTGAGTTAGTGAGTTGTTTAGATTGGATGCAATAGTTAAAGAGCCACCAACGTTGAAAAGAACCCAACTTTTGCACATGGACAAAACAAATAAATGTTTAGCATCATTTTGTTTGACATGGTGGAGGATGAAATAGTGATGCTAAAAAATGTTGACACTTTGGGTAATGTTGTAGAGAAGCTGACAAAGCCTATGAGAAAATAAAAGTTAAAGTGATGCAACGAGTCTATGTGACTCGAAATGCTTGATGCTCTACAAATGTTGTAAGTTCCTGTTTACTCACAAGGTGTTCTCCAATTACAAAAATGTTGGTAAATGTATCTCAACCTTCCATCATAATATTTTATATTTAATTATTTATTGTACTTTTTAATTATATTGTCCTCACACTGGAAAGAGGGTATCCCCTATGAGGCAACACTTTTGGTCACATGTGAAGTACTTTGTAATGGGCATTAGAAGTTGCAAAAGAATTAAAATTTAAGTCTGAAATTTTAGATAAGACAAATCTATGTAATTAGACTTTCACAAACCATACACATTGCATATCTCCATCTACAATTGAAAATACAAAACCTCAATATTAGACACTTCTCATTGTACAACATCTTGTTAAATTTTTAACAAAATGATAATATCAAGTGTTCAGAGGACTGTTATAAGGTAAACCCAGATGTGGCAGCAATGTTCTTAGCCACAGCATTGCATGTCAAAGAAAACAAAGATGCAGTTGGAGAGCTACGCCGAAAAATCTTCAAGAAGGAGGTTTTAGAAAATTTGGATACGGTTATGGTCAGGTCAATACAGACGAAGAGCTCACTATTCCCAAGCCAAGGCATTACAATAAGGGGAGCGCCGGTACCAAGAAAACCGATACTGGATATAGAAGACTAGAACTAGTTCAATTCAAGGAAGCTGGTTATCCACAGAAATGTGGATTTTCTTCTCAAGTTAATGAGGATTAGGAAAGTTGCAGAAGATAATTGGCTGGAGAATTATATGAGAGAGG
Organism: Chamaecyparis obtusa; assembly: GCA_027943335.1. Lineage (NCBI taxonomy): Eukaryota > Viridiplantae > Streptophyta > Pinopsida > Cupressales > Cupressaceae > Chamaecyparis > Chamaecyparis obtusa. The sequence continues at coordinate 136,402 of BSBK01000322.1, read as the reverse complement.
ACGGAGTGGACATAGGTGATGAGGAGGACGGACTAGTGAATGGAGGGGGAATTCAATTAGAGGCAGACGAAGAAGCTTCTGGTCCAAGTTCAACTCCCTATGGAGGACATACAGCTTCTGGACTGAACAAGAAAGGAAAAAGGATCAAGCAGTAAAAGATTCATACAATGGAGGATTAAATTTTAGCTTTTTAAAATATAACTATGTAATCATTTGTATAGTTTATTAGACTCTCTTATAGCAGGGGGATAGGGCACAGTAAGCCCCACTTTGTATTGACATACAGACAGCGCTCTGTTGACAATAGGAGTGTTACAGGATCTTTCCTAAAAGGTAACATTTTAAAGCTATTAAGTTTCTACAATTCATCTGAATTTGTTAAATAATTTCTGAATTTGATTGTGTAAGATTTTTTATCATCAAGTTTCCCATCTCACACTATATGATCCATCATCAGAATCAGAATGTAAGAGAGCAAAAAGGAGAAGAAATTTGATGGATGGATCATGTAGTATGATCCGAAACGTTGATGATAAAAACTCTTACACAATCAAATCTAAAAATTATCTAACAAAGCAAGCTAACATTTTGTTTTAAGATTATGGATAAAATCCCCCGTCTTTTGAAGATAAATATATCAAGGCCCTTTTGATATTAGAAGTGAAACGAGGACAACAAACTAGTAGTTCTCTGCTTTGGAAGGCTTGTATGAAACAGAATGTAAATATCCCAAATTACTATAATAAAATAATAGATTATATACCTTGTGTTGACAAGGGATTATTTCTGACTACGTATGGCTCCCTCATTTACATTTAAAATTGGTCTGCATGCATTTAAATAGATCCAGATAAGAAATGATAATGGCAATTAAGAAAGAGGCCTGGATAGAAAGATCAGGTTTAGTTGCTTTTTGATTGCAAAATAATAAAGAGGCTATATCAGTAAAGGTCGACCATAAATGAAAAGCTACTAGAAGAAAGAGCGTAATAACAGAAGTATGTTGTCTGATACGGAAAATATTTGGGTAGCCTTGGTTAAGCTTCTAGTAATTAAGGGTAAATAGTTTAAGTATTTGGGGGTAAACAGTGCTACGCTTCAGTAAATGGTCAATGGTGTCTTGCATATTTTATTGGAGTAATGGGAAAAGGACTTCAGGAAAGGTAGTTGGGAAGCTGAGTCAAAAGCGGTTAAGTAAACCAGCAAGTTCAAAAATAGTTTATGATAGACTAAAAGTGAGATATTACAAAGCAATTCAGACAAAGTTCATGTTCCAATACCACAGCATATTATTTCTCCTCAGCTTCAGCCTTTTATCTATCTAAATAAATAAAATTTAAAAATAAGAATTTCTCTTTTTGAAACAAAACTTTAATGGTGTAATAGTTCACTTGTTTTTATGATATATAATTCTTTAATTTATTATATACGTTCAATAAGATATTTTTATTATGTTATTAAGACAATTCTTTAAAATTATATATATTAAACTTATTTTTAAATTATATATTTAAAAATTTGTTATTTATAAGTTGCTTATCAATTTCTTTTTCTTTTTCTATGAACTTAAATCTTATGTAAAAATCTCTACATGTTTCTAAATCAGAAATCCACCAATTTAAGGAAAAATGAATTGTACTTTAGAACAAATTAATAACATTTTAAAAATACAATAATGTATATCAAATAAAAATGGATTTACAAATCGTTGGAACTCATCCTTCAATGTATTTAAATTAAAGGAAATATTAACTAAATAAATGGAAACAAAATGTATTCTGTATAGAAAAGATTCCAAATGAATCGATAATATTTTGCAATAGCTTCCTGCAGACAAAAATATATTTAAATGATAAGTTGCACATGATAAAATATATTTTTAAAATTGTAAAACAAATTATGTAAATGAATCTGTTACAGAGGAAAAAAAAATTAGTGCTCGAATGTAGATTAGAAATTTGTTGTTACAGGTGCCTCGGAAATTGCAAGGGTGTAAAAATTAACCCGTGAAGCCTTTTACAAGAAGCCCTTGTGTTTTTATTTGCCATTAATTTCTATCTGTTGCACTCTTCTAAGTTTGTTTTCTTTCAGACCCTTCTTAGTTGGCATGTATGTTGAGTTGAACTAGTGGTTGAGAACTTATATTCTTGAAAAAGAGGTAAGGAGTTCAAAACCTGAATGGTGCAGAGTATGTACCCCTCGTTTGTAGCACCGTTTGGTACTCTCATATTACTGTAAACCATCCGTAGACCCCACAAAAACAAAACACCTGTAGACTATAAAAGGTTCCATTTACATTTTGCTCTTGGTGAGCTCCAGCATTTGCTGCAAATTCCCCTTGAAAAAAACATCTGCACCCTAATTATTGTGAAAAGACACAATTCCTGCAAACTTTGAAGTAATAAAGTTTCCTGTTATTCTCCAGGGGCATGAAAACCGGAGATTGTAGTTTCCATTTGTTGGACCCTGTTTTTAACATCTCCCTGTTTGTTGGATTCTGTTCTTATGACAATGACTTGTTTTCTTTCTTTTCAAAGTCGTTACTTCGAAAAACCCAAAATGACCTACTGAACCCTTACCAACTTCCTTCCAGAAAAGCTATTTGTTCAGATGGGAACAGAAACACTGAGCAACAAATATTGATAATTGGAACTGATATTCATTTTTCAGCACATATACATCCATCTTTTCATGCTTTGTCAAAGTGACTATTGTAGAAAATAATTCATTAAATAAGTTCTCATGTTTTTAAGTTCTGGTTTCTTGTCCTCAAGACTAGTTTTGATAATCACGGTATAAGCATCTAGATCAAGTAATGTCTGTGATATTTAATTTGGATGCTAGCTTTCTTCTCATGATTCTATTAGAATTGCTCGAGGCAAATTATTCTTTGGGATTTAATATCTAGAATGGAACAACTTATATTTTAAGTATGCCAAATTATTCTTTGGGATTTAATATCTAGTGTGTAACAACTTATATTTTAAGTATGCCTTTCGACCATGGTCTGTACCAAAAATAGTGCCCCTCGTGGAAGCAGCTGCATAAAACAATTCAACACCCAACACAAACAATCCCTCACCGGAATAAATCTATCCCTGTCAAGTGGTGTGTCTTATCCTTTTAAGCGAACACCACTTTGCTCCTCAAGTTGATGTGGCAAAAGACACAACAACATATTGCTTTAGAGGAGTAAACATATTGCTTTAGAGGAGTAACAATCTCATTAAAGTCATTTTTTAGACCCTTAATGTATTGCACACAGAGACAAGAGTTGTCTCAAAAGGGATAGGACAAAGCTTAGCTTAGAAGAGAATGAAGAGGCAAAACAGTTTAAGGAGAGCGACTTGGATGATCTAAACACCCCCAACAGTTTCAAACTGCATAGTGTACCGACCAAGAATAAGGTGTTAGTGTTACTTTTTAACTTGGGAGCTTCTCAAGACATTGGAGTTCTTCATGATTTTCTTGTAATTGAAGGATAAGCTATAACAATCCCTTAAAAGCTTGTACAAGGGGATTCCCTCCAGGTTTATTAAAATGTAACAAGGTATTTCATAGTAGTCGAAAAGTCTTGAATGTGTTAGTAACTTAGTACAGTTGGAAGTTCTAAGGGTAAGGTCCCATGGGGCTTTCGGGATCTATTTTGATAGAGCAGCAAGTCCCATGAAACAAAAGAATTAATGCTACAGGATTATTAGGAATCTTTTCCTGAAAAATAGCAGGCCCCACTTTTTAGGACTGCATATTTCAACGGGTGAAATTGAGGTGGGACTAGAAATTGTCCCACCAAATTAGTATTTTATTCAGCCACTTGTCAATTAGCTATAATTTTAGATTCCTTCCATAAAAGAAATAGAAAGAAAATGATGTTTATTTATCAACTTTTTATTTACAGCATTTTTTATGAGACCACCAGCTTCCCTAAATTTCAGGACTTAAATTTTAAGCTAAATTGCATTGCTAAATTCATGAGACCATCAGCATTCAAATATTCCTAAAAACTCTCAGCAGCACACTGAAATTTTAGGAAGCCCCATTCCATAAGACCTTACCCTAAGACTAGTAGTTTCTGCTTCTTTTTCAAGTCAGCTTAATAAAGTGATATTAACAGTTAACTTTTTGTTTCTGTCATGCAATTGTTAATCCTAACCGGTTACTTAGAGGGGGGGGGGGGTGAATCAATAAGTACAATTTCTATTTTAATTAAACCTTATATATATATTCTTGCAGAATTAAAAGAATATAATCGATCACTCATAAACAGAAATAGAAATACACAAGTCAACACAGCATATATACGTGGAAACCCTCGGTTAGAAGGAAAAAACTACGGTGGGACAGAACCCACAACTTTTCTACTGCAATAATAAAGGTGACCTGTTAAAGGCTTACAAAGCACTTGTGAGAGTGCTACCCGATAAAGGGATTTGGTAGAAGACTTGTTAGGATCTTGACCCTATCAAGAGTCACCTTGTAAAAGGACTTTCAACACCAATAAAGATGTTACCCGGTGAAGAGATTTATACGAGAACCTGTTAGGGTTCACCCTGATTGAGGGATTTGAATCTGCTCTTACAATTCAAAGCAATGATCTATTATGACACTCTTTTGTCTGATCGGATCATACCTGTTACCCTTTTGCTCAGCTTGGCTGTTGAACCCTTCTCTGTCTTTCACTTCTCAGAAGATTCACCTTCTCCTGTTATGCACGCTCTCAACATTCAACAACACCTCTTGTGTATCCTATGACCTGTATTTATAAGAAATTAATCTTATTAAAAATACTTCTCACAGTTCCGCCAAGCTGTAAACTCACCCATAAATCATGCATGCAAAAAAGTTTGCAAAATGATCTTGAGTTTACCTTGAAACACTCGTAGAAGAAATAAAGCTAACTTCAGTTTCAACTGTGAATGCTCCGTATAATCCGATTTTAACTGAGACCGCTCCGTATAATCCAGTTCAGATTATCATGCACTCAACCGGTAATAAACTTGTACCCAGTTGGTCATACTTTCCCTGTATGTCTTGTAAGACCGGTTGAAAACACTTTGTTTGGTCTACCGGTGCATACTAAAGAGTACCGGTGCTAGATTAGTCTACCGGTGCTCCAGTGGGATTGATGTTTGCCTTTGACTTAACCAATGACAACTTAAAATATGTCAACAATCTTCCCCTTTGGCATTGGTGGCAAAACATCACCTTACATTACCTGTCTTGTAGACTTCCCCTATAAACACAACTGTCTGTATCTCCTTCTCCTTTCTTCCTCTGTATCTGATCCCTTCAGTGTCTCCTACAACTGCTTACTGACTAGTATTCTAATCTTCTTTAAGTCCCGATCTTCTTCCCTTTTTTGCCTCAATAGGACAAAGGGTTGTTTCAGCTTGAAGGACTATATATGTAACTTTGTGAAGATATCCTTATATATTTTCTTCGCTGATTGAAGAAATGGATTCCATAGACCGGTGACATGCTCTAGGTTTTTCTGTGCTACTTGCAGCGATACAATTTGTTGTCGGGATAATTTGTTAACACAATTATCAACAAGAATGCCTGTATTATTGCTTATTTTTTAAGGGTCGTGGTGTTTGCTAAGGAAAAAATATTTCTCGTGAAATGAATTATATGATCAATACTTTTAACTTGATCAATACTATTTTGTACTAATTTATAAAACTGTATAGATAGCTAAAGGCGGTTTAGAGCATTTTAAGACGGATTTTGCATCAAAACTGATTATGTAAATCTTTTTAATTGTAGAGTAGACACTATTGTCCACCATATACATAAACTCAAAGAACCTATTGTATTTCCCTTTGAAAATGATATCAGAAAAATGCAGGCAATCATAAATAAAATTTAAGCCTATTGCATTTTCCTTTTAAAAGGATGTCAGAAAAATGCAGGCAATCATACATGTGGTTAAACGTTTAGAGGTGATGATACTAAGTGAAATTGTAGATAATTTATGACCACATTAGGAGATATGTTGATTTCATTACAATTGAAAAGCATTCAACACTCATAAACCATACCCTACTACAAACTTGACACACAAGCTTAACTATTTTAACAAACAAAAACATGAAAAAAAATTTACATACCTTTGTGTAATTTGACTGATCCAAAATCCATGTCTAGCTACCAAGAAGACAAACAAATACACATATTGTTAGAAATATGTGTTACTCCAATAAAAATGTGTGCCAAATGCAATAAGGAAAGATCATAGACTTAGAGACATGATTTTTCAAAATCCAGATTAGTATGTATAAAAGTGAAGGTATAAAAAAAGCAAAGTGAGCTCTAATCTTTAGGGGTGTTAATATAAGGTATCCAATATCCCTCCCTCCACGAGTAGCATAGAATAAACAAACCTTAGTTTAATGGGTTACTTTAAAAAGGTTTGGTTGAAAAATCTTTGAAATCACGTGCATTTTTTAGAAAATCCATCATCAAAAACTGATTTAAAGGTGTAAGAACCCCTTGTCAATCTGCCCTTATTTTTTTGTTTTGATGGTTTGACATTTCGTCAAACCCTTTGCATGCAAGTGACTGTGTTCTGTTTTCTGAGTTTTTATGGTTTTGTGTTGTTTGGTTTTGATGGATTTCAATGTCAAAACATTTGCATAAAACATGGAATTTATAACCACAACTTAAGATAAACAAACATCAAACAGTCAGCCTCAAATCTGATTTTATTTGTACTATATCAGGTCTGAATACAACTCAGATCAGGTCTGATAAAATATATTCCAGACTACAACAATTCGTAAAATGGACATACCTGAGATGAAATATTGTAGGAGACCTCAGATATGCAGTGATACATTTGTCCTGTGCCCCTCAAGGGCAGAAAATGACTTGTGAAGATGTGCAGTTCTGAAACACCCTATAAATTTCTGAATGGCATCAAAGGGTAGTATAATCTTCAAATATAATTTTCCAGCCTTGGTACCATCTCAGAGAATTTTGATCTGCAATTAATTCCTTCAAAATGCTTCTTTCAAAATAAGATTTGTCCACAAATTTCCCTTATTTTGTTCTCCAAACCCTAGCAGTTGTAGATCTACAAATAAATGATATTTCCAGCTCTTCCTCAATGCCAAATTCTTGTCAAACTCTCCAAAGAGATTTCTAGTTGAAATTTCCAGCAATATGATAATGAGCACAAAGGTGAATTTTGGATGAATCCACACAAAGATGGATTTGGGTTTCCGTCCAAACCATCGAAAAACCCCAAGGGTTTTCATCCACAGATTCCCTACATTGAATGCCAAACTTCAAAACTTCTCAAAGAGAAAAATAAAATAAACCAAGTATATTCCAAATGAGCTTCAAATGAGCCCCTTTATAATTCTCCAAGGAAGCTTCCGGAAAACCCATTTAATTTTCCTCCTCTTTAATTTTCATATTTACTTGCAATTGGGGATAATAATAAAGTGACCTCTCATTTAATTTTAATTTGTATAAAGTCACTTTATGGATTAATTTTTATATTCTCCTTATATCTCCCTATATTGGCAACTATCTCCTTAAAACACTTTTTATTTAATTAATTAAAACCTTATATCTCCCTAAGCACCAAAATAAAGTCACTTCATAATTCTCATTTAGGCATCCATGTGACATCCCCTTTAAATTTATTAGAAATAATATTAAAGTTAAAAATTATATTTAACTTTAATAATAACGTTATTTTAATTATAAAGCTCCAGGGTATAATTCAGTATGAAAAAATAATATCCAAGCGCCTGACGAGGAAAACTGAAAATAGAAATCCATACATTGACCCTATCAGCATTCCTCCTGTAACTTTCTAAAAATAGAAAGTATGGCCAATGAACATTGACTATGCAAATTCCAAATTTGAAGATACTGCATGTTGAAGCTGAAGGGAGACCGAACTATGACCAGCTGTCGAAATAGCTGTTACTATTAATAGTAACTGCTAAAAATAGAAAGTCAGCCCAGACTCCCAACTAGCCAAGTAGTATCAAAACTAACACTTACTAAAAATAGTAAGTCTCGGATGAGTTGTCAAAAATCACTCCAGAAAGTGTCGTTCAACTCCAATACATCCTTTGAGCTCATTGACAACATCAAAAATCCCCTCTGAACTAGCTGACACAAACCCTGAGAAACAGTACCGTCCACTTTACAAGAGGACTTGAAAGTGGGGACATTAAAAAAGGACTGTTAAACTAATTGTATAGACATTTTCTTAAACAATAATAATTATCTATATGTTCTTTACGATTGATGTAATCTCTCATAGGTATTAAAGCTAAATTAGTTTTCTTGTTTAAATTTAAGTGGGTGACACCTACAAAGCCTATGGATATCAAGTGAAATTCAAGATAATGCACGGACATCGACAAAATGAATATGATTATTATAAAGTTTTTTCACTTGAGATAATGCATAAACATTGACAAAATGAATATGATTATTATAAAGTTTTGGACACGTCCAATATATAATTGTACATACTTCAATCCATATCTACTTGGCATGCATATTATAAGCACAAACTTTACAAAATTATGCAAACTAAACAATACAAGAATAATCATCTACCTAATCAGACATTGAACACAATTAGAAGTCACCTTAATGACTCGTCGCTTATTATTGTTGCTAAAATAGTTGGTTGTCTTCCCATAAGAAGTTTGTTTACTTCCTACGGTGAGTACTTCAATTCACAAAGTAAACAGGAATATAAATATGGACACATTCAACAAAGTAATTCAAATATAATGTTGTCGGGATAATTGTATGTACGGGTTATTATATTAGTAAAGTATTATGTTACTCTCGGTCGTTAGTGACCGAGAGGGTAGACAGTTACGTCACGACGTTTCGGTTGTGACCCTTCGGGTACTTTATATACTCTCTCGGAGGTTGGACATGAGATATGATTGTATGATCATTACGATGTAAATGTACTTGCCAGTATGGAATGATTAATGAAAGTATTTATTATTCTATGATACATTCTGTGTTTATTATATTTCCTGTACTGTCTGTGCAATACTAAGTTTACCCTAGCGGGCAAACATCTGGCGCCGTTGCCTAGACGTACTCGGGAAGAGAGTTGAGGAAAGGATTTATGCCCAATGTCTTAAATAAAGATAGAAATAAAAAGGCACGAGATGACAAAGGGGAAGCCGCATAGAAGGCTTTGATCTCCGCGCAACAGCGTGAACGTCAGTGTAGGCTCAGGCAACTTGCCAAGGACCAGCTTGCCGGAGGGTTGCCCGAAGGGGACCTCAGAAGTGGCACGGAAGGTGCAGAAGCCGAATTGGAACAGTTCATTTCGCCGGAACATCGAAGGGTGCGAAGTAGTGAAGAATTAATTGAGGAAACGCGAGCGTTGAAGACCTTCCTCCAGGAAGAATGAAACCGGTTCGAAGACTGGGTCCGTACACCACGTGCGGAAGACCGTGATCACGAAGGGAACCGTACAGCTGAGGGTGACGGTGACGGTGACGGATCAGCCGAAGGTACCAAAGATAGTGCGACCGAAGACACTCGGGAGGCGCACGTAAACCCTCCATTGGAGCCCACGACTCCACACAACACAGCTCCACCGGTTACAGAGACTCAACAAGTGCCATTAGTAAATACTACAAGAAGCAATACAGTAGGGATGGGTGCGGGTACCACAAGCGGTGGTGCCAGACAACAAACGACCCAACCACCTATGGCGACTCACAAAGAAAAGTTGCCCAAGTTCCATGATGATGGAAAGGATGATCCAGTACGGCATTGCCATATGTGTGAAACCATCTGGGCAGCCAACGGGGTGACTGACCAGAACGAATGGATGAGGCAGTTCCCCGCCACACTGAGAGGCGTGGCTATTGACTGGTACGCGGATCTGGATAGAACAAACATAACCACATGGGATGACCTGAAGGAGGGATTCGAGAAGGAATTCCGGCTACTACGAGACGATAATGAGATAGTCTCAGAGATTTATGGAACGAAGCAAGGGAAGAGGGAGACCATACGAGCGTATGGCCGCCGACTAAAGGAATTAGTCGGAAAGATGGAAAGCCAACCGGCTGACGGCCTAAAGAAGAGGTGGTTTGTCAAGGGCCTGAATCCTAAGCTATGACGGAAGATGAAAATTGTGCCTCCGACATCCTACAATGATGCATACAACCGGGCCATGGATCTAGAAAGCGAAGATAAGACGGCCAAAAAGAAGAAGAATAGATCTTTGTCATCCGAAGACGATACGTCCGAAGAGGAGAGTAGCAGCGACGAGAAGCCGAAGAAGAAAGTCACGGCCCTTCAGAAGGATATGGAACGGATTTTAAAAGAATTTAAGACAATGAAGGGGACAACAAGCAAGGATGATGAACTGTGGTGCACGGATTGTAAGGAGAGCGGCCACATGAAGGGTGCCTGTCCCAAGAAGGCATTCTGTGACATCTGCCAGATTATGGGACATTCTATGAAGGAATGCCCATACAATTTGAAGGCGCGTAACCAGCAAGTGCTCTATACACAGGAGCAGCCTTCCACATCAGATTCAAACAATAACGCATCTTCCGGAGGCTGTCGGGGAAACTGAGGAGGCGGAAGAGGGAATAATAATAATTCCACCCGAAGCAGGGTCCAGTATGACGCGAAGGGACGCCCAATGATCCAATGTAGGGCATGCAACCAATGGGGTCATTACGCAAGCGAGTGTAACAATAATGACGCCCCTCAGCAGCTGTGTCGGTGGTGCGGCCCTGGGGACCATGAAGATGCTAATTGTCTGAAGTCTGGCGTAGGGGCCAATCTGATTGATATCGAAGGCAACACACGGATTAAAGAAGCTATACTTGCTCTTACCCAAGGGCAAGCGAAGGAAGCCCGCTACCCCCATCTCCGAACGGAGAAGCAAAGAATGGCGGAGGCAAGGGAGGAAATAGAAAGGGCTATGAAAGCCCAACGGGGAGAGACACGTGAATCATCCGAACCCTACTGCACAGACGCGGAGAGGAACATTGTACGGCAGATACTTCAACTCGAGGTGCCTGTCAAGTTGGAGGACCTCCTATACACCATGCCTCAATTGGGGACAGTGCTGTTGGGTACAAAGGTTGATAAACCCAAACCGAGACACACGGACGCTTCCGTACCGGGAAACTCGGCAACAAATCCAGTTGTGCTTACCGTCAACAATGGCAGACATCCAGCCGTGGTGGAGATGGGCATCCTAGGCACCATCCTAACGAATACTATAGTAGACGGCGGATCTGGGGTAAACGTCCTTCCGGAGGACACATGGAAAAAGCTAGGGAAGCCCACTCTGTGGCCACCTACGTTTAATCTGCTAAGTGCCGACCAGCACGGGATTAAACCCCTCGACACGTTGATGGCACAACAAGTCACCGTGAGTACACAACCATTTGTGCTCGACTTTGTGGTCATCCCGTTAAAACAGAAAGGGTATGACGCCATACTCAGAAGAGGATGGCTGGTGACAGCGAAGGCAAACCACAACTGGAAACGGAATAAACTCTCGATGGAGAGCGGAGGCAAGAAGTTTATTATTGATCTCCGGACCCAGTTGGTGAGCGAGGAACTTGCCTCTTCCTCTGGATCTGAATCTGAAGGGGAGAATAACCCACGAGACGAAGGCAGAGAGGGGATGGATTCGGATGCCGAAGGCATACTAAAACTCGGAGGATGTCGTTCGGAGGATGACACGGATTCACTAAATGGATTGTTCCATTGGCAGCAGGAGGACTATGAGATGTTCTCACCCTCCTGTAATGCATTAAGCGTCGACGAAGAGGAGCTAGATAAATATCCTCCAAAGTACGGGGAGTATAAGGAAGGAGAAGCTACAATGGACACCGTACCCGCACACCAGTCTAAAAACAAGGAGGAACCCATCTTGTACAAAGAAGCAAAGTTGAAAGAAATAAACCTCGGGGATGAGAGAAATCCGAAAACCATCATCATGAGAGACGACTGGAATCCTGTGTGGAAGATTATAGCCTTCAAAATCTTGATTCTCCTTCTGATGTATGGGCAAGAGACCATGGTCCTAGTAGAATTTATGGTTCCAAGCCTTTGGATTGCCATTGGAAACAGACTCGGCGACAGGGAGAGGGAACGGCTGCACACTCTGTGGACTTTCGACGAACGGATACATGATGCCATCAATGGGACCAAATTGAAACCTTCCCTGGAGAGGATGGACCAGAGAGGAGGGACAGAGCAATCGAGAGGATGGAAAATGACTCAAGTGGTCATGCAGGGGACCCGAGAGCCATCCGTACGGGCGACCAGAGAAGCCTCCAGACAGGAAATTGAAAAACACCCATACGGCTATGCATGACCGTACGGTGGAGGGAAAAAAAATTTGAAAAATGAACAAAAAAAATAAAATAAAAAAATTTGAAAAATGAAAAAAAATAAAAAAATGAAAAAAAATAAAAATAAAAATAAATTGAAACGAAGCAATAAAGGCTGTACGGCAATACGGCAACTTGGGAGCGAAGGCAAGCAAGCACATAAAAAACAACAGACGAAGACATAAAGTCCGAAGACAAAGTCCAAAGACGAAGACATATTGAGCGAAGACATAATGAACGAAGACATATTGAGCAAAGACATATTGAGCGAAGACATAATGAACGAAGACATATTGAGCGAAGACATAATGAACGAAGACATATTGAGCGAAGACATAATGAACGAAGACGTATTGAGTGAAGACATAGTGAACAAAGACATTGAGTGAAGACATGGTGAACGAAGACATAACATGCTGAACGAAGACATAAGGTGCGAAGACATAAAAGTATTAAACGAAGATGTAAATTATAGCCGAAGACATATTTATGAAACCGTACGGCCGTACGACAACTTGGAGAAATGAAGGTAGCTTAGAAAAGGTATCGTACTGTTAGTATAAGTCCAAAATGATAACCATACGACAAGTTTATAAGTTTGAAGGCAATTTGACGAAGGCATAGGTCAAGAAAAATGACCGTACGGTAATAGTTTTAATGAGTATTAAGTGGCAACTTTCAAAGTTCGAAGAGAATGAGTATTTAACCATACGGACCTCACAGGCAAGGCAAAAAAAGGCACCGTATGAATTGCAAAGTTACAACCGTACGGTCGAAGGAAGAATACATAGAAAACAATGTACGGCAATTTTAAGAGAAGCTCGCAAGTAATAAAAGCTGAACCGTACGGCCTTCTTTGGCAAATTAAGAGTTGGAAGGCGAAGCAAGAGCAAGCGTACGGCACTAAAAGGTGTAACAGGAATACCGTCCAAGGAATGTAGCATTTCGTACGGCAAGGAATAAGTCTGGAAATCAAAAAGAGTACAGAAGAATTTAGTTCTTGACGGCAAGGAAGGACTGGCAGCAAGGAGGAGAAGATTAAAAAAAAAAAAAAACGACGACAAATCAAAACAGTTTAAAATGAGTAACTTATGGTACCGAAGGGAAGGGCATAATGAGGTAGTAAGGAAAACATAAGCGCTTTACAGAAAAGAGTATGGGATCAAAAGAAAATCACAAAATGGTGTGTTCCATAGACTTCTGTGTGAGTTTGAGAGTGCTAAATTGGTCTTGGCGGCAGGGGCGCTGCCCCCTCGCCCCGCCCTGTACCGCGACAGGGAGCGCTTGGGGCTCTGCCCCAGGACCCCGCGGGGGTGCTGCCCCTCGACCCCGCTGGGGGTGTTGCCCCCTAGACCCCCAGTCGGTTCAGTTATCAGCCCTTGGAGAGTGTGACTTGTTGATGAGATTGGAGCTGCTACAGGCATGGAGTGTCTGCATGTCGGAGGTGAAGAGAGCACTGGAGCAAGTCTTTCAAGAGGGGTACTACGCTTTGAGGCACTTGGAGTAGGTGTTGGCTGGACGTGAGACTGTCTTGGTGGATGCATAGAGAGCTCGGGAGGAGCTGACCACCCAGTTGGAGGCAGTAGAGCAACACTTGGCTTAGCATACCCAAGAGTTGGAAGCAGAGAAGTTGGCACGGGTGGCTATCAAGGTCAGATTGGCTAGGGAGACAGTATGGTGTTAGCGGAGGCTATAGCTGAACAGTATGTTTTGGAGACAAGTTTGGTGCAGGCACGAGAGGAATGGGATGTGACGGAAAAGACCTACTGGACGCAGCATTGATGGGGAGGGCGGCACTTCATCTTTTCAGGGATGCCCCTCTGCCCCTTCTCAATGATTTTCTTCTTCTATGTGGTGTATTTCATCTTCCTGTTGTTGTAAGTCGTCGGAGACGACTTGTTTTTTTGGGGGGGATGATGTTGTCGGGATAATTGTATGTACGGGTTATTATATTAGTAAAGTATTATGTTACTCTCGGTCGTTAGTGACCGAGAGGGTAGACAGTTACATCACGACGTTTCGGTCGTGACCCTTCGGGTACTTTATATACTCTCTCGGAGGTTGGACATGAGATATGATTGTATGATCATTACGATGTAAATGTACTTGCCAGTATGGAATGATTAATGAAAGTATTTATTATTCTATGATACATTCTGTGTTTATTATATTTCCTGTACTATGTCTGTGCAATACTAAGTTTACCCTAGCGGGCAAACATATAACACATAAGCATGGTAGAAAGATATAGCTTTATTCTCCAATGTAATGTCTATACAATCATAATATGAACTAGCTCCCAAACCAAATATAAATAGTGTTGGATGGTTGGTAAAGACTACCAACTGTCAGCAACCAACACAACCTCTCAGGAACAACTAATTACACTGCCAAATACTAACAAGACTAAATAAAGTATTATTTCTTTATGAGTGGTGCATTTGTCATCTACATTAGCCCCCCCCCCCAAAAAAGAAGTGTCATCTTTGAGATGACAAAAACAAAATAGGGGCATACAGAAAAAGATCTAAGAAGAGGGGCAAGGGGACGTCCCTAGAGCCAAAGGGGTTGGTGTGGTTAACTATTACCTTCACCATGTAGACCGCCTCCATTACTTCTTTGCCTTCTCGAGCTCGGCATCCTTCTTTTTCATACCTTCCTGTGTGGTCACCAACTCAACAGTCCTTGATTACAATTGTAAGTCCTTTTGTGTCAATTGCTCATGCAGCTCTGTCACCATAGTCTCCAGGGTACTAACTCATGAGTCTCTTGAGCCAACTATGTTTGGCTCTTCTCTACTAGCTCCAAGTAGGCTTTGCATTCATATTCTATCTATTGGCTGGCCTTATCCCTTGCTATGCTTGACTCATCCAGCGCCACAATGAGATGTTTATGTCGTAGCAACAGTTCTTTGAAACAAGTTTCCATGTCATGTAGTGCACAAAGTACATGACCATGACGATCCCCAACTTGCGGTCATGGAAGCTGTCAAGTGGCATTCATCTCCTTTGTCTCTACTTGTGGCCACCCGCTTGTCGTAAAACATTGGGAAAACTCCTTGTGGCATTCAACATGCATAAACGTGAGGAGCTTCTCTGTCACATGTGCCACCAAAGGGTCATGCCCGATGTCAAGATCCCAAGTAACTGCTCCAACTCGAGTCATGAGCAAAGCCATTTCTTCCAACTGGCGACCGTACCTCTGGGGTGAGCCTATAGGATCGTGTTGGTTTGGCTTGTCCAAACATAACACAACATCCTCCCACTCTCCTGATGATGACTTTGTTGGCTGTGAGGCCGGAACTGAAATGGGCTCGACTATGTAGGTTCCCATTGTCTGGTGATAGTGCTCATGCTTCTCTACTACCAATTGAACTTACCTATATCTTGTCCTATCCTCCACATCCTCTCTCATCCTTGTAGCTTCCTACAGTAGTCCAAGAGACTCAACTGGTGGGGCCTTTGATGGAACTCCCAACAATTGCAACCATGAGTCAATAGCAACATAAATTTTCCCTTTGGCACCCTCTACTAGTAATGTCTCACCCTCAACTGACACTATCTCCCCCTCAACTAGTACTCAATCATTTACCCGTACAAGTACTTCTCCCACCTCTCCGGATGAAGGTTCCAATGAGGATAATACTTCCAAGGATGGTGGCACTTCCCCTTCCCTTGCTCTCTCTAAAGGTGACACCTCTATGTCATTGTTGCCACCAATGAAGGTGTGGCATTATCCGGTGTTGTACGTGAGCATGTGACTTTGTTTTAGTGTGTCATGGAAGGATATGGTGCCAATGACTGGACTGACAATGTGATCAGCTAGAACACCACTACTGATGTGACAGGTAAAGTGGCTGCAATGTCCTCATTCTCATCCATGTCACCCTCCTCGCCAATTACTACCAAGGTGACCTCAACGACACTCTTGCATGCTGAAGACACCTCAATGGTGTCCTCACTTCCACTGTCAGATGACTCCTATTGGTGTAGTTCCTAATGCGGCCTTTTTCAAACTGGTTGGTCACCTCCTGTCAACATATCTAAGTGCGTCCAATAAAAGATGGCAGGCATCGACGGTTCTACTCGGTTGAGTGGTAGACAGTCGCCCCATTCATGTGAGGGTACCTAGACCCCTACTACATCTAGAAAAAAGGCCGATAGCATGGTGTGCCATATAAAAGCATTTATGCTCCAATGTGAGGAATTCCCGAATCTTGTCAGAGAGTACCAATGCCTAGTTGCATAACCTGCATGTACTTATTCATGCCATGAAGCTAACCCGTCATACTGCTATATCCAATGCTCGGCTAGCACCTAGGAGGCAACTCTTGATTACATCTAGTATGCACTTCCATGCTGGTGTAGACAAAAAGCTCTTCTTTATGCCACTACTCCTATTATGCCATATACTATCCCATTCTTTCTTTGTGAGGTCATCTCTACATACCAACTGTAACAAGTGTTTCTTCTGGTTTGTCGTCATCTTCTTGTTGGCTTTTGGGGCACAGTTACTCCCCTTGATGGTATTCCAAACACTCGTGTGAATTCTGCTAGCCAAAAGAATATTGTGGTAGGGTGGCAACCATGGTAGGGGATGGCGGTCTTGTTTGTTTGCCTATTGTAGCACATGACCATTGCTTTCAATACTTGCTCAAACTATTTGATATTAAATACTAGCATTTGAATGGCCTTGTCCACTTTTACATTTTTGAGTACTTTCTTCATCTCGTCATTATCATTTGTTTCTTGCCACAAAGTGCGGCAATCTATCCCACTCAAATCCTCCTAGATGAGGGAATCCACTCTAATTTTTTCATCATTATATACACACAGTCTTGATTTCCTTAACTTAGAGCTAATGTTGATGGCCATTCTTTGCTTTCTCTTCTATTGCTAGTCGGTGTTGTAACGATTTCTTGTGTATGCTGGATCACCAAAACTATCACCATCTATTTTTTGAAAATTAATAGTACCAACTTGATGTTTCTCTAAACCATTACACTCTTGCCACACGATAAAAGTATGTTTGATAGAACTTGAGTGTACGACGATCCTTCCTTGTGCGGCAATTAGTCTTCATATGGACACACCTAACCTCCATACAACAATCCTTGCTTGTACGATCAAACCTCTTAATCTCCATACGACCACTACTACTCTTCATACAACCAACACAACCCCAAACACCCATACTTGTACAAACTTCCAAATAGCAATCCAATTCCGACCTATGACTCCTAGAAGAACACCGTACACAAAATCTTTGTATGGACAACCCTTGTACAACCAAACTGTGCTTTGCCTTCCATACAACAAGGGGAGCTAGAATTTTTCACACGGCAACTAGATAGTTCTATACGGCCAAATTAAACCTCCTCCATGCTAGGATTTTTTGTACAACAACTAGAAATTCATGTACAACCAAAGCAACCCTCCTCCGTGCTGCAATAGAAATGGATGAATGTACAGTATCTAGCCAAAGAGCGAATTTCAATTGTGTGTGCCAATCTCTTGGATTTTTGTCTAGAAGTTTCTTTCTGACACTCAAGAAGTTTTTATTGGTTGAGTCAGCTAGGCCATTTCCCTGGGATAATAGTTCGATGAAAATTTAAAAGTAATCCCATGATCAAAAGCCCAATTAGAAAACTTGAGTGAAGTAAATGCAGGCCCATTATCGCAAACCAAAGCATAAGGACATCCAAACCTAGTGACAATCTTTTCTTCAAGAAACTTAATAACAACATTAGTAGTGCATAACTTTAAGGCTTGGGCTTCCGTCCACCAAGTACAATAATCGATAGCAGTCAGGATGTACCTATGTTGCGTTGAGAAAGGTGGATTGATCATACCAATAAAGTCAAGTCGCCATTTTTCAAATGGTCTCACTTCAACGGTTAGTTGTAGTGGCATTGCAAGATTCTTCTCTCGGACAGTAGCTGTCTGGCAAATGTGACGAGTCTTCACATGGCCATGTGTATCCTTGAACAAAGTCGGCCAACAATAATCTGATCTCAATATCTTGTGTTGTGGCCAAGCTTGCTCCAGGACCTATTCCAAATTTGTCATGAAAATGCTCCAAAATTCTCCCCGCTTCATCCTTCCCAACACATTGTAAGTAGATGCCTTCATGATCCTATTTGTACAAAACTGACCCCTGCAACATGTATTTTTTATTCTTCAATTTCAATGCCTTTTGTATTGGATTCAAATGGGAAGGACACTCGTGATTTACCAAGTAACTGATAATGTCCTTATACCACTCGTTAGGACACACATCTTCTAGTTCGTACACCTGTTGCACTAATCCTGGTCCATCATACGCAATCTTTTGCGCAATCATTTATCCTCTAGCCAGCTTCATTGGTTGAATGTCAATATCGTATTCCTGGATAGTGGCAACCCACTCTCCTCTTCTCTCACTTAGTTCGTTCGACATTAGTAACGTTTTGACCGCAATGTCAGGAACTATGGCATGCACTTTACTCCTCAAGATAAAATGTCTTAACTTCTTTATCGCTTTCACCAAGGCGTAAGCTTGGTTCTCCACATTGGGTATCTCAATTTTGCATCTTTGAAAAGGGCACTCATGAAAGCGATAGGATGCTTCTCATTTTCTTCAATTCTTTGAGTAAGAATTGCCGCACATGCATGATCTAAAGTGAATGAATATATGTAGAATTGCTTCTCATAGTTTGGACTGAACAGGTGCATTAACAATTGCTCTTTTAATCTCTTCAAAAGCTTCCTTTGTCATTGGAGTCCAATTCATCTTAGCATCCTTCTTAAGCATGTTGTTCATGGGTTTCACAATCTCAACAAATCCTAAAATAAACTTCCTCACAAAATCAATCTTTCTGAAGAAAGAATTCAATTCTTTCTTACTAGCTGGTAAATTTAGCTTTGAGATAGCCTCAGCTCTTTCAAGATCAATCATAATACCTTTCTCCGAAATCCCATGTCATAATAATTTTCCTTCCGTTACCGCAAACATACATTTCTTTGAATTGAGGGAGACCCCCTCCTGCATCTTGAAAACACCTTTCTCAAATCATTGAATGGTCTTCTCTCCTTTTAGAAAATACTGCGAGGTCATCCATATAGATGATAATATACATATCTCTCAAATCCTTAAAATCGATGTACATGGCCCTTTGAAATGTTGCTCCTGCATTGATTAGGCCAAAAGGCATCCTCATGTAAGCGAATGTTCCCCATTTGGTGGTGAAATTCATTTTAAGAGTGTCCTCTTCTTCAACTATTACCTAATCGTACCCTGAATATCCATCCATGAATGACATCATCTGTGAGCCATTCACTATTTGCAACACTTCATCCAATGATGGCAATGGATAGTTATCCTTTTCTGACACCCTGTTTAGATTTTGAAAGTCCACACACAACCTTATCTCTCCATTTTTCTTTCTAACTGGAACTAGATTGGCAACCCACGTCAAGTGTCGCACTGGAAATATGATCTTTGTTGTTAGAAACTTCTTTAGTTCTTGATAAATCAACGGTTCCAACAAGGTGTTGACAGGTGTTTGGCATTGTCGAAATGGTCTACTCCCTTCTTTGAGCAGTATCATATGTGTGATGACGGAAGGATCATGTCTTCAAATCCTCATAACTCCATGTTATCACATCTTGAAATTCCCTTATCAACTTAAGAATATTTTTCTTTTCCTCTGGAGTGCAAACCTTGCCAATGAACACATTCTTTGGATCTTCTATCCCAAGGTTCACCTTTTCACATTCACCTCCTTCAATGGGTTGATGCTTAAGCTTGTTAAACTGGTCCACATCAATTATCCTTTCTAACTATATCATCCCCTTTGGAATAGTGTTAGTCTTTAGATTCATAATCACTTCTGGATTTATCTCTACTTCTTCAATCTCATCATCATCATCAATAATTTGTGTTGTAAAAATACTTGTGTTTGTCATGAAATCCAATATGTGCTTATCATTATCAATCACTTGAAAATTGGTCACATTATATGGCACTGATGACACTAATGCAAGTTCCAGTCTAAATCTCTTCAATCCTTCCAATGTGAGTGGTGCCAATGAACTTGCTGCCTGGGCTAAGGCATTTGCCACTTGCTTACAAGATAGATATCCAAACTTGATATTCAAGGCGTCAAAGCTCTCTATCAAATCTCATACTCTGTTTCTATACATCTTTAATCTCTTATCATGACAAGCATACTTTTGCTTCACTTGTTCTACCACTAAGTCTGAATCACCAAATACGTGAAGTATACCTTATCTCCTTTTTTTATTATGCATAACAAACCCAAGACAAGAGCTTCATACTCTTCCATATTGTTGGTGCAAGGAAATTGCAATTTGTGTGCTGCTAAGAATGTCTCTCTGGATGGACTAGTCAGTTCGTATCCAGCTTCTGATCCTTTCTTAGTCTTAGAGCCATCAAATTCTCAGTGTCCAGACTCGATTGATTTCTTGATATCCCTCTTGGGGTTCCTTTGATGAACTCAATTTGATTTTCACTTCGTCTCTACTCTTTTCTGTTGGGGCTTGATTTCTCTTTGCTCTCATCTTACTACTTTCAGCTATATCCTCAAGTGGAGGATACCCTTTCAAGTTTAATTCATCGTTTTAAGTCTCCTTCTGATCTTCTACCTTTGTTGCCCCTGAAATTCTTTTCTCACGCAATCTTGCACATGGAGCAAGACAATTCTGAATGGAATGCATCGTGAATATTACACCAATTGGGTAGAATAGATCTCTTATTGATGTTCGTTTTCCCAATTCAAGCCCTTGTCTCACACTTCTAAATCCAAAATTCTTAAAATTCTCAAACATCCCCTCTCCATCTGATGAGGGGTCTTGATCATTTTCCACAAATATCTCAGTTGAATTTTGATCTCCTAATAATTCTTTCCCTTTATCTCCATGTGAAACTTGCAACACCAATATTTCTTGTGTCTCAAGCTTGTAGAGACCTGTTGTGAGTTTTTTCACACCATCGCCCCATTGAAAATGAGGACCCCCTCTTTTGCCTTAGTAGTAGGTGTTTTGGCAGTTCTCCTAGGTTGGTGATGTTAAAGGAGAGTTTGAAGTGACATGCAAAATTTGGAGATGATTTGAGAGGTTGAGCAGTGAGAATTTTTGGTGCGAAGAGGTTGGATGTTTATTGCAAAACAGTGAAAATTGTGATTTTGGCTAAGTCTATATTTTGGTTTTCGAGCGAGATGATTTTTGCTTACAGATCTAAATTAAAGATTTGGATTTAGAATCGATTTTGAATATATTTTTGACTTGAAATTTTTTGCAAGCAAAATCTAGATTTCATGGACTTACAAAATTTTGGGGAAATTTGGCGAAATTTTGCAAATTGTCGAAATTGAAAAAATGGAATTGAGCAATTTAATCGTGTAATCTTGACTAAATAATTTTTCAAAAATCTGAAATTTAAGTGTCAAAATTGCAATTTTAATATTCACTTTTTACAAGTTGGCAAGCAAACCTTCGCAAGTTGGCAAGCAAACATTTACAAGTTGGGAAGCAAGTCTTTACGATGGAGAGTTCAACTTGACAATTTGACAATTTCAATGGCAAAATCCTTATGTTGGGCAAATTCTCCTTTCAAAATGGCCCATTATATGTTTTATTTCAAATGATAATTTGGGCTGGATTTTGTATTTAATTTTCAAGGAAAATTTAATGCCAATTTATAATTTAAAATCAATACCATTTAAAAAATCAAGATAAATCAATGCAATTGGAAAATCAAGTTACAATTTAAAAAGCAATGCCATTTTAGGATTCCAATGCATATTTGATGCCAATTTGCCATTTTAAATTTCAATGCAAAAGAGATGCTATTTTATAATTCAAAAAATCAAAGAGGCAATCTTACATTTAAAATCCAATGCCAAGGTGAAATTCAAAATTAATTTGGGGGCCCCTTTGTGTGCTAAATTTGATGTATTTTAAGGCTTAATTGGTGTGAAATTCAAGGCAAGTTATTGGGTCCACAATTGGGAGAGTTTAAAGCTTAATTAGGGGCCTACATGATCTTTTTTTCAAATTTTAATTTTGGGGCCTATGTCAATTTCGGATTTGGCTAATTTAAATCCATAATTTTGTTAAACTCGATGCAATTTTTGGGCCCATGTTTGGAAGTTTCAATTGAGAGAGATTTTAAAATTCAAGGAAATTTAATTATTATAATTTTGGCCCAAATTCCAATCGATCCAATTTAATCAATGGCTCGAATTAATTAAGGTGAATTTAATCAAAGGGGATGTGATTTTATTTTTTATTTTTTTTCCCCCATGCAAGTCATTTGTTTGGGCAATTACATGGGTATTTAAAAAGGCATTTGGGCATCATTTCTCATTGTTTCCAAGAGAAAATTTTATGATTATAAATTCTTGAAATGCATTTCCAGCCATGGGCGATTTTGTTTTGAGGATTTTGTTGGCCATTTTCATGCATTTTTCTCAAGTTTGAAGGCTTCTAGAGGTGGCGAATCGGTCTTGGGGTTTGAAGACATCATCTTGGCATTCATTTTCACCTACCTTTTGAGCAATTCTCATCTTCTTCGTGCCTAAAAAATCATAGATTTAAGCAAATCCGAATTTGGAGTTGGTGCATTGCAACCTTGACATCATTTATCCAGCTCCTAGGACATCAAGTTACATCCATTGAACATATTTTTTTTTCCTAGATCATGTGGATAAGTTCAAGCTTTTGTGATTGGGCAAGTTAGTTGAATGAAAAGAAATGATAATCCTAACTCCATTAGCTTGATCAAATGTTATTTTCAAAGTTTTATTGGCAATACTTTATCAAATGAAATGGACTGACTTGTTTCTTTGCCTTTTTTTAGCTTGGCAAGGGAGTTCTTGCAACTTGGTGAGGGCCCTCTCACAACTTGGTAGGGTTGACAGGAAGGAGGATGCAAGGTTCGGGTTCAAGTCTCTCAAGTGGAAAGGGAATTCACACCAAGCTCAAGGCGAGATCAAGGGCAAGTTCAAGATTCAAGTACATGAAGGCTTCACCATTTCAAGATCAAGACATCAAATGTACAAGTACAAGCAAGCAAGTTCAAGACATGGCAATGAGAAAATTCCTAAGGACTCAAGTTGGTAGAGGTATTAATGCTAGTTGGCAGGCATGCTCCTGCAGATTGATAGGGGTGTTCATGGAAAGAGGTGGACAAGGTTGAGCATCTAAAGGATATCTTCCCTTCATCAAAGCATCAAATAACAAGATAAGGATGATGGGGTGGCAGTTGGTTGTCTCCTCCAATCAAAATATTCCTCTTTCAAGCATGGACAATCATATCATGCCAAATGTCCTATGTTCTCATTGGTTGAAAAAATTATTGTAATTTTCTTATTGGCCCACAAGTTTGGTGCCCTCATGTAATTGGTTGTAATTATGGCAACCCTAATTAGGGTTTATGGGATGTAATTTGGGCCCTTGATTTCAGATTTTTTCCTCTTAATCTTGGCCACTCATTGTACTTGAGCTTCTATATAAGGCCATTTGCCCTCATTTGTAAAGAGATATGTTGGAGAATTGTTGCCAAAATACTATCAAAATTGTTCTCTATTCATTGTTGTGGCTTGCATGGTGGATATACATGATCATTTTGGTGTATTTGCATCGTTCTTTACATCTCTCAATTAAAATAGGATTTCATTTCAAAGTTGTTAAAGTAAGAGAAAAAGTAGATAGATTGTGTGGTTATATTGGTGGATGTTTGATTGGTTGATTCTATAAAACTAGGCCACTAGCTCCTTGTAGATGCAAGGGTGCCCTGTGTGGTAATCTAGTAGTTGTACTCAAGTTCAATTGGCATTGGATCCTTGATTTGTATTCTAAGTTGGATTGAGGGGAAGATGTTGATATGAAAACCATTTGAGATCCTTTGAAGCTTTGCACTAGGTGGAGTTGAAGTCGCAGACAAGCCTCCATTTGGTAGGAGTCCTAGTCCATCCATTACTCTTCCCATCTATAGTTAGAAGTAGAAGTAGTCTAGATAGTAGGAGTTGAAGAGAAAAGTTGGAAGTGATATAAATCATGGTTATATTTTTATTGCACATTGTGAAGCCAAATCTTTAGAAGTGCAAGTTGGCATCCTTGAATGAATTACGTAAGCCGCCTACGTAATTAACCAGTAAACACATCATTTCAACTGAGTTAGATATCCACATGTGTAAGGAACCTTGGAGTCATTCCATGATCTTTGTTGCAAAGCTTAGCATGGGAGATGACTTTATTCAAGAGAGGGTTTAAGGCTCTATGTTTCTCAAAGCATTGAGTGTTTAGTCCTGCATGTTGTGTAAGTGGAACAAAACTCGCATCAACAAGACCGAGATCTAACTCAGCAAATAGGGCCTCATTGTTCTCCCCATACTCTATAATAGTCAATTTCAATCTAGGGGTGCTCTCAATTCTGATTTGATTAGGAATTCTCCTCCACGGCAACCACATGTGCGAAACGTTTGTGGCCACATAGCCATTCAACCTTCGAGTCCAATCTCTACCTAAAAGCATACCATAGCCATCGAGAATGTCTACAACTAATATGTCGATAAACCGCTCCATTCTAGGATCAGATGCCAGCAGCATTTGAATGTTGTTCAATTTGCCCACAGTAGGTACCTCTGTTTTGTCTAGCTGCATGACTTTCTTATTTGTGTTTGTAGGGATAAGTCCCAATCTTCTACATATGGCTAGAGCCATGATGTTGCTTGATGCATCTGAATCTATTAAGCAATTGTGTAGTAACTTCCCAAAAAATCTTACGACCAATACAAATGGAGCAGACTCATCTTTGCCCTTAAAGAACACAATTGGAGTGTCTGTCTTTGAAGTAGGCTTTGCCTCTATCTCCTTTGTTTTATTGACTTCCTCTACTTTTGTAGTAGCTTGTTCATTTATAGCTTCTCCACCTTTGCTTGCATCTTGAGTTGCGCTTGGTGTACTTTGGGCAACAGAAACTGGTTGTGATGAACCTTGATTGTGGCACCCATTTTGATCATTGCAAGAAACATTTTGCAAAACATTTGTATTATGAGCCACGTGTGATGTGTTGTGGGAAGATCTACTTGCTCCTTGTGTAGTATTTGTCGAAATTTGACCATGAACTCCCTGACCTTTATTGTCTTTCAATCTATTCAAGAACAAATCCCTTATCTCCATCAACTCAAACAGTGGCGAGTTTATCTTCACCTTCCTTAGCTCTTCAGTCACACTATGTCCCAACTTTAACTCTTCACCACCTGGAGGACTACTAGCAACTTGTTCTCTGTTGTTATTATGAATTCCATTGTTGCTTTGTGTATTGCCAGCATTGTGAGTGTTATTGTTGCCTTGTTGATATTCAGGAGAATCCCTTGGAAATCCAAGCACATTGCTTGCATTTGGGTGCAGAGGTATACTAAAATTATTAGGAAGAATAGATCAAGTTAATGGCTCATTATTCCTATGATAAACTCTTGGTCCATTCCCTTGAGATTGTTGAAATGCATGTATCTCCTTCGTACCTTGAACTAGAACACTATTGTTCCGAGGTGGAAAAAGTTAACCCACTTCCCGCATTGGTTCACTTGCACCTGGTGGAAATTCAAAGTCTGGCATCTCTACTGGACCATTAGCTGAAGCTAGAGGGAACCTTCCAGTGTGCTCTTCATAAGCTTCAAATTCTAGGGGAAATGAGAATTCTTCAAAGGTTAGGCATTGGTCATATCTTAAAGTTGAAACAATCTCATACCCTGTGATCGGAGGATTTTCTTAGCTGATTGATTCATCTACCACCTTTTGGAACACATTTGAGGCTCTTCCAAATTCAAGACACTGCAAAACTAAATGTTGATTTGTTTCATGTATCCTACACCATCTTGATAGCGCAACCTCAATTAGGAATATCTTCTCTATTGGTCAATTCTCAAAAGTTGGTGGGTTGTCGAGTGTTGACACCACATTTCCATTGTTTGGATTTCTATTCCAAGTCTTCTTTTGATAGCCCTAATTGTTGTTGTATCCTTGGTTACTAGAGTGCATTGCCTTGATAATTGCCTCCTTGATTGTTCCTTTGGTAATTGCCATCTTGGTTATTTCTTTGGTAGTTTCCATCTTGATTGTTTCTCTAATAATTTATTTGGTAGTTTCCTTGATAGCCCCCTTGATGGCTATTTTGTGGCCCTTGAAAGTTCCTTTGGATGCTTTGAAGTTGATTGTTTTGATTCCTCAAGTATGTAACCTTTGTGGACAACTTCTTGACCTGCTCAACTAACTCCTTTATCTCGTCTTTCTCTTCTTGTGTTCTTGTAGATGTGCTTGCACCTTGAAGATATACAGGTAGAGTTGAAGGTTCTTGAGAGAGTGGAGCTCCAGGATGAAGCACGAGTTGATTTGATGGAGCCTGAAATGCAAGTTGTGGAACTTGATTATTTTCAACTAGCAATCCAAACCTTATCACAAGTTTTGATACATTCTGTCTCATTTGTTAACCTACTTGCATTGCTCTGGCATATGCTTCATTCTTTGTTCGAGCAAGGTGTGAATGTCTTGTGAACATGGATGTAGAAGAATCCAAGGCATTGTAATACATCTCCAATGCGCCTGCATCTTGAACAATATAGGGAGCTTGCAATCATGTGAAGGCTTTGTGGAAGCGATTGTTGAGCGAGCTAATGGGCTCTTGCTCTTGCCTCCTGATGTCAGCAAACTATCTATATAAATCCAACGGAGTAATTGGGATACCAAACTTTCCAATGAATGTTGTTTTCAATTGATCCCATGCAGTTATGGATGAGGTCGGCAAATGCACAAACCAATAGAAAGTTTCATCTCCCAGAGACTGAGGGAAGAGTCTACATGCCACGTCCTCATGCTGAATCCTCCTATTACATAAGGCATCTTCAAAAATCTTGATATGTTCTTACGTCGTTCGGTTGGGATCATTGACATGCCATTTAGAGCAGAAGTGTTCCAGATCTTTGGCAAATCATGATAAGTAATGAAAGTGAGAGGAGAAGCATTGTTTTGTATCCAAGGAGCTACCATTTCTACTTGAGCTGGTTGAATTGGCGTCGTTTGAGCTTGATTAACTTGAGCTTGAAATTGAGTTGTATGACTGGAAGGACTTGTCCTGCCTGCAATATGATCCACCCAATGATTTATTCCCTTCTTGTGAAACTGCAATTCTACCAAATCTTCTTCCTATTTTGGAATTGATCTCAACAGTCTTTCTTCTTTCCGATCCAACTTGCTACTAGTTTTGTGTCATGTCCCCTCTTTAGTGACATGTCATTTTTCAATGGATTTGCCTATCATGGACTCTCGTAGGCAGATGGTTTTGGTGAGAGAGTCATTCTGATGATTATTTGGGGATTGGATGGTCTTATTTGCTCTTGGAGAGATGGTGTTTATCATATTTTTATTATAATGTGTTATGTGGGGCCAAAATGTTATAATTTTGAGTTGAGTTGCACTTTTTTATTTTATAAAGTTACTTTTTATATAAAAGTGCATTATAAAGGGATTTTATAAGAATATTTTATGGATACTTCTAGAAGTTCTAGTGGCTTCTTAGAAAAGTGAATAAATAGAGTGCTTGGCCTCTCATTTGGACATCCCATGACTTGAGTTTACACTACTTTTCTCTTTGAGCATTTGTGGCACCATCTTGGTCTGTAGATTGTCATTTGATCTTTAGGAACGGAGTTTCTTAAGGATTTGCATAACTGAGGAGGTGAAATATCCTTTGAAGGGTTGCACTTTGGAAGTGGTATTCAGCCATTTCAAGTTGAGCTTATTTGGAGTCCTCAGACTTACCTGAGGGTTTGAGTTTTTGATTGCAAGAGGAAAAAAAGCAGATCCAAAAAAGCAAAGAGAAAAAGCAGTCCGAAAAAGCAGATTCGAAAAAGAAAAGTGAAAAAGCAGACCCGAAAAAGCAAAGCGAAAAAGCAGATTCGAAAAAGCAGAGCGAAAAAACAATCCGAAAAAGTTTTTGCTACAAGTCTAATTCAATTTTCAGATTTTCAGGATAGGGTTTTGGAACCACATTTTTGCTCATATCTTCCTCATTACTCAACATATCATTCTAGGTATTTTTGCATCGGATTTCTATCGTCGAGGAGATAAAGATAGGTGCATTTTGGAGTACCAAAATGCCATGATTTATTTTTAAGGAATTTTCAAAATTCCTAGACATTTTCGAAAATCTGCAAGAAAGTACATTTTCAGATTTGGGGTGACTTTGGCTTGGGTGTTGGCATCTTCAGCACTAGTAAAAATTATCGCAGCCATTTACAATCAGGTTCTTCACTTCTCATTTGGCATTTGGCATATTTTCTAAGAAATGTATGTTTTCAGCTGAGTACAAAATATAGCTTCAGCACTTTACTATTTTACATTGTACTTGTCTTTGTTTGCCATCTGGCATTATTGGTATCAAAGGAAGGCTAGGATTTTGCAAGTGAAAGGGCATTGTAATTTTAGTCTATCTATATTGCAAACCTAGGGTTTGATGACCATATTATTGGCTGAAATATGTATGGCATTGTTGCAAATTGTTGATATATGAATGGCATATGGTTTTGAGCAATTTCCTACATCATTGATAGTGTTTTAGATGGTATTTGGTTGCTATCTATTATTCTGAAATTTTGGAACAGCGAACTCATATATTGCAAAATAATTTTCTATCTACATTTTGAGTTACATTTTTGAGGGGTTTTCAATGGCCTATTGGTAAGGGTCATTACAGTGGTATCAGAGCGGTGTTCTTGCCATCCTGTTGGGTAAGAAATCTTTATGCATCCTTCAGCATTTGGGCATCACAGGTATTATACACACAGGAGAGCTGCACTTGAGGGTGAGCAAGAATTCAGAGATATACTTACTATGGGTGAGAGACAGTCGCAGAGTCCACCTAGAGTCCCTAGGACTGATGATGATGAGGCTAGAGACTTCTTCCGGGCTATGACTACTGGACAGCAGGAGATAGTTCAGTCTATACGTGCATTGACGACTATAATGGAGAGAGTTGCTCAGCCAAGGAATCGGGAACAGGGTAGAGGGATACCAAAGCAGGATAACAGGAGTGTAGCAGGTTCACAGGGTGCTCCTAGGCACAGGTCGTGGACTGCAGACAGGCCTACACGTCCTACATTCCTTAGAGAGGAGGCCCAGGAGGCAGGAGAGAATGATATGCCAGAGGACTTTCAGGATGATCTTAGAGCTGCAAATGCAGAATGGCGGGCATTACCTCCACATGTTCGTGAGTTGCTGAATTTTGATCGCTACCTGAGTCAGAGAAGAGAGCACATGAGGAGTAGTAGGCAAAACAGGAGGCCTAGAGGAGGTCAGGACAGTGAGTTGCAGCGAGCTGCTAGCAAGCTCACCTTACCATCTTTTGATGGCAGTGGACAGATGACAGCACAGGCCTGGATCCATAAGTTAGATACATTCCTAGCGTTGAGGCCTATGTCAGAGATGGATGCTATCAGGTATGCCACCTTGCATCTAGAGGGCGCAGCACATGATTGGTGGTCACATGGTATGATTACATTGCAACATAATCAGGTGACATCCTACCAAGATTTTGTGGATAGATTGGTAGAGCGCTTTGATAAGAAAGACCCAGAGGTCTTCTTCCGTGATCTTGCACAGCTGAGACAGACAGGCAGTTTAGAGGTCTACATCAGTGAGTTTCAGAGATTATCAGTGATGGTGCAGGATGTATCTGAGAGGAGGCTGGTTATATTATTCACAGAGGGGTTGTCTGAACCTCTAAAGGGTTGGATCAAGGCATTCGATCCCCCTTCATTGCAGGAGGCTATGAGGAAGGCACGGAGCATGGAGCTCACAGCACCCTCCAGCAGATTCACCTCCAGGAGCACTTCTTCATTCAGGGACAATAAGAAGTTTGATGAAAACAAGGGCAAAAAAGATGACACCAAGGGTAAGTCTACTGCACCTTTGAATATGGAGACATTGAATGACTTGCGCAGGAAGAAGCTATGTTTCTACTGCAAGGGTCCTTACGACAGAGATCATGATTGTCCTATGAGGCCTAAGGGGAAGGCCAATAGGGTTATGTGGGCTTACTACGAGGGTTCAGATTCTGACAGTTCTGGACATGAGGATGGTCATAGTGATGAAGAGCCCGAGGCAGAGACAGAGGCTTCAAAACCTAAGGAGGAGCCCGAGTTGCACTTACAGAAGGCACGCTTGTCTAGCATTCAACAGGAAGGATCTTTTAGACTGCGTGGTGTTCTAGCAGGGCAAAGAGTTATTACATTGGTTGATACAGGTGCTACGCACAATTTTATTGATGCACATTTTGTTGAACGCCGTGGTATTATGACTGAGGAGTTTGAGTGACTACGAGTACAGGTTGTTGATGGTTACACTCTTAAGTGTAACAGGATGGTGAGAGATCTGCCCTTACGCCTGAACAACTATGAGTTCAAGGCGGACTACCATGTTGTCAACATGGGTGATCTGGATATTGTGTTGGGGATGAAGTGGTTACACTCATTGGGAGAGGTCACTTTCAGATTGAAGGACATGGAGATTAAGTTTGAGGTGGATGGGAAACAGCATATTTTGAGAGCCATCAGAAATAGTGACATCAAGACTATTCCTTTCAAACAGATGGAGAGGTTGGCTAGACATGATGGTATAGAGTGGGCAGCAGTATGCACTCTCATGCCTACACAAGAGGGACAGCATAAGACAGAGTATCATCCAGACATTCAGAGGTTGAGAGTGAAGTATGATAGAGTCTTCAGTGACATCCCACCTGGCAGAGGTATTAAGCACATCATTGAGTTAGAGGAGGGTGCTAAACCCGTGATGATTACACCCTACAGGCATCCTAAGAGACTCAAGGATGAGATAGAGAAAACCATCAAGGAGTTGCTTGCGATGGGACACATCAGACCGAGCAAGTCTCCTTTTGCTTCTTCGGTAGTATTGGTGAAGAAGAAGGATGGTACTTTGCGGATGTGCATTGACTATAGGGTGCTGAATAAAAAGACAATTAAGAACAGGTACCCCATTCCACGGATTGATGAGCTGATTGATGAGCTGCATGGTGCATGTTATTTCACGAAGATTGATTTGAGATCCGGCTATCATCAGATCAGAGTTAGAGAACAGGATATTGAGAAGACCGCCTTCATATGTCATTGTGGGCACTTTGAGTTTGTGGTCATGCCATTTGGGCTGACCAATGCGCTAGCTACTTTTCAGTCTACTATGAACAGGGTCTTCCATCATCAGTTGAGGAAGTATGTGTTAGTCTTCTTCGATGATATTCTGATATACAGTCGGACTTGGCAGGAGCACATGGAGCATCTAGAGACAGTTTTGGGGATCTTGCAGTCGGAATCCTTGTACGCCAAGGAGTCCAAATGTGATTTGGGCATGATAGAGCTATTGTATTTGGGTCACATCATTAGTGCAGAAGGAGTAAGGATGGATCCTGATAAGATCCGTGCTATTTTGGATTGGCCTACTCCAAAGAACTTGACACAGTTGAGAGGGTTCTTTGGGTTGTGTGGTTTCTACCGCAGATTTGTCAGTGGGTATTCACGTCATGCAGCTCCTATGATAGATTTGCTGAAGAAGGGAGCCTTTGTTTGGACACCTGAGGCACAGGCTTGCTGTGAGAGATTCAAGGAGATCATGACTACATGCCCTGTGTTAGCATTGTCCGACTTCTCGAAGCCATTTGAGCTTCAGTGCGATGCATCTAGAGAGGGTATAGGTGTTGTTCTGATGCAGGACAAGCACCCCATTGCATTTGAGAGCAGGAAGCTCCGTGGGCTAGAGAGATCATTTAGTATATATGACAAGGAGATGTTAGCCATTATGCATGCATTGGCTAAATTCAGGCAGTATATGGTGGGTGGTAAGTTTTGCATTAAAACTGACCACAATAGTTTGAGACATTTCCTTGGACAGAGAGATCTCAATGACAGGCAGCAAAAGTGGGTTAGTAAGCTGCAAGCTTATGATTTTGACATCTCCTATGTGAGAGGGACTCAGAATGTGGTAGCAGATGCTTTGTCATGCAAACCACATCTCAGTGCTATGGTTGAAATATCTAAGGATTGGAGGCATTTGATTATTGCAGAGTATGCTAGAGACTCATGGGCATCCGGGATTGTTGATGGGACAGTTGTTGATACCAGGTACACACTTGTGGATGATTTGATTATCTACAAGAACAGGATATTCTTAGTCCCAAGATCGAAGGTGAAGCGTATTGTTATGAGAGCTCTCCATGATTCACCTACAGCTGGCCATCCTGGATACTTCAAAACTTACAGGCAAGTGCGAGAGCGTTTCACTTGGAAGGGGCTCAAGGCGGATGTGTTGTAGTATGTACAAGAGTGCCCTGTTTGTCAGCAGAACAAACAAGAGCACACCTTTCCAACAGGGCTCCTACAACCACTTCCCATTCCTGACAGGAAGTGGGAGTGTATATCCATGGATTTCATTACGGGCTTGCTAAGGCCCAAGGGCATGATTGCATCTATGTGGTGGTGGACAGGTTGACGAAGTATGCACACTTCTTTCCCATCACTACTACTTACACAGCAGTGCAGGTGGCTGAGGTCTTCTTCAGAGAGATTTTCAGACTACATGGGATACCCCGGAGCATAGTGAGTGACAGGGATAGCAGGTTCTTGAGTCATTTTTGGCAGGAGGTGTTCCGTTTATGTGGCACTGAGCTTACACCTAGCACCAGTTACCACCCGCAGACTGATGGGCAGACTGCGATAGTAAATAAGTGGGTGGAAGGCTACTTGAGGAACTATGTGGCAGGGCAGCAGAAGGCATGGGTTAGGTGGATTTATCTATGTGAGTATTGCTACAATACCACATACCACATGTCTATTCAAATGACTCCTTTTAGGGCACTATATGGTTATGAGGCATCGAGTTTTCTAGATTTGCTTATGAGTGATGTTAGAGTTCCTCGTACTGGAGATTTGCTTCAGGAGAGCAAGGACATTGTTGATGCTCTCAGAGATAATATTGCCAGGGCACAGAATCAGCATAAGCAGTATGCAAATCAAAAGCGGACAGAGAGGAGTTTTGAGGTTGGTGACATGGTTTATCTCATGTTGCAGCCCTATAGACAGTCTACCCTGGGGAAGAGTGGATCAGAGAAGCTTAAGCCTAGGTACTATGGTCCTTTCAGGATTATCAGGCATATTGGAGAGATGGCATATGAGCTTGAGCTTCTAGCAGACAGCAGGGTACACAATGTTTTCCATGTGTCATGCCTCAAAAAGGCGTTGGGTCAGCATGTTGTGCCTTCAACAGTTCCTCCATTGGATGATGAGGGGAAGTTGGTTCTTGTTCCCAAGTACATCATTGACAGCAGAGAGAGGCAGTTCCGCAGGAGGACCATCATGGAGTATTTGGTGAAGTGGAAAAATTTGCCTGAGGAGGATGCCACATGGGAGGGAGACGATATTTTGCAGCACCCAACTTTGAGATTGCTTGAGGGCAAGCAATTTCAGGAGGGGCGGACTGTCATGTCCCCTCTTTAGTGACATGTCATTTTTAAGTGGATTTGCCTATCATGGACTCTCGTAGGCAGATGGTTTTGGTGAGAGAGTCATTCTGATGATTATTTGGGGATTGGATGGTCTTATTTGCTCTTGGAGAGATGGTGTTTATCATATTTTTATTATAATGTGTTATGTGGGGCCAAAATGTTATAATTTTGAGTTGAGTTGCACTTTTTTATTTTATAAAGTTACTTTTTATATAAAAGTGCATTATAAAGGGATTTTATAAGAATATTTTATGGATACTTCTAGAAGTTCTAGTGGCTTCTTAGAAAAGTGAATAAATAGAGTGCTTAGCCTCTCATTTGGACATCCCATGACTTGAGTTTACACTACTTTTCTCTTTGAGCATTTGTGGCGCCATCTTGGTCTGCAGATTGTCATTTGATCTTTAGAAACGGAGTTTCTTAAGGATTTACATAACTGAGGAGGTGAAATATCCTTTGAAGGGTTGCACTTTGGAAGTGGTATTCAACCATTTCAAGTTGAGCTTATTTGGAGTCTTCAGACTTACCTGAGGGTTTGAGTTTTTGATTGCAAGAGGAAAAAAAGAAGATCCGAAAAAGCAAAGCGAAAAAGCAGATCCGAAAAAGCAGAGCGAAAAAGCAATCCGAAAAAGTTTTTGCTACAAGTCTAATTCAATTTTCAGATTTTCAGGATTGGGTTTTGGAACCACATTTTTGCTAATATCTTCCTCATTACTCAGCATATCATTCTGGGTATTTTTGCATTGGATTTCTATCGTCGAGGAGATAAAGATAGGTGCATTTTGGAGTCCCAAAATGCCATGATTTATTTTTAAGGAATTTTCAAAATTTCTAGACATTTTAAAAAATCTGCAAGAAAGTACATTTTCAGATTTGGGGTGACTTTGGCTTGGGTGTTGGCATCTTCAGCACTCGTAAAAATTATCGCAGCCATCTACAATCAGGTTCCTCACTTCTCATTTGGCATTTGGCATATTTTCTGAGAAATGTATGTTTTCAGCTGAGTACAAAATATAGCTTCAGCACTTTACTATTTTACATTGTACTTGTCTTTGTTTGCCATCTGGCATTATTGGTATCAAAGGAAGGCTAGGATTTTGCAAATGAAAGGGCATTGTAATTTTTAGTCTATCTATATTGCAAACCTAGGGTTTGATGACCATATTATTGGCTGAAATATGTATGGCATTGTTGCAAATTGTTGATATATGAATGGCATATGGTTTTGAGCAATTTCCTACATCATTGATAGTGTTTTAGATGGTATTTAGTTGCTATCTATTATTCTGAAATTTTGGGACAGCGAACTCATATATTGCAAAATAATTTTCTATCTACATTTTGGGTTACATTTTTTAGGGGTTTTTAGTGGCCTATTGGTAAGGGTCATTACATTTTGGTCTTCTTCGAGATTTGATTGGGCTAATCTTTCTTCTTTTCTTTCCCTCTCAAGCCTTCTTTGAATTTCCCTCTCTCCTTCTAACCTTCTTTGGATTCTCTTGTCTATCTCTTGAGCTCGCCTTTCTTCTTCGTTCAGCAAATCAGCAACATTCAAGTATTCTTGATTGTTCCTTCTTTCTTCCCAAGCAATAGAGTACAAAGTTGCTACAATATTATCTTGAAGTGTTACCCACTATGCTCTCGGTTGCTGCAATCTAGGAAGAACCATCCTTCATCATCTTTAAACCGTTAACAACTTCTTGAGAAAACTAAGAACAAGCCCTCCTAGCACCAATTTATGTTGATGTGAGTTTTGTTCCACTACAACATGCAGAATCGAACAATTAATGTTTTAGGATGAAACACCAAATATCGAATCCTCTCTTGAATAAAGACACTTCTTATGCTAAGACTGCAATGAAAGATCATAAGGTGACTTCAAGGTTCCTTTCAATGTGGATACTTGCTCAGTTGAAATGATGTGATTTGTTGGGATCACTTAAGAGGACTTACGTTGATTTCTAAGACTTCTCAACTTGATTCGATTAATTTGGCTTCACAATGTGCAATGAAAATATAGTGTTGATATTCGATTTACAAAAGCAACTTAAATCTACACTTGTGAATTCAAGTACTTCTACTTCTAAGGATGCAAGAAAGAGTGAATGTACTTGGACTCTACTAGATGCAGTCTTGTCATCGAATCCACTCACCTAGTGCAAGCTTCTAAGGTATGTTCAAATGATTTTCAAATCAATACCATTTCCTTAATCCCATCTACGGATGCAAATCAAATATCAAGTATGGATTGGAGTTAAGTGCACATATGTGTCATTCGACCACGCAAGGCAAACTTACAATCAATAAGCTGCTAGCGGTTTGGTCTAGGGTAGAGCCAAACAAGTATGCATTCACAATTACTCTTATCCACTAAACTACTCAAAGCAAATTCTAACTTAACAACTTGAAACCAACTCTATTCTAAATGAGGAATGTAGATCACCATGCAATACTTCCAAATAGATCACAATAATTCACCATGTAAGATACAACAATGAATAGTAGAGCAAATTTGGCAGTATATTACTAATTAGCAACAATTCTCTCTTACAAATGAAGAGAGCATGCCTTATACAGGGGCTCAATTATAATGAACAGCCAAGATTAATCTACTACAAACCCTAATTAGGTTCACCACCCCTATCATCCAATAAGATCAAAGCACCACCATGTGAGCCAATAGAAAAATTACAATGTTTTATTGACTAATCAATAGGCACCAAACTATGGGCCAATCGAAACCAAGCACCTAACTATCCACCAATGAGAAAATTAATTGCCACATAGGCTTACATCAAATCTTCTTTTAGAAGATAATTTCCTTTAATTTTTTCTCTCTTCGCAAATTCAATGAACCTTGACAAAATATCAATAAGTTCATCCATTATAGGACTAGGCGCCCTTTGTATCTTCCAATCAGCCATATCTATCTCAGTTGCACTTGTGGCGATGAGTCTTCCCCAATTTGGCATGTTGTCTTGCCCTAAGGCCATGAAGGCCTTGAATGCTACTACCTTTCTTAATTATTCCCTCCTGATGGTGTTGCAATCTTTGAAATGGAGAGCCTTCAACCTTTCCTGTATCACTTCCAAATTCATATTTTCTTCCTTTCTCTCATCAAATCGAAATGTTACCTTCACTACTTCCTGAATCTCATCCCCAATTGCTTGAACTGTGGCATTGAGGCTGTAGCAATCACCTTTTACCTTCTCAAGAGTATCCTACCTGAAAACTAATACAAAGTATCATACATTGACATCCTTTATTCCATTCGCTTTATAACTTTACTTTTCTCCAATAGTTGCTCAAGAATTCCTACCATTGCTTCCAAACAAGGGATGGCTTTCTCTCTAATGGGCTGAAATTCTTCACACATTGCATCTATGAATTAGAGTCTCAAGCTGATTGATGTAATTGCATGATATTGCATTAGGAATTCTAGAAGAAAAGAGAATACTTCCTACACAACTTCAGTTGTATCGTCGATTCTTGAAATGCCATCCTCAAATTCTCCAAATTGTCGATTGATTCTCGTTCAAGGGTGAGAGGTGGAGCAAATGTTTGGTCCCTCTGCTAATTAGGGTTGAACATATGCTTGAGATACTCCCTAAATCTTCAGTTTTCTTCTTTGTATTTCTTCTTCTTTCCAACTTCTTTGCTCACCCTCGGCTCTAAAACTTGAATGGCCCCATGAGCATCCTCAAATTCTTGCTTCTTTGTTGTGACCCCCATATCGTGCTCAATGATATCAAAATCTTGAGGATGGATAATATCCCTTGTTTTATTTCCTCTTGGAATGGCAATTTGGACTTTACGGGATCCGAAATCATCCCTAATGACTTTTTCTAATCTCCTTGTTGGCTGACTTTCTTCTCTTTCCCCAAATTTTCTATGATGTTCTCAATATCCTCAATTGGCCCAGGATTGACAATCTCCTTCCTTTGTGACATTTCCCTCAACCAGGCAGGTGTTGTGCATTCTCCCAACCCAATATTAGGTTCTCCCCTATTTTGTTCTTCAACTGGTATGATGGCTACATCTTTTCTTGGGCCTTCGTTTGGAGGTGGAATTTCACCTTCTTCAGGAGAATCCTCAATATCTATCATTTCATCTTCATTTATCCTTTGTGGAGGACTTTTTGCGATCCTTCTTGGCCTTAGAAAAGAATATCCGAAAGAACTTTGACTAACACTATCCTATGATTCAAAAGTGGATTCCTAATTCACCTCCTTGTCCTTTGTTGGAATTATCTTTCCTTGTTTAGAGGCAAGACTTTCTTTGTTTGGAGGAAAATTTGATTTCTGCTTCTTGGCTTGTGGCTCCTCAATCCTTATCTCTTTACCTCTTGACTCTTTACTTTGCGAGCCCCTTCCAACACCCTTCCTCTTTTTGTTGCCTTTACCTGGTTGCCTTTCACTAGATTCTTGAGGTTGTTCAGATGATTCTTCAACTTCTTCGAACTCTTTCATTTTTTCATATGTCAAAGGAATTCCTTTCTTTAGGAGGCTTGTCATCTATCCAACCACTCTTAAGTGAAAAGTGTAACAGGGATCATCAAAGTTTCTGAATTCATCTCCTTTTCATCTAACCAATCAATAGAATCCAACTCATAATTTGTAGTTGTTTCGAAATCTCTTCTAGTGACTCTGTCATCTTCTTCTAATTGATCAGGGACTTGAATTTGCTTCCATTTGTATTTTCTGATCATATCCACTGTTAGCCTTGAGAACATCCTCTTCCTAATCTCCAAATCGTAAATTGCATCTGCCCTATAATCTTCCAAGTGTGGAATGTGATGGAACTTGTTTCCATATGCTCTCTTGATTTTCTTTTCTAGATTGAAGTTTTTCTTGCCTCATAATATCCGAAAGCATAAAAGTCAAATTCCTTCTCTGTTGCCTCAGTTGCTACAATAGATGGACAAGTCTCGCTTCCAAGACTAAATTAGAATCCAACCCCCTACTTATGTTTATGCTTTTGAATCTTATCGTAAGCAATCAATTGCCTTGCCACTTCCATTATCACCAGTTTATTAGTAGGATATCTCAGAAGCTTTCAGGGACAACAAGTACTCCCCATCATTCGAATGTATGTAAACTTAGGAAATTGAGTGTACCATGGACCATGTTTCTTGATTACCTTCTTAGCTTCCTTGGATAACCTTTTATGTGGAGCCTCCTGTAGAGTTCTTACAATTTGCATGGCAAAGGCATCATTGAGAATCTTGAAGTGTTTGTTGTTGTGAAGATGTAGTTGTGGATAGCACTCATGTACAAGGAATTGTCCTGCTCCTGTTCCACATTGTCCCAAGCTACTCAATCCTGATACTTAAAAACCATGGCAACATGTAGACCAAACAGGAAGTCATATGCAATGCCTCCGTGCTCTTTATCATCCTTAACTAGAGATCAAGGTTATCACTGGTTATTTTTGCCCATTCAAGCATAACCTCTCCTGTAGATATCTTGTCCATGAAATAAAACATCCAAGGTTAAAAAATAGCTCTGTGCGGCTCTCCCATGACCCTGCTTAGGATGATGATGAGGTCGCCATAGTCCTCCTTAAAATCTGATTTGGTTAACTTGGACAACTTCAATAGCTTGGAGTGATGGCTCCTTGGTTCAATTAGCCACTCATTCATCTTGATAGCACAAGCATCCACTTGATCATTGTGGTGCTTTAGAGCTTGCTCCTTTGTCATGTAAACACCCAA
Source organism: Chamaecyparis obtusa (assembly GCA_027943335.1). NCBI lineage: Eukaryota > Viridiplantae > Streptophyta > Pinopsida > Cupressales > Cupressaceae > Chamaecyparis > Chamaecyparis obtusa. The sequence goes on along the minus strand of BSBK01000322.1, from coordinate 96,748 downwards.
CTTGTGGTAAGGTGTGTTGAAAGTTTCCCTGGTTGCTCGCTCAGTGAGGAGAATCAACACTTGCTTGTCTTTCCCATAGTGGATTGCCTTTGTTTGTGGATTGTAGTGCATGGCCCATTCAAATACTAGCTTTGGGCATTGCATTGTAGGAGGAAAAGAAGAAGCTCGAACAATGCCATTCTTCACCATTTTCCTTTCCATCCTTGAAGGATTGCCCCTGAACATTCGATCCCTTACTTGCGACATGTTGACTGATCCAAGGTCAGTATCTCCAATCTTCTTGTTTTTCAAGGTGAAGCTAGTCTTTGGAGTCATTTCCTTCATGTCATTATTTATTTGAATCTGCCTATCCTTCTTTGCATTCCCAGTTTTAGCTCCCGACATCCTTGGATCTGCATTCAACACTTTCCATTAGATTTTTGAATTTCAAATTTTCAATTAGAAAGCAAGACTTTGTAATCAAGGAATAGACTTGGATAAGAAGTTTAATCAAATTATCACTTAGGCTGAATTCAAATTTCTTTCAAGACAAGATGACTTCATTATTTTGATTCTCCAAAGATTTTCATTGGCAAATCCAATAAATGGCTTACCTTGCAGGTTAATATTTCAAATCTGGGCACCTAATTTTAATTTCAGTATGAATCCTCCTTAAATTTTGGCTTTGTAAGGCCTGATTTTTTTAAGTTTTCAGCCCAGATTTATTTCTTTCAACACCCTTCAATTCTGATTTCTTGCAAATCAGTGAATTTTATCTTTTAAAATCCCTCTCAAAATTGCCCCTCTAGTTATGAAATCGCTTCTCCTTATTGTGATTTTGATCCGCTCATGAAAATGACAAATTATGTCTTGAAAATGAAATTGAATCACCCCCTTATGTAGGTGCCTAGGATGAATGGGTGGCAACTCTTGGTTTGGGCCGACATGGTTTTGGCCAATCAATTAACTGTAATTTGAACATTTTAATGGCCTTGAAGAGGCCAACTTGTATTTGGCCGACCAATCAGATTAAATTAAACATTTTTTATTTCTCTTAATAGGGCTGTTAAATATGATTAAATTTCTTTCAGATTTGATCTATTTATGGATTTTCTATTTGCAGAATATGATTCTTACAATTACTGTACTTTCTTGCAGATTATAATCAGAATATTGAACTTGATAAATATGAAGTTGATGCCAAATCAATATTGAGAAATACTGATCATGAATTCACAAGTCTGGATTTTTCCTTAATAGTATCCGATCTACAAGAGCAGAACATTTATTGATTTCAATGTCTCCAATTGTGGATCGGATCTGCATTAAATATATAAGGAAGAGACACATCCCATGAGCGGACATGTCTGCACACAGTGGAGGCATGTCCGTTCATGAGATGTCCCATGAATTGTGCCTTTTCATCTTAACTAGACTCCCGATCTCTAATCGGGGTTTGTTACTTAATAAACATAAATGCTTACCAAGTTCGATCTGTATTTATCTTGCACAAATAAATAATATCCAATCTGGAAATGATTACCGATAATGATGCTCGATCGGGATCCTAAATGAAACATGAAATGCCAATAATCTGCAAGTAATAACCTCTAAATGCAGATTGATAATATACTTGGAATATAGTAGATTTCGATCAGTTATATAAGTGATCATCGATTTCCAGAATTTATTGCAAATGATGACATGAATATATATACAATTAAATATATATCTGTGTATACATATGTCAGTACATATCTTAATAGTTTTTGTCTCAAGGTTTTATCTGACTGAAGCTACAAAACATCAATAGAGGCCAACCCAATCATGGATAAAATAAAAAATTTCAATCACCAAATTAACCATTTATTACTAAGTCGATTTGAATCATTCGACCCAATGATTTCGAATTTTCTTCATCCCTTGGTCTGATCTCGAGCCTCCCATTAAATCTGGGTGGAGTTTTAGCATGTGTCGAGATTGAAAATCTTGACAAGGTAGCGGATTCCGGCCCTATGTCAAGATTGAAACCTTTTTGCCCTTCCATGTTTGTGTGATCAGCCTTTTAAGGGGGGGCCAACATATTTGTTCTTATTGTTCAAAATTCCCCTCCCTACAAATGCAAGGCGGGAATCAAAGGGGGCTCGATAGTGGGAATCCTGACAAGGGGTCGGAATTTGACCCTATGTCAGGATTATTTTCGATTTTTTCCTTAATTTTCAAACTCCCTTCTACCTTTCAAATCCTCATTTCATGCTCCCAAATTTGCTTCAAAGGTTGATTATCATGCTTTTTGGGTAATGATTTGCATTTGCTGCCCATTTTCGTTTGATTTCAATCTACTTTTTGCTCAAATTTTCGATCTCTTCCTTCAAAGCTTCATCGCCTTGCCATTGGTCTTCATTTTTCACCCTTTTGACCAACTTGGGATTGCAATTTATCATTGAGAATGTAATGTCCATGTTTTTAGACTTTTGGGATTAGCTTGGTTTAGCGACCCTCACAGGCTAATCAAGCGAACAGAGGGTGTCAGATGGTGGAGCCAGCGTTGGGATTCCATTCTAGAGGTTCGACTTATCAGGTCTGCTCTTCGTTCGGATCATTTTGGTCAACTTACTATTTATAGTAAGTGGTATTTTGGGTATGGCCAGGATTAGCAGGGTGTCTGCACGGAGCGTAAGATATCTCAGGATCGAGTTTCAAAGAATCTCCAATTTGAGAGACTTACTATTTTTAGTAAGTCTATTTTTAGCAGTGGCTATTTCTGGCAGGGCAATGCCTATTCCTAGCTGGGCAGTTGGACTTGGTGCATTGTCAGAAGTTCATTGATTGCAGTCAGACAGTTCAGTGGCTTATATTTTAAATGTGTTATTAAATTAAATTATTTTGATTTAATTTAATAACTTATGATTTTATAACTTAATGTTATAAAGTGAGATTATTTTTAAAGCCAATTAAGTGAAAATATTTAAAAAGTGCTTTTTCCAAAAAAGCTATATAACCAACTCGAAAAAGCACTTTTTCATTATCTTATGCAATCATTATTATTTCTTGGAATTTGGGAAGAAGACAAAACCTGGCTAGGGTTTTGAGGACTGATTCCTCATTTTGTAATTTGAGCCATTATCTGATGATGGTGAATTTTACAGCTGAATATTTCTGATGATCACAATTCGGTGCTGTTGTACATCGGATGTGTGAGAATTCTGAATTTGGAGTTTGAAGTTAATTGGGAATTGTGACATTGAATGCAACAATTGAATTCTGAATAATTTTCTTGGAGACCATTGGTTATTCCTTTCTGATTTTCGCAAGAGTCTTAGTGAAGAGGCTTATCGAATTATATGTCTACTGCCGCATTGGTGAGCTGCAATTCAATTTAAGGGGAGACGTTCTGTATCAAACAGTGAAATACCTTGCAATCTGCCACGTAAATACTATATGCTGGCACGTGGAATAATATCTACCAGCGGCTGCATAATTCTGGACTGAATTCATATGATAGCAGGGCCGTAAGTCTTTAATTGAGACAGCATTCTATTTGATTCAATCACGCGCTGCTTATTCTATTAAAGGTGGCGGCTGCCTTCCTTTCAAAGTAGTAACCACTAAGAGAGGCCCTACCCAAGCACAGGTGCAATTCGGGTATTAATAACATTTGTTTATTTCATAATTTTTGTTGAATATTGAAGGTCAGTAAAAGACATGGTTTCTGAAAGTAACTCCTTTGAATTAATAAATCATAATTGCTGATAGAGTTATCAGAATTAGTTTGCATAAAATTGTTGAAAATAGTTGCAGTTGAATTCAATTCATATAAATATTGGGGGAATTATCATTGGAATTTGCTCAATTTAAATATTATTGAGAAAAGTTGCAGTTGTCTTCAAATTTATTAATAAATATACAAGAAGAGCCAATTTGGGTTCTTTACAGTGGTATCAGAGCTTTCTTCCTGCCATCCTGTGGGGTCTGGATACATTAATTTTATGAAGTTATTTTAAAAGTGTCCAGCACTTCTATTTTCTAGCTATGGATAAATACAAGAGATCTAGTTCCGGAGGTCATCATAGCAGTAAATGAAATAGAGCGGAATTAAATGCTTTGGTAGAAAGCATGGAGAGACTTAGATTGCATCAGCAAAGATTGGCAGAGAGGTTGTCGGATCCAGCTACAGTAGATAGGGCAGTGAGATATATGGTCTCTGCTTTTAGAAGACCGAAATCTAGTTTGCAGGGGAGAAGGCTGGAGTTTTCTCCGACAGTAATCCATGATGCGGATGTTCCTACATCTAGTTCAGCACCTGTTGTTCCCATCCGTGGTGGTGGTGATGGATTTATTGCACAGGAGTCAGTGGATGTTTCAGTGTCATTGGTTGACAGTAGTGTTGAGGATCACCAGGTTGAGGCTCCCAGAGCAGTCACTATGGATTGTACAGAGTCAGCTGATGTTGCAGTTATCACTAAGTATTCAAACTCTCTCATGGAGGGAGTTATTATCGGAGATGTTTATGTCAGCTGTAATAGTGTTGCTCCAATTCAGGAGGCAATTGCTTCCTCAGATAGGACCGAGGCACTTACGGAGTCTCCCTGTGGTGAGGTTGGTGATCTAGGCATTACAGTGGGATCAGTTGATGACAGTTCGAGCTCTAGCATTATTGGTGCACAGCTTGACATTGAGTCATGTGTGCAGAGACACGTGTCCGCAAATGAGATTCCAGCAGGAGATGTGGGAGCTGATAGTATAGACACATCTAATGACACTTTTGAGGATGTTGTGAGTTGCATTGGAGATGACACCCCCTATGAGATGTTGGGTGATTACTGCGTGCAGCGTATGAGCTCTGACAGCTCAGAGATTTATGATAGCAGTCGCAGTGTGGGATCAGTACAGGAGACAGTGGTTTATTCCTGTGTTGAGGACGTGAGCATGGAGCTTTCTAGTGATGACACTCAGGATGAGAGTGTTGCAGCTGATTTGGGCAACATAGTTTCATGCCACAGTTTAGTTGATTCACATGACAACATTGAGTCGCGTATGCAGCCAGAGTTAGTAGAGGAGATGCCGATAGACAATGTGTACGCTAGCATTGCAGATATCTCCGATGCTGAGAGCGAGGACGATGAGTGCTCTAGTGTTTCTGGCTTTCTATATTTGACCTTGGGCGTTGATTCAGCGTTGTCATTTGGTGATGGTGAGTTCCAGGACTCTGTTACAGGGACTCATAGATGAGGACAGGGAAGCTTATGAGTGGCAGGAGTTTGTTACAGCCAGGGCTTCCACTTTTAGAGACGGGGTTACTTCTTCGGTAACTCATGAGGATGTGTCTCAGGTTTTGGACTGTCAGATGGTTGCAGAGGACGAGGTAGCTAGAGATTGTGTTGAGTCAGACTCAGTAGCAGCTTCCTCGGGGTTAGATGAGGACGTGTCTGATGCCTGTACTCAGAGTGTCGAAGTGTACTCAGACGTAAGTACACAAAGAGAGGGTGATCTTGAGGGGAGTTTGTTGGATACAGCTTCCTCTCATAAAGCAGACAGTGCGTTTGAGGTTGTTCATAGGAGGCCTGTTGTGTAGAGTCATCATGTGATTAGCCAATTGCGAGTTGATGAGAGGGATATTTCTTCTACTCTCGAGCATTTTGATGTCGCTCGTCAGTTGTTAGTTGTTTATGGTTGGGGTGCTCCTATGACAGATGAGCCCAGTGGTGGTTACCTTTCTTTGACAGAGATTCATTCTTTGCGTGAGGCTGTCAAGATTTTGAGACAAAACTATTTACAGATGGTAGCCGACCGAGATCACCTAGTGGAGTGGGGGAGTACAGCTTATGAGGCACTGATGGACAGAGAGGAGGAGGTGAGTGAGCTTACCCAGGAGCTCACAGTGACTACTGAGGTTTTAGAGGACACTCAGCGGGCCCTTCAGGAGTCGCAGATCCGATTAGAGGAGGTGACCGTGGAGTTGGAGCATTTACGGTCTACACCAGCCCCAGACCCGGTTCAATTGCACATTGAGGTGGTTGGTGGTGAGTTTGCTCCTACGGTTGGTGATGAGGGACATGTTGATGTGGCCGTTACACATGTTCAGGAGATGGGAGCACTTGGTCTGGATGAGGTAAGAGTACCAGATGAGACAGGCTCTCAAGTTTATTTGCTTCCTTTAGCTGGGAGTGAATCTACTTCATCATCTCACATAGCTGATAGCACGGGACAGTTGGCTGTGCCACATTTGCGGGGGGATCAGCTGTGGATTGCGGGGGAGCAAGTTGATGCTTCCGCGTATAATTTCTACTGCACCGAGTCATTTATGGAGTATCTACTTGAGAGTGCTGACGTGCGTCAGGATTCTTATAGAGTCTCTGAGGGTACTCTCATCCGAGGCTCTTGTGCTATTCGGAGGTTGGTCGGGAAGATTGTGGAGACTCTTTCTACTATGCTTCCCCACAGGGATTTTGAGGTTGGGTTTGCTGAGAGGGTTGCTCAGGTTCCTACCCAGCCTATAGTGATGTGGAGTCAGAGATTGGAGCCGTCTTTTGATTCCCGGTTTGGTAATGATGAGCCATTGACAGAGAGTGGGGATTCCTACCGGCATTATATGGTGGGGTATGCTCATCATTTTTCTTTTGACCCTCAGGTGGAAGATTTGGTCTCACACAGGGGTAAACCAGCTCCAGTATCCTACCATCCATTATGGGATGGATTAGCACCATCGTTTGCAGATGGATTTGGCAGTTGCAAGTTAGATTACTTGCAGTGTCCACACACTCAGGATTGTTTATTAGAGGACAGAATTGATAACATTGATTCAGGCACATTCGGTCACTGTTGTTTTCCCAGTGCAGTTGGGTGTGAGTGCTGGATAGACAGGGACTCAAGTTTTGACAGAGTTGTTATTTCAGATGGGTTGAGTTCCGTTGGGTTGTTTTCAGCATCGACATCTACAGCTGGTTTACAGATGTTGTTTTCAGTAGTGCTTGTTCTGTTGATGTTGGTTCTCTCTTCACAAGAGGTTGGTGAGGATCGGGACATTACTTGTGACCATCCTTGGGATCCGGGTGGTTTATGATGTTGCTTGTTTTTCTTGATTGCTTGAGGACAAGCAATCTTGGGAAGGGAGGACTGTAATGTCCCCGTTTTTAGACTTTTGGGATTAGCTTGGTTTAGCAACCCTCACAGGCTAATCAAGCGAACAAAGGGTGTCAAATGGTGGAGCCAGCCTTGGGATTCCATTCTGGAGGTTCGACTTATCAAGTCTGCTCTTCGGTCGGATCATTTTGGTCAACTTACTATTTATAGTAAGTGGTATTTTGGGTATGGCCAGGATTAGCAGGGTGCCTGCACGGAGCGTCAGATATCTCAGGATCGAGTTTCAGAGAATCTCCAGTTTGAGAGACTTACTATTTTTAGTAAGTCTATTTTTAGCAGTGGCTATTTCTGGCAAGGCAGTGCCTATTCCTAGCTGGGCAATTGGACTTGGTGCTTTGTCAGAAGTTCGTTGATTGCAATCAGACAGTTCAATGGCTTATATTTTAAATGTGTTATTAAATTAAATTATTTTGATTTAATTTAATAACTTATGATTTTATAACTTAATGTTATAAAGTGAGATTATTTTTAAAGCCAATTAAGTGAAAATATTTAAAAAGTGTTTTTTCCGAAAAAGCTATATAACCAACTCGAAAAAGCACTTTTTCATTATCTTATGCAATCATTATTATTTCTTGGAATTTGGGAAGAAGACAAAACCTGGCTAGGGTTTTGAGGACTGATTCCTCATTTCGTAATTTGAGCCATTATCTGATGATGGTGAATTTTACAGCTGAATATTTCTGATGATCACAGTTCGGTGCTGTTGTATATCGGATGTGTGAGAATTCTGAATTTGGAGTTTGAAGTTAATTGGGAATTGTGACATTGAATGCAACAATTGAATTCTGAATAATTTTCTTGGAGACCATTGGTTATTCCTTTCTGATTTTCGCAAGAGTCTTAGTGAAGAGGCTTATCGAATTATATGTCTACTGCCGCATTGGTGAGCTGCAATTCAATTTAAGGGGAGACGTTCTGTATCAAACAGTGAAATACCTTGCAATCTGCCACGTAAATACTATATGCTGGCACGTGGAATAATATCTACCAGCGGCTGCATAATTCTGGACTGAATTCATATGATAGCAGGGCCGTAAGTCTTTAATTGAGACAGCATTCTATTTGATTCAATCACGCGCTGCTTATTCTATTAAAGGTGGCGGCTGCCTTCCTTTCAAAGTAGTAACCACTAAGAGAGGCCCTACCCAAGCACAGGTGCAATTCGGGTATTAATAACATTTGTTTATTTCATAATTTTTGTTGAATATTGAAGGTCAGTAAAAGACATGGTTTCTGAAAGTAACTCCTTTGAATTAATAAATCATAATTGCTGATAGAGTTATCAGAATTAGTTTGCATAAAATTGTTGAAAATAGTTGCAGTTGAATTCAATTCATATAAATATTGGGGGAATTATCATTGGAATTTGCTCAATTTAAATATTATTGAGAAAAGTTGCAGTTGTCTTCAAATTTATTAATAAATATACAAGAAGAGCCAATTTGGGTTCTTTACAGAGAAGTCCTTATGGTTGGGTGAGATTATGGAATTGTCAATATTTCACAAGGTAAAGCGGGCGGAATTTCAAGGCCTCTCGAGATTGTGAATCTTGAGAAGTGGTCGGATTCTGACCTCTCAGGATTGTCTTTTCATACATTTGATTTTGAAAATCCCTGAGGCTTCATCAAATTCACTCAATCCTCTTTCACCCCTCATTTTGATAATCCTTTTTTTATTTCGATCTGATTTCATCAGACTTTGTCACAAATCTGCATTGAATGGATCATTAGTTTCACCTTGATTTGACACCACTACTTCACTCTTCAACTTTTCGTCAATTGTGCATTAGAATCTCGCCCTCTAGTCATTTGGAACTTGTTTGAAATAGGGCGGAGATTTGGGTGATGTCAGGATTTTGAATCCTAACAAGAGGTCGGATTCCGACATAGTGTCAAGATTATCCCCTCCTCGATATGTTTCCATCTTGTCAATTCATACTTGCAATTCACATTTCAAGGCTCATTCTCCATGCCTTTCATTCTGATTCGCATCCTTAGTCAATAAAAACTCATCAATCTCTGATTTCATCCATATTCTTCTTCAATTTTGATCTCCTATCTCCAAGATTTTGACTGATTTCCATCTTTCATCCACACTTTTCATGATCCCCAATGACTTGGAGTTGAAATCCCACCTTGAATTGCCCTTAGGCTTGGGTGGAATTCTGGGGTACGTTGGGATTTTTACAAGGAAAGGAGGCGGAATTTCAATAGCTGTCAAGATTAACAATCCTGAGACTAGGTCCGAATCTGACCTGTTCTCAGGATTATCTCAAGGAAGAGATTCAATTAAACCCACCTCTTACTCCTTCAATCAGAACCGAAGTTTGCCTAGTCATTTTGCATGGAAATTAGGTCTTTGATGACCATCTTTGCCTCTGTTTTCAATGAGATTCACCTCTGATCTGAATGTTGAAATTCATGCTTGTCCACTTTTCATACTTGGATTTTGCTCATTTTCATCTCAATTCTCCCGCCTTGCTCAAAAATCTAAGGACTTCACACTCACTCCTTTGTCTATGGTCACCTCCATTGATGATGATTTCACTTTAATTCTGATGCCTTACTAATTCCTTACTCTCTTCCTCCTTTCGAGACTTAATTCTTGAAAAGATGAACTTCCCAAACCTGACTCCCTAAACCTAAGGCAACTAACCTACTGCAAAACGAAAAGAGGGGTTTCCCATTTGTAATGGGGTGATGGTGTGGAAACCTCACAACACTACTTCCTCCAAATAGGCCCCTCAACTTCTCTTGAATTTCAAATAGCACACTATGGAGAGATGAACTTTCATGGTTTAGATAGGAGCTTGGACTTATTAACAAGATACTATATTGGGTTCCTTAAAAGGACTAAAAGAAAAAGTCACTCATTTATTTTGAAACACAAACATGCAATTTTTAATCCATGATAAGCCAAAATGAGAGCCTCGCTTTTGGGACTAATAGGACAAGAAAATACTTCCAAGGGCCTGATAAGAATAAGAAATATTTAATCTAGCATGTTGACCTTTCTGGCCATGTACATTCCACCATAGATCTTTTATAATTTCTTGCCAACTTACAAGAGCATACAGCTATTGGTAGACCACATAAATTGAAAATAACAAATACAATACTGCATATATGCTACATAGCATCATACAATTTAAAAATCCCCACTACCTTTACCCTGCCTGCACTCCTTTGCCCTCCCCCTCTCCCTAATCCCACCACCTTAATATGTGTATGTGATTTCAGAAAATGGGTATTTGCATTTGGACAGAAATTAAAGATAAAATTGGATGTAGTTAATAGTATCCATCAACCTATCAAACTGCAAAGCTATAATGTGAGGAGAATACCTGGAAACCCAACAACACCGCTAAAAGGGCATGACTAGATACCATCAACGTGCGCTGGAAAGTCTGCACATAATTTAAAACTAAGAATAAGTCATCAGTGTGAAACGTCATATAATGACTGTGCCTCATCTTTGCACAAAAAATTAATGATTATAACATTCGAACTCTCAAATAAATATAGTATAAAGTTAAAAACTCCTAAAGAATTAATACCATGGGAAACATTGCCAAAGAAAGGAAAACTAATCTAACCATAACAAAACAGTTTATTGCTAACAATTAGGTTACCTGTGGCATGTAGACTGCAGCTAATATTGCACCAATATAGTTTGCCAGCAAAAGACCTGAGCCTAGAAATGTGATATTCCGAACACCAAGATTTGTTGCCAAGGTAGATATCTGAAATCTAAAAACAACAAAGGTACAAAAAACTTACGTAACAACACTGGCACAGACATAGGCATTAAAGTAGTTACATGTATTACAAAGAGACTTCTCTGGGAAACATACATGTAATTATAGTACGCAAATATCAAAAACAGTGCTTTCAGTTCCACACATTGAGACAGATTGTCTTGGCATATCACAATATGAAGGTCCAACAATGTTTTGGAGCATTAGAAACTACAGGATTTCTGCATTCTCTGCGTCTTTTCGACATTTTGACTGGACAATTGGATATTATCAGTTGCATTTTCTTTGTAGTATTTTATGTTTAAAGTTCAACTGACATTTTTCTGTTTCTAAATTTCTTGATCTCACAAAAGAATACCCAAACATCTATATAGGTTCTTTCTAAATTTCTCTCTAATATTTTGTTCTTTTGATGTTCAGTCTACCCTCTCAAACATGATTCAGATTCGGTCATATCATTCCACTTACATTATAGTTTTAATTAGAAAATTTTATTATCAAACGCAGAGCTACATGTCAAATAAAGAACTAATCTCACACATTTTTCCAGCAAAATTGTTAGGAAAAAATCATTTTTGATTATCAACCAATCAATAAAATACCAGGTAAAAGAATGCTGAAAAAATATCCTAAAAAAACATAGCAGGACAACAATACTGACTAATAAATTTTTGATGTAATATTTGAAAATAAAATCATCCTAATAATTTCAGAAGATCCTAACCAAGAAATGTCGATTCGAGCTAGATACAAGAAAGAAAGACAAAATTAAATATCATGTTAATATAAGGTCAACAGTGTTTACAGAAGAACAGGAACAAAAGAAAAATGAAAAATTTATGCAGTGAAAGACTTGCATGAACAAGTCAACAGTCCATGTTTTCACTTGTTTTAGTCTCAAAGTTTCCTTGACTGTTCAGTTTCCCTCCTTATTGGGAATCCTCTCCTTCAATGATATATTTCAAAATACTTTTCCCAATTTTATACCCCACTCTATTGTTTTTCAACCAAATTTCCTGATCCAGTTTTAGGATTAAATACCAAAAATAATATTAACTTGGTGGGAGAGGAAGTCCTTCACCATTGATCAGAATTAAAAACTCTTTAATTCATCTGAAAGCTCAAATCGATAGAACATGGTGCAAGTATGCAAAACAGTATTTAGAAAAGTTTAAGCCCTCCAAAAGGCCACCTCAGAAGGCCCAAATATTGCTTCATATGACTTTGATTCAAGTTCATTTGTCCTTATCCAACAACCGAATTTGTTAACCCAACATAATGGATAGTCTTCTAGTTTTTACCAAGTAATGATATCGTTTTGTCACCGTCAAAATAGCTTCAAAGACTGAATATTTATCTCAAGTTGCCTTCTCGCTTAAAGATTGAATGCACTGCTTAAGAGACACCAGGTTATGTTTTTCTCTCCCATTTCAAGTAAGGGAGGTTTGGAGATATGTTTCTAGTTTTGTCCCTGTGGATGCAGAGTATGTCTCAATTTGCAGGTGAAGTGTTGTTGTGGATGCAGAGTATGTCTCAGTTCACAAGTGAAGTGCTGAATTGTGGATGCAGAATATGTTTTGATTTAGTGGTGCATTATGGATAGTGAATATGTCTCAATTCACATGTGAAGTGCTGAATTGTGGATGCAGAATATGTTTTGATTTAGTGGTGCATTATGGATAGTGAATATGTCTCAATTCACATGCCGAGTGTTGTATTTGTGAATAGTGCATCTCAATTCACAAGATAGTGTTGTACTTGTGGATAGTGAATGTGTCCCAATACACAAGTATCAACAGATAGCTAACACGTGCACTGATATATTCAGTTGTGTACTTGGTGGTGTGTGATATTTTGGGTTGTTTGTCCCAGTTGAGTAACATAGTTCCTACCTTTATTCAGACAGATGTACCAATGAGGGAATTCAGAAATATTGTATCAATCATAGGTTAGAAATAAAGTAATATTTAGTGTGTTCATTTAAAAGTTAAATATGTTTTTAGTACGAAGATTTGGTAGTTGATGGTAGATTGCTTGGGAGGTTATGTGGGTGGTTTGTGTTGGAAAAATATGTTTATCAGCTTATTGCCTTGCTGTCATTGATGTCAAACATTATGGTTTGGAGGCTTTTACTAAAGACGGGTTCCAGTATATTTGTGTTCAAAAGAAAGAGGTGTTTGTATGTTCATCAGTGTCGTTTTCTTAGGTCCGGATGTCTAAGTGGTCCGGATGTCTATGTCTCAGTGGCAGTGTTATACACTTGCAGATAACAGTTTTATAGTTGCAGTTAACAGTGCTTCATTTGCACTTTCCGGAAGGTTTTTGCTCTGGAAATTAGGGTTGAAGGTGTGTCGATACTTATGTAGATGAATTCAAGTTTTAGTCTTGGTTGTGGTGTTCTTTGGTGATGCGAAAAATATGTCATCCAATGTTGCGGTTCTGTTTAGTTGTTGTCCTAGTCCGGAAATGTGTTGTAACAACTTCTGACATGGACTGTTGGCATGTGCTAGTGTTTCTGACGTGGCATGTGGAGGTCTGGTTACAGTTGGCAAGTTAGGTAATTCATTGGCTAGTGTGTTTCTACACATTTGAGATCACGAAGTTATTCCGGTAATTGTGAATCTGGCATTGGGCTATGTGTAGCGTGTTTGTGGTCCCTCTCTCTCCTGGAGTGGATCATGCTTCTTGATTTAAGTTCAAGTTATGCATTTAATGATTATCTCTTATCCAAATGGGTTCATGCTATATGTGACCTATGTATTTAATGATTTTCACTTATCCAATTGGATCCATTCTATGTTTTGGTTTGGATGCTTCTGGCATGGGACCTTATTGCATTTTGTTGTTGCCTTGGCCGACTCGTAACTTAAATTGTAATATCCTTTTGACATGGTCCACCTTATTGCAATCTCCAATGTGCTACCTTGTATATATGCATTGTTTGTGTCCTGGCTAAAAAGAAAAGAAAGCAATAGAGTATGTTGTGATCAAGCAAGGAAGATCTACAAGCAAGATTTTGGAGGAGCCAAAAGCAGAGAAGAAAAGGCAGTAACAGTATGCTGCTAAAGTTGACAGAGTTGTGCAAATAAGCTGTATTATCAGGAGAACTTCTCTTTATCTACAGTGGAGAGTTCATTGTACCTTGGACAGTGTGTCTTGGGTACACAAGTTCATTTTATATCTTGCTACTTTGGCAATGAGCCTCTGTATGCATGTCCAGAGCAGTGAGCTCCCATCTATCTTGGCGATGAAAAGGCAGTGAGACTTTCTAGAAAAATGAGCTCCTACTATCATTGTAATTAGATTATATACATAAGTAAATTATCCTTGTGAGCAAGTGCTCACCGTGGTTTTTCCCAGTTTGGGTTTTCCACATATAAAATCTTGATGTTTATGTGTTGTTTCAGTTCTTTATTCGCTTGAAGTTTCATGTGAAGAATATTGTAGTTAGCTAATTAATGAAGCAAGGTTTTGGTTTATGCCTATTCATCCCCCCCCCGCCCTCTCTCAGCATCTGGAGTGTGTTCAGGAAAGGTGATTGCTCAGTTCGGTAAACAATGTATCAGCTTTTTAGAGGTGTCGGAAACACTATATATTTGGTCATTCACAATCATTTGCTCAATTGCGATTAGGAGATTTTAAATGTGGAAGACTAGAGCAAAGGAGTGCAAAAGATATTGCAAGATGGAGATGGGAAAGCTGGTAAATGTAAGTGATAATACCTAGATTTGTTCATAATTAGAATATATTTGTTCCATTTGGTAAGGATTCAGTTGGTGCTTTTTTGAATGTTGACAAAAGGGTTAATTACAAGGAAGATGTTTTTTGATATATTTATGTTAATTTGGAAGAATATGATCATGGAAAATTGAGGAAATTCAAGGAAGACCATTTATTCGAGGTTTTGCAGTTTACAGACAATTATGTCGTGTTAAGGCACGAGGGTTTGGATGCATGGAGTAATTCTCTGATGATTGAAGATGATTATGTTGCCCAAATTGGATTGAGTAGAATTCATGGAGAATATATCTGGTTAGATAAGCCTTATCAAATTACAAAAGATGCCCTAAGGGCTGTGACAAGACTTTGTGCTACTGGCGATGTGTCATTGCTAAAATCAGTTACTAATGTTGGAGTACATAAGTTGATTGGAATTGTGTTTGATGGTAGAGCCCTGAGAATCGACACTATTACGGATTAGGAGATCAGATATGCTACAATGGGAATATCATACAAAATCTATTACAGAAACAAAGAGGGTTCGTGTGTTGCTACCGGAGTTAATGTTGCTTATGGAATGCTTAAGTTGAATGCTGACTATGATCTTTGTGAGACTCTAAGGAGACAATTGTTTGACAATTTAAGGATGACAAAAGATGAACATTATCTATTCCGGTATGCTTCCTTGATTATCTGTCTAATTTTCTACTATCTGAATGCTATGTTGATGCTCCGGAATGTGAGTTGGAAAAATGGCATGCTTGTTGGCTTTCAAATTAAGATGTATCTTGATAATCTAGGTAATAGTATTGCTAATTGTAGAAGATTTTTTGAAGAATTGAAGGATAGTTTGTGTTTGAGGAACTGGATTCCTACCAAGGTCATTGACTGGTATAAAGATGATGTTGTTTTCTATGTTGAGAAGGATTTCTGCAACATAGAAGCGGTAGTATCTAGAATTTTCTAGGTAGATAATTTGTTCTATGAAGTTACTGAGGATGATTACATAGGCATTATTGAAAGACTGATCAAATTTCCAAAAAATATTGATGCTGCAAGGGTTGAGGTTGTGCCAAAACAATCTGTTGTTGCTGATAAAGGAAAAGATAAGGGTAAAAGAATAAGCAAGTTGTCAACAGAGGCTTCATTCTCTGGTATACCAAAGAAGAAAGTAAGAAAAATGCGTCTGGAGTGCTCCTCCACTCCAATAACTGTTTCTAGTGATAGTGAAGAAGAAGAACAAAAAGATATTGGTAAACTGAAAGGAAGTGCTATTGCTGGTGAGGAGCGTACTACTTCTCCGGTCTCATCTAATAATGATAAATTGTCATTTGAAAAAGTCTTTTCTATGCTAAGTCAATCCAGAGGACTGAAGAGTGTTCGAGATATGTTTCTTAATGTTTCTCTTGATGATCAGGATATTATTGTAGAAGGGTTGGAAAAATATGTAAAACAAAACAAAATAGTGGTAAATGATCTTTTTGATGTGTGTCTGGAGAAACTTATTGAGGCGATGAGAGAAAAGATGACTGCAAATGTTGACTGATAAATTGATTGTTGAGTGCAAAAAGAGTCAGCTAGAGTTAACACAGGAGATAGAGCAGTTTAAAACACATCAAACTTGCAGATGCTTTGTACAGTTTTAGTGTGGATTGGCTGAAGGCCACAGAAAGCTTCAAAAAGGAAATTGACTTCATTGAGTCTCAATTAACTGATGTTGCAACAAAATACAATATCTTCAAAGATGCTACCGGAAAAGAAAGAAACAGAATAAATGAGTTACAACTTAGTTTGGAAACAACAAAGAGGAACAGAGATGAATACATTAGAAAATTTTGTGATTTCAAGAAAGTGGTTGAAACAAAACTTAATTTTATGATGAAGATACATGAGAATGTTAGATGCTTTGAAAGAGGTATAGAAAATTTAATGTCATAGTAGCTATTTGAATGTCATAATAGGCTATTAGTTTTTGTTATGGATGATTGGAAGCTGACTTTGGAGAGCCTGAAGGAGAAGTTTGAAGAAATCAGACCTACGAATATTTAATTTCTTAAATATAGGCTTTTATGGAGAAAACTAGTAATATAAGTTTTTTGAAATATTCTAACCACGATTTTCACAGAAGCTTTTCCTTGTGTTTGATTTAATCCATTGCAAAACTTGGTTTGTGAATAAGATCATTAAGTGTGAACAATAGCATGAATTGAATTTGAAATGGAATTACAAGAAAAACGTTTTCTCAAACATGCAACAGATTAGAATTAAAGAAATATGTTGGAAATGGCTGACCTTAATTAATCTTTGAAATATACCCTGATTATTACAACATGCAGCTGAAAAATCAGAAACTGGATTGGATTCATCAAATGATGTACAGAATTTCTGCAACTAAATAATCTGATTAATTGAAGAAACAAATGTATTCCTATGACTAATGAGTGAACTGTGATTCTCATTTGGAGAAAGGCGTTTGAACTGTCTGATCGAATCCTTTTAAACCTTCGGCGTGTTGATGCAGATTTTGGCTCCTTTTCACTGTAAATGATCTGTATTTGCAGCTTGAGATAATGTAACCAGAATGGATGCAAATTGATCAATAAAACTTGGGTTTGTGTTCAAGTTCAAAGCTCAGGGGTCTCATCCTAAGAAAAGCAAGAAGTTTGTTTCCTTGCAGAGAGTAAAACCATAACAAAATCAATAGATAGCATAATGAATCTCTTCTAATTGCCCTTAGTCCCCTTTATAAAGATTCTCCTTCCAAAAAGTGGCAAACTTCTCCATAAATCCTAACTTTTAGGTGACTTGACTTAAGCATCAAGTTTACCATTTATTAGAAATCCCTCCAAGAATAATTCGCCAAGTAAAATCATTAGTAACTTAAAAATGGCCCCACGTCTATGACTGAAAAATAGGAACTTAAGGTGTGGCCCCATAATGAATAATTAAAATAATATTTGTTGGGACTTTAGCTTTTTGACCTCTTATTTAATTAATCATTTTATACCATTGTTAATCCCTTGGCTCCATATTAGGGACATTACAGTTTTGAAGTTTTTCTTTTTGGCCTTTGTGGTGCAGGAGCACTAGGACCAAGGATGAAGACTTATGAAGACACTAGAGTCACTCATAGATCATAGGGGGCAACAAGAGATCAATATGACCATGCTAGGTCATTGGATGTAATAAGACCAAGTAATGGTCCTTTAAATATGTTTTGTAATCATTTGATCATTTTGTTGAAGATCAAACTTGTAAGCCTTCAATGGCATTAAGAAAGGATAAGGGTACCTAGGGGTCATTAGGGAAGAACAAGTTGATCCTAGGTTAATAGAACTTAAATGATGACATATATGGTCTACAATATTTGTAAATGGCCAATAGAGCCTTAAATGTGATGTCAAAAGCACTCAAGGTGTTAAAGTTGTAATTTGCCCATATTGGCAAAATAAGGCCTTTTGAGGCTATGTAAGGGTTTAGAAGGGTTTTAGACTTTAGAATAAATGATGGAGCCTAAAAATAAATTGGATAAGTATTATAAAAGACAAGGGATAAGAAGTTTTTGAATTGACAACTTTGTTGTCAAATTGAAATTATAAACTAAAGTTTTTAATCAGTCATTACTTGACTGTTACCGGTTAAAGAACAGTTACAAGTAGTTAACCGGTTAGTGTGTAGGTTATTAGATGGGTTTGAGCGTGTGTTTTAGGGAGGGCAGAGTAAGGAGATTGTAGGGGAGTTTGTTTTGGTGTTTTGTGTTGAAGTGACAATGTAAAATAAGTTTTTGATCAATAAAATCTAAATCTGCTGCAAACTGTCAGGCTGCTGCCGTGAGGGAACAGTCCCTTGTTTTGGATTGTTAAACTCTTTGTTTGGATTCTATATTGATTGGGAATGAATTAGGATAGTAATGGTTTGAGTATTTTTCATTCCCGTGCTTTGGTTTATGGTTTTGTGAGTTGTAAAGCCAAGAATCACAGTCATTTTGTTGACTGTTCCTACCAGATTTTAGTGTGCAATCAAAAGTTTCATTTGAAGTTTCAATAACGAATTAGACTCCCCCACTTACTGTGGTTAATGTGACTGTGGGGAGAGTCTAAAACATGTAATAAATGTATCCATACATGTTTGTATGCAGGGTTTGCAGGGATGGATGGGAGATTAAAGAAAGGTTTAAACAATGTTGAAGAAAGTTGAGGAATGATTGTCATAGAAAAACCAGTCTCAGTGCGGGGGACATATCTCCCAATTGAACCATTGGATCTTTCTTAGATTGAAGTATGTTAGTGAGAAACTAATTACGCCCATTCTCACCGGAGCGATCGAGAAGTTTGTATCTTCTTAAAAAGTTACACTTATTTGTGTACGGGTCTGTCCAGAGACAGCAAGGAGGCATATTTTGGGTGATTGGGTTAGTGAATACTTAGTAATAGATAGTTGCTTGGATGAAGACACTAATGTAGTTGAGGGACATTGGTGATGTTTAATGAGATGTAGAGCCTATGGTGGCACAAATCATTGTGTGCACTCTGATAAGGTCTGGAGTTGATTGGATCAAGAAGAATGATCCTATGAAGATGTTAGTTGGTGTTGTAGAAACCCTTGGGAAGTCCCTCATAGCATGAATGATTGCAAGTCCACCTAGGGCCGCTGCATCACTTTGTCCCTGATGGCAAAGGGGGAGTAAGATACGAAAAAAGGGAGAGAAAGATACGGAAATTTTCATACTCAGGATTGATTTGGTCATTACAATTAGGAGTTGACAGTAAATGTAACACATTTTTTGGTGGTTGTTTGCCATCAATGACAAAGGGGAAAATTGTTGGAAAAATATGTTTATCATCTTATTATCTTGTTGTCATTGATGTCAAACATTGTGGTTCGGAGGATTTTGCTGAAGACAGGTTCCTGTATATCTATGTTCATAAGGAAGAGGTGTTTCTCTGTTCATCAGTATTGTTTTCTTAGGTCCGAATGTCTAAGTGGTCCCAATGTCTATGTCTCG
Organism: Chamaecyparis obtusa; assembly: GCA_027943335.1. NCBI lineage: Eukaryota > Viridiplantae > Streptophyta > Pinopsida > Cupressales > Cupressaceae > Chamaecyparis > Chamaecyparis obtusa. The sequence goes on along the minus strand of BSBK01000322.1, from coordinate 77,141 downwards.
GTAGTAGTGTTACATAGTTGCAAATAACAATTTTATAGTTACAGCTAACAATGCTTCATTTGTGCTTTCTAGAAGGTTTCTGCTCCGGAAATCAAGGTTGAAGGTGTGTTGATACTTATGTAGATGGATTCAAGTTTTGGTCTTGGTTGTGGCGTTCTTTGGTGATCCATAAATTGTTCTTGGTGATCCGAAAACTATATCATCCAGTGTTGCAATTCTGTTCAGTTGTTGTCATGGTCCAGAAACGTGTTGTGACAACTACCGACGTGGACTTTTGGCATGTGCTAGTGTTTCTGACGTGGCGTATGGATCTCACCGTGGCATGTGGAGATCCGGTTACAGTTGGCAAGTTATGTGATTCATTGGCTAGTGTGTTTCTACACATTTGAGATGGTGAAGTTGTTCCGGTGATTGCAAATTTGACATTGGGCTATGTGTAGTGTGTTTGTGGTCCCCCTCTCTCTTGGAGTGGATCGTGCTTCATGATTTAGGTTCGAGTTATGCATTTAATGATTATCTCTTATCCGGATGGGTTTGAGCTATATGTGACCTATGTATTTAATAATTATCTCTTATCTGGTAGGGTCCATTCTATGTTTTCATACAGATGCTTCTGGCATGGGACCTTATAGCATTTTGTTGTTTGCTTGGCCGACTTGTAACTTAAATTGTAATATCCTTTTGACATGGTCGACCTTATTGCAATCTCCAATGTTCTATCTTGTATATATGCATTGTTTGTGTCTTAGCTAAAAAGATAAGAAAGCAATAGAGTATGTCCTAATCAAGCAAGGAAGATCAACAAGCAGGATTTTGGAAGAGCAAAATGCAGAGAAGAAAAGATAGTAACAATGTGCTACTAAAGTTGACAAAGTTGCGTAGATTAGCTACATTATCAAGAGAACTTCTCTTTATCTACAGTAGAGAGTTCATTGCACCTTGGACAATGTGTCTTGGGTACACAAGTTCATTTTGTATCTTGCTACTTTGGTAGTGAGCCTCTATATGCAAGTCCGGAGCAGCGAGCTCCCATCTATCTTGGTGATGAAAAGGCTGTTAACATTATAGCCTTTACGACTAAGATCAACACGGGCATTTGAAGATATAATAATTTTCTATTTATTATCACCCTTGCGATATATATATATACGTGTGCAATTTTATAATAATAACTAAGGCATTATTATTATAAAATAAACAAATAAAATAATTAACTAAAAGGGCCCAAGTCGGCCATCTCTTGGAGGGATAGTTAATTACCAAGGCACATATATATTCAAGTTCGATTCTTGGAGAAGAACACACCAAAAACATAACGTTTGTTCTTCCTCTCAAGAATCCAAAGAAGGCAAATTATCCTTGCATTATAGAGCGAAATTTATCAGCAAATTGGGGTGAAATTTAGCAGCGAATTGGAGCAAATTATTTCAGGCATTCATTAGCAAATTTATATATTTACTTGGAGTCCGAATTGATACAAAATCTGGTGTGCGATTGGGATCAAAATATTATACATATCAAGGGTGTGAATTACCCTATCTAGGGCTTGATCCCCATCTACTATTTTACACATTACTTGAGGGCAAATTCTTGGACAGAATTCACATGCCTTGGGGTTCGAATTTAACACTTTAGAGGGCTGCAATTTTTTTGGACCTGTGTGCGAGCATTTTCTACATCACATCAATATTGGAGTTGCAGATCTAAAACAAGGACAGACTTATCAAGATAAATTGGTGTACAAAATTGGTACCATCTTTCCTCCTTTCTTTGTCAATTTTGTCTCTATATTGTTTCAGTTTTAAAAGCTATCTATAGATTGTATTTTCCTTGCATAAATTTGAAAATATCAACATGGTATCAGAGTTTAGGTAGAGGAAAGATCTTATTCAAAATTTAGGAAAACAGTCTCAAACTTTTAAGACTTGAAACATGGAAAATCCAGCCCTATATTCAACCTTGTCTACCCAAACTTCTAATAAATACCCTTGGGTTACTGATAGCGGGGGTTCAAGGCATATCACTGGGTTCCGGGAAAACTTTGATTCATTTTCAGAAAACATTAAGGAAGAAGTTATCATAGGATATGATACTTCTTATCCAATTATGGGCTTTGGGAATTGCAACATTCAAATGAAGTCCGGCATATCCTTACAACTCTCTTAAGTCCCATATGTTCCAAGCATAAAGAGAAATCTAGTTTCAATATCAGCACTTGAGGATAAGGTTATAAAATTGCATTCATGGATGGGAAAGTTTTGGCTTGGACCAAAAATTCAACCTTGAAACAAGCCTATACCATAGGACTAAAACATGAATGTCTTTATAGACTTGATACTATTTCATCTCAAGCTCTGATGGTTGAATCAATTGACTCATGTGATTTATGGCATAGGAGGTTAGGGCATCTAAATTTCCAAACATTGTCTTCTATGGATAAATTTGTAGTAGGGTTCCCTCACTTATCTCCTAGACATGAAGGTGTATGCAAAAGATGTGCATTAGGAAAAAATATCAAATCCTCCTTTCCTAGTAGTGAAAGCAAGACTAAGGAAATATTGGAGATAGTACATTCTGACCTTTGTGGACCCATGTCCGTACTATCCATTGGTGAATATCTTTATTACATCATCTTTGTAGATGACATTTCTAGAAAGACTTGGATATATTTCCTAAAGAACAAAGAATCTGTCGATGTTCTCAACAAATTCAAAGAGTTCAAAGCTCTAATAGAGAATCTTACAAACAAGAGGATAAAGATTCTTAGAACAAATAATGGTGGAGAATACATTTATGAAACCTTTAGCACCTTCTGTGTAGAATCAGGAATTAAGAGGGAGTTTACTATTCCTTACAACCCTCAACAAAATGGAATAGCTGAAAAGAAAAATAGGACCATAGTTGAAGCAGCAAGGGCTATGCTACATGATCAAAATCTTCATACTTCACTATGGGCTGAGGCATCCAACACTGCAGTTTACATTCAAAATAGATGTCCTCATTCAGCTTTGAAAAATAAGACTCCCAAAGAGGCATTCAGTTGAAACAAACCTGATGTGAGTCATCTTAGGATATTTGGTTGTCCTGTATATTTTCACATCCCAAAAGAAAAGAGAGCCAAATTGGAACCCTCAGGAAAGAGGGAATATTTGTGTGATATAGTGAATCTGCCAAGGCCTATAGGATCTATGTTCCGGGGCAAAGGCATAGTGAGTTGAGTAGAGATGTTATATTCGAAGAAGACCTTGCATTCTCAACCTCTAAGGATATAGCATGTGATGACCTATTTCAATCCAACCCTCCTGAGAATTAGAGGGAGTATCATGATGTTATTGAATATGATCCAATACCTATAAGTGAACCTAGCACTTCCATCTACAAGAAAAGACCATTGTGGGCCACTAAAATGTTGGAAGATGTAAACAACTATGCAGCTCCTGCTGGAACTTTCAGATAAAGTAAAAAACCTAAAAGGTATACTAATTATGCTGCATTCATGAGTAAGATTATAGATTCTGAGCCTTCCTCTGTTTGTGAAGCACTTAAAATACGAGCATGGAAAGATGCAATGACAGAAGAATATGGATCTATTTATGAAAAATGATGTGTGGGATATTGTTCCTAGGCCTAAGAACAAATTTGTGGTATCATCAAAATGGATATTCAAAATAAAACTAGTAGTATTGAGAAACATAAAGCCAGATTCATAGCCAGTGGGTTCACTCAAAAAGAAGGTATAGACTATGAGGAGACTTTTGCCCTTGTTGCTCGATATTCTGCGGTTAGGGCAATTATTGCCATTGTAGCTTCCAAAGGTTGGAAGATCCATCAAATGGATGTTAAAACTACATTTCTAAATGGAGAAATTGAAGAGGAAGTGTATATAGAGCAACTTGAAGGATTTGTCACAAAAGATCAACAATCATATGTGTGTAAGCTTAAGGAAGCCTTGTATGGGCTCAAACAAGCTCCGCGAGCTTTGTATGAAAGGATTGATCATTGTCTTCAAAATTTGGGATTTTCAAAGAACGATGCAGATCCTAGTCTCTATTTCAAGATATCAAATTGAGATTTACTGATATTGGTGCTATACGTAGATGATCTCCTAATCACAGGAGAAAAGTACCTTATAGAAGATTGCAAGCAAGATCTTGCAAACTGTTGGCTAAAACTTTTGTAAGCCGCTACGATTACACCTTACAAAATTGTAACTTTAGGCAACGTCTCATGAGATAAATCTCTCCTCTCAGCAATAGGGGAGGCTCTCTTCTTACCGTAGGTGGCTTCAACAGGAACTTAACTGAAATTACAAAAGGGCGGTTCTCTTAATCAATTCCTCTTTTTTCAAGAATGATTTGCATACAACTACAACTTTCCAACTTAACAAAAAGTGTCTTATTGCTACGATAATACCGGTGACCCTAGAGTTGACATAAGAACAATACCAGGGGCAGCAGCTTTCTTTTTTATATTTTGTGAAACAAAAACAGGAACCCAAAGTCTCATGCGCTTGTCTCGTGAGGATTCAAGCAGAATAACCAATAAGGCACAAAGTCTCTTACCGGATACTCTCAAATTTAATAAAAACACTTACAACTGAAGCCCAAAGTCTTCAACTCTAAGTAATTGCAGCCACTACTATCTATCACAATTTGTCCTTCTGCAACACAAAGTCTTCAAAAGTTCAAATTGGCTCTGAATGCAACAGGCAGCTCAAAGTCTGCGCAATTGAATCCAAATCCCTCTTGAATCAAAGCATAAAACTCACAATCAACTCAAGAAAATGTCGTCACATAACAGTTTGAATTGGCACAAAGTCTCAAAACAATCTGCCTCTTTTATTGAAAGCAATCTGATTTACATCCAAGCTCAAAGTCTTAGAGTGTAGATACAAACTAGTAGAATTTTCTTGCCTTGCCAAAAGATGATTATTTACAATGAGCTCCCTCCTTTATATAGGAAAAGAAGAGAGAGAAAGGTGGAGAGAAAAGAGGAAAATCCTTAACCACCTTGACTTATTCCCTAACTAACTAACTAATTTTAACTTTTTCAAAGTTGCATGCCTAATGCACTTGCAACCTGATTACATGTTACAACTTTGCACGTGATACTATCACATACAATTACATATGTCAAAAAAAAAAAAACAAAGACATGATGAAAATATTCTAAGTGCCTGACAAGACATGACACCTATTACATCATCCTTTGTTTGTCTTCATGCTGCTACAGGATGCCCGATGTTTGATATGCTTTGATTTGGTGAAATCATCTTGATCTGGAACAAGAATATGCATCCTTGATTGTTGTGTTGAGTGTTCATTATGGTCATTTCCTTGGAAAGTATCTCTTCCTGAAAGCATTCGATGCCCGCATCATTCCAGTCTTCAACTCTTTGCACTTAGCATGGGATGATTTCTCTCTTGTAAATGGGGTTTTTAAATCCCATTACATGTCATTTTGGAGAGCACTTGTCATCCACAAACGGGGTTTAGAGGTCCATTTGCAGCTTTTGGGAAAGCGAGAAAATTGTATGTGAATGCTTGGAGGTGAGCTTTTTACCCAATTTGCATTTTCTTGATGAGACAACACCTTCTTGGGTAGAACTCGCATTGTTTCTGGAAACAATACAATCACAAACTTTTGAAGCCAAAAATCCTTCTTTGAATCTCCAATCATGTAGCATGTGACATGAAAATCCCAAAAGGTGAGAACATCTTCAAGTGATGGATCCATTGCGCTTTTTGGATGCACAAGAAATGAGCTTGGGGTATTGTAAGTGGATGGAATACTTGTGAGCAACGGAAGAACAAACATATTTGGGTTAGATTGGCTCTTGTGTAGTGAGGAAAACCAAAAACGGGTTTTTCAGAGGGTATTACATATGAATGGACAAGTATTAGGTGAGAAAATGAAGCATAGATAGGTCCATTGCATGGTTTTTGATGTACAAATATGGATTTTGGAAGACTATGAACATGGCATATGGCTGGAAAACTTTAGGACAGCGAAGAGGTGATTGAATTTTAGTTCAAAAATGATAAGGAAGACCCAAAAACGGGTTTCTTGGAGGTGTTTGTGTATGTGGACAGCGAGAATTATGAAAGATAGGATGACAAGTGAATGGATGGATATTTATTTTTATAATGAAGTGTTGAATTGACCACCATTATGAGTTTTACGTCATATGGCAGTGGTAGGGACAGCAACTTATGCAAATGTACTTGTGAAAGATAACATATGTATGGACTTGCACTGGATTTGTTTTCTTCTTCACCATAGAACGGGGTTTTTAATCCCGACTACACATGTAAGGAAGATGAAGTTCTTGCATATGCATCTTGAGAATAGAAGGTAGAAATAGAAAAAACATGAATTTAATCACACGTAAAACAAAAATGAAAGTTTAGATGTAAGTTAAATAACTTGGGAAGAAAAACAAGGAAAAGACTTAGGAAGAAATTACCTCAATCCTCAAGATGAAATCTTTCAAAATCTTGAGCCAAATTTGAAATAAATCCAATAGATTTTTAGATTTAGGAAATATTGGTTTGAAAGAGTATATATAGATCACATTCCTAGTCTCTTTCCTTTGATTTTGGACAGTCAACATGCATATACAACCAAGTGGGAAAGAATGAGAGATAAAATGCAAAGAAATAGCAACCGTATTGACTATTTCTTATGCACATGTAATGACAACTAAAAACGACATTTAGGGCATCAAAAATAGTTTATAAATGATGATAAACAAGCTGAAAGTGAAAGGTAATGCCCAAGAACTCATCTTAGAAGAAAAAGATTTGATTTTGATGCAAAAACGCCCAAAAACGTGCCCTAAATGGGCTGTTTTTGGAGTAAAATACCTTCTAAAATGCAATTTTGATGATCCAAAAATGATCCTTGGCCAATTTAGTGAAAGATCGATCCTATAAGCAGCCAAAACAGTTAAGTTTTGACCATTTTCCAAGTGATTTTTGTCTCAAAATCCCTTTTTTTTCAAAAACGCCCCAAAAAAGTGGGTTTTTTAAAGTCAAAAACACATGTTTTCCTCTCAAAAATTGCCACTTCCCAAAAACACAGCCAAAGGGAAGTTAAAACGCATTTTTAAGATGCAAATGCATGTTTAAAAAGACATGTAAATGCTTTCAAAAACAACGTCCATGGCTGTTTGATTAAAAACGTTGTTTTTAATATGTCTTTGCTCATGAAAGAACATATGCAATCACTCTCAAATTCAACGTCATGAGGAAGATATTAAAAACTCTGTTTGAAAATGCTTTTGCACATTGTTTAAAATATATGCAATCTTCTTAAAATTCGACGCCATGAGGAAAGGCAGCCAACAAAGAAGTAAAAACGTATTTTTGAGAAGTGTATGCATGTGCTTTAAAACACATGCAACGGCTTCAAAATTCGACACCATGAGGAAAGGCTTAAATACGCTGTTTGGAGAAGAGTTTGCACGTGTAAAAATACATAAAAAGATATGTATTTGGGTTTAAAAACAACACCCTTAGTGATTCTCCATTAAAAACGCATTTTTCATATGCATTTACATATTGATTAGAACATGTCTTTCATGAAGAAAAAGCCACTTGGAGAGTTTTTTAAATACATTGTTTTCAATAAGCAATCGCATATAAAAACAACACTCATAAAGGATTAAATACGTTCTTTTTGAGTTCAACTACATATTCTTATAAAACATGTTTTTGGCTTAGAAAAAGCCACTTTTACATGTTTTACATATGCAGTTGCATATAAAAACAACGTATTTAATGGATAAAAGACTTAATTTCAAGAGGTGGGTTTTAAAAAGTGTTTTGCATGTTGATGATATGCAATGAAGAATAAAAACCACACCTTTTTGAACTTAAGTGTTTTAATTTGAATTAATTTAATATATAACTATAGTGTTTAATAAAATAACATGAAATTAGATCATTTTAAAGCTAATTTCACGAAAACATTAAAAACTATAGCTAAATCAACTCGAAATGAGTTGAAATTTGAAAATGGACATCAAAATCCATTTTATATATTAAATATAATTTGAACTTGTGCAATTGACTTTGAAAACCCCACCTTTTAAGGATTTTTAAAGAATATGCAATCAGCCTGAAAAAACCCACCTTTTACATCATAACTTGAGTTGTACAACTCCGTTTGATATCTAAGTTAGCTCGAAACGAGCGTATTTCAAAGGGCTATTGACTCAAGGGAAAATCAAGATTAAAAATTGCTAGAAAGAAAGAGAAAAACAAAGAAAAGGACTTAAAGGTTACCAAAAATCAAGTGCTTGCAGTTAGAAGAGAAAAATTTGTCCTGACAAGCGATAAGGTGATTAACTTGATGGGAACCCTTAAAAAGGATGCATGAAATGTGCAAAATAAAGAGCATTTTAGGGATGACGAATTGTCCTTGTAACCCATTATCCAAAACATCGAAATCATAGAGGGTACACCCAAGAATTCATAAGAAAAATTTCGTAGGGTTGCCACAATTTTGTGATGTCAAAATTGAGGACAACACAAAAGAATTTGAAATGAAGGATCTAGGCCGCCTTCATTATTTTTTTGGTTTAGAAGTGTGGCAACAATCTCATGGAATTATTGTGAATCAAGGGAAATATACTGTTGATATTTTAAAGAGATTCGGTATGATGGATTGTAAACCAATGTCCACACCTATGGAAACCAATCTTCTCAAGTTGAGAGAAGCTATGGCTAGTTCTGAGACTGAAGATGCTAGTTTATATAGACAGATCACTGGATCTCTTATGTATCTAGTTAACACTAGACCTGATATTTGTTATGTTGTAAATGCTCTAAGTCAGTTTACGGTAGAACCTAAACAATTGCATATGAGTGCAGCTGAGCATATTCTGAGATATCTTCATGGGACCATTGAGTATGGTCTACTATACAAAAATGTAAAACTAGAACTTCATGGTTTTACGAACTCTGATTGGGCAAGATGCATTACAGACCGGAAGAGTACATCCAAAAGTTGTTTTAGCTTGGGATCAGCTATGATTTCTTGGTTCACCAAGAAACAGAATTTTGTTGCTCAGAGCTCAACAGAAGCAGAGTATATTGCAGCTTCTCTCAGGGCTCGAGAAGCCTTCTGGTTAAGGAAACTCATTGTGGGATTGTTTGGACAAACCATGGAACCTACTGTTATTTATTGTGATAATCAGAGTTGCGTTAAACTTGCTATTAACCCCATGTTCCATAATAGGTCCAAACATATTGAGATTCCTTATCGCTATGTTAGGGATATGGTGGAAAGAAAGGCCATTCAATTAGAATATGTATGTACTGATGAACAAACTGCAAATATTCTCACCAAACCCCTAGCAAGGAACAAAATTGAACATTTCAGGAATAAACTTGGCATGGTGAAAATATGAGTTTGTTGTACTAACATTTCTTTTATGTTTTATGAATTCATATCTCTTTGTGGCAAAGGTTATATGAATTCATTCTTTTATGCTTAGATTTATATGTGGATTGTGGCAGTTCACATTTATATGTTTGTTGAATATCATGGACTTGATATTCGTTAGGCCAGTGCTCTTGATATCATGAATTTGATATCTATTGAGTCAAGGTGACTCCTAAATAATTAACATCATGGTCTTGATGTTACATTGAATATCATGGATTTGATATTCCTGTTTATTTGAGAATTTGGTGGCTTGATGTTATCATGAATATCATGGACTTGATATTCTTGTGGATCCGATCAATCCACAAACAAGAAGGATAACATCATGGAACTAAATGATGATATACTTATGGACTTATGTTTTCATCTTATTTGTTAGATAGGGATCTACCTTCATAGATGTGGAATCTATGACATCTCAATATAAGGTATCCGAGATGGTTATGTTTTTGTTACCACTATCAAGGATGATAGTCAGATTAAAAGGGTGTGTCCTACTATAGATGGGATCTATAGGTTGATCTTACCCTCAAGTCTAAGAGGGAGTGTTAACATTATAGCCTTTACACCTAAGATCAACTCAGGCATTTGAAGATAATAATAATAATTTGCTATTTATTATCACCCTTGCGATATATATATATATATACATGTGCAATTTTATAATAATAACTAAGGCATTATTATTATAAAATAAACAAATAAAATAATTAACTAAAAGGGCCCAAGTCGGCCATCTCTTGGAGGGATAGTTAATTACCAAGGCACATATATATTCAAGTTCGATTCTTGGAGAAGAACACACCAAAAACATAACGTTTGTTCTTCCTCTCAACAATCCAAAGAAGGCAAATTATCCTTGCATTATAGAGCGAAATTTATCAGCAAATTGGGGTGAAATTTAGCAGCGAATTGGAGCGAATTATTTCAGGCATTCATCAGCAAATTTATATATTTACTTGGAGTCCAAATTGATACAAAATCTGGTGTGCGATTTGGATCAGAATATTATACATATCAAGGGTGTGAATTACCCTATCTAGGGCTTGATCCCCATCTATTTTACACATTACTTGAGGGCAAATTCTAGGACAAAATTTGCATGCCTCGGGGTTCGAATTTAACACTTTAGAGGGCTGTGATTTTTTTTGGACCTGTGTGGGAGCATTTTCTACATCACATCAATATTGGAGTTGCAGATTCAAAACAAGGGCAGACTTATCAAGATAAATTGGTGTACAAAATTGGTACCATCTTTCCTCCTTTCTTTGTCAATTTTGTCTCTATATTGTTTCAGTTTTAAAAGCTATCTATAGATTGTATTTTCTTTGCATAAATCTGAAAATATCAACAAAGGCAGTGAGCCTTTCTGGAGCAGTGAGCTCCTACTATCATTGTAATCAGATTATATACATTAGTAAGTTATCCTTGTAAGAAAGTGTTGAGCGTGGTTTTTCCCAGTTTGGGTTTTCCATGTATAAAATCTTGGCGCTTATGTGTTTCTGCTTCAATTCTTTATTTGCTTGAAGTTTCATGTTAAGAATATTGTAGGTAGCTGATTAATGAAGCAAGGTTTTGGTTTATGCTGATTCACCATGCCCTCCCCCCCTAATCCCCGCCCCCTTCCCCACTCCCCTTCTCAGCATTCGGAGAATGTTCAACAGTTTGAATGAGAGCCTCAATTGCAATTTAATCTATGATCTATCTATCATTGCAATTTAATCTCATGAAAAAAATTACATTGTTCCTTTTATTTTTCTTCATGGTTTAAATTTTGTTACCTTGAAGAGCATTTACCATTCCATTATCTTGCACAAACACAAATAATCTACCACGCAAATAAGCCTTTTCATTTTGTACCAAAACAACAATCAGTTAGCTCTCCAGCAAAGGCAAAGCCTCCCATTTTGTCTTCCTATTCTTCTATCATGTTGAAAAGCTCTCCTAACATCTACTATAAACCTCTCAAGTCTCAGTCGCTTACAGAAGGAGGAACCCTTGCCCTCATTCTACAATCTATTCAGACAAGTGAAAAGCCTTAACCTAAAAATTCCATTTAAAGGCTAACCAGAATTGAAATCAATGGAAAAGGAGCATGCCTATCATATATGATTTGCTTCTGGTGTTTCAGCCTCTTAAAATTCCTACATCTTTGCATCTCCAGCTCCAAATTTTTGCATCATTGCATGTCCTGAAATCCATTTTTTTGTGACAATGCTATCAAAACCTTGTTTTGCAACCATTAGGGGTGAGACCAAGAGTAGTTGTTTGTACCCATCACTTTTCATCTTGTTTTCCAAAGAGATCAGTAAGATTGTATTTTTTCAATTTATCATATTGGTTAATTTTCTTATATTTTTCATAATTTTCAAATCTTATTTCATAATTACATTGTTTGGTATCTACATACTTCATGGAGTTACATGACTGACATTTGAGTCTTTATTCATACTTGGGCTTTTGGGAATTATTGTCTAGGGCATAAATTGCATGTTTTCCTAAGTCGGTGAATCCGTTTTTCGGTCCGTATTCCTCCACATTGCAATATATTGTCATGTGGATTTGAAGTTAAGGTTTTCAGTCTCTAAAAGCCTATTTCCAGGATTTCATGTATTTAACCATTCTATTGTGACAGATAGAACTGACGTTCTCAGGATTACACCGTAACAAAGTTAAGTGTCCCAGAAGCTTATCAGAATGTTTTGTATTCCTCAAGAGTGATAGATTTGGTTGTGCAGTTTTGGGAATATGATCAGAAAAGTGTAAAGGTTCATTCATACGAGTTTCAGATGATTTAGTGTACCACAATGCATTATCCTTTGTATTGAATTATCAGTCAGTCCAAGATGCTTTATTCTCTGCAGTTCAGTGGGTTTCTCTTCTTGTGCCAGCACATAATGATCAGACACTTCATCAGTTGGTTGTAGGGATGCTTTGGACAGTCCACATTGCTCATATTTTGGTCCGCGTGATGTTTTTGGTCTCTCCGAGGTGGTGCAAAGGTGTATAGTTGGCAGTTCTAGTAGTGTTGATGTAAATTGGGCTGACAGTCTTGTTTCCTTCATCAGCGGTTTGATTCTGACCTATTATAATTGCTTTGAAGGATGTGTTGTGACATTTTTGGGCCTGTTTATGTATTGGGTTGATCTGCAACTCATTTTACTCTATAGTGCATATGTTTGAAGCTGAACTATGTTGTATTGCAAGTTTCATCTAAAGGTCTTTTTGGAGCCAACTTAATTGGTACATTGAGATGTTGTGGAGGAAATAAATAGAAGGACAAATCATTTGTGATGTGTGTCAATTCAAAGAAAGGATGGATTAAGAGTGTGAAAAGGCAGCTGCCACATCCACACATGTCAGATGCATCTTTTATTGCAGTTCATGTTCATGTTCATTGTAATCTTCATTTATCTTTCTGTCAAATAGTGAATCTTTTCAGAAAGTCTATAGATCTTTATATCTTTCTCAGCAAGTCCATTAGGTAGCAATGACCTTCCTTAGGCAGTGAAACTTAAAACAAATTGTAACACTTGTTCATATATATTGTGAGATAACTCTCACCGTGGTTTTTCCCTTATTGGGTTTTCCACGTTAAAAACCTTGGTGTTCTTGTGTGGATGTTTCATGATGCATGCTTTCCTTTAGTTCTTGGGTTTCCACATTAAAAACCTTGGTTTTCTTGTGTGGATGTTTTGTGATGCATGCTTTCCTTTAGTTCTTCAAATTGGTTGATAGGATCTGATGTTTAAGATGCAAATGAAATTATTTAAGTAAAGATTGATTCACCCCCCTAGTCTCTAGGTGTGTTCAACAAGGATTTAATGTCGAATATCCTTCTGACATGGCATGTCAATTTATAGTAATTTTAAGTATATTGTCTTTACATTAATAAATTAGAATTCACCATTTTCTCAAAATATTTGATTCAATGCTACTTATGAATTTATATAATTAAAATAAACAATATCTAGTTTTCAGACATGCAACACAGATCAAACAAGCTATGAATGAGCCACAGATGCAAACTAATATGGTATTCCAGAAATCTAATATCTACTCATGTATTTGATGGTCTTTGTACAAGTATATAGGACAAATATTCAAAATGAGTAAGGGTGTCAACTTACTTGCGATCACCTTCAACATCAGGCAGATCTTTGGTTATGGCAATTACCATTGCAAACAATGTTACAAAGATTGTGATAAAAACCACAGGAGGGCTGCAAACAAAACGTACATTATGTAAAGCTCAGTAAACTTGTAAATAGCAACATTGTAATATAAAAAGACAACACTAAACTAGAAGATGTGAATATGTTTAAGTGTCATGGATCTGTAAGAGTTGAATTAATCACCTCCATTGAAATTCAAGGCCAAGTGCAGCTCTAGTTGCATAATATACCCCGAAATTGAGCAGGAAACCTCTGACCTATACAAAGCAAGTTTTGATACTTGAAGCATAAGAAATACATAATCATAAAAAAGTTAATTTTTGTCTCATATAAAACAGTGAGACTTGTCAAAACTTTTGGATGAAGATTCACAAACAAGCAAAACAAAAAGAAATGAAGGAGAATTCATACAGTTCAACAACAGATTATAGAATCCAGATGAAAGTATACGATTTAGATTTTTATATTTTATTTTTAGTGGGACTTGTCATTATGTCGGTGTATGTGAGTTTCTAAGCACTCTTAAGGTTAGAAAAATGAATTGGAAAAACAGAACAGAAACAAAGGAAATGCAGACATAAAAAAAAATCAATTTTGTTATGTAGGTCCACTGAAAGATTATTCTAAATTTCTAAGAACATATTGGTCTACAGGATACATTAAAGTGCATTATTCAATTTGTTTTCTCTACACCTTCTCAATATTACAGTTATTTCTAGTGTGTGAGGGACATGCCTCTAGTGGTCACTCTGGCCCTCAAGTCTCACCTGGGAAAAGACAGTGCACAGTCAACAAGAATTTTGGTTGAATTCAGCTGTCGAATGTTGTAAACTCTTCTACCCTTATGCTACTATGTCTGAATTTTGGGTCAACTTCTAGTTGTTAATCTTTTTGTATATATCTTCAAGTCTTGAATCTTTGTGCTACATAGGATATAGTCTTTTTGGGCTGATATTTTTCTGATAATCAGTTCCCACTGTTCTCTGTAACCTTACCATGGTAACTATGGGCGTGATCTGGGGTTTTTGTCTTCTGTACTCACCAATTTATTAATATATCCTTTTATCAAAATAAACTATAATGTGTGCATGGATTGTAAGGATTGAGCAAAATGAGAACAATAATGCTAAGAAAGTGTTACATGTACAGTGCGACAATGTTCCCCCTGAACTACTGCTGGAGCTGGTGAACCTATTCAGTAACAGATTGGTTGTGTCGCAGTCTATGTATTGGATGATTAGTACCATCTCCTTGAAGATCCATCTGGTTAAGTTGGTGAAGGCCAGTTTCTTGTCTTTTTGGAGGGAGGGTACATTATGTCATCCCTCTCTTGTATCAGCTCAGCATACCTTTGTTCAAAAGACACTTTGATTTGATGCAGCTGGTATTGGTTGCAGGTGTCAAGAAGTTTGTTGTGGGGAACCAGTGTATAGATTCCATCATCCCTGATTTTCTTAGCTATACCCTGAATAGGGGCCACCAGATTTTAATGGAAATAACGCTAGTGGTAGTGTTAGTCATTAGCTCAGAATAGTTTTGGGGACAAGAATTGTCCCTAGTGGGGAAGGGAAAAAAATATATTGATGTCCCCAAGAACCAAGTATACCCCATACTGGTGGTGTTGGTTAAAGGCTCAGATTGGTTTGGGGGGTGAGAATTACAGCCAGTGGGGAAAGAAAGAAATTGTATTAATGTCTGACTAAGAATAGGTCAAAGGGACTGGAATGTACAGTAGGTATCATAGCCAAGAACTAGGACAAATGGGGCTCTAGACTCAAATCAAATACAATGAAGCAAAAAGAAAAACTAACACACAATAGTTAACTTCAGTAACCCATAAACTAGTACAAGTTTATATAGATGTGCAGGGGAAGACCTTGCAAAGTAATGGAAGCAAATGAAAACCACCCAGGCAGGTAGAAGTACCAACATTTGTCAGGGAAGTTCCAAGGCTAAACGGAATGGGTTGGACAATCCTAGAGGCAATCAATAAAACATGGAACCTCTCCTGACACTCAAAGCCAGAGAAATGTTGACGATAGGGATGATGTGATAACGTGAGCTTGCACTTGAGGTCTCTGATAGAAGAGGGGTGTAAGAGGGTCCCTTACCCATACTAGACTGCAAGGATGAAAATACCTCGCCATTTGTCTCCATCTTTAAGTGAATCAATAGAATATTAAGCACTATTAACACCTCCAACATTTATGATAAGTTGAAAGAAGTAATCAATTTAGTAGATATGGAACCACTCTAGACAGATCTATGAATGAATGTGGTGACATCATGAAGAAAAAGGACCGAGCATCTCTAATGAAGGTAATAGAAAAAGGTGGATAGAGAAACACCAAAATGCTTGTATACACAATAGCACCTCCCACAAATTTGACAAATAAGTGTCTAGATTATCATTTATATTAAAATAATATTACACATTCACAAAAGAAAAAAGAGAGTGGATATAAAATTACACCCCTAGAGTGCAAATGGGGCAAAACCTAGAGCATAAAACATAGAAGAAAAATAAGCCACTAGGTGACTAAACCAATAGCAAAGGGGGACGAGGATCCCATTCATCTGAGTTTCCCTATACATAAACAATAGCACCTCCTACAAATTTCATGGTAGATCAAACATCAAAAAATAACATTCTTCCAAAACTAAACCTCCTAGACAAAAGAAAGGTGGGTAATTCTTCTTCCTGAAATGTGGTCGTCTATCACAACATAAAGCTAATAGGAGCACATCAACAATTGGTCAAGGGGATATCTCAAGACACAAGGAGTTGAAGTTGAAGATAGGTGGGCCAAAGAATGGTCCTATCAGGGATCATTAAACTATAAGAAATGCACAACATCAAAATCTAGTTTGGGGCTAAAAAAGTTCAAATGGGAGGTCCAAGTAACTTGGGTTATCTAATTTCCTCTTTGATGAATCAATTGAACACCTCTCTTCTTGTAAGGTGGTGAGGAGCACAAAAGGAGCACCTAAAAGGAGGAAGATTATCAAAGGACATGCAAATATCTTGGAAGAGAAAACAAATCTTGACGAACTAAGAATGATGACATCCAACAAAACCCGAAGAAGCCATCTCCAAGGACAAAGCACCAAGAAAGATATATCCACAAGATCAAGCAAAACTACCCATGGATAACAAAGTGAGTCTAAAGTTAGTCTAGAGACAAAATGATTGTGCGAAAAAATCATCTGAGACAATACTACTAAGATTTTTCCATTTGCAAACATAGTCGTTTAACCCTCTCTACCAAAGAACAATCACAAGAACCCAAGTTGGGCATCACACCTTAAAAAATACAGTGTTATAGGCTTAATCATTGTGTCAAAGAGATGCATCTTCCAAGTGATATCCTAGAAATGTACCTTAAAGCATTTGCACTCAAGAACAAAGGGTGAAGTGTATACCTTGCAAAGACAAGACTCCTAGGTAAGTATAATAAGTGTTTATTTCCATAGGGCCCCATAAACTCTAATCTCTTAGATAAGTATAATAAGTGTTTATTGCCATAGAGCCCCCTCTGTAGAAGAAACAAAACCTAGAAAGAGCATTACTGTTGTGGTTGAAGACTATAGTCTCAATTTTACTAAGACTACCTTGCAAAGACAAGACTCCTAGGTAAGTATAATAAGTGTTTATTTCCATAGGGCCCCATAAACTCTAATCTCTTCGATAAGTATAATAAGTGCTTATTACCATAGAGCCCCCTCTATAGAAGAAACAAAACCTAGAAAGAGCATTATTGTTGTGGTTGAAGACTATAGTCTCAATTTTACTAAGACTACCACAAGCTAGCGAATATCACAAAACTCAAAAAGTGCATCAAGTTGTCTCAACAAGTTGTGGGGAGAGTGAGAGATGAGAAACACATCACCAACAAAGAGTAAAATAACAATCACAACATGTTGAAGCAAGCAACCATGATATGCATGAATATATTGTCTAAGAAAATCCTAAAACTCATCAATGTAGTTATCAAAGGGTGTTGGTTGAGAGAGGGAAACCCTATTCAACTCCAATAATACTTTGGACAAAATCAAATGGCAATGAGAATTTTAGAGAAGTGCAACTATTATCTCATAGAGTATCAAAAATACTAATGTCTCACAATTTCCAGAAAAGAAAATACCACAACATGGAGGAAAAGACCTTCTTGAAGTCCACAAAACAACAAAGACCTTAGAAGACTAATGATGAGCTTGTTCAATGATGGCATAAAGTGTGAAAATCTGATCAATAGTCTAGAAGTCCCTTTTGTGGCCATTATATCCCTTGGGCCTCAAATTATTGTCCTTCAACACCTCAAAAAGAAGCTTCTCCAATATTGTGGCATAGATCTTTTAAAAGTATGCCCAATCATGATTGTCTAGTAATTACTTGGATTAGAGCAATCCCCATATTTGTGAATGGGGTAGATAATATGTTGTCACCAAGCATAAGGGGAGCACAAAATAGACAATCACATTGAATAGTTGTGAAATAAAATAAGTTTGAGTCACTTAGCTTGGAGCCCCCACAAAACCAATATTAGAGAAAAACTTCAAATAGTCGTCTAAACGCAATCTATAGAAAACAAGTGACAAGGGAGGAGGGGGGTTAAAGATGAGATCTAGTGGCAAGCTGATTATGGATATCAAAGAGATAATTTGCAAAGGAGACTCAATTAAGCAAGGTGATATGAACAATGGAGGAATTCCTAGGGAGGAGGGTAAGCCAAAAGATCTTAAGCAAATGATGAAGGGCAACAAGGAGGTCTATTCACCTTGACACAAGAAACTAATGTTTCTTATGCCAAATGAGGATAAGTTTTGTCTCTATGGGTGGTGAAAATGGGGAAGGTAGAGAGCGAGGATAAAACAAGATCTCCCATGAATGGCTTTACACTCTTTCATGACCAAAACCAAGACCATTTTCACTAATTTTATGAACTAAGATCTAGGAGTGAATTCTATTTGAGGTGCATAATGATGGTTTAGCATAGGAGAGAGATTAAAAGTAGCCATGGGCCATAGAGAAGTATTCATTATCAAATCGAACACAAGGATATATTCATCATCATATCAGCCACAACAACTATATATTCATCACCTACATGATGGCATAAAGGATCAAACAAAGGCCTCAACTCTAAAAAAGGCAATACAAAGGAGTCGTGTATTGTCAATGTAACCCTTTACAACACATAGACATTATAGTGTACAAGGGAAATCCTAAGGGTACAAAATAGATGCACATTTATGTGAACTCATCTTGAGCTTAGATAGTTAGGTATGTTTTTGTGATTAGTAACCAAATGCGAGGTCTTGTCCATCTATAAGATGAATACAACTAGAGTTGGTGATGAATAGAAAGCACAAGAATCTCAAGATGCAAACTTATGTGAACTCATCTTGGGCTTACAGAGTTAAGAATGTTTTTATTATTAGTTACCAAAGGAAAGAATTCATATATCTAGATGATGAATATAGCTAGAGTTAGTGATGAATAATAAGCACAACAAGGATTTTCTTCATCATTTATATGGATGAATGATGTAGGGGACTCCCCTTACACCCAAACGCATGCTTTGTTACACTTGATGAAGGGTTAATCCACCCAATATTCATGCTAGCATAACAAAGAAATTGCATAGAAATCACAAGAATAGAAATACCTTATTTTCTTTTATAATGAATCATAAATATTTAGAAATCACAATGCTTAGCCTCATGGGCTTTACCAATCCTGCAAGTTGCAACTACTTCTCAACTCTCAAATGAAAGACTTCTCAACTTTGAATGATCACTCAACTCTAAATGATCCACTCATTTTTGGATGATCAAACAACTAGCCCAAGCCCAATTTATAGCATTTGAGTGCCTCCTAGAAATCCCACGTGTTAGAGTTGCTGCTCATTTGTACCAACTAAGACTCGAACCTAGGACCTTCCACTTGCTATTGGAGTGCTCTACCAACTGAGCTACTGGCCTCTCTTGGCCAGCCCATCATTGGTCTAGGTGTGGCTTATTTCCAACACACCCCCTTAAGCCACGTTGTCGATGCTTGGGGCTCCTAGCCTGGCTCTGATACCACTTGTTAGAGTTGTTGCTCATTTGGACCAGCTAGGACTCAACACTATGACCTTCCATTTGTTGTTGGAGTGCTCTATGAACTAAGTTGCTGGCCCCTCTTTGGCCAACCCCAACACATGGCCATCAACAAAATCAACACATAGCCAAAAGATGTCTCTTGAACTTACCCAATGGGCGCCTAAGGTGATGTCTCTTCAATTTTCCAAAGTAGGCGCCTAAAGAGGTGAGTTTTCCCATTCTCTTTGTAACCACTAAGTACATGTGGAAGCTTGACTCTTCCCCTTCCCCTAATCCACACCAAGATGGGATTTTTCTTGATTTTACATTAGAAATAATAGAAATACGTGCCCACTCATAAAAATTAAATTTTCCTTTAGACATTGGCCAAAAATATTAAATAATTTCAACCCCCTATGTCCCCTTGCACACTTCCCTATGTACATGGAGACCTATAAATGCTTTCATTTATTTTTATTCACCCGACCTTAACAAAAAATTAGAATAACAATATTTTTGGATCGTGCAAGATTGCCCTAGATGCTCTTGCATCAATGAACCCTGAAACCTTGCCTCTACATGCAAACAGAACAATATTCCTAATTATCTAAGCCCAAGGTGAGTTCACATAAGTCTACATCTTGTCTCTCCCTTTAGGATTTCACTTGCACACTTTAATGTCTTTGTTTGCTAGGGCTTGACTCAAAAATAGTGAGCTAATAAAATTTGTATCTTCTTTTTCTACATGTAATACAAACAAACTAAAGAAAATATGTGTCTTATTGTTCTTGGGTATAGGTACAAGGCAATAACAGCTCTTCTAGACAAGATGAGAGATTTTAGGTTCTTGTTGTAAAAGGATGCAAGCACTCCACAATTAGGAGGCATTATCTTGTTGATATGACAGATTTCAAAACTAAGCATGAGAAGGTGTATGTGGAGTCAAGCTACATACGAGATACAACATCCCTAACAGTCACAACCGGTGCTGAGAGGGGAGGGGTGAATTAGCACCTATAAAAATTTTGAAACAAATCTGATGTAGTATACTATAACTGAAAGAAAAAACAGATTCTAGCATAAGAATAGTAGCAAGCAATCAACCACAAAGCAACACCAGATTTATCACGTGGAAACCCAAATTGGGTAAAAACCACGGTGTGAGGAAACCTCACAAATTCTGCACTCTTCTGAAGTGCGCCCTAATAGGAGCCTTCCCTGTTAAAGGATTACAATGCACTGTTAGATGCGACCCGGTTAAGGGATTTGATACAATAAGGCCTGTTAGTGCCTGCCTGGTTAGAGGACTTAGAACACCTGAATAGATGTCACCCGGTTAAGGGATTTCGTACAAGGGACCTGTTAATGTCCACCCAAAATACTGAGATTTAGCTATTGTAATTGTTAGAAATCAATAGAAGGATTGACCTTTTAGAAATGGCTTTGCATAGCCTGATAAGATCTCTGTTATACTCAACTAAGAAACATTACCGGTCGTTGCAGGTATGTTCTCCTTTTCAGTTGTGCTTGTATGCACACTCTTATCTCTTCACCTTTATCTTTACCCTAGCTTCTTCAGCGTACAGGTTCACTCTTTACTTTGGCAGAATGAGGGCAAACTATATTCTCACCAGACAACAAAATATATAGACTTATTGCCCTAATTGCTTTTCTCATGCACGACCTATTTAAAGATCATCTTCGGATTTATCACCCTGTAGAGTATTAGTTTACTAAGGAAACATCCAATGCATGCTCTGCTTTATCTGCTTTAACGAAAGAAAACAATGATGTGTGTCAAAAAGCTTTCCTTCGCAAGAGATAACTCCATGTTTTAAAGCCAAAAACTCTGGCATTAAAACCTTCAATCGCGCCTTGTACCAATTGTCTTTATAACTCAAAGTCCACCGGATTTAGTGCAGTAAATCCCGGTCAAGGAGTTAGATAACAGACAGTTGACTAAGACTTCCCCGGTTCATCTATTATGTCAAAGTCTTCACTTAATCAGTAAAGATCCTTAAAATGTGCACAGGTCAAAGCCTTGACCTATCACCTTTCCTTCCTTTGTCTATACCGGTTGCACCCATTCCTCGGTTGCGTAGTAGATAATGGTTGAATCCTTTCCTCAGTTGCCGATGCATTTTGCTTAGAGACCGGTTGCTCTTGATGAGCAGATATAGTCTCTTCTTTCTTGCATAGTGTCACTGGTTGCCAAACCAGTCTCTCCACGCACTTGTTTGTTGTCAGTTGTATCTGTCTTGCTTCACAGATCCAACACTGGTGTCCTTAGCCACAAATGTCGACACCTCTTTTGCCAATCAATGACAATACCTCTATTGCCATGTACCGGTTGCAATCTTACCGGTTACCATCCCTTAATGCCAACAATCCCATGATATTCCTACCATTCCTTGCATCATGAAGACATCACTTCTTGTTATCTCAATGGAGGGACATGTAGTATGGAGGGAATTTGATATCATATTGAGCTTGCTATGGGTGTATCTTATTGAATAGATGATTACAGAAACCATGAGATTACCTACTGGGAAGATACTTCATTATGATAATGTTTGGTTTGTATTGATCACTCTCTTGAGGAGGGTATTGAAAAAAAAATTCGTGGTTTTCAATTTGAATCTGTTGTTCTTCATTCATTATTATTAGATGAACAATTATTTTATTCACAAGCTTGGTAGAGTTTCAGCAATATGTAGTAATTTGTGGGAGAATTTTCGGTCGTGGTTCAGTTGTTTCTAATTCAACATTGATGATTAATGGTTGATGCAATCATTTCACAATGTTAACCTTCATATTTGCTGATGTTGCACTGATGGATGCAGCTTATTGCATGAATTTGTGTGCACGGGACTACCACTTTTGCACTTGGAGATTGAGTATTAATGAGGTGTTATCAGTTTATGACAGCGAAGTGTTCCCAAAATAGCTATGACTAATTTTCAAATTTGACATTATTTTCAACATTTAGATCAGCCACTAGAAAGGGGGGAGTGTTATGGTTGAATGTAACTTGAGGAGAGATGATCTTCTTTTCAGTCTCCGTAGGTATGCTGATGTGAATATTTGGGATCCAAGAAAATACGTGATTGGTGCGATTGCTTCACAATGTAACAAATTTGCAGTAGATGATTATGTCAAAGTGGAGCTATAAAATCATGGTGAAGGAATATTATTTAGATTGTTTTGGGATCCTAGAATCACAATGAGTTTAATCCGTGATCAATAATTGTATGAGTTGGCATTGCTTGAGAATAAGCAGTCTTTGGGGAGGGAGGACTGTAACATCCCCATTTTCGATCATCCCAACATTCTACTTAGCTCCAACTTTCTCAAAGAGCGCCAACCTTTTTGGAATGGAATTCAATTATTGGCGTTGTGTTCAAGGGATCAAGATGAATCCATTGATGCTTTCCAAAGGTGATTTCACCATTTCAAATGCATTTCAAATTTCTTCGAGGAATATTCTATTTATGGAAAGTGTCAATTTTTAATAAGTTGGAACTCTAGTGAGTTTCTGCATGTGTTGACACATATTGAATTCACCTTTGGGCAATTTTCATATTTTCCACAGCTTGGCTGGATCTTCAAAAAATAATTTAATAAATAAATAGTTAAACATTGAGGTTGATGAAAAATCCAAAATTAAAAGACAACTTAGTTTAGTTATTTAATAATGTGAATTATTAGTGATTAAAGTGCCAGAAAAGTTCAAAAATAAAATAGTCACTTTATGGAGAAGAAAGCGACTATTAATTATAAAGTAATTTTAAATAATATTTTTTTGGGAAGTTCCCCAAGAAAATTATTAAATGACTAAAGAGACTCATTTGAGTCATTTTGGATTATTCATCTTTGGTGAAACCCTTATTCCACGGGGACATGTGCCCCCGGAAAAACCACGTGTCTTCAAGACAGTGATGTCTCTAAGACGTGGAAACACTAGGGGAACATCCCCCCACCATCCATCCACCACCACCGTGCACTATGAAGAACCCTACCTGAAACTACCTCCTTTCTTAAGATAAACAAGTTTTCAATACTATTGTTTCAACAGTTTCAGGTCTGACATACTTCGTTTGATAATGATTTTACACATTTAAATATAGAGCTTAGGCAGAGGGAATAAAGATTATACAGCAAAATGGAATTCTCAGAAATAAACAGTCTGATCGTTTTGCAGAAATAGAGTACCACTAGATTGATATCAGCATACATGTGACATGTTACATCCCTTCCTTGTGGGCATTTTAAATAATTGCTTTAACCATTCAGCTAGAAATGTGATGTTATTATTGAAATATGTTTATTATGAATATTATTGAATACTGATGCTTTTGAAGGAATAATATAATTATGGATGGATCATGATGTATACAAACAAACTTGGATAAATGTTGGTAAACCTAAATAATTTATTCTAGCAAGAAATGTTTAATATATTATTTGAATGGGATGTAAGTTATGGCTAACTTCAACATATGTCAGTGGTTACAAGAGAATGGTCATCCTTGAAGAAGGGAGTGACAGTATCATCAGGCAGAGACGATGCAGGTGCGTGGAAAAGGTTGAAATTGCCATCCAAGTCATAACCTATAGATAAGTATCTTGGTCATCTAGTCACCTGGTGTTAGGGTTAGGTTGGTCATTAGTCACCTGCCGTGCTGTCAAGGTGGGTTTAGGACATCTTTTCCTTGTTCGTTGTTAAATTAAGATAAATTAATCTTCTTCAATAAGAATTTCATACTCATATTATTAATGAAAGAAATTTATCCTGAGCATCTCCTGTATCGATCTAAATGGAACCACCTCATAATTCTTTATTTAAATATATATATATATACACACACACACACACCCCTACGCTAAATGCCAATTGCCATATCTATGACTATATGTATCCAAATGGTAAACTATATATGCACAGACACATAGTCGTGAAATAATAAGCAAATATATGTATGCATTTACGATGAGTTTATACATCTGTATGCATGGAGATGGGAGAATTGACACCAAGCTTTTATAAGCATATTCGCATATATATATATATATAGAGTCAGACA
Organism: Chamaecyparis obtusa; assembly: GCA_027943335.1. Classification (NCBI taxonomy): domain Eukaryota; kingdom Viridiplantae; phylum Streptophyta; class Pinopsida; order Cupressales; family Cupressaceae; genus Chamaecyparis; species Chamaecyparis obtusa. The sequence continues at coordinate 52,345 of BSBK01000322.1, read as the reverse complement.
TACATGTATATAATTATAATTATAGGTAAGTGATTATTATACCATTGATTCATTAACTCTATTAATATTATCTCCCTCCATGAATCAGCATATATCTTTTAATTTCTTTAAGGTAGTGGAAGATAACTCCTTGCCACCAAGGTAACAAGGAGTTAACTTCTTGTGTGGGAGTGTTTCAAGATGGCCACTCATTTCTTCGATGATTTTCTTCTTAAAGCTGCCGACTCTCAATGGAATGGTGACGATACTTTGTACTGAACTCTTGCATTCCGTAAGACAGCAATCATTTTCTATCTCTCTGCATTGGGTTTTCACTTGGGAACTAGGAACTCAGTTGCTTCACTAGTTCTCATTAATCTTCATTTAATCAGGCAAGCAAACTTACCGTAAAAATCCTAAGTGCCCTTAATCTTTAATCAGCAATCATTTTCTATCTCTCTGCATTGGGTGTTCGCTTGGGAACTAGGAACTCCGTTGCTTCACTAGTTCTCATTAGTCTTCATTTAATCAGGCAAGAAAACGTTCTGTAAAAATCCTAAGTGCCTTTAATCTTTGATCAAGCTAATGATTCATACAGATAAATAATCAGCAAAGCGTTTCTTGTTTTGAACTGAAGAATGAATAAGATCGATTTCATTTTAATTCATTAGCTGTAAAGTTGAAATTGTTTGCATTGGATATAGGGAAGGAAGACTTGCATCGCATATCTATTCTTTGCATCATATATTTGGATTGATTTCATTATAATGCATTTGAAATTCTTGAATCATAGACTTGCATATAGAGCTTAATCTGCATTAGTAAACCTGTTTTGTGTTTTCAAATAGGAGAAAGATGTCCATGTTAAGAAAACTAAAATGTATCTGCATTTCATACAAGAATCCAAATATCATTTATAGAGTCTGCAATTCTGAAAAGAATCAGTATATCATACCAGAATCTACAATTCAGTTATGAAACCATATATCATCTATATCTGCAATTCTGACATGAACTCTGTATGTCTTAATGAATTTGTAATTCTGTTATGGAATCATATAACACTTAGGAAGCTGCATTTCTGATGGGAATTCTGTACATTGAATATGAAACTGCATATCAACTATAAATCTTTATATCTGATATAATCTGCAATTTAGATATGAATCTGTAATCAGCCAACCATTTCTTGGATAAATATGGTGATCATGACACCCTAACCCTTCTTCCTCAAGTATAATCTAAACTTGCTCAAGCGCTGACTCAACTGTGGAGCAGCACTTAATCATTACCTAATCTGAACTAATAACTTGACAGTTTAATAATACTGTAATTCTCATGATTGTCAAATGATCCCTTGGTTGGGTAAACCTATATCATTGTATGAATATGACAGCATGTCGTCAACAGGAAATGTAGAGTCATCTTACTCGAATTAATGGATCGAACCTGATCAGATAAGTTCTTAAACAAAAAAGAAAACATAACTGCATTCAAGAAGGGTTCCATTTCTTATCTTGGGAAGGAAAACAAAAAGAATGAAATTGAATTAATCATATTTAAATGAATTATAACAGCTAAGAACTGTTGGGAAGGGACTCACCTTATTTGATCTTGAACTATTAAGACTGATTATATGCTAAAGCAATTGCCAGTGAGTCACCACTCCTTAAGGTCATGAGACCAATTATTGCCTAAAATGGACAGCAAGTCCGAGATGGTTCGTGCAAAAGAGTCTAAAGGAATCTATTATACAAGTAAGGAGGTGATACTGACAGCACGAAGTACAGTGCTTGCATTTATAAACCTTGGCCAAGGCGGTGCTATGCAATAGCATGTGACCGTCAGTCACTTGAACTGGAAGTACACGTCTAGTTAGGGAGGTCATACTCATTGGCATGGAGTCTAGAGGGTGTGACCAACTAAGATTGTGGTAGGTTCTAAACACCAAAGACTCGGATGGAAATGATAAGACCAGATCCCATTCTTGCACCTCTTGTATAGTGTCGAGCCACTTCTAAAAGGAAGTTGTGCGGGAGACCAATGGTCAATGGATGGGAGGTAAAGCCTCTGATGATGCTCTCCTTCTCTCAAAAAGACATTAAAAATACAAATTACCAAAAAGAATCAAAGCACAGTTACTCTCCTCTTTTTGGTTCCTATTATCTCTTGCATGTAATTAGTTAATTTCGTTATTCAGTTATTTTCCGTTTCATATGAATCAATTGTAAACTGTCAGTTTTTCTCTTGTTATCTGAATGCAAATTCATTTATAAATATTTTATTTCCTTTGATTTGAAGGTAGTTAATTCAGTTATTGGAAAGGTTTCATGTTCATAAGTAAGAGAAGCAGTTTCTTTTTTGTTAAATGATAGTTCATGGAAAAAATTTATTCTATATGAAATAGTCAGTAAATGATTAGAATTTTCTTTTGTTATAGTTTAAGCATGTTACATAACATTAGACAAAGAAAGCAATAATGTTTAGCATTCGAAGTCACAAACATTATACAATAATGTCTACAAAAGATATGTGATTTAAAAAAATTGAAAGTGTTAGTTGCCAGAATTGCACCCTTGCCAAATTGCATTAAAACTTAGCATTCTAGAATAACATGGGAATTTTCCTGGGTTGTGGGTCACCCAAAACTGGAAAGAACCTCCGGAGAAGGTCGGCTTCCCTTTGGATACTTCACCTACAAAACCTTCTAAAACTACTTTCTTGATGGGAAAAGGGGTAGAAAGCTTGCATAAACTGAAACTCCAAACTGAAACTAATAAGGTGATAAACCAAAATGATAAACTTGCAATATTCAGAAAAATTATGATTCTTTGAACATCTAAACACAGTGGTGAACTTACACTACCTATTTCATCATGCATGTGCATAAATATTTCACAAGGAGGTCTAAGAATGTATGTCTATGAAGGAAAGATAACTTTCACTACAACGAACTATAACAATACCCTTGACACTGACTGGAACCTACACAAAACACTTTAATCATAGAGATGGTACAAACATGAGACAAAAACTGAAAGGAAATGAGTCACTTTCACTAACATTCCTGTCAATCATACAACAATACACAACTCTACAACAATAAGAAGGTAAAATACTGTGCAAAAATGGTCTCCAGTATAATCTCTGCATATGCAAAACTGAGTTACAAAAAGTATGCTAGAGTGAGCAAAGGACTGAATATAGCCACTAAGTCTCCAAAATCTGCATAACCAAGAACTCCTTACAAATGAGCCCTCAGCTCATACTTATGCTTTTTTACAATCCAACTGCACCCCAAAAATAGTAATAACTTCTAGGTCGGATGCAGTCGGAACAGGTTATCCCTGAGACCTTCAAACAATTGTAAAGAGGCAAAAAGGTGACCCCAAAGTCATGCCCCAACAGTATTGCCATAAAGACCCTCCATAAATGCAATCCTATCCTTCAAAAGGCAAAAAGGCCTCTGAAATGCACTAACCTCCTTTGACCTCACAACTACATTTGCCTAAAGTCAAACATATTCAACTTGCCCTGTCTCTTCACCGCTGGAACAGTGTCGCTGCCTTGGATGCGTGTCTGATGAAGTAAAACAAAAGAAGCCTCTGTATCTATTGTATACCCGAAACAGCGTTTACAAGAAGCTCTGAAGTCATCTTCATTGCTGGAGAAGTTCCGATCGGGGCATCAAAAATCCTTTGCCTCTGATTAGCTTTCGAAATGACATGGCGGCGGCCTCTCATTGGCACAGGATCCCTCGACAAACATTCCCCTCCTGGCGCCATCAGCAAATAACTCTTATTCATCCTCTGAAGTCTTTATTTTATGTTTCCATCGGCATAGGAAATACCGATGGGCCTATCGGGGGTCGGCAAGTCTCAACAATTGTTCCACCGTTGTGCATTGTTATACCGATAATGCCCATCGGCATAACTCCCCCCGACATCTTCATTCCTTGGCATCATCGGTGAAAGCTTTACCAATAGCCTCATTAGCTATCGGCAAGACAAAAAAACAAATCCTTCGCCGCCCATGAAAATCATGTAGATGGAGCACATCGGTGCAAGTCCTACCGATAATTTCATCAAGTATTGAGGTTGCTCAGAAAACGCCTCAACGATGGCACATGCTATGTCGATGAGTTTATCAATGTAAGTCCTCCCGATGCCTCCTCACAACGGTCACTTGAACCTTTTATCGTTGCATGTTATGCCGATGAGTTCATTGGAAGTCGATTGGACCTTAAAGCACTCACTCCGACAATGTTAGGTATGTTGATGACACACATCGGTGAAGCTCTTGCCGATGCATCATCCCCCTTTAGCGTCCATCAATGAAAGACCTACCGACAACTTCATCGAGCATCGGCAAAACAGAAAAATGCCTTTGCCGCTGGTGAGTGTCATGCCGATGGAGTACATCAGCACAAATCACGTTGATTCTTTGCTTTCCTTTTGCTCATTTAATGCTATCGGCATAAACACCAACATGGCCTTTGTCTTCCAAATGCATTGCTCTTGGTTTCTGATTGTATTGGTCAACCTATAGCCTCATTTTGGGTTCTTGTAGCATGTTGGGCTCTACCCTTGTGGGAGCCACATTTACGTCCACATACCATTAACAGACACCTGAAACTCTTTTGATCTAAAACACAATGGCTCTACCTAATTGAGCCTGTAGGTGAAAATTTGGTAACAAAAAGATCAGCTAGTTTTGAAATTAAGCTATTACTCTTTTATTGGTAGATTGATGAAATTTTCAATATCAAACTGACTCCTTATTCAATGCAGCTGTAAATACACTCCCTTACAACAATATCATCAACTTTCACCTAGCTCATAGAAAGTCTGAACAATTCACACCCACAACCCATCCAACAAGGAAAAAGATTGATCACATGCAAATAATAATTAGTCTGCAAGACAAAGTCTCTAGTAGTAATATTGTTGGGTACCTGTAGTGAGCCCCACACTCTTGCCAAAGACAATAGAAAACTCTCCAATCCGCTCCTAGGCTACGCCCAATGATAGCGATCCCTCACTAGACAAATTGAGTGCTCAAGAACCTCATTGAAGGATACTTTCTAATTTCGCACAGTATTCTCCAAAGCACCTCATACAATGCACCCAAGGTAACAAAATGCAATTTGTATATGAAAAGAGATAGCTGCTGCAAGGTTTCAGTTTGTGCCATGACAAAGGTACTTTCACCAAAAATGTTCCCACCAAGAAAAGGTTTGTGCCAATGGAAAGATCCTACAAATGTATTAAGGCCAACTCTAAGTCTTCTAGTCATTTCGCCCTATAGTTAATACCGTTGGCATTACTGGTAAGGATGCAACCGGACAAGAGACCACCGGTATTAATCAGTGGTGTTGTCATTGATGTCTATGCTAACAATGTCCAAATGCTAGGAAACCGGTGACATAGTGATGAGTTGGTAACCGGTGAAGACAATGACCAGTAAAGAAAATGACCGGAGCAGTGACCGGTATAGACAGAGAACTGAGAAGTGACTGGTGAAGACAAAGGCCAGAACACTGCATAAGGAAAGGTGTAAAACGGTCACGAGTGATCGGTAAGATATCATTGAGACCGGTGAAAGGCACAATTGAAGGCTACTGAGGAATTTTTGTTAAGGGAAAGTATGTGACACACATCTGATCGTTCCTTTAACAAGACTGAAACACGACTGAATGGCGGACTCATGGCAGATCTTCTATTAAGGGAAAGCTTGTGTCACGCATGTGATGTTTCCTCTCATGACTAAAACATGACTAGATGGTGTATCAAAAGGAGATCTTCACAGAGATCGCAACAACAAAGAGCGGGAAGATCTTTCGTAGTTTAATTTGAGCGACATGCGTATCTTTCTCTTTCTATACAGTTGTCCCATGCTCTGTAGGAAGTGTATTTATTCTTCAGTTAGCAAAGTAAATCATTTGCCTTCATTCTGCCAAGAAGAAAGAGTGAAACTATACGTTGATCAAAGCTATTGTAAGGGAAAAGGAGAAGAGAAGAAGAAAAAGAGGAGAGTGTGCAAGGAAGCACAATAACCTGAAGAGAGCATACCTGTGGTGCCCGGTGATGACTCTCAGTGAATGAAACAATGATCTTATCAGGCTCTCCAAATCCATTTCAAAGGATCAACCCCTCTATTGCTCTCTAACAATTGCAATAGTCAAATCCCAGTATTTGGTGGACATTAACAGGTCCCTTGTATCAAATCCCTTAACCGGGTGACATCTAGTAGATGTTCTAAAGTCCTCTGACAAGGCAGGCTTTAACAGGCCTTATTCTAAATCCCTTAACCGAGTCGCACCTAACAGTGCGTTTGTAATCCCTTAACAAGGAAGGCTTTTCCCAGGGCGCACTTTAGAAGAGTGCAAAATTTGTGAGTTCCTACTCACACCGTGGTTTTCTCCCATTTTGGGTTTCCACGCGATATATCTGGTGTTCTATGTTGTTGTGATCTTGTGTTGATTATTTCTTTTATAGGATCTGTTTTGCATGCAGTAATAGTTAATAGATCTAAGAGTGTCTTCAAGTTTTAGTGGGTGCTGATTCACCCCTTCCCTCTCAGCACCGGTTGGGACCATCAACTACTATATAGCTACCTCTCAACGTAGTCTTTTAATTTGCCCGAGCAATGATTTTGACACCAAGGATTAATACAATTGTGCACATTAAAGCCCGACTTCTAAATTATTCGCAGCTAGCAAGAGCAATAAACTCAACAAATAATATGACCATACGATTCTTGAAAAGCCCAAATAATCATATAAATATGAAGATTTCAAACTCCATTAAAATACAAATATATCAAATATAATAACCTTATTCCTAAAAAAAGATATAAATGCAAAAATCTTTATTTCTGAAACGAACTCTAAACCTTACAAATTTTTCTCTAATGAAGACTTCATGAATTTGACCCAGTTGTGAACTCCGTCATGAATCCACTCTTAGGAAGAGTCAAGCTTTTGTCCAACCCCTCTTTCAACTATTGAAAGTTTTCATCCTTAAAGATTAACTCATAGAAAGGATCATACATATTCATAATATCAAAAACCATAACATGCTTACTACAACCCAACAAGCTTCCTTATAAAGAACTTCAACCTCTAAATAGAAGATTAGACCAATTTCAATTTTTACAAGGCCTTCATTAAATATTTGTTACATCTGGAGAACTTTATTTAATAGCGACTTAATTTATTATTTTATTATTTTTCACTTTATTTTTAATTAAACTAATTAGTTAAAATCATCCCCTTTGAAATAATATTTTTGGACAACTTAATCAATTAAATTAATTAAGTCACTTTATAAAAATTTAAGGACATTACATGCGTTCTTTGTCATTTTCAGGGTGTTTCCTCTGATAGGGAACATCTTTGTGATGTTTCATGTTGGGAAACACCAAAAGGGGATGCTAGGCTGCTATGAATTAAACTTTACTTGGTAAAGTTAATTTTCTTTATCTTGTCTCTTGTAGGAATATTCCTAAGGAATCGCTACAACTCTTTTGTCCTATTTGAGTTCTCACATGTGTGAGCATAACTCATTTTCTTTATTCCAAATATGTGGAATATTAGATTTCCTCCTTGTGAGGGTTGTGACACTTTGCAAACACATAGGATGTTAAATGGCATCCTTAGACTTGGGAGTTACATTGTAACTTCTCTCTCTCACCTCTATATATTTGAGGTGCCACTTTCATTTCTCCTAATGCAGCATTTCAATGCTTGCTCTCTCTCTATCATTGTACATTCTTTACGCATTTTCCATCTACATAATATTGGGGGTTTTTGTTTTTCTTTTCCCCCTTACAAATCTCATGTCTCCTTGGATCGTGGTGTGCGTACTCTTTATTGGCTTCTCAAATAGTAACATCTACTTTCAAACAATTGATCTTGATTAGTTCATTTCTGATTCTCTGTGTTATTTTCTTTTCAAGGACACCCCCAAGACACCTAGACGTCCCTCAACCTTGGACAGGACCTAGAAAAGTTTCCAATGGCGAAAGAGAAAAAAGAGAATTTTGTTTTTAAATAAAAGAAAAAAGTCACTTCATCCAATCTCTTATGGCCCCCAATTAGAAACTTCAACTAAAAACAAAAAAAAGGTGATAAATTTGTGAAAAAGAAATTCAAGAAGAAGGTTTTTGAGATTTTAGAGGTCTTATTTGTGCTTGTTGGCAAGGGCTCCACCCCTGGACCCCATGTTGTATCACAACAGGGATTGCACCAAAGGTGTTGCCCCCAAACCCCGCAAGGAGCACTACCCCTCAACCCTACCAAAGGCTCTACCCCCACAAGGGCCGCTGCCCCTTGACCCCACTGGGGGAGCTGCCCCAGGATCCTCGCAGCAGGCACTATCCCCTGATCCTGTTGGGAGCTCTGCCCCAAATCCCCACAAGGGACACTACCCCTCAACCCTGAATCTCTACCCACCATTGTTAATTGTTAATGCAACCATTGACATGTTTTTTATGTTTATTACTATCGGTTTAAACTCTAAACTTCACCTAGTATGCCAATGTTTCACTTGCAATTCTCATACTTATTCTTAGTTTGCTTCCAAAGTTCCAAAACTCTGCCCGCCACTATTTATGTTCAAATTTCAATGCAACAATTGTCATGTTTTTTAAGTTTATTAGTTTAAAACTTTTAACTTTACATATTATGCCAAATTTTCATTTACAATTCTTATACATCTTTTTAAAACTAATTTTTCAAGTAGTATACAAATAGAATAACAGAATGGAACAGTGAACCTATAATAGATAAGAGCAAAAAAAAACACATTCAAGACAGGTATCCATATATTTTTGAAGGCCAGATAAAATAAAGACCTCATCAATAGAGTGATTATATAAGCATCAATAATGGTTTTATCTGATCAAGAACATGCTTTGACCGAAAGAGCATGTTGCAAGAGTCACCAGTTAGGGTCATTTGGGACTGACAGATCCTTGGCTGCTGCCTCCTAACACATGGCACTATGGAGAACATACATCCTTATGTACCCAGAATAGTCAACAGTGAAAATTAGGAACAAGTTGAGTTTGCTAGTTTAATAGCCAATGATAAGAGAAGGGCTTGAGCTTAAGTCCTGAGGAGCTTTACAAGCAGAAATGAACCACAAAGTTCCCAGAAAACATTAAAGAAGATATTGGACCACTCACTCAAGTCGGAGGAATTATGAGTTCTACTTCGCATGCCATCACAACCATAGCGTCTTTCTTAAGATCAAAACAATATATCTTCAAGTACATACCGTATATCGAGTAGTCAACAAACTTCCAATATGAAAAACTTCTTGTGCTGGAACATACAATTCCCTAGGGCCTGGACCATCACTTGTTGGTCATTTACAGGTAATCATTTTCCATGAGCTCAATTCTAGCTCTGATTTTTGGGTTACTAGAGTGTAATTGTACTGTTGAACTAGCATACCTTAAGTATTACATTTCTACTTAGGTTGTACCGAATTTCTGATACTATATGGTTTTTAATTCGCAGATATATTATGTGACTTAAGCTTGTCTTAATGGCTTATACTAAAGATTAACACAATCTAAAATGGCTGTTAGTAAGGTGACCCAGAATCAATGGAAATATACATACCGTGGCAATTATCAAAAAAGCAGCAACTGGAAACCTCTTCATCCTAAAAGGAGGCACAGAATAAATTGTCCCCAGAAATAATCCAAAAGAGTAAAGAGCTGTAATGAATGGCCCAAAATTCACTCCAACAATTGCAACACCCATAGCTACGAATAGCAAGACTAGAAACCAAGCCTCTGGAACAGAAAGATCTCCCGCAGCTATAGGTAGAAATGGCTTGTTCACCCTGAAATGTTACCATAGAAAAAAAGTAAAATGCAAAAAAGAAAAACAAAGAAAGCGTAACTTGCAAATTCGTGAGATAAAATAATTTTCAACAATGAAAATGACAATTTATGTTGGAAAGATCTAATAGGATTTCAATATTGAATTGAAGTCGTCAGAATCGTTCATTAAAGTACCATATTACAGTGTCTATGTCAGAAAACTCTAAAAATATTTATTTTCATAATTGAACTCATTTAGAGCTAATTTTTTGAAACTAAGTTTTTTATGTAAAAAGGAATTGATTGTCTGCAGTTTGTGTATCACTGTTGCAATACTGGCATGGCTATCTTAAATATATGTATCTGAATGACACTAAGAGATACCAATATATATAATTAATACTGAGGGAATTCAAAAAACTAAAACTGTAAAATAGCTCTTAAGTAAATACCTTGAAACTAATAGTTTTGGGCATTTTTAGATATGCATATCTAAGATATAGATATCTATACTAGTTAATATGTTTTTATTTATAAAATTAATATAATATATTATTTTTATTTATATAATAATTAACTGTTTTATTATACTAAATAGTTATATTTTTTCAATAGGCGTAGCCTAAAACGGTAGCAAGGGAGGGAAGCATCTGAAAACATGATCATAAAAGAAAAACTATTTTGAGCATAAACTTATTTTTAAATATAGAGACATCAAAATCATAAAATATATATTAATACCCGTGAATTAAACTATTGAAAAGTAACATATAAATATATAATATTAACTACACTTTTCAAAGTAATAACAAAACAAAACAATTACTACAATAATGAATGGTGGCTGTTTCAAAAAATTTAAAAAAATTTAAAAGCACATCTTTTTGTTGTATATCTGCATGTTAGTTTAAATAGATATTAACTAAAATAAATAGCTTGTAAAAGTAATAATTAATTTTCACTAACTAGCTCTCCATTTTAGGAAATAAGTAACATATAAAACTATTGAAATAGTTTGTTTTCATAAACATTTAGCAGTATTGATATAGTTATATACTTAAGCTATAGAGTAAACATTTTATTAAAATTTTAGAAAAACTACTAGACATCTTAAATACATCTATCTAAAATATATCAAGAGATATAGCCCATAAATGTTTGTCTAATGTAAGTTGTAAATTTAATATACACACCTTAATATTGATATCTCTCAACATATTTTAGATAGACATATTGAAGATACCTATACTTAAATTAATAATTATTATTTATAATTAATAGCAGTTAAATATCTGAATTGTATCTTTAACATTTTGTTCTTTTCAATGTAACAAATATGATTCAAATATTTAATATCATGTGTATGTATGTATTAATATTAATTTGACATGTAAATAAGTTAATAGCCATCAAATTTATGTTAAGAAGCTTTTTTTATCCACTCACTCCATTACAATACCCTTGCTTCCATTGTAGTTATGCCTCTCAGTGTAACCAGAATGGATGAATGTATATTGCCATCATACCAAAACAACATAAAACCACATTAACAAAATGTACTTCAAAAATAATATATGCTGACAGTTCATACAGGAATTTAAAATGGAAGGCTAATGGTCTACATACTTGTCAATTCCAATATCATATATCTGGTTGATTCCAACAATATAACCATTCCCACAAATTAATGCAATAAGTCCACATAGTGCCTTCGGCAGTAACCACCAATTAATAAGATGAGAATTTTCTATTAGAGCTTTTGATACCAGAGCTCTGCACCAAAAAACACACAAAAAGACATATGAAGAAGCAGAAAGACTCCAAAGTAAACCAGTGTATACAAACACATCACAATAATATCAACAACACACATTGAGCCAAGTGCAGTTCCACGAATCGTGTGAGGCCTCAAAAATCTCCAGAATGCATCTGCAAAATGAGATAAACGGCTTGAAAGTGGATCTGGCTCAGCAGCACCAAGAGTTGCATCAGCCTGCCAAATGCAAGAATTCAGTTTGTCATATTGGGTTGATCTCTTTACCGGCTACACATAAAACCTCTTAATTCAAAGCAATTTAGAACTGCCAGGGAATTTTTCAACAAGCATAGAGAGGGTGTTATTCTGCAACAGCTAGTACCATACATAGATGAGCCAAATAAGAGAACAGGACAAATGTAAAATTCAAACAACAATTATATAAAAAAGGCATATAGATGGTTCACAGTACCTTTTAAATAAAAACACCATATGCTCAGAGGTTTGGTGGTTGCAAAACACAGATCTAGAGAAAAATAAAATGGTGAAAACTCCTCCCATAACAGTGGCTATGAAAACAATGTTCTGAAATAGGACCTACGAATTATCACACCGAATAAAGTCATTGTAAGTCAAAAGATAGAACAAATGAGATAATGTATTCTATCTTTCTACTTTCTTTTGGAGACTAATTTTCCTGCATTCAGCTCATAACTAAACTATTATTGCTAAGAGCCAATCTTAATGATTCATCTGCCCATCAGAAACAAGTCCTTATTACTTCTTCACATGAACAACTCAAAATAGATTTCTACAGACCAATCAGAATATCACTTCCTGCTCTCTTACAGGAGTTCCCTTTTCCCATCAATCTAGATTTGATATGAGAATATAATGAGCTAAATTAAAGTCTGAAACTTACAATTTTAGAAATGAAACTTTCCCCAAAAGAACTAAAATATTACTTTTGAAGTCTAAATTCTAAAATTGTTCCTCGTGGCAGATAAAACTTAAAAGACACAAACTAATCTGATTATAAATAATAATCAAAACCATTCACGTTGGAAAGTGAGCAGCTCCCAATTTCAAAGACAATCAATCTCCTTTGTAAAAGGTGTGTAATGTCCCTTTTTTTGTGAGCATCAGAGTTTGAGGGATTAGCATATTTCCTAACCCTCGTAGGCTAATCAGTTGGATAAAGGGTCTCAATTGGTTGAGCCAGAGGCTTTTCCCACTCCAGTGGTCTGGGATGTTCAGGATTGCTCTTCGTTTGAGTCAGATTGACACACTTACTATTTATAGTAAGTGTTTCTATCTTTAGCAGGGCACTTGAATAGCTTGGTGGCAGGGTTGAGGTTCAGTATCGTTGACTAGAGCAGTTATTTAGAGACTTACTATTTAGAGAAAGTCAAATATGCCCATGTTGCTATTTTTGGCAGTGCCCCTGGACTTGGTATTAGCTGACTTCATCAGTTGATTAAGTGGAATAAGTTATTGGCTCAAGTTCGAGGTATTAATTATTAAAAAAGAATTCTTTATTAATAATCAATTATTAAAAGTTATATTATAAAGTTATTTAATGAGTAGGGCCAAGTGACTTTAAAAGTGCATTAAATGATTATAATATTAAAGGGGGCCAATTATTTAATGTTTTCCTAAGTCAACGTGAGCACATGAAAAAGCAAATATCATTTAATGATTTAAAACAAAAACCAAGTAGTATCTCATGTGAGGGGCATTTAATGAATTAATTATTAATGGTGAAAGTCAACCTACATCAAAAAGTCAATGCATTTAAGTTATGTGAAAAGTTAAAGAGAAGCTACTTGGTCAATTTGTGAGAGGAAATATTATAAAGAGCCTTGGAAAGAAATGGGATTCATTCTATTATGCATTTACTTTTTATTGAATTTGTTGAAGGAGAATTTGAAACAAGGGTTTCAGATTGAGCTTGGAGAATTGTAAATTCTCACAACTTCAGCACTTTGAATTGGTGAGAAACCCAATGAATTGTGCAATTGAAAGATGGTTTCAATTAGAGGCCATTACAGAGCTGCAATGTATTGAATTCAGTGAATGTTAGTTTCAGAATTTGGTGAAGATATTAACAGCAGATATCATTAATTGATGCCAGCTATAGAAGACGTGGCTTTGGGGGCAGATTGAGCATCTTACCAACAGTCGATATTTATAATTACCTGTTGTGGCTCCTTCTATTCCTCACGTGGTGGTTTAGGAATGAAGTGTTAGCAATTAAGGGAATACAATCTGCATTTAGGCTTTCAATACCCTCAGCTGCATGCATCAGAAGATATTGAAAATCACATGGGAACGATAAGATGAATTGCTGAAGAAAATAAACAGCCATCCTGGTTACCAGGTTTTGTCATAACAATGTTAAATAGTTTAATGTCAATTTTGCAAATATCTTACATTGTAAATTGCTTGAATCAGACAAGATGAAATAAGTTGCACACCAAATGTTCGATATAATGTTCATATATATACTGCTCTTAATCAGCATATTAGTTCTCATGCCAAGTGTTTGTGAAAATGTCCATTGGTTGTAGATGCACATTTTACACGTAGAAATCATATGTATACATTCAAAAAGTCAAAAAGGATTGCATTTGTATCTTAGTTATTTGCCTAGATATCTTAGTAATCATTTGAAAGTATTTAAACTTTATTTGAAAACATTCCAAGCAAGCAAAGACAATCTGGAAAACAAATGACAGCAAGATAGAGGTTTCATGGCAACTGTTTGACGAAATGCACATGACACAAAAATTGAAGATTTAAGAGCGAAATTGCAAGGAGTAATACAGTGGTAAAGTTAGAGCCTATCGGGGTTCTTACAAGGTGTCAGTTCAACCAAATCACACAATTTCAACTCTCATGAATCAATCTATCATACACATAGATATACTAAGAGGGAGGCGTGAATCAGTATATGCCAATTTTACCTTAATTCAACACTAATTACCAGTAATAATTTCTCAAACTATCATAGGAACTACTAAGCATAAGATAAGCATACAACAACACAGTAGAGCACCAGATTTATGCAGAAACCTAGAAGGGAAAAACCTTGGTGAGAATAGATGTCTACCCAAATTCCAGCCTCACAAAGAAAATAAAGAACTTACACTATTTTGTAGGTACCAACCCATAAGAATTACAACCTATGATGGAAACACCAATCCCTAAATAGATTTGTAGGCACCAAACTATTGGAGACACCAATACCCTAATCCAAGAGCTGAGCACCAACTCAGATAATGTGGCACAAACCTCAATTACAACAGTATAAGTAAATCATATGTCATGCGGACCTTCAAGGCTGAAACTTCAACATTTCTTTAATTTGATCTTCTTCAAAACACTCATGGTGTGCATGAGATCTACATTTCAATTTGCACACATAAATAGAGTAAACAGCTTGCACAACTTTCTCCACAATTATATTCTATTCACTTACTTATACTCTCTATTGGAATGAATCCAATCAGTATTATATATGAATTCCAACATTAATTGCATTCTAGAGTCATCTTATAACACATTTAGTATTTACATTATCAGTGAGCTGGCCACAAGAATAAACCTTAAACCAAACATGTGATAGACCTAGTCCTAAAGCCAACACATTATACAAGGAGTAGGAACATTCTATGCATTACCCAACACTAAATCAACTAGTCTGAAACAACCTTCACATGCATCCTCCAACTTGTGCAAAGTGCAATACTCTAGTGCATTCATCTGAAATATCAATACAAACAATGAACTAGCACTATGAGTGCATTATCGACCACAAATTTCCTTCTTCTGGAGCTACACCTCTGAAACTTGAATAGATTTGTCTTCATATGTAGCCTTATTTAACTTCCAAACTACAAGTCACAAAACATCACTACTGTAGAAAGCAGTACAAAACATTGTGCAAATGTGCATACAGTTCTGAGCAACAAACTTCAAAAACATGTTGCAGACACTTTTGGACCTCTACAAACAAATGAAATGCATTAATGATGATACCACTAACATTTTGCAATAGGGCTATCCAACATAGCTTGACTATGTCCTTCCAAAACACATTCTCTAACATGACATGATAGAAGTAATTCCAATTTCAACGACCTTCTGGATACCTTGATATCAAGGAGAAGATAATAATAATAATTTGACAGCACCTGTGACATACACCTTTGGCATCAATGACAACACAATCATCCCCTAAAAAACTTAGTCTCAAATGTTCATATACAAGGAAACCATTTCTAAAACTAACAAATATTAGCTTTGCCATAAAGCTATCTATGAATTCTTGTAAAAAATCCATGTATAGCCTCTACATGGTTTTATTTGATCTTGTAGCATTGTAAATTGTATTAGCATCATAAATTTTATTCACGTACAATGTCTTTCTTATGTAGGTCCCAAATTAGGAAGTGTGGCCTCCCTCATAGGTTTCTTCTTATCACACCTCAATTTTGCGCATATTTTCAGCATCCACATACCAAATTGGACCCCCGACCCAAATTGGAGCCCGTCTTTGGCAGTCTAGGGTGATTGGGTGGGTCTGGGGCGAGTTGGATCGCCCCTAACCCCCAAAAATGGTCCCAAATTTGAATTGGAGAATGGCCTTTTGGATTTGGTCGGATCCCCAAATCCATGTCGGTCTCCTTTGAGTTTTGCACTCCAAAATGGCTAGGTGAAGTATATAAACCAGGCTACCTCCCTCATTTTGGGAGATCACAGGCATTCAAGGAGTGAGCATTCAATTCAATTCAAGGCGATCAAGTATTCTAGCACTCAAGCATTCAAGGCATTTCATCCCACCACATCATTGTGGAAAGCTTCAACAACCTTTGTGCAAGCATGTCTTTATGATTTCCTTTTAGGTTTTTGTGGAGTCGTGCTATTGCTTCGACACTTGTGATCTCGTTTCAAGAGCATTTGTATCATCAAGGTATAAGACATCTTGTTTCTCAAATTTAGCCTCTACTACATATTAGCACACTTTCCTTTCAAATACATTTCAATCCAATTTCATGGTTGATTCCAAAATTAGGATTTGACTTAGGCAAACCCCTTTCCACAACACTTTTCCCTCTTTTTCTGTGTGCACAAAGCAAGTGGTGCCCGTGTGGAAGGAGCTATGGACAGAGTAGACCAAGAGCTACAGTTTGATAGTCATTTCATCAAAAAGTGCAGGGCCAAAGGCAAGTTGACTCGCCCCTGCCCTCTTGGTCACCCCTGACCCTCCTCGTTGCTGCCCCTGACCTCCTGTTTCGGGCTGAAATTTGGCTTACAAGTCAATCTCAATTTCTACTTGCCAAATCTGGTTTCAGAATCCGATTTCATGGTTGATTCCAAAATTGGGGTTTGACTTAGGAAAACCCCTTTCCACAACACTTTTCCCTCTTTTTCTGTGTGCAGGAAGCAAGTGGTGCCCGTGTGGAAGGAGCTATGGATAGAGCAAACCAAGAGCTACAGTTTGACAATCATTTCATCAAAAAGTGCAAGGTTAAAGGCGAAATGAGTTGCCCCTAACCTATCAGTCACCCCTGACCCTCCTCGTCGCCCCTAACCTCCTATTTCGGGCTGAAATTTGGTTTACAAGTTAGTCTTTGTTTCTGCTTCCCAAATCTGGTCTCAAACTCGAGTTCTCAATCTGCAGGTTGTCTATACATTCAAAAAATTATCTTCTCTCCCCATATAACCCTCAATCTTGTATTTTCCACTTTCATTTAAATAGTCATCTTCCATAAAAGTGAAGGATCACTACATCCACCTAGCGCTCGAGCCTCCTTGAGCCTAGTGGATCATCTTCCTTCCAATGTATGAGAGGATATAGGTGTGAACTTCCTAGTTTGACCACACATTCTAATGAGCACCCCTCATCCCTATTTTCTTCCAATAAATTTTAGTGAACCTGACTCTTTCTTACATACTTTTGATTTTCATTCCTAGATTTAATTGGGGTATCTTTCATTTTCATAATGGAATTTACTAAATTCAAATGGTTTGCTATTCCACATGTGGTTACATTTATTCTTAGTTACATTTATCAAAATCATGTGGTAGATAATGGCTTCTTTCATTTCATGTTTCTTTTTTCATTCATAGCAGTATTGCATATGGCATCATGAGAATTTCAATCATATTTCCTTCTTGCAAATCATTTCTCAAGATTTTTATCCATGTTGCATGTGGCTTCATAATAATGTTCTTAATGAGATACATGTATTTGTGTGGCTTTCATAAGAATCTTTGTAGAAAGTGATAATCTTAAAGATGACATTGATATGAACATTAGTACCTCTCCTAGGTTGTCTTTTGCCAAGGAGGATAGAGTTCGTACTCCTAACAATACCACATTAGAGAGCAATAGATCCTCTCCTCCTAAAGATACCTTAGTGAGAAAGACCAAGCATGTTCATTTAAGTACCTCTTTAGATTTGTGCTCCACGAGGATGCATCCCCTGTCTTTTTGAACCCGTACCTGTCCTAGAGACGATACGGGGACACAGGGATGGGAATTTGTTGTTCCCAAAGGCATCCCTTTTTTGCACAAAAGGGTACCGTCCACAAAACGAGCTTTGTTGGCATTAAGTGATGATAACCGGTAAACCTATTACCGGTACTAGTGTTGTCATTGATTGGCAAAAGAATATAGAGACTTGTCATCTCTATAAAGTCCAAAGATAGATTTGTATGAAAGGAGGATGGTTTGGTAGAAGTTGTGGCTGTTAGCAAATACCAGCGGTCACCATATAAAGCCTCAGAAACCGGGTAGTGTATACAGTATAGCAAAGAAGGATCTACAACCGGTGTAGTCAAACACAGAGAAAGCAACAACAACCGGTATCAACATACAACCGATGAGCCAAGGAAAGGGACTATTACCTGTTCACATCATGAGAATCTCAACCGATCTATTAATGACTCCGGTGTAAACCGAGGAAGTCATAGTCAAACTACCTGTTCTAACCGACTCCTTGACCAAGATTTTCTGCGACAAATCCGGAGGTCTTTGAGTTAAACTGGCGATCGGTTTGAGGAGCGTCTGGAGGATTTAAAGCCGAAATTAGTGGCTTTAAAACAAAGCATTATCTCCTATGAAGGAAAGTTGCTTGACATGTAACTACTGCTTTCTTTATAAGGCAGATAAAGCAAGGGCATGCATTGAATGTTTCCTCAATGAGCTGGCACTCCACTGAGTAATGAATTCAATAAGGCTCTGTAGTTAGGTCATGCATAACGAAGCGCAATTAGGGTTAAGACTCTATATATTCTTCTGCCTACGAAGAATAGAAGTTGCCTTCATTCTGCCAGAGAAAAGAGTGAACCTGAAAAGCTCAAAAGAAGCTAGGGTAAATCAGAAAGAGAAGAAGAGAAAGAAGTGTGTGCAGAGAAGCACAACAATAGAGGAGAACACACTTGTGGCGACCGGTGATGATTCTCAACTGAGCACAAACAAAGATCTTATTAGGCTATGCAAAGCCAATTGTAAAAGGTCATTCTTCTATTGTTTTCTAGCAACTACAATAGTTAAATCCCAATATTTGGGTGGACTCTAACAGGTCCCTTGTATCAAATCCCTTAACCGGGTGGCATCTTGTAAGGTGTTCAAAGTCCTTTAACCAGGCAGGCACTAACCGGCCTTATTGTAACAAATCCCTTAACCGGGTCACACCTAGCAGTGTGTTATTATCCTTTAACTAGGAAAGCTCCTTACAGGGCGTACTCCAGAAGAGTACAAAATTTGTGAGGTCTCCTCACACCGTGGTTTTTACCCTAACTGGGTTTCTGCGTGATAAATCTGGTGTCACTATGTGATTGTTTTCTTACTGTTATTATATGTTTAAATTGATTATCTTTCAACTATAAGTTTACTTCACCGGATTTAAAGTCAAGAAGTTTTAGAGGTGCTGATTCACCCCTCCCCTCTTAGCACCGGTTGGGACTGTCAAGCTTTTCAAGCCTAGAGGAAACTTGGGGACGACAATCTGTACTGGGGACAGATTTGTCATCCCTTGTTTGTCCCCGGGACGGATTGTCGTCCTCATCGGGTTAGAAAAAAACATGTCTGCACATTAAAAACAAGTTTTTTTTTAATTTTTGGTTGACCACATGGGCCCCACGTGGGTTGAAAAAGACATTAAAAAACAAGAAACCCTATTTGTGCCATAAAAGACCAAAAATGGTAAACACTTACTCATTTTACCATACTTGCTAAGAACTTAGAGCAGCAGCAACTGATGAAGAAATTTTTCATTTCAAAGTTGCAAGAGGAGGTTTTGTCATCAAATCTTCTTCATTCCAAGTATGTTTTTCATTTTCCATTTATTTATTTCAACTTTGTGGCCATTTTTTTCCATTTTAAATATGTTTTGCAACACAAGGAGGGCATTTTGAGTGAAATATTTTTTTAACTTCCAACACTATATTACATTGTATAATCATGAGCAACAGTGAGAGTGAGGGTAGTGATAGCATGGATGTTGTAATGCAAGAAACTCAAACATCTCAAAGAAAAAAACTTAGTACTAGGGCAGCCATAGGAGGGTCTTCAGCTGATGTGGATGTAGCAGAAGTAGCAACCTCTAACCCATTTGAGTGCCCTTTCCAAGCCCTCAAAAAGTTTGCAAAAGGCTCATTCAACCCCAAGAAACCTCTCCTACAATTTGCCACAAGAGTAGACAAGGGTAAGGAAAAAAATTCAGGGGTAGCAGGGAATGGGAGTGTCATTTGTGTCACAAACATTATTTTGGGAGCTATGCTAGAGTCTATTGCCATCTTTTGTGGATAGGTGGTCAAGAGGTCAAAGGTTGCAAAAAAATAACACGAACAAAAATTTGAGACAACTAGATTGCACATGGAGGGTGAGGCATTAAAATTAGGGATTTCAATAGAGAATGTGCAAGCTAGTATTCTTTTGACTCATCCTTCTTATAGGGAAGAAAGTAGCACACCCACTCCCAATTCTACTAAAGGAAAGGGAAAGAAGACCAAAAGAGATACCAATATTGTTGATTAGTTTAATTTGCAAGCAAAAGAGGTGGCTGAATCATCTATTACCAAATTTCATTTTGCTCGTGTTATACTATTCCATGTGTCATGTTCTTCATATTTTAAACAAATGTGCAAAGATATCTATGTTGTTGGTCCCTCATTTGTACCACCTGAAGAAACAAAACTACGCACCACCCTTCTTGATAGAGAGTACTCAAAAGTGAGCATTTTGATGGAGGATATGAGACAAACATGGTTGAAAGATGGATGCTCCATCATCATGGATGGGTGGACCAATGTCAAACATTGGCCACTCATCAATCTTATTGTCACTAGCACAGCGGGCTCTTATTTTCTTAGAGCTATAGATTGTTAAGGGAAAAGGAAGGATGTATCCTTCCAATTTCAAATTTTAAAAGATGCTATAAAAGAGGTGGGACCCACAAATGTTGTGCAAGTAGTCACTGATTCAGCCCGAGTGTGTAAGTTAGCTGGATTGATGGTGGAGGGTGCTTATAAGCACATTTTTTGGACCCCATGTTGTGTGCATGCATAGAACAATACCTTGAAGGACATTGGGAAAATTGATTGGATAAGGGCAATGGTGTCTAAGGCTAGAGATATGCAAATGTTTATTTGCAACCATCACACATCTCTTGCATTGTTCGGGACATTTTCCAGAAAGGAATTCCTCAAGCCCATGGAGACTAGATATGCTAGCTACTTTATTTTGTTGGAGAGGATGCTTGAGGTACAGGAGAGTCTACAATCCATGGTGGTCAATGCAGAGTGGAGTAGATGGCATGAGTCCAGCACACCGGAAGGAAGAAGTGTGAAGCAAAGAGTCTTTAATGATGACTAGTGGTCCACAATGAGGTAAGAAAATTGTTATCGTTGATTTAATAAAATTATTTCTGATTTTGGACTGATTTTATTATTTAAGAATTAAGAATTTTAAACTTTAAGATGTTTCTAACTTGTAACTTGCTTGCACTTGCAAATACATTTTCTCCTTCATTGAGCCTATTGTGCGGGTCATTAGATATGCTGATACTAACTCTTTTAACCTTTGAGCGAGTTATGAGACCTTTGATAGCATGCTTGGGAAGATTGAGCAAACTATTCATAGCAAGGACCCTACTTCGGCATTTTATGAGGACCATCTTAGGCCCATTGTGATGCGACAATGGAACATTATGAACGCCTCACTTCACATGGAAGCCTATGCTCTCAATCCCAAATGGCATGCACCGAGACATGGGAAAGTGGCTCCATCTATTGATGAGGAGGTGAGTCTCAAATCTGAAATATCAAATTTTCAATTTAAATTTCAAATAGAAAAGTAGATCTCTTATGATTATCTCTTCATTTTGATTTAACATTATTTAACATGTTATTTTTTTTGTATTCAACTCAAGTGAAGGAGGGCTTCTTTAAGGCCCTTTCAAAAATGCACAATGAAGATGATGTTGCTAAACTTCAAGGTCAGTGGCTTGCGTTCACCAATCTTCATGGTCCAACCTTTGGTAGACCAGAGGCAAGGACGGATAGAGCTACATTAGTTCAAACTAACCCTATTGGATGGTGGACGTGGCATGGTAGGGATGCACTTGAGCTGAGAATACTTGTCGTTCATCTTCTTTCACAGGTTGCCAATTCCTCTACTGCAGAGAGGAATTGGTCCACATATAGCTTCATCCAATCAATCCAGAGGAACAATCTTACCTCTAGACGATCACAGAAATTAGTGGTTGTTCACAGTGCATTGCGGCTACAGGATCGGCAGAGTATTGAGTATCGTTAGACTCCAGCCTTACGTTGGGATGTCAATCCCAAGCATGCCATGCAGGTGGAGGATGAAACAACTCCAGGATTGTTTGGGGTTCCATTGGATGAGGAAGACCCTCATCCTACCAATGGCTCAAAGGCTGACTCTAATTTGATTTTAGATTCCTAGACCTACCATGTGTTTTTTATGGACAGACATATATTTGCAGATACATTATTGATTTTGAATCTTGATTATTATGGACAGTTGATTATGGAGTTGGAATTCTATGTTATTGTTTAATGTTTAGTGTTTTAGTTATAGACTTATCATAGTATGTCTATTGTTTACATTTCAATATTTTATGTCATTTCATACATGAAACTTGGAGCCTTTCGGCATTTTTCCTATATGTACGCCATATTTTTACAATTAAAGTATTTAAATTTTGTTAGTTTGCTATATATTGAACTTCTGAAATGTCTATAGTGAATAGTTTATCAATGTTATGATATGCATATATGAAATCTCTCTCTATATATAAAGATTACCCTATTTTTTTACTAGTCGTCCCCCAAAAGTTGGCCCTAAATCATACTCAAATTGGAAACACGTCCCCGTCCCCTAAAACGTCCCCATCCCCGAAACTCCATGGAACACAGCTTTAGATCCTTTTCCTTCTCCTAAATCTTATCCTCTTTATTAAAATGTTTTCAATCAAGATGGTGTTATGTATTTCCTTCGTGATTTATCTCCAAGCAGAACTTCTAAGTAAAGATGAAGATCTAGACAAGCCTTCCTCTTCCCAACCTAAAGAGGATGTGATTAATGATGATAGGATTCTGCATCTCCCTAATGAGATCGATCCTCCTACTATCCTGCCTTACACAACAAATTTTCATAAACCTCAAGATGAAAGTCTTCCCCCCTCTCAACTCAAAGCTTATTACAATGTAAGCTATGACATTACTTCTCAACTAGGATATAGTAGACAAGGTCTTGGCATTCAAGAACAAGGGATAAAGGTCCCTATAGATCCTCCTACACAAGACACTAGAAAGGGTATAGGATTTATACCTCAAACTAACATTGTTCCTTCTTCCTCAAATCCAATTGCTCCTTATTCCTCAAAATCTAAACCTCCTTTACAAATTCTTTTGCCAACACAAGCAGATGTCAACATGCCTTTAGATGAGCATTTGGCCTTGGCTAAGAGAATCATTTGGAGGCTTAACTATGATACCAAAATTCAATTTGCTTTTCATCATTTTCCAAAGAACCAAAGATCTTATAATGGTAACTTTCATTGTCTTTTTCATCATAGCAATAAACACTCTCTTGCTGATTGTATTGAGTTTAGACAATTTGTTCAAGATTTAGTGGATAGATGTCTTATTTGTTTAACAACAAATCTCATACTTTTTCTTGATATTAAAAATGTGCATTAGCATTCCCTTCGCCTATTATGTTGCTCCACACCATGTGATCTGAGAGGCTTACCTTATTGGGGGCTCTTTGTTTTGCATGATGCTATGCTTTCATATTCAATATTTCTTTGTGAGCAACATAATAGGTCCCTTTCCTTGTCTTCACAATTGGGGGGCAAAGGTTCTCTCTTCAATTCCTTATCTTTCCAAAGGATCCATTATCCCTTTCTTAACTTGTATCTTTTATAATATGATGTCCTTACTTGCATGGACTTGATTGTTTTACATGAGGATTTTCTCTTTTGAGGAGATCTGCATCCTTGTTTACAACCTTTTCCTTGCTTGGAAGTGTATATATTTTATAAATGATCTCTCACTTAGGGTATATAATGTGCTATCCTTTCCCTTGCCTTTACCCTTGGGGGGCAAGATTTCCATTTTATCAATCTCTTATCCTTTCTAAGGATCCACTTTCCTTAGTAGAGTGGTGTTTGTTTATCATGTGACATCCTTTCTTACATAGAAAGGTTTGACTTGATCAGAGATTCTCTCTTTTAGGCAAGGGGTGTGTAACCTTGATCATAATCTCTTCCTTGTTTGAAATTGCATGTCCATTATAAACAAATCCCTTATACTTGGAAGTTTAAAGTGTGTCATCCTTCATCAAGAATCCTTTTTTACCTAGCAATAGGGGGAAAGAGGTGAATTCTTGTTCTCCTTCCCCTCTTTTGGTCAAAGATGATACTTTTGTTCAAGAACTCCTCTTGGAGGTAGATGTCTTGGAGCAAAGATCTCTTCCTCCTAAGGATCTCTTTACAATTGTTGCAAGGTATCCTTTTACACATTTATCTCTCCCTTGGCTTCAAAAAAGTAACGCCTCTTTGGTTAGAGTTGAATGACATTGTTGCCTAAAGGATATCTCCTTGGTGTTGAAGGTGAGTATCCCTATTCTTCTTTTCCTTAAGATGTCCTCGTAGTTTCATGTTGTCATCTTAAGAAGGGGGGCATATATGCAGCCTCCTTGTGTATTATATAGCAGATTCCTTTGGAGACAATGTTTTCCTTGGGGCAATCCTTTTGCACCGTTTTTTAGCAGATTCCTTTGGAGACAATGTTTTCCTTGGGGCGATCCTTTTGCGACGCTTTTTAGCAAATTCCTTTGAAGACAATGCTTTCCTTAGGGCGATCCTTTTGCACCGGTTTTTAGCGGATTCTTTTGAAGATAATGTTTTCCTTGGGGCAATCCTTTTGCACTGTCTTTTAGCAGATTCTTTTGGAGACAATGCTTTCCTTAGAGCAATCCTTTTGCAATGTTTTCTTTGCAGATTTTCTTGGAGATAATGCTTTCCTTGGTTATCCTTTTGCACTGATATAGCAAAATCCTTTCGAAAGAATGTTTTCCTTGGGACAATCCTTTTGCACCATTTTTATCGCAAATTCCTTTGGAAACAATGCTTTCCTTAAGGCAATCCTTTTGCACCATTTTTAGCAGATTCCTTTGAAGACAATGCTTTCCCTAAGGCAATCCTTTTGCACAATTTTGGAAGATTCTCTTGGATACAATGCTTTCCTTGGATAATCTTTTCTTGCGGATTTCCTTGCATACAAAGCTTTGCTTGGTTATCCTTGAGAGGGGATGACTAGCATAACACATCTTGCTAGACCATCAAGTCCATCTTTGCACTGACCCCCCTCTCTTGGGATAAGTGGAACTAGCATAACACAACTTGCTAGATTGTTTTCCACTCTTCCTCCTCTTTTGTCTCACTGATCACACAACATAAAAAAAAACCCTTTGTCCAATGGAATATGTGCCTCTTTCATGGATCACCTAGCATAACACACTTTGCTAGCATGTGTAATTCATGATTTCCTTTCTCTCTCTCCTCTATGATCTCATAAGCATAATTCACTTACTCGTTGTTGTATTATGGAACCTTGTCTCCTCTTTGATGTGTGCTCTTGCTCTTTCTATGTGACCACTTGTGCTCTTGCAATAGCATTCCCATTTTGTCCATCGAGGTCTTTTCAACTAGTTGAGTTGGAGCCTTTGGTTTTAGTACTAAGTTACTAACCCCTTTGTTTTGTGTCCTTGGTTTTTGTCTTTGTTTGCCTTTGCCTTTATATTTTGTTTTTGTTTTATGTGCCCTTGCACATGGTTTCACGAGTTGAGATCCTTAGCTTAGGGGCTTGTATTCTTGAACTTAGTGATATCTTATCTCTTTGCAGTCTTGCCCATGATCATCTCTCCTTCCTCTACTTTACTGTGAATATGCATGTAGGCTCATGCTCCTGCTAAAGTGGAGGGCTAAATGTAGCGTCCTAAATTGTATTCACAAACAATTTCTTGCTTATCTAGGTGCCATTTTCGCATTTTAGCAAGTGTGGCCTCCCTCATATGTTTCCTCTTATCACACCTCATTTACACACATATTTTCGGCATCCCTGTACCAAGTTGGATCCTGAAAGGTAGGAACTGAAAGCAAAGCAAGTGCTAGGAAAAGGAGATTATTTAACATCAGGGCACCATTTACAGGTCACAGAGTTAAACTGAAGACAGGCAGAGGTCATTATGCCAAGATTCACAATACCTCTCCTTTTTACTTCCATTGCTGTTTAATATTAACATTACTGGCTATCTTGGTCTTAGTACTTATCTACAAAGTACAAAAAGGAAGAGTCGTGAGTTGGCTTAATGACTGAATCATAATATCATATGGATTTGTCTCCCACATTCTGTATAAATAGAGGGAAAACCATATATAATGTAATTAGTTTTTCAATCATCCTTGTGAACAAAAAGCTACTCCGACGATGCCTCTTGTGCTCACAGCAGGATTTGCAAGACTAAGTCGATCTTACGTGTGCTGATCCCAAATTTCCATTTCAGTACTATTTTCTCTGACATGAACTCGTTTTGCTTAACTAAAGGTCACGAGTACGATTCCAATGAAGTGCACTCCCTCTCTCAACGGCAAGGCGGAGTAATGTAGAAGAATAGTAAGAAAACATTCTACAACAAATGCAAGAAAAAGAATAGAGAAAAACATTAGTCGACATACGCGTACTGTGGGACGAGCACTTCTGACGCAACCCTTTGAAATTCGGCTGAAAGAGGAGTTAGAGTTGGGCAAATCCAAGCAAGTTAATGCAGTTCGCCTTCTGCTGACTCCAAAATTCGCTTTTCTATACAGAGAATTTGAAGTAAACGCTATACTATTGTAATGGCCGCAGATTGATAATTGTCCCGCAGCAGTTTTGGCGTATAAGAGAGGAGGTGGTTTATTGCAGAGCGCCATTGCCTTGCCTCCGTGGATTTTGGTTAAGGAGAAACAATACTTCTCAAGGCCTCCACATGGGCTTTCCGATAAGTATCTATGTCAAATCATCATGTTTTTAAACAGGTTCAGTCAATATTTATTATCCCAAATATGACATCAGATATGGGTTTTGGGCGGTGAGCCATTGTATAAAACGTTCCAACACGTATTATTATGGCAGAGCTGACATCCTCCCGAGGATTAACACGTTTTGAATATATATAATATTTGTATTGAAAGGAGGGGGTAATGGTTATGTTTATATAAAATTATTATAAATTTATTAATATAAAGTTATTTTTGCTAAGTTTGATTAAGTTTTTGTTTCTTTAATTTTTGACAAAATGATTTTGTTCCCTTTTTTATGTAGATAAATTGAAAGTGGCATTGGTCCAATCAAATTGGGGTAAGATATGGGACTATTATTTATTTATTTTATATGTAGATAAATAAAACATGACTTAGTGCATAAATATTAGTCTCACTTGTTTGGGGGTCTTTTTGGACATCTTGGCAAAAAGCATGATGATGTGGCATCATATCTAATAAGGGGGCCTTGAAACCTTAGTTATAAGTAGAGGACTTGCCACTGATTTGAACTTTTGACATAGGATTATGAGAAGCACAAAGTTAGTGTGCTCAACTACTAGCTCATCTCTCCTAGATTGCTTTCAAGATAAATGTAATGCCCCGTCAGGGAACCCAAGAGAAGTTAACCTAAAACATGTTACTAAGTTTACTAAATAATTTTGTTTTCCTTAAAAATTTACAAACAATAATGAATAACAAAGCGAAAGCAATAACATAAAGTCAATACATACACATTTATACAACTCATTTGTAGATTACAAATCTCAAGGGTTCCATGTTGTAGAATTAATGAAAGTTAATAATTAAACTAAGTACAATAACCACTATACATAAAGAATAATAAATACATCATCTCATAAATAAATACATGAGTACAATTGATACCATAAGGTATACATGATAACCAACATCCACTGCACAAGTCGAAGGGTATGTAATCATAATCTAAGTACAAAGTATATATACAATAAAAGTAGAATAAGAACAAATTTCCAAGGATGAAAGAATAAGAAACAACGGCTACAACGATCATCCAGCACTGGTACAGGAATGTCAGAGTCTCAAATGGTAAAAGAATCACTACCTCTCGATCTTGTGGAAACCTATGGTTCCACTCCCACCATGTTGAGGAGATAACATCATACCCCACTTGGATAACAATACCAAAACCACTCATAAGGTAGAACTAAACAAGGGATCTTGAAAGCTCTCTATCTCAAAAAGGTATAACTCAACGGCAGAGGAAACAAACTAACCCATAGACAACTAGCACATGTAAGAAATCTAAGCTGCATATAGGGAAGTGTCATCACATATGTCGAACCCCTAAGTTTTGTCCTAGAAGCCTCTCTAGACCTCAACACTCAAGTGACCATATGTGGTATTAATAACCTCTCGTATAAATAAGGTTATTAACTATGTCAGACACACACCTCACTAGACGACAAGAATCATCTCATCCTTCATCTTATCCTATACTAGCACTCAAGTATGGGTGAGGTACACTTATCTTATTAATTCATTTTAAACCCCAATTAATGTTTCATATTATCACTTTATTGAGTTACTTACAATAAGTGATCCTGACCCAGCCACTTGTGGGCCCTGATGCTTATTGTAAGCCACTCACATCTATACACCTAGATAACCTACCCTAAGCTCACACAACCATAATAAAATATTTAGATCATAAATCTAGTTCCATGCAACATGGGAACGTACTCTGGCTCTTAAAACCACAATATCGCATAAGCATTCTCAAGGTGACTTTAAAACACGAGCTTAAGACAATAAGACTAGGTAAAGAAATTTGAACCAATACAACATCACATAGAAGAAAACATACACATAAGTATCAACATAAAAACACATCAAAGCCTCTGGTACCATTTCCCTAAAAGCCAACGTAGATTTCTCAATTACCACTATAAGCAAGACACAAAAATACAAATGCAAACAAGTCATCTAAATAAATCAAATCAACTCCTAGGTCTAATTTGATCATAGTTGTATACCCACAATTTCCATGGGCCTATGTTTATACAAGTAAAATATTTACTAGCAATTGCACCTTAGTGTGCAATGGGTACGTCATAGAGTTATGGAAAGGTCATTTAAGTATTTGTCCCTTTTTTTTTTCACTCCCTATCATGCTCTCTAGATCTCCTTATCTCTTTATCAACCTATCTCTTCCTCTTTATATCCCCCTATTTATGTCTTCCTTTGTATCTCCTTACATCTCTTTCTATCTTTACATGTCGATCTATTTATATCTCTCTATCTATTTTTCTCTTATTCTTCTTACTCTGTATTCATCTCTATCTCTATCTTCCTCTCACCCTTCCATATCTAGACACATCTCCCTCTCTCTATCCATCCATCCCTCTCCATCACCCCCTTCCTAAACCTTTAAATCTCCACATCTCCATATTTCTTCCCCCATCTCTCCCTATATCTCGATCTTTTTATCTCGCCATCCCTATATATCTCCCCCTTTCTACTTCTCTCTATATATCATTGTCTACCTCTATTTTTATCTTTATATCTTTCCCTCTCCCATTCTCTTGTCTTTATATATTTATATACTCCATCCCCCCTCTCTCTATTTCTCCCTCTCCTCTCCATATCCCTCTTCTTCTTCTCAATCTCCATCTCCATACATCTCTCTATCTCCTTTCTCTCTTGCTCTTCCCTTTACACCACTCTCTCTTTCTATCACTATCTTTCCCTATCTGAGAGAATCATTCAGCACATGGTCCAGATATTTTATTCACATCCTGCATGATTATTAAAATATTTTCTCACTAAATATTTATTTTAGTTTTACCGCACAAAAAGCTACTTTACATGAGAAATGCAAGTGTAAGGTATGCTCCAGCATGGAAACATTGAATAATGAAATGATAAAATAATGAGGCAAAGATTAATGTGTATGAGAAAAATGTTTATGCATTCACTTCATTGTCTTACCTTCCACCTGGCAATCCAGAGAATGTCGATTTGTATGAGACTTTACAAAATAAATGACCAAGATTCCTTTGATGGTAGTGCATTGGTTCCAAAAAAATTTGGACCTTGGTGTGTAATGGGTACACCAAAGATATGTGGAAGAAAGACAAAATGTAAATTTTGAAATGAGTTGAAAGAAGGTGCAGTGTAAGAGAGAAACATTTATCTTGTGAGCTTGTAGGACTTAACATTCACCCTTCTTCACTTTTAAAAGATATGCATGCATACAACAAAGCTCATATGTTGCTCGATAGAAAAATGAGGAGGCACACTTGACACCACTTACAAATGAAAAATCTTCAAACAATACAAATTAATTGCAATAGTTTCAAGTATGTCTCGTATATTTACTTTTCCTAATCCTACAAAGTTCACTAGAGAAATACAAACTTAAAGAAATTTAAAATAATATATATGTTTCATTAACTTTTGTTATCTACATTTTGTTCTTTTAAGAATCAATATCTTCATAAAATTGTCACCTATGTAAAATGAAACATAGTAGGTAAAATCACCTATGTAACAACAATGATATATGGTCATTGGAAACATTATTTAATTTCCCCTAGCTAGCCTTTATTTAGTTTTGCCAACGTAACTCTCAAGTCTCCCCCAACATGTTGTATTTTCCTTTTTCTTGGTGAACGAAAAATATGGATGGTACAAATATCAATGCAAATATCAGCCACCAATTGCATCTTCCTTTAGTTACGATAAATATTTTTCAAATATGAAAAAAACAATGACATCTGATTTGATAAAAAAAGTGTTAATAATAACAAGTTAAAGACATAGCGTTGCCTATAGTTCTATAGCCAACAACATGAACTTATATAAATAAACGCAAATATATTCGAAGATGTGACATATACAAATTGTTTGTACAATGTTAGAACTAATTAGTTGAAACATATTTGCATTATTCATGCATCATTTGTTGAAGATATTCTTTTGTGATACTCCATGTTTAATTATTAACATTAATTTTAAACTAACAAGCTTTCTAAAGTGCTTTTGCACTAATAAAAGTTTCTACAACACATGTAAATAGATGTGTTATTTACATTTGAGGAATCCCCCATGTTTGTGTCATTATCACTCTTCTTCTTCTTCCAGGGTTTCTTCCTCCTGGGTGATGCAATTGGTGTGTCGTACATTGTATTTGGTTACATTCATTTGCTTCTAATTTACAATTATTGAATCCTTTGTAAGTCGTATTTCATTTTCTATACAATGAAAATGTTTGTATAGGATTAGCTCACTCTAAGAGAATATTTTGAAGTGTTCTAAGTCTTTATTTGGGATGGTGTAGAGCTTTGGGTAAACATTGACAATGGTTTTTACTTGTCTAAAATATATGTAGTATCCTGCTAAATTACATAATCTCTCTTCAATACTAATCTCACTAACATCCTTATTCAATCCACTCACAAACCTTGTCACTAATGATATATGTTGGCTTGCCTTTAGCACCTTTAATTTTTTTTAAAAACCAAGCCCCATTAAGAAATTTCCTCAAATCTTCTCATAATTTGTAGTGGTTTTTGCTTATGGTGCTTTTGTGAAGTTATACTTTATAAGGGGACAACATTGCAAGAGGAGCTATTGAATTTGAACCTCGAACCAAGAAGTTCCAAGTTCAAGGTTCAATGTTCAATTTTCCATCTCCCTTGGGTTCAAGTGCCAAGTTCAAGGTTCATAGTTCAAAATTCCAAGTACAATGCACTAATTCAAAATGCAGATCCAAATTCAAAGGTACAATCTAGAGGATCAGTCTAGAAATCTAAAATGTAGTTTCAAAGGAGGTCCCATCATTATTGAAATTCATCTATAATTAATGGAAGCTGATAATCATATTGATGGTTTCAACTCTCCTTGTCCAGAGAAAATGGAAGGCTTACAAAAGAAAAGGAAAGCTCCATAATTAACTAGTCAGAAAGTAATGCATGTTAGAAATAGATATTCATCCATGTGCATGATGATTTGCATTAGAAACTCAAAGGGGATTATCCTATTTCAGAAATAGAGAGATTGAGTCTTCTTCTAAAACAAACATTTGGATTCTCAGCATACATTACAAAGCATTGCTAAAAGATAACAGATATTAATATTTTCAAATGATTTCTTCAGCAAATTGTAACCAGATTTTTCTGATGCCAGAAAATCAGTCTTAGTGTGGGGGGCACAACTCTCATTTCCACCATTGGATTTTGCTCATTTTTGGATATGTTGTGCAAAGGCTAGTTTTGCAGACTTCTACCGGAGCGATTTCCAAAATTATCCCTACAACCCAAGTTATTTTCTACAGACCACAGGTATGTAAAACTATCATCAAAATGGCAGTCACATTTTGTGACTTTGACTGTCTTCAACAAAGTGCCATGTGTCCAAAATCCAACTACATATATAATTCAAAATATATTAAGATATATTATTATAAACTTTTAAAATTTTATAAAGGTATCAAATGCAAAAGGAGAAAATCATCAGAAATTGAATGTGAAAGGAAATTAATAGAATTTCAAGAAACGGTTATTGAAACCAAAAGGAGCCGAGAAGCATTATTTATTAGAAACTTTTCACAAGAATTGGGGTTCTTCTTCGAGAAGTCAGTTGGCTATAGGAAGAGGGAGAATTTACTTTTTTGTATTTTGTTATAGGGATAGCAAGGGAACTACTGGATTCCTTTCTGCATTTTGATTGTAATGGCAGGGAACATAATAATCTGTTGGCTATTGTGTTTGTGTTTTGAAATAAAGAGGAGTTTGTGTCATAGATCAGTTGATCTGTATATTTATTTTCTCTTATTGAAATTAATCAATCGGTTGTTTCTTTCTTATTTCTGAACATCATCTATTTCATTTTGTCAAATATATGTTTAGAAGTAAATCAGTTGGTTTGCATGTCTACATTTTGCAGAACAAGTCATTCGATTCCTTTTTGTTATCTCTCTATTGGGGAAGATTAGATAAGTGGTCAGTTGGCCATTTGTTTGTTCCTCTTTGAGTCTTTTCAATATGTAATCACATTCATTTCATGTTGATAAATGATTGTTAGTTTCCTTCATGTCTTCTGGTTAAAGACATAATCTATATTTAATTCATTGGATATCATTGAAGAGGGAGTTGTACCTCTCAATTTAGAGAAGATTTATCAATTAATGATTACTCGTCCAACTGTTAGTTATGTTTGTCCTTCTTTCTGAGCATTTAGAGTTGATTTGTTTGTTAATTCGCAGAAGGACAAATCTATTTACTAACAGATTTTTGGCAACTCCGCTGGGGACTCAGAAACAAAGATTGGTGTCTAACCTTTGGTTCCTCAGTTTTTATTTTGTCTCTGTATGCAGGAGACTAGCGGCTTTGTGCAATGACCATGCCAAGTAGAAAGGTCACAAGAAAGATGAGACCTAACCCTACCATTTTGGAGATCATTCAGGTGAATGATAAAGTGTTGCAAGATTTCTTTGAGCAATACAAGAAAAGCATCTCTCATGCAGTAAAGATGAACCTCAACATTGAAGAGGACCACACCTCTACCTTGTTGTGGAAAAGCTTGTGTTTCAAATTTTACAAGCTGAGAGACCTCCAAGAAAACAAGAAAAGAGTGCAACAACTTGAAAAAGAATTGGAGGTTAATGATGAAGTTCCAGCTACTCCAGAATCTTTCCATTCACAAAATCTTTCAGTCTTTGGTGAACAAGAAGTTAAGCCAAGAAAACAATTCAAGGAAAAACCTACAGCTGAAGAGTTAAATGGTGAAAGTGATTAGATGCTGCAATATCTTTGGAATGCCTTCAAGGGAAGCACCATTGAGGCTAAGAAGAATAAGATAAGTCCCTTAGAAGATCATAGATCTGACTTGTTGAAATGTGTGCATCAAAGATATTTTAACCTCAAGAATCATAAACAAGAGACTTTGGCTATGACTGAAAGACCAAAGGGAGAATCATTATCTTGTATTTTCTTAGTTCTTGAAGAAAAAGATCTTGAGGCATCATCAATTCAGCCATCTATGTCTTGGGATCACAGTCAAGAGGAAAAAGATTTATATCAGGCTGAAAGTATGAAGCTTGAATCTTTTTCATCATGCATGGAGGTTGAGCAAGAAGATGAATTATCTACTTCCTTTGAAGGAGAAGAACTACTTGCTGAAAATAAGAGTGTCTACATTCCAAGCAAGATTTTAAAAGACTCAAGTGACAAGTTTCAAAATGGCACTATGGTCCAAAATGACAACATTGCTGAAACAAGGATAGACATATTCACTTTTGATAGTGATAATTTCCAAGAAGGAGACCCTCTTACATTCCTAAGTGAAGGAGTTACTTTTGAACAAATTGGCATAGCGGCAAATGAGGGCATAGCAACAAATGAGATAGAGAAAGAATTTAAAAAACTAGGAAATAAAGTTATTTGGGGTGGGCTTAATGCATTATGTTTACCTACAGAATTTTCACAGGATAACACGATTAGAGACAATCCTCTATTCCAGCTATTTGATTCCTCATCAAGTGATGAAGATTCACTTCCTCCTCTCACAATAGAAAATGTTGAAATGAACATAGAGAAAAGGGAGGATCAAGTTTTCAAAGTATTGCAACCCCAAGAACCTTTAAAGGTTTCAACAAACACACAGTCTCACAAGGAAGAGGTCATGTCTCAGCTCTTTCCAGTCATTGAAGGAAGAAATGCTCCTGTGAAAACTTCAGGTATCCATTCATCCTATATCTTTGTTCTTGATAAAGAATTTTTAGTTTTAATGACAATAAAGAATGATGAAGTTATTTCGGTCAAGATTGACCCTATGCTTGGAGAAGCACATCTATGTTTTGAGAGTGTTTTGAATATTGGAAATTCTTTTATTTTTTATGGTGGTTCCAAGAGTGTAGATAATGAAAATGATTTGGTATTTCCTTTGGGAGTGTTTGAGCATTATTTGTTTCAACTAGAAGTTGGCAATGGTTTTGAAAGTTCCATACAAAGAGCAACAAAAAGGTCATAAATTTATGATGAAACATGGTTTTTTAGGCATAATATTTTCCTTGCAAAGTTCCTGCATGTTATGGATTTGATTTTCAACATTAAAGAGGTCTCCAGATGGCAACAAGTATGGGTTAATTCATTTAGATGCATCCCACTTTTCAGGAAAGGATCATTCTTCTCCCAGCCTGTAAATGGTTTTGTGGAAGTCCTCTTTTCCCTAGCTCTTGTGGTAGGGTTTTCCTGCCTGTGTACATACTTTTGAGCAAGTTTTGGCTTTGCTAGTTTTAGTGTGTTGTTAGCTTAGGTGTTTTGGTGTGTCACCCTGCTCCCCTCCACTCACTCTGCAAGTAGCCCTCTGCTCTTCATTTCTAGCCTAGACTATGTTGCCCAATGGTGCTAGACACTAGCCTTTAACTAGAGATAGTTGAATTCTTCATGTACCTCACGACCCACATCCCCAGTCAGAGCCAGTTGTTGGCTTTCCTTTAGCACCTTTAAATTTTTAAAAAAACCAAGCCCCATGAAGAAATTTTCTCAAATCTTCTCATAATTTGTAGTGGTTTTTGCTTATGGTGCTTTTGTGAAGTTATACTTTATAAGGGGACAACATTGCAAGAGGAGCTATTGAATTTGAACCTTGAACCAACAAGTTCCAAGTTCCAAGTTCAAGGTTCAAAGTTCAATTTTCCATCTCCCTTGGGTTCAAGTGCCAAGTTCAAGGTTCATAGTTCAAAATTTCAAGAACAATGCACTAATTCAAAATGCATATCCAAATTCAAAGGTACAGTCTAGAGGATCGATCCAGAAATCTAAAATGCAGTTTCAAAGTAGGTCCCATCATTATTGAAATTCATCTATAATTAATGGAATCTGATAATCATATTGATGGTTTCAACTCTCCTTGTCCATAGAAAATGGACTCTCCTTGTCCAGAGAAAATGGAAGGCTTACAAAAGAAAAGGAAAGCTCCATAATTAACTAGTCAGAAAGTAATGCATGTTAGAAATGGATATTCATCCATGTGCATGATGATTTGCATTAGAAACTCAAAGGGGATTATCCTATTTCAGAAATAGAGAGATTGAATCTTCTTCTAAAACAAACATTTGGATTCTCAGCATACATTACAAAGCACTGCTAAAAGATAACAAATATTAATATTTTCAAATGATTTCTTCAACAAATTGTAACCATATTTTTCTGATGCCAGAAAATCATTCTCGGTGTGGGGGGCATAACTCTAATTTCCACCGTTGGATTTCACTCAATTTTGGAATTGTTGTGCAAAGGCTAGTTGTGTAGACTTCCACCGGAGCGATTTCCACAATTATTCCTACAACACAAGTTATTTTCTACAGACCACGAGTATGTAAAACTGTCATCAAAATGGCAGTCACATTTTGTGACTTTGACTGTCTTCAACAAAGTGCCATGTGTCCAAAATCCAACTACATATATCATTCAAAATATATTAAGATATATTATTATAAACTTTTAAAATTTTATAAAGGTATCAAATGCAAAAGGAGAAAATCAACGGGAATTGAATGTGAAAGGAAATTAATAGAATTTCAAGAAACGGTTCTTGAAACCAAAATGAGCCGAGAAGCATTATTTATTAGAAACTTTTCACAAGAGTTGGGGTTCTTCTTTGAGAAGTTAGTTGGCTACAGGAAGAGGGAGAATTTACTTTTTTGTATTTTGTAACAGGGATAGCAAGGGAACTACTAGATTCCTTTCTGCATTTTGATTGTAATGGCAGGGAACATAATAATCCATTGGCTATTGTGTTTGTGTTTTGAAATAAAGAGGAGTTTGTGTCACAGATCAATTGATCTATATATTTATTTTCTCTTATTGAAAGCAATCAATCAGTTGTTTCTTTCGTATTTCTGAATATCATCTATGTCATTTTGTCAAATGTATGTTTATAAGTAAATCAGTTGGTTTGCATGTCTACATTTTGCAGAACAAGTCATTCAATTCCTTTTTGTTATCTCTCTATTGGGGAAGATTAGATAAGTGGTCAGTTGGCCATTTGTTTGTTCCTCTTTGAGTCTTTTCAATATGTAATCACATTCATTTCATGTTGATAAATGAATGTTAGTTTCCTTCATGTCTTCTGGTTAAAGACATAATCTGTATTTAATTCATTGGATATCATTGAAGAGAAAGTTGTACCTCTCAATTCAGAGGAGAGTTATCAATTAATGATAACTCATCCAATTGTTAGTTCTGTTTGTCCTTCTTTCTGAGCATTTAGAGTTGATTTGTTTGTTAATTCACAGAAGGACAAATCTATTTACTAACAATATAAAAGATGTAGAAGATGCCAAACTATAAAAGATAACAATAATTTAATTTTTGCAATGACTATTCCCCACATGAATCAATACAGAGAAAGGTAAATGACATTTCTAATAGCTTTATGAGTAATCATTTTTATTTTATTTTATTTTTTATTTGTGTTTCTAAAGTTATTTCTAGTATTTTCTTCACTTAAGAGTTCTTTCTTTTTCATTTCTTACTTTCTCTAATTTACTTTGATGCTTGTTTTTACAATTTTTTTCCTTTCTTTGTTTTAAGTACAACCTCTCCTCTCTTATATCTTCATTCCTCTTCTTTTATAGTCAACTTGGGTTCTTTGAGCTCTCTATCATCCTATGACCCAAAATATCATTGATATTTATATTATTCTTAATATAATTTGAATTGTGAATTATATTAATGAAAAGTATTAATCAAATTATGATAATAATTAAGTTTATTTATTTTTATTAGTTTTTTTTTCTAATAGATAAGCAAAAACAATATTACTAAACGCAGGGATTTTCGATCAGTAGAAACAGCGATTTCATGCAGTTTATGGCAGCGATTTTGTCATAGAGGAGGCTCAGAATTTTCATTTTTTCAGGGGCTTCAAATTCGAATTGTCAAGGGGGGCCCAAATTTTTTTGAATTTTCCTTGCAAAGAAATTCCCAGAATTTTTCGTATTTGAGAATAAAATAAACTCTGGCTCTCTGCCCTTAATCAGCGAAAATACAAAGGAATATATAGCGATTTTTCATTGGCAATTTGCAGCGATTTTGATGTATATGCAGCAAGTTCTTCAATTCATGTGCTAGTGAAATTCTAAAGGGGGGATTTCAATTTTTTTGAGGCTAGAAGAGGCACAAATTTTTGAAAATCAGGGGCATATCTAAAAATCATTGCATGAGAATTTTGATTTTCTTGGCAAAAAGAAGACATCAAATCATAAAGAAGGAATCCATTTTCAGATCTAGGGCATACACTTCCAGATTTTTTTTGCATTTGGAGTGTGAGGTAGCGAAACATCGAAGGCTTAAGTAGTGATCTGATACAACAGTAGGGACCTGCGACATCAAACAGAGGGCATCGACTGTAATAAAGAGGCAACTTATACATTATGATTTGTGAAAATGAGAATATCTCGAATGCAGTGAAAAATTGCTTTTCAGCAGAGGCAAATTTCCTTAGGGTTTATCCATCATTATCAGTCGAAGCAAGCATATGCTAGCAATTGTCATGGCAACACCATTGCAAAATCCAATGTGGCTTCCGCGAATAAGGAAAAAGATAGCAAATTTACTGGTTACTACTTTAGATGTTGGCTTTACGGTCACAAACAAGCAGAATGTAGAAATAAGGGTGTTCAACCTCACCCAACATACGATCATCTTATAGATTTCATCGCCAAACAGAAAGAAAGAAGTCTCAGGGAAGCTCAACAATCAGAAGCACCAAAATGTTGGGTTTCTGATACATCTACAAAGCAAATGGATGGAAATAGGAGTTTGACTATGGCATCTAAGGGTTTGGCAAGCAGTAAGGTGATTCTTATGCCCAAGGTGTTCACAGTGCAAGCCCTAGACCATCAGATTCAAGTTTTTGCAAAAATGAAATATGCAAAAAGTAGTACAATCCCTGGGACCGCCAAAGCCTCGATGTCTAGGAAATCTCCGATGCAAAATCCCTATGAACCTCTGTCTGCTAAGGGGGGAGGAAGATAGATGGCAGCTCAGGTGTCTCTCGGGGATGGAAATACAAATAAGAATGTATGGCAGATGGTTAAAAAATGGAAGTCGGTAAGATCTATCCCAGGTAAGTATGATATCAAGGAAATTTTGTTAAAAAACTCTTTCGATGCTTTGAAAAAAAAGGATTTTAAGAATATTATGTTTAATACTTGCAATTCAATTCATAAGTCTGTAAAAGCATATACTCCTCCGCACAGAGTGAGTAATAGCAGAAATATGAATCCTTCTCACACCTTCTTGGAAAAAAGCGATAATAATCTTAAGGTACCTAGATTAAGAAAATCAGAGAAGGTTTATTCCCCGCCTCACAGGCACGGTACTCTTAAAAATTCATTCTTAATCCATGGTATCACTGATCAAAAGCATGCTAGCTTGGTATTGGATAACAATCTTATATTGCAGAAACAGGAATCCTGGGCAGAGACAGGTGTGATCTGTAAATGGATGGGATCAGGGGCATCCATAACTGATTTAATAGAAGGACTGGTTTCTCAAATTCCCATGGAGGTAAGTATTACTATCCTTGATGATAATTTCTTCTTTCTAGATTTTAAATGCAGCAGCATCAGGGACTTGATAATGAAAGAGGGATTTTTAAAATATAGACATACACCTTTTTTTAATCTCAAATTGGTTTCCACTTTTTAATCCTATCAAAGTAGCTGATTTTATGATAGAAAAAATAGTCCTATTGAGAAATCTACCATTGGAATGTAATCATCTAGAGATTATCAAAGATATAGGGAATAGCTTTGGGGAATTCCAAAGAGTCATTAAAACTAAACATAGCCATGTAGAATTAATTATTGTAGTTAAAATGAATTACCATAAAAAATTCATTCCCCCTATTCAGCTGTGTTTTAATTCAAATACTATTTTCATAAATCCAAAAATTATGGAGGATTATATAGAAACATCGGAGGTAGACAATAGATTTATCTTAGATGTCTTACATAATGATATAATCGATCTTCCAAGCACAAACTTATATGTAAATGTAAGTCTCCTTAATGATAGAGGAGGCTTTACTCTTCTGAGTACAGAAGCCTCAGAAAACTCCTCCCACTATGTTCAAACAAATTTTACCCCAAAAGCAAATGACAGTGAACATTTGCCATCTATATCTCCCCTACCTATTGAAAATTTAGAAATACCTCATATATATGAGGCATTACCACCAAAAATTGAAAATACACCTGTTAATATTATGCATAACTCACTTGAGAAATGTAATTTGGAGAATGAGTTAGAACATATCGAGTTAGATAAAAAGAATAAAATTTGTTTACATTATGACGATAAGTGCAACATTGATCTATGTGAGACTGATCTACAAACAAAATAGTCTTTGAAACCTGAATGTTCCAATTCAGTAGCATTAGAGGATCCTGAAGGCAAATGTAAAGAGGTAGTTAATCAAATTATAAATTATTTAGGAGAACCTCTAACGGATGAACTAATGGATATGTTTATGGATGAGATTTGTGATTTTGATGAATTAAAATATCAGAAGGAAACCGTAATTAAACTAATTAAGGAATGTATTCTTGAAGAAAATGAGGTAGAGAACACTAGGTCAACTCAACCTTTACTCTCCTTTGTTCCAGAAATGGAAATATCAGAAAATGTCCTTCCTGTTAATTCTTATATGTCATCAGATATAAAAAATAGAGAGAAGGAAAAGGATAGGCCTATTACAATAAAGGATAATATAAATTTAATTCAAGCTAAAAATGTAATTAAAGATAAATGCACCAATGACATGATCGTTAAAAATATACCGAACATGGGGATGGAACAAGCTATCACAATCCCTATAGAGTTAGAAACTCTAAACCTAGATCTATTAGGGAAATCAGAAGATATAATTGAAACATTTGGTAAAGAGATTATAGATATGGATGAACCCCTTGTGCAAACAGAAAATGAACAAAAGAGCCCGGAACAGCAAGATAATACTGACATTAAGGCTGCTGGAAACTCAACATTGATTAAGGACTCTATTGAAGGCCTCTTTGGGATTACTAATGAGAATAGAAATCTGGGCATAGCTATGAACAGAGGGAGCCTAAGCACACCCAATATTAACAGAATTAAAAAGAAAAGAGGTAGGAAATCAGTCGTTGAATTGAGATCATTAGACGACAATGCAGGCAACCAAAAAAAGATCGCTGATATTCTGTATACAGGGAAGGGGAAATGCTTTCCCCAGCAGCAATGAAAGTCACTACTTGGAATGTTAGGGGACTAAATGCCCCTAACAAATAGAGATTAATTAAGAAATATCTAAAAAACTTTGAATCCGAAATCATATTATTACAAGAAACTAAACTCAATAAAGAGGAAAGTACTAAGGTTAGTAAGAAACTAGGCATCTGGAAATCAAAATTTGTATCATCTATAGGTCATTCAGGAGGGTTAGCAGTATTGTGGGACCCTCATAAAGTTACAACCATACCTACATCTAATAATAATAATTGGATGGCTCTAGAAATCAAAAGTCTAAAATCTAATCTGAAATTCAATTTAATTAACGTATATGGACCGATCCTCAACGAAGAAAAAAGGAGAGTATGGCATAAGATTCACCTCTTTTTAAATGATTTATTAGAATACCCTTTCTTTATTGGAGGAGATTTTAATGCCATCTTAGATCCAGAGGAAAAATTTGGAGGCTCACAATACGTATCACAAGCACACAAAGACTTTAGCAAATGGGCCTCGGACAACCATTTAATTAGTATTAACACAAATAACAGCATATACACTTGGAATAATAGAAGGGCAGGTTTCAGTTACATCACTAAGAAGTTGGATAGGTTTTTAATTAGGACTAATTCGAACAACTTTAATCAGCTATATTCTGCAGAAATCCTTCCAGAGGCAGGATCAGATCATTTTCCAATCAGGCTTTCTATTACAAAGGATTCAAAACCATCTAGAAATCCATTCAAATTTGAGTTTATGTGGTTCCAAAACCTGGAATTCATTAACCTCTTAGAGGATTGGTGGAAACAAATATCGGTAAAAGGATCCAAAATGTATTGCTTAACAGAAAAACTAAAAATTATTAAAAACAAAGCATTGGAATGGAATAAGAACAATTTTAATAATATCTTTGAAGAAAAAGTTCAATTAGAACAAGAGCTAGCTGACCTTAACAATATAGTACTAAAACAAGGGATGAATGAACAAAGTTATCTCAAAGAAAAGGAGTTAATGACTAAATACAATGCAATTCTCCTTAAAGAAGAGATTTTCTGGAAACAGAAATCGAGGGAATCTTGGCTTAAGGAAGGAGACAGTAACACAAAATTCTTCCATAACACCACTAATTTTAAAAGGAGCATCAATAGAATTTCTAAAATTAAGATTGACGAGGGTCATATCACTAAGGACCCTAACCAGATATCGGATGTCCTTACACAATTCTTTCAATCCCTTCTTAATAAAACATAAGCTACTGATCTGAAAGCATAAAATGAAATGCTTAAAGCCATACCCAAGTTGCTCTCGGAAGCAGATAATAAGATGATTAACAATAAACTATCCTTTGAGGAAATGAAATCAACGGTTTTTCAATTGCATCCGAATAAAGCCCCGGGCCCAAATGGGTTCCAAGCTGGCTTTTTCCAAAAATGCTGGCATTTTGTTGGTGAGGAGGTATGGCGAGCTGTAGAAGCAACTAGAAATTCGGGGTCTTTGTTAAATGAAATAAGCAATACCTTTTTTACACTAATCCCAAAGAAAAATGAAAGTACGGAACCAGGGGATTTCAGACCGATATCCTTATGCAATACAATTTATAAGATCCTCTCTAAGTGCTTAGCGAATAGGCTTAA
The DNA here is from genome assembly GCA_027943335.1 of Chamaecyparis obtusa. NCBI lineage: Eukaryota > Viridiplantae > Streptophyta > Pinopsida > Cupressales > Cupressaceae > Chamaecyparis > Chamaecyparis obtusa. The sequence goes on along the minus strand of BSBK01000322.1, from coordinate 9,249 downwards.
AACACTCCTTCCCAATATTATATCAAAAGAACAGACATGGTTCGTAGCAAATAGATTGATCCTGGATGGAATTATTATAGCATAGGAAGTAGTGCATACTGCCCAAATAACGATGGATCCTAGCATGCTTATTAACGTAGACATACAAAAAGCATATGATAAAGTAGATTGGAGATTTCTCTGTAAATGTATGGAAGCATTCGGATTCTCTAAGCAATGGATTAATCTTATTTTTAACTGTATTTCTACCCCTAAAATTTCAATTTTAATCAATGGAGCCCCGGAAGGCTTTTTTAGTATATCCAGAGGCATTAGGCAAGGAGACCCATTGTCCCCTTTCCTCTATGTCATTATGGCAGAAGCATTAGGAAGATCTATAACAAAGAAACAAATGGAAGGAAAAATCACAGGGCTGAAGGCTTCAGAAAACATTCCAAATATTACAAGCCAACAATTTGCGGATGATACGATTTTACCTGGCCATGCTAACAGGAAAGAAGCTAGAGCATTTAAAGACATCTTAAACATGTACATGAAAGCTTCAGGACAACGTGTCAATCCCACTAAATCGGAAATCTTCTTTATTAACACCTCTCCGAAAGTAGAATTAGAGATATGTAATATGATGGGATACAAAATTGGTAAATTCTCGTGCAAATATTTGGGCATTGACTTGGATAAAGGTCTCTTATCCTCCAAGCTCTGGCAGCAAGTAATCACTAAAGTACAAAATAAGAAAAGTTCTTGGAAAGGAAGATGGTTAACAAAAGCAGGTAGGGTGACTATGATAAAATTAGTTCTTTCTGCCATACCTACGTACCATATGTCTGTACTCCCCCTCCCTACTAATATTAAAAAGAGCTTAGATAAAATGTTTAGAGATTTTTATTGGCAAGGTCCATCAGAAGACAAAAAACTTGCCCTTATTAAATGGGATACCTTATGCAAACCAATCTCTAAGGGGGGCCTTGGCATCAAAAATCTTTTATGGCAAAATCAAGCTCTTGGAGCTAAACTCATCTGGAGATTGTACAAGGAATCTAGTAGCAAATGGGCATCAATATTATTACATAAATATATCCCTGATGTGGATCCCATTAATATATTTAGGTCGCATTCACATATTAAAGGCTCTCGGATCTGGAACTTTATTAAAGACTGTAGAGGAATTATTAGCAAATGTCTAACATGGGATGTAGGTGCAAGAGATCAAGCACTATTCTGGGATGATTTGTGGGCAGGACTTCCTCCCCTAAACAAACAAGGCTTCTCATTGGAGTTTATGGAAGAATGTAAAAAAATCTAAAAGGCATTTATCTTAAGGATTATCTTTGTAAGAAAAGAGTTACCAAATGGAGTGATTTAGAGGAAATTGATTTTGTATGGCATGAGAAGCAAAATCTTTTAGCAATTCTGAAAGATAGAGAGGTAGCACTCAAAACTAGATCAGATATTTTAATCTGGGCAAGATCCAATAATGGTAACTATTCTGTTAAAGAGGGCTACAATTCTATTATTAGGGAGCTGAAATTGGACAATATAGATATACCACTAAACCTTTGCTAGAATAAATCCTACCTCCCTAAAGCTGGCATGTTTTTATGGGCAGCTATGCAAAATAAGATTCTTACAGTAGATAGACTTAATAAATTGGGTTTTGAAGGGCCATCTAGATGCCCCCTGTGTGAGAATCATTCTGAGGATGTTAATCACATTCTCCTTAACTGCCCATTCTCACAAAAATGTTGGAATTGGCTTCACCAAAGTTTAGGTTGGAAGTCTGCTCTTCATTCTGATCTATTAAGCAACCTTAAAGCATGGCCATCTCTTTATAAAGACAATTTATATAAGGATATTTGGATCATCTCTCCATCTATAGTAGTTTGGGAAATCTGGAAAGAAAGAAATAAAAGGATTTTCACCGATTAGAAACTACCATGGGATACAATCACAAACAAGATAGAAGCGTCAATAGTAGAAATTATTAACAGCAAGCTCAGGGACAAGTTAAGTTATGAAGAGTCTTTTAAGAGCTGGGATAACAAAATTAGATTTAAATGGCCTAAATTAGATATTCCTCCCTTATATGGAAAAGGGGGACCCAAAATGAAGGCTGACAGAGCTTCCTGTAAATGGATTCCTCCGAAAGAGGGATGGTATAAACTTAACTTTGATGGAGCGTCCATAGGTAACCCTGGGGTTGTAGGTATTGGGGGGATTATCTGAAATTGGAAGTTAGAAGTTATTGCTAAGTTCTCCAGGCCCATCAACCCCACCACTAATAACATGTTTGAATGCAAAGCGGCATTAGAGGGCCTAAAGTTATGCAAGAGTCTTAACATTTCCAAAGTAATAATTGAAGGAGACTCTCAAATAATCATCAACACCATTCGAACTAAAAAAACACCTAATTGGATTCTGAACTCAAAAATAGAAGAGATTAATCAAATAATGGAGAGTATAACTAAATATAAAATCAGTCATACCTACAGAGAAGGTAATACAGAGGCAGATATGCTAGCTAATCTAGGAGCTAATGGAGTTGTAACAATGGACCAACATATCCAAGATAACCCTTAAGTGTTTATATAAATGAGATGATATATCAGATAAGTCACATCTGGTACAAACTTTAATAGGTAATTAAGATAACTAAACTCTTTATCATTAGAGATCGAGTAGATTCAAAGTGATATATGTAGGTAGTATTAAGCACCACTATTCTATAACAAACACTCAATGGATTAAGTATATTAATAGAGCAGGTATTTTTTCTATAAGGCTTCAAATTTAGCTAATTCAGCACATTTACATCTAATAGTTCTTTCTCTTCTTTAAGCTCCTAGTACCCTGTAATGATTACAGTTCGAAGTCTAGACTCATTGCAAGGATTAACTAGAAAGTATATTGTAATGATTACATGACCACTAAATTCATTTCTGTAATGATTATAGGAAAGAGCATGGGAAACAGAGCAAGGTCATCAAGTTTCCTCCGACAATGGGTAAACCTATTTTCCGCTTCATGGTCCTTTCACATAGTCTTTGTTATCATTTTTTAAAAAGCTTGTTGTAGCAACCATCATCAGCAATGTCAAGGATAAGTAAACATTATAGCTAGACTACTAATTATAGTTATTGCTCAATTTAATAAGAGCATGATGAATAGAAACTATAAGTTTTCCTTTTATTGCACACAAGGTACTCATTATAAGTATAACCCCGAAGCCAAGTAGTATTCTTTTACAATGGTTCTTTAGACTAATCCCTTACTGATGATGACTATTATTAGATTGTATTGATATTTATCCTCCCTAATAATATTAATATAGTATCCTCTTTGTATGTTTGGTAGGCTAAAACAATAATAAAGAATTTAACTTTAGCTAATTTCTACCTATTAGGGACTAAAGAAAACCAACTTTATTGATTAATTTGCCTGAGGAGTCTGGATAATCACAAGAGTAATTTCTGTTGTACTAAAATTAAGAGGCTTACAAGGAACCTTTGCATAACTCCTCATTATGATAGACAGCCAGGCTATACATGAAATTAGTTAGATCATAAGTATAGCATAAAGGAGACTGCTCAGTTCTATTACAAATATTCCTAAAATGTTCAGATTAAAGATTGCTAACTTATGGAAGGAAACAACAATCTTAATCGGTAAGGATTATTAACCACACAGATATATTTTGTCTCTAATATTATCATGATAGAAAAGAATGGGTTCAAGTAAAGGTAAGTAGATGTTAGTAGCACTTAAGGAGCAGTGGCTTAGAAACGGTAAAAATTAAGCTTATGTTTTTCCTTTAATATAACTCTTAGTATGTCTATTTTCCTAATATTTCATATAATCTATAGAGTGGTTTTTAAGTCAATATTCACAATATTCATAGATAGGTGATGGAGCTAAGATGTAGGACCTTCTAATCTTGATGTCGATTAACCTTGGTTTTTGGAGGATTTTTGTCTTGTTTGTTCAGGCAGGATTATCATTCGGACGATCAATACTTATTCTCGACAAAGTAAGAGGATCAGATATTGTATATAATTGTATAAATGACTTAACCCTTGTGTAATCACCAGTCAATGTATATCAATCAGATCATGAATTTAAAAAAGAAAAACAATCTCAAGTTTTTTCGAGACGTGGGTATGCCCACGAAAATATGTACAAATCTCGATAGGTATCGAGCCATGGGTATGCCTACGGAAACATGTATTTTTATAAATCTCGACAATCGTCGAGTCGTGGGTATGCCCACGTTAATTTTGTATAAAGACAGGACCTATGGTCCTGGGCAAGGCTGGAGGTTTTCTCAACCCCGCACTTTCCTACCAGCTCCTGCAGTGAGCGGGGTCACATTGTAAATTAATTATTTATATTAATAAAAAAAAATTTCTAGGGCTACAGCCTTTTACCGATCAAAAAAAAACAAAACAATATTACTAAACATTTAAATTCTATTTTTACATTTTTCATAAACACTTAAAAATAAATTTATGAAATTTAGTTTTAAGACATTTAAGGAACAACTACAACTACTAAAGAAATGAATTAAAAAGTAGTTATTTAATGACTTTTCTAATTCCTTGATTAAAAATATATAATTTTCAAACATTTTTAAATTAAATAAATATTTTTTCTTTCATCTATGATATGTGTCTACTCTACAACCAAAAGAAATAAAGATTATAACAACTATAAATAATAATCTAATTTTATTTTTTAATAATTAAATGATGTTTAATCTATTGGCAAAAAAATCTAATAGAAACTTAATTATTATCATAAATTTATTAACACTTTTCATAAATAAACTTTAAAATTCAAATTATACTTTTTGTTTGTTAAAAATATTAAATTTATTTTCTAATCTAAAAACCTTTTACATTGATTATAGCGCACTTGAAATTCTTTCAAGTTTAAAGGAAAAATCATTCCCAGTGTATGGTGTGAAATTTGCCAAACTTATATTCTATCTAATTGTCGATATTTCGTTGGCACTGATAGATCAAAATGTTCCCCATGCAAAAACATTGTGGTTGGCCCCTGCAGGCATATTCAAACCCTAATATATACATCTAGATTAAAAAAGAATGAATGATTATCGTCAACGTACAACTTTGTGGACATACTACCAGCCAAATGACATGTAAAGGGAGAAAAACTTAACGCAACAGATGTTTTCAATGGTCGTCCTCCTTTTAGGAAGATTTGGAGTCGTTGATTTAAAAATTCAATTCCTTCTCATATGAAAATTCCTACGGTGTAATAATGAGAAAATTACAATGTACAATAATATCCCAATTTAAAATAAAACTTTCTTAACTATTAATTAATAAAACCTTTTCATTAATAATTAACTTTAACCCTCAATATTAATTTAAAATAGAAAATATTAACTAATATTAATACTATAATCTAAAGGTCAAATATTAAATAACTTAACAATAAAATTTTTTTTATTTAATTAAAAATATATTTGACGAAATATATAAAAGTAAATATTTTTATATATTAAAAAAAAAAAAACCCAAAAGTAAAAAGGGGCAGGGGGAACACGGGTCCCACCTCCTGGCTGCCAGGGGGTGGGGGAAGGAAAACCCCCACCCCCCTTTAATATTTTATTTTATTTTTTAAAATTTCTATCAAAGATTTTTTCATATATATATATATATATATATATATATATATATATATATATATATATATATATATATATATATATATATATATATATATATATATATATATATATATATATATTCCATAGGGTTAAATGAGAAATTTAATGGCTGATTCCTACCAGGAAGCAAACCTTCTTAGATCTATCGGGTAAATATAGTCATTTGCAAAATTATTTAAATTTTTTAATTTGATTCGAACCCTAAGGTTTTCAACAATAAAATTTACTAAACCCTAACTAATTCAATACATGATCTTTCTACAATGTTCCTAAAATATCAGGGGTTCATAATACAAGATTTTTTCCAACAAAAACTTTCAAATAAAAAATTTAAGCAAGAGGAGAATTCCAAAACAAGTATCAACAAAATCTAATAGACACGAAGCAAACAAACTTTCTTTAAAAAGAATCAGATCTACGAGGATTTCAAACCCTACCTTAAAGCACCAATCAATAGAAACCATGAAGAACAATCCAACAATCCTAAAAATTATAAAGTTTTCACAATTTCATCCAATTCAACCCTCAGAGCTAAAACCTGCAAATCTATGTAAAGAATAATGACAAAAATCCTACTAGTAAAGGAAACCTATCCAACCTAGGGTTTTCCAAAACTCATGCAGAATAAAAAAGGAACTCAACCTTAAATTGGGTAAAAATAATTTATTTAATAATTATGTCTTATTTTTATCAATTCACTCAATTTTGAAAATTACTTTTATTCTTTAATTTACTTTAATTGATTGTGCAACTAATTGCATATCAATTATAACTAAAAAAAATTGGTTTTAACATATTATTATATATGCAATTGATAAAAAAATATTTATTTTTTTTATTAGTAAAAGGCCGAAGCCATAGTTAAATTTATTAATTATTAAAGTAAGATACATGAGTCTCCATTCAGTGAGGACACTGGTAGGAAAGAATGGAGAAGAAAACCTCCAGTCTTGCCTGGGACATTTTTCCAGTACATAAATAGATAGGGAATTTCCCTTTTTACAAAGCTAGAGAGATAGAGACATTCCCCTATTTACAAAATGAGAAGTGTAGAGGCATTCCCCTATTTACAAATTTCATTCTAGATGTCACCTTCCAATTGAGGACTTCCAGAGATTGCTCTATATGATTACATAATCAGGGCCCATAGCCTATTGTGTGATACAATGTGTTATCTAAACCTATTATCAAGTCATCCTATAAGAATCAATTGTTGCTCTAAAGATAAACATGATGATCTTCAGTCAAATTTTTTGCAAGATTTTATCTTGCACAAGATACTTGGCATGTACTAAATTCATATGTTAGTATAATTTCCAAAATAATAATACAACTATTATTACCCTTAGGACGTCAAGGAAGTAAAGCCATGTATCCACAGATTATCTTTCCAGATTAAGAATCAACTATATCTATCAAAATTGAAACCTTAGTGACTTACCCCCTTCCCTGCACTCATCATCTTGTTAGTACATATGAATGTAGGTTACTAAGTTTTGAAACTTAAATCAATTCCTATAAAGCATTTTATATATTAGGAGACAATCTATTTTCAACTTCGATTGGAACCCTAGGTTAGGAAATGGAAGAAAATACTCTCATTATCTTAAAATACAATTAGAAGCTCGATGGACTCCATCTCCAATATCTTCCTTTGAAAATTATGCGTTCTTTTTTAACGATCAAGTATTTATGAGTATTTAATATTATGCCTTATGAGTTTTAAATCCACTGATCATTACTTATTACCAGTAAGTAGGAGACTATCTGATAGGAGTGGTGGTTCTTCACTTGGAGTCAACTTGAATCACACTTAAGGTCCCTTCAATAGACCTATTTAGGGACTTCTCTAACCCTATTCCAGTGGGAAAGTCACTAAGATCTCTACCCCTCTAACCAAGATCCACCTTATCAATAAGGTACTTCAATGCTTACTGAACTCCATGTAGTGTTTTCTACCAACCAATGCCAACATGCTCACAATGGATTGCAGGGTTGAATTTCAACCACTTCAAGTCATATACCATCTCACTTGAAGGTTTGGAACCCTTCTTCAACCTCCTTCCCATCGAGTTCCTAAAATCTAGGAATTAGGCCTAGTTGCCCTTTGTATCCCTATCCAGTACAAAATATGGATTTCTTCACAATTTTGGTTAAGGACACCCAAAACTAGTTTAGGATCTAGATACCCTTTTCAAAAATACAAAATATTTCTAGGGTGAGGATTCTCTAAGTCTTTCATACAATACTTTTACACCTTTAGGGACTCAGTCCTTAAAAATAGGGCTAATTACTCTTTACACTAATTTTGTCTTCATGAACCGATGAAATATTATCATCAAGTGCCACCACTTCTTGGAGGGTTGTGTCTTCATTGGTTCAACATTCTCCAACCCTTGTCAATCCAACACTGCAATTTCTTGGTCTTTGTTACCTTATTTCCCTAGTCAGGCTATGCCCAAGCTTGCCTAGGGCAAGAGTTCAAAATTCATTCCTACCACTTATACTCCTAAAACAAAAAGGAAAGTTATGTACACTGACCCCTCTATCATTTCATCTAATCCCATTTTGTTTTCCATGGATTTAAGAAGCTCAGGAGGCCATTTTCAATGTAAAGTCCAATCTGGACCAGTGAACTACAACCTTAAAGAAAATTAACAAGAAGATACAAAATGGAAACTTCTTAACAAACTATCTACACACAGAGTTATTAGATTATCATGAGAAGATAATTACATTGGAAATCCAATCAAACTATGCCATATATAAATCTATTCAATCCAAAATGTCTTGAAACAGTTATAGTCACTGTCTGCAACTTCTCCTGGTCACTAGAAAAACAATCTAAAAGTCATCCAACCTTGTGATATCACCATGGAGGTGCTTAAATATTCTTCTCCTCTTCGAAATAACCGGTCCAACTGACCCATTTTATCATTTAGGTCAAAAGCCAACTTTTGGACAAAGTTGTCAAGCTATTTTTCCAAAGTTACAAAGTTACTTTGAGCAACTTTTTCACATCTCTTAAGCAATTTGATTTTTCTTATTTTTTCCACCATGGATATCTCACCTAAACCCTAAATTTACTTTTAAAGACTCAAAACACTTCAAAATTGGCCTCCTAAACATCTAGAGGGCTCATTCCACCTTTTGACTCATTTTGTCCCCTAGGACATTACAAAGGAGTGGATGAACAAAGGCTTCCAAATCTAAACCCTAACAAACCTAATCACTTCAAAATATTCCTAATCTTTCCTAATTTACTTAGAAAACTAGGAAACAACACAAATAGAACAAAGAAGGGCTTTTCACCCTAGGTGCTCCTACACCACTTTCAGATTAAGAATTCAAATTTGATAAAAACTTTCAAAACCAATATAAGAGATCATCTATAAACTATCTAAATCTATCAGTTCAAGCCTTGATTAGCTTAGCATATTACTTAGAATATCAAATTTAGTTAAGTGATCAAAGCATTATTCTTAGCTTTTGAATCAGAAACAGTCTACTTAACACAAGAAAAGCTGGCTAAGTTCGTGAATACTAAAAATATCGGG